>OY728139.1:1313742589-1314978874 GCA_963277665.1 Viscum album
GGATGTTTTTATTGGCACCGTTAGGCCGCCGAATTTTCGTAAAGGATCCAATCTCTCTATTTTTTAAGTACTCTCCTTTATGTCACTTCTTTTCAGCTCCTCTTTGTTATGCTGAGGGATGTTATTTTATATTAATCTTGCTGTAAATTTTATGTTAATATGATAAGAGACACTATTTTATCTCATCAATCAATTTTTGGAAGTTTTAAGTGGCGCTGTTAGGCTGCCGAGTTTTCGTAAGGGATTTTTCATCTCACTTTTATTCCCGTGAGATTTATGCAACATTTGCCACAATTTTATTTCAGTGGTATATGTACTGCCCATTATTATACTCTTTGTGTTATATAAATTTTTTTATGAGTATTTACATCAATGTTTCATTGTCTTTCTTTTATGGGGTGTATGTTTCATAAGATACCCAAGTCGGTAAGGGAACCTTTAACCCTCCTCTTTTAAAAAGACTTCTTTTTATTGTGTCTTTTAATTTACATATTGTTATGTTGGGATATGTTATTATATATCTTTATTGATGTAAATTTTATGTCCAAGTGATGAGATACCATTTTCTCTCTCATCAACTCTTTTTATGAATTTTGAAGTGACACCGTTAGGCTATCAAATTTTTGCAAGGGAACTTCTTAACCCAATTTTGATTCTTTGGGATAAACTTGTAATCCTTGAATATGTCATTCTATGAATATGTGTGAATGAACTATGATTTTTTTACACTTAATATCCACTTATATTTGGTGTATTCATTTGTCATACATAATTATCTAATTGATTTATCCTTAATCCAAGGATATCGTCTTTGTAAGGGACTTCGTCTCAATATCTTTTTCATTGAGGCATATTTCGTTTTATAAACAACTTTCTTTTATATAGTGTATAAACCCCTTTGAATTTTAATTTTATACAAAAGGAATCTTTTTCTACAAATTGTTTTACAAATAGACAAAAAGGAATGTTTCTTTCAACGTACGCGGTGACAATGACCTTTTCCGCCGCCGTGAGTATTATTTGGTCTTTGGCTTCCTCAATAAGCCGTAATGTTTTTAAAAAGAAATAAATACCATATATTCTTTTATGTATTTTGGTATTGAAAATGGTTTTTATAACGGATTTGTTGTGTCAATATATTTAACTGATATATTGTGATTAAAGTGTGGAAATTTTTTCTTTCCATTATATTTGTTTTATGTCTTATGATTTTATAATGGTACTTGGGAATTTGATGGGTGGTTACGTGATAAACCATATGACGGGTGGTGCCGTGAATACCAGGACAGGTGGTTATGCTATAACCTCCAATGCATTGGGTATGGAAGTCAGCTGTATGGATATTCATTTAAGTGATATGTGTGGAAGTCGACCATATGGTTATTCCATTTAAGTATGTTTATGTCCCAAGTTACCTTTATATGTTATGTGTTCTTTATATGGGTTTTATGGTAATCATTTGATTAAAAAATGGGTAAGTAATGATCTTTTATTCAATGAAGAGTATTTTCTTCTTCATAAAGGTGAAAAGTACTACTTTTATAAAGTATTCATGGTTTACTAGTTGTTTTAAAAAACTAACAGTTTTCTTTCTTTTTGTATCCCTTACTGAGCTTTTTATGCTCACCCCAAGTTTTTGAAATGTTTTTCACAGGAAAAAAAGTGCAATAGGGTCAAGGATGGGATCAAGGAAAAGTCATTCTATCTAAAATATGGAACTAGACATGTTTCTTTTTAAGAGTTCTTATTTTATGGAAACTTTGTAGAAGTGTCTACTTTGTAATCTTTTGAGATGTAATAGTTATGTCCTAATTCTCTAAAACTCTAAACCTGAAAAGATCCTCAAAGTGAATTATTCATTTAATTCAATATTAAGTAAGGTTTAAGGCTGGGGCCTTATAGTTGGTATCAGAGGGAGTTTTAGACAACTTTAGGGATTAGGAGTTTTTCTTAGACACATGGTTAGTCCCTATATCTATTATTTCAGTTAAATCCTTGTTTTATAGATTTTCTCAAGTAAAGTAAAGTCATTTACGAATGTAAGGAGAAGGATATCAAATGACATTCCTATCTCTTCCTGATGACATGCTTGCAATAATTATTGCAAAGTCATGTTCTGATTATTGTGAAACTTTTTCTAGCATACAACTCACTTGCAAGCAGTTGTTTGAGATATCAAACACCTCCACTATACCTCGTTATCATCGTGGATCATGGGTTGTATTTAGAAAAATACTATTCTCACAATATTCTCATATTTTCAAGAAAGGTAAATATTATCAAGGTATTTTAAAATATTTTACCTTATCACAAGAATTTGACGCATATTATGATTTTAAAAATGGTGCTAAGGAAGGGGACCCTTGCGCAACCTATTTATATTTTCTCTTAAAATATAGTCGCACATCACATACTTATTGTATTTTAAAAGGACCAATAATAGATAGTATAAACTGAATTTCGGTCCGACTATTTTATAGAAATCATGTTTTATCTGATGTTTTGGAATTATATGTCATACATGATTATTTTCCAAAACTATTTTTCTGTGAACACCCATATGACCCATGTTGTACGAGGTGTATTTGGATGGAGGAAGCAAATGATTTTGAAGGATATCTAAATAATTTTTGTAATGACTGGGACTTCTACCTATGTGAACAAGATGACGATGAAACCGAGTGGACGCCATGATCAAGATATGCTGTTATTCATTTTGGGAATCGTTTTATTTTATCTTATGGTGGTGAAATAAGACTTCAAGAATTAAGATGTTGAGATCGTAATGAATTTGGATGAAAATGAGAGGTATAAGGAAAATATTGATGGTAAAACATGTTAGGGTTATTTATGGAGTTTTATAAAAAGGCCAACATGCAGACCGTGTGACAACCCGTCACGTCGGACAAAGCTGTGGGAATCGAACCCACAACCAAAGTGCGACTGGTATTTATCGCCTACCACAAGACTACGTGAAGTCCCCGGTTATTATGACTTATTCTTTTTAGTTAGGTGATTTTATGAATTAAGAGTAAATTGATTTTGGTTTATCTATGGAAATTATTAACCTATCATGGAGGATGTGTGATTAGGTTAATTACTTTTCAATATGAGACATTAAGAGTAACTGATGTTATTTGGAGATAAGTGTTAATTTGTACGTTGGAAGACTATGTGACTAAATCCTTAAAATATTTGGGTTTCAATATTAGTTTGGTTTAATTTTATGTATTTTATGGAAAATTTGTTTATTGAATGGTCTTTGTTGAACTTTGGATTTTGTTTGATAAATTTTGGAGATTAAGAATATATTTGTTTTTTTAAAGGATTTTCCTTTTTGGGTATTATCTAATCTTGTACTAACCTTTTTGGTTTTGGTTTTGGTTAAGGTCTAATGATATGAGAAGTATATAGTTCTCTTTTTTGGATTAGGTTATTCTTGAGAAGTTGATTAGAGTACTCTTAATGTGAAAAAGTATTCCTAATTACTCATGATTTTGAGAAATTATGAGTCTGTGTAAGAAATCTAGTAAAAGTTGAAAGTCAACATGACAAGTAAGTATGTTTCCCTATGATTTAGTTAATCTCAAAAGAAATTTCCTCAATTAAAAGTAACATAAATAAAAAATGTTGTCTATGAACATTTCCTACCAGGGAATCAAATACCGTTTAACCCATCACCAGATTGTGATTTTTTGGTGGTCAACTTTCTACTAAGCATGTTTTCTATCACTCTCCCTCAGAACATGACCCCTTGTTTTTTCTTCCATATCCATATTTTCCTACTTGGAATCCTAGTATGGGTTAACTCGGGGGACCATTGTACTTCTCCCCCTTTATTTTAAAGTGATTTTTTTAACGACTCTTGTTCCGATGTGGGACTTTCAATGATGTTTTCGAGCGCAATTTTGAAATTGCGAGGACACAATTCCTAAAAGGGGGGAAGGATGTAACACCCCAGGTAAATAAAGAATATGAAATTTTTATATTTATCCCTATTTTTGAATAAAAGTTCAATATTAATTTAAAGGTAACGCTATGCTCGATGGCTTCCCCAATACGCAACAACGAGTTCCTTTGAAATCTTACGTTGCACTCTAATAATAAAATAATATTATTTTAAATGGTAGTTAACACATAGCCATTGTATTAGTTGGAATGAATATAAATAACTAAAATATGATTATATATGTTTGTTAAATGTTTTTACATTTATCCAATAAAGACTAAAGGATTAAAATATGAAGAGAATTCAATTTTAGGCATATATACTCTAATTTTCACTAAAGGTCCACTTACCGCCTTTTGATGGCGAACCATCATTAAATATAGTTTTGGTCACTCTTATACATTCTATTGGACCACATAAAATTATTCTTTAGAATCGGGACATCAAAATTTACTTTCTGTAAATTTTTTGTATTTTTCCGATAGAGATAATTTTTTAATGAATAGTGAAAAGTGATTGTATTTTAATTGAAACCCACCTTTTAATATAATTTATTTATATAGTTAAATTATATTTTTAATTGGTTTTAAAGTTAAATTAGAATATATTTTTACCATTTAATCCAATCGTGGTCGTTGGAATTAATTTCACTTTGAAATCAGACTTAAACTAGTGTCAATCTTTTGATACATTTTGTTTCATAAAAACACGCTATTTGTTTTGACAGCGGGAATTAATTATTAAATTAATTAATGCAAATTATATGTTTTTAATTTTGTAAAATAGACATCATTTTTGAATTCGGAATATCAAATATAGCTTAGGGTGAAGTTTTGGTATTTTTCGGAAAAACTTCAATTTTTGATGAATAGTGAAACCACTAAGTGGTACTTAAAAAAACTGATTTTTCATTTAAATAAAATTTTACTACCTCTGTGTTTTGAATTTCAAAAATCCAACATACATGGTTAGAATTAATATGTAAAATGTAGTTCAATGGGATTAAAATAATTTTTTGGTGAATAGTATCTTTTACGTTTTTAATCGCATTTAGAGGTAATTAGTGTAATTTAAGATAAAAATAATGTTTTAATATAATGAAATGAACTTGACACATGTCCTAACCTTATTGGTTGTGTCATGGCCGACCAATACAACCCATGGGTCGATTTTTGGGACCCCATGGAGCCACTTGGGTAAGATAATGACATTAATGCCTTTTATTTAAAGTAAATGTAAAAATGACACAAACATGTATTGTTTTACTAAAACAATTTTTACATAGGGTTATACAAGTACAATATTTGACTATAAATAATCATTGGAAATATAAAACTATTTCCTAAATAATAGTATTTTTTCTATAATTGTTAGACATTAAATAAATTAAATTATTTATGACATCATGATGATGCAACGATTACCTCATTATTTAACGGTTTAAATAAAATGAAAAGATAATGTAAAATATAAGAACTAAAATTGTCCAAAATCTATTGGATGGGTATATTTCGAACCCTTATCACTTTAACCTCGAATTATATCAATTTTGGACCTTTTAAATCTGAAATGCATTCTAAAATAAAGTAACATTTCCTTACTTTACAAGAGTGCCCCTCCTCTCCTCTTATAAAAGGACCCCACCTCTACCACCTTACCCACAACTCTCAAGCCTTTGTCTCGACCAAAACTTGCTCCATTTGTCTCTCCACATCCCTCTACTCATCCTAGAAGCCTTACCTTGGGCAGAAATCTCTTCAAATAACCCTTTTGGTTCAAACCAAGAAGAGTTACCCGAATTTAAGGTAATGTCTTCACTTGTGTTCTTATGTTTTATTTTGCTTCTCCAACACCCTAAACTGTTTTTATTCCTTTATTTTGTAAGAGAAAAAGTATATTCAATATAATAGGATGTTGTTATGAGAATTATTAGAGCTAAACTTACCCACTCCTTCATGTAATGTTTAAAGAACATACTGTTTCTGTGGATGGCGAATTACTGCCTCACAAAACGATGATTGTTCAATATTATTTTAACACATTTTAAGGTGGCCATTATGATGTCACTGTACTTTATGTATGATTTATATTATGTTTATGTTTTCCCAATTCTTATTTATTTTTCTTTTATGGATTACCTTTATGGTTTCCTTTATGGGTAAACAAGATAATTTCATTTTAGGAAGTGCGGACTACCGCCCCCTCAAAGTGATTTGATTCGTTAATGGCATATGTGGGATGTATAAAGGATGGAGTTAATGTTATTATATATTCTGTTATAATGTAATTATAATATAACCTTATATAATTATGATTTCACTCCATTAAATATTAAATAGAAATGAAATTAGCGTTCATACGTACGTACGGCTTACCGTCTCCATGAACAGTGCATTTCATTTCTTACCTCTAAATGTTATATACTGTTATAAATACATGTATATTATGGATATATATGATATATATGATATCCAAATAATTAATATCATTCTAGATATAATGAACCTTTGACCACATAAACAACATTTAATAGTAAGAAGTCATTTTTTGACTTAAGTACCAAATATCGACAAAACGAACTTTGTTAACTTAAATGATTACATATTGTTTATAACATGGAGATAAGTTGTATATAAGGAATAATAAACTTGAAAAAGGTTCTTAAGCAAGTATAAATTAACATTAGTTTATTATTCATGAGATTAAAGAGTAATCGAGTCACGTCGGACATGAGGTAAGGGATCCTACCCCTCTCTTTCTTTTTAAGTACACTCTTTTATGTAATTCCTTTCAAGCTCCTCTTTCTTATGATTGGGATGTTCTTTTATATTACTATTACTTTAAATTTTATTTTCATATGATTATAGAACCTATTTTCTATCGTCAATCCATTTTGGATGTTTTGATTGGCGTCGTTAGGCTACCGAATTTTCGTAAAGGATCCAATCTCTCTCTTTTTTAAGTACTCTCCTTTATGTCACTTCTTTTAAGCTCCTATTTGTTATGCTGGGGGATGTTATTTTATATTTATCTTGCTGTAAATTTTATGTTAATATTATGAGAGACCCTAATTTATCTCATCAATCCATTTTTGGAAGTTTTAAGTGGCGTCGTTAGGCTGCCGAGTTTTCGTAAGGGATTTTTCATCTCACTTTTATTCCCGTGAGATTTATGCTACATTTGCCACAATTTTCTTTTAGTGGTATATGTACATCCCATTATTATACTATTTGTGTAATATAATTTTGTTTATGAGTATTTACATCAATGTTTCATTTTCCTTCTTTTAGGGGGTGTATGTTTCGTAAGATACCCAAGTCGGTAAGGGAACCTTTCACCCTCCTCTTTTTAAAAGACTTATTTTTGTTGGGACTTTTAATTTACATATTGTTATGTTGGGATATGCTCTTCTATATCCTTATTGATGTAAATTTTAAGTCCAATTTTTGAGATACCATTTTCTATCTCATCAACTCTTTTTCTGAATTTTGATGTGACACCGTTAGGCTATCGAATTTTTTGCAAGGGAACTTCTTAACCCAATTTTGATTCTTTGGGATAAACTTGAAATCCTTGAATATGTCGTTCTATGAATATGTGTGAATGACCTCTGATTGTTTTACACTTAATATCCACTTATATTTGGTGTATTCGTTTGTCACACAAAATTATGTAATTGATTTATCCTTAATCCAAGGATATCGTCTTTGTAAGGGACTTCGTCTCAATCTCTCTTTCATTGAGGCATATTTCGTTTTATAAAAAAATTTCTTTTATACAGTGTATAAACCCCTTTGACTTATAATTTTATACAAAAGGAATATTTTTCTACGAATCGTTTTACAAAACGACAAAAAGTAATGTTTCTTTTAAACTATGCGGTGACACCAACCTTTTCCGCAACCGTGAGTATTATTTGGTCTTCGACTTCCTCAATAAGCCGTAATGTTTTTAAAATGAAATAAATACCATATATTCTTTTATGTATTTTGGTATTGAAAATGGTTTTTATAACGGATTTGTTGTGTCAATATATTTAAGTGATATATTGTGATCAATGTGTGGAAATGTTTTCTTTCCATTATATTTGTTTTATGTCTTATAATTTTATAATGGTACTTGAACATTTGACGGGTGGTTACGTGATAAACCATATGACGGGTGGTGTCGTGAATACTAGGACGGGTGGTTACGTTATAACTTTCAATGCATTGGGTATGAAAGTCGGCTGTATGGCTATTCCTTTAAGTGATATGTGTGGAAGTCGACCGTATGGTAATTCCATTTATGTATTTTTATGTCCCAAGTTACCTTTATAAGTTATGTGTTATTTATATGGGTTTTATGGTAATATTTTGATTACGAAAAGGGTAAGTAATGATCTTTTATTCAATGAAGAGTATTTTCTTCTTCATAAAGGTAAAAAGTATTACATTGAAAAAGTATTCGTGGTTTACTGGTTGTTTTGAAAAACTAACAGTTTTCCTTCTTTTTGTATCCCTTACTGAGATTTTTATGCTCACCCCAAGTTTTTGAAATGTTTTTTACAGGACATAAAGTGAAATAGGGTCAAGGATGGGATCAAGGAAAAGTCATGCTATCTAAAATATGGAACTATACATGTTTCTTTTTAAGAGTTCTTATTTTATGGAAACTTAGTAGAAGTGTCTACTTTGTAATCTTTTGAGATGTAATAGTTATGTCCTAATTCTCTAAAACTCTAAACCTGAAAAGATCCTCAATGTGAATTATTCATTTAATTCAATATTAATTAATTTTTAAGGCTGGGGCCTTATACTTATCTTTTCTGATATTAGTTATTCTAATTCATTTATTTTATGAAATTCCATTATAAATGTTAATTCATATTCACAATGATTATTTGTTGAATTATTAATGAAAACTCATTATGGTAGGATGATTGAATATCATGTCTACAATTAATCTATTATAGATTTTTTTTGGAATATGCATCAGTAAAATGTTGTTATTCTTATTATAGTAAACATTTATTTGATTTTAGTCATATATAAGGCCCATTTATATAGAGTCCATATCAAACATTGAGTAGATGATGTCAAATTTGATATCCCAAATCACTATATGACCATCTATGGGTGTGGGGATGAACACAAACATCCAAGGGAAATTTCTTCCATTAAATGTGTCTTATTATATATTCCTGATTTGTACCTATCTTATATGGTTAGTGGTAAACTAAACATATAAAATATTTAAATTGTGTGGGAATATACCAATGTATTTCTTGAAGTTTCACGGTCATCAACTAAAATCTTAAAGATGATTTTTTAAATAGAAGTCATACCTGGTGTTATGCCTATTTCAAATCATCCTTATAGAATTTCTCCAATTGAGTTACATGAATTAAATAATCAACTATAGGTTAATCATGATAAGGAAATTATTTATCCAAATACATCACCATGGGGGGAACATATTCAATTTATTAATAAAAAATATTTTTCATTATATCTTTTCATTTTTTATTTAAAACATAAAAATATTAATATCAAGAAAATGTATCATCTACCATGTATTAATGATTAATCTGATCAACTTGGATAAGCTCAATATATTTCAAATTTTGACATTAAATATGGATATCATCATATGATGGTAAAAAATAGGACATATCCATAAAATCCATCTGTATGAGTTATATACATTATGAGTCCATAGTGATTCCATTTGGTCTTACCAATTGCCCTTATATCTTCAAGGATATAATAAATAGATTCTTTAAATATTACCTTGATCAGTGTTTGGAAGCATTTATAGAAAATATTATTATATATTAGAAGTGAAAGAAATAGAATAAAGATCATTTTAGTATTGTGTTGATGTCCACAAGGATATAGATTTTGAATGTGAATTTTGGATATAGAATATGTCATTCTGAAGTAATTTAATCTTAATTGAGGATAAATCAGTGGATATTGAAAATATGGATGTTATTAAACATTATCCCATAACAACTACATTAATTAAAATCCATTGTTTTCTTTTGTTGGATGGATGACACGAATGAATTGCGAGAAATTTAAAACTATTTTAAAATCCACTAATTATGATAACATGGAAGGGAATAAAGATTCATTATAACAATGAATGTGAGTAAAATTTCAAGGAGTTAATGATAAGGTTGGAAAGTAAACTAATTTTTAAACTACCCTGTAGTGGTGAAGTAATTTTGATCTCTAGTGATGAATAAAATAAGAGACATGGAAGTTTCATTATTCATATTTGCATGGTACTAGACTATGAATCAAAAAAAAACTTATGGTTTAAGAGAAATTTCAAAACTGATGATTTGGAAGTGGAAATGATATTTTATTATTTGAAGAAAGAATTGAATTTTCTATATGGTAAATGTTGTGAACTATATATCGATTATAAAAGCATGAATAATATATTCACATAGAATGAATATAATATATGATTACGGATATGGTTTTAATTGATAAATGGTTTTAACTTCTTATTACATTGCCAACATGGGAAGAAACACAAGGTGGATGATACTCAGAGTAGGATGTAACATGCCAATTTTTCCATGGTTAGTGGCCCGATAGTTTCCAAGGGTTACCTATTGTGTTTTAGGATTTCGAGCCACAGAATCCTAAATCCTTATAAGGCTGATAGGGGAAAATAGTTTTTCTAAAATTTATGTGACCCTTCAGTAGAAATAGTGTCTGCTACTTAGAGAGGATGAGGGTGTCACATGGTTTTGTCTAACAATGTGCACCAGGTCACATGGTTGTGCACTATTTTCATGTCTCTAGGATAGATGGGACATGATTGGTTTTATATTTGATTTTAAATATGTGATCATGAAACATACAACCTCCCTCCTCGAATAGTGTCTCTTTCATGGTCGGTGAAATGTTTGGATAACCATGTATACAAAACACGTACCTCGTTAATGTGATGGATAGATATCCTCTATATGGGGGGGAATGGTAATCTCCATCCCATTCGTGCACACAAGGGGGGACCGACTTGATATACTCCTATCATCTCTTAGTGATAGATAGATCTCCTCCATATAGTGCCTATTTTGAACAATGTGATGTTCATTGGATATCCCATTTTAGTCCTATAACTCCCCATTCATCCTTCTTCATTTATTTTCCCATATTTTATGTTATATTGGGGAACCCTAATTCATAGTATTTTCATAGTATACTAATGTTTATTTGATTTATCACACATAGGACCAAATAATGTTTTGATATTGGATTCATCTGTCATACATGGTATATGGTTGGTGTCCTATAGATCTTCTATTAATGTAATGGGGTTTTTAAATTGCATTTTTGTGAACTTTAAGGTAATTCAATGCAACACCTCTTAAATGTGATGATTAAATTTTTGAAAAAATAACCATATATAGAGTATCTATTATTAATTAAATTGACCTTGTTGATTCCATGAACCTATACACTGATCTTCAATATGTGGTTTTTTATTGAATACGTTATTAAATAAATTGGTTTTCTAATAAAACCCGACATTGAGGTGAACTATCTTACAAAACACAATAGGTTATTTAAATGGGTAGGTGGTAGCTCATTTCACACCATGATTTCTCTTTCTAGTGACCATGACATCATATAATTTATGTTGGAACCTTGTTTTATTAATTTAATTTGGTATATAATGAGTGGTATTCAAATTATTCTACCATATTTAATTCTCCATGTATGTATGGTGTTATATTCCTTGGGAATCCTACCTAGCCCCATCTCGTTTTATTCATTATTTACAACTCCATGAAAATGGAAAAGAACCCCCTAATGAAATAAATGTACCATTATTATTTATGGAATGATTAGTACATGGACTAAATGGATTTATAATTGAAATGGTTTATAGGCATGACGCTAATTAAATCCCCTTGATTGGTAAGATGACATATTTTGACTAATGCACTCTTTAGTACATTAAAACATAAAGTAAATAAATGTTTTATTTTCATCTTGATTATTAATAGGGTTACTTTTCATGGAAGACTGGGGATGGTCTCATGTTTAGTTAAGACATTATTATCCTAGGGTTGTACATGCTATATCCTGGATGAAATCTCAATGTAGGTTACTTCCCTATATATAAGCGATACCAGTTCCCAATGGAGAACCCATGGATGGAATAGTTGGAAATATGGTTACTTCATTCCATAAGTGAAATTGAGTCCTGTTTTAGAAATAAATAGATGGGATTTAGGGGACATGTTTTACTTTATGAGAAGATTGATACTTCATATTTCATTTATGGATTACCGTGGAAGGACCTCATCATCTTTGGGTAACTGTTATGCTCCTTGTAAGATACTGGTATTCTTTTACATGGTTCACCATATGTGGTCCTATGATTCCTTTTAAATAAATACAAGAGATGAATCTATTAATAAAAAATAATATATATTTAATATAATTCGAAGGACATTTCCACCATGACATCTCTCATGCCTAGTCTCAGCACATCTCACTACTAAATTTATAAGGATCATTTCCACATAATATCATATTTATAATTTTACCTATGTTAGATACATTTTTTCTTAGTATGAAGTAGGTATGGTCAGTAAGGAATCCTTGAGGAACCAACTTGTTATGTTTATATATTTATTATTCCATCGTTTACATACAATCTATTGTATTCAAAAATCATGTAATGGATTAGGCACTATACACTATTTGTGGTTGACTACCAATTATATATGACACCCTCCTTATACCTCCATTACACTGGGGTACCCAAGAAGACTTCATGTTCACAGGGTTTGGATTACTGCACTTGTGTTTTCATCCTTTTACATATAATATTAGGAGAACAAGGCTCAACTAGCTCTCAAGATGACCATGGAGTTATCCCATCATATTTTATTTCATATTATTTTACTATGAATGTATCAAAATTTATTGGTTGTTGTAAATTTATTTTTTTAAGAATATAACTATTTGGACATGCACACGCTGTCATATATTTGGAAATAGACATTTTGTGGTTTATTATATTTATATTATTCTACATTATATCTTATTAAAAATTCTTGTAATGTTGTTTTCTTCAATTCTCATCTCTTATACCAATATGATACTCTGATACTAAGGGTATAGTCTCCCCATCATACCATCATTGGTCCCTCACTACTTTTCGGTAGCGTCAGACATATGGGGAGGAGTTCGTGAGGCCATGTGGTGATTTGTCTAGTTACTGGTTTCATAGGCGGATTGGCTAGGATGATTTAGTGGGTTATATTTGACTATGGTTTGGTTGACCTATGTTAGAGATCACATCCCCCCGCACCATTAGAGTAGACTCTTATCCCATAATGATTAAAAATTGAACCAACCACTTATATAATAACTCTTGTATAAAATATTATATAATTAATGATGGAAAACATATTATATTTTGTGATTTTCCTGAATGAATTATTTTTTATATAATGTATATTGAATATTGGAGAAACATATTTTGTATTTAATTTTTACTAAGGGAATTATCATATATTAGGAAAAGATATATTTCATTTTTCTTAATGTATGGATTTAACTTACTATATGTATGGGTCAAACTGAAAAATTTATAATCTGTGTTATATTTTATAGTCATAATATTGAAATTACTAGAAACCATAATGGTTTTCTGAGTGATATGCATGGGTTAATCCATACGTTGATAAAAATATAACTATGATGGTTTATAAGGGGAATCAGGCTATGCAATGTGAGTTACACCATGAGTTCATTAATATAACCTATATGTGGAATCGTATCATGTTATAAGGTTATATGGAATGAGTATTTATCACTACCTTTTAGAAAAATAAATAATTAATTGATTAAATTATGTTATAAAATGAGGTCTCAACTAGGTGAACATACACTAGTGTGGGTAAACCATAATCTTCCCACATAATATTCTATTCTACATAGCAGTATTTTTGTTAGTTATTATATATTTTTACTTCATTTAATAGAGCATGTTTGTCTAGGTATGTCTAGAAGGACAAGGGTGTATATTATTGGGTTTTTCTTAAAAATTAAAAAAAATTATTAGTTATTTCACAAATCAAGAATTTCTTAATATCACCTAATTTTGTTAGTTATCATATTAATTGAAAAAAATCTTGTTGAGAAGTTTTCTTAATAAATCATGGTATGTTCTACCTATCTATCTTGAATGTTATCTGGTTATTATTAATCCTATAATAAGAATTCTGTAAGAAGATAACGTGAGAAAAAATAATGGATCCACTTGTAGTTTCCATTATTCATGAGAGATATCTAAGGGTAGTATCATGTGAAGAATTATGGGTTTATCTTAGTATTGATGTTAATTTTGGGTGGTGCGGTCTGAGGTTCTATGTACATGATTTCATGTTTTTAGATAAAAATTATTTCGATGTAGTGATTGATGTGGTTACTTTACAATGTGAAGGGTGTAGCCCATGTGTATTTAGGTGATATAGATCACTAGGAATGAGGTTATTTGGTTAGAAGGTGTAGTGAATTTGTAATTCAACATTACTATGTGTGGTATAACACAATAGGGGTTTTTAGCATACCTAACTATATTGATTATGTTGTTTATTAATTGGTTATTATCTATATCCTCTATAGATTGACCAAATTAATGGTAAAGGAATATGTTCTCATTCCATAGGGGGATAGACTATACATCACTATGGTAGGGGTAATTTAAGCCACGATGTGGGAGGCATATGATCGTTGCATATGAGATATATATTGGGGATAACTAGAAATTCATGGTAATAGATGAGTGTTTTCATGCCTTGGGCATCATTGGTCTAATGCATTGGGGGGTTCTAAAGGATTATAAAGACCATGGTACATGATATGCGATATGTGAACATTCCTCTAGTGATTCATGGATGTCAAATATTTCTTATTTTATTATTGGTTAGTGTGTAGTTGAAGTTGTTATGGAACTAATTTTTAGGCCATAAAAACTTCCACTATAAAATATTGTGGATACATTATTCCATAATAGCACAACTTGAGGTAGGTAAATGCTCAGTCATGGCTGGTAGATAATGAATTCTTCTTGAAAAGTAGTGCACACTTGATTCCTATTTGTAATCTTGAACTTTCTTATATATATATATGTGCATTTATATAAATATTAGATAACGAACCCATTGATGGTGGTTGATAAATTTTATTGTCAGACCCTACATAGTCTCTCTATGAATTGTGGAGAATTTACTATCTTTATAATAAGTACGATTAGTGACTCATTTATAATATTTTTGTTGATGTAGTTTTCCTGGTGCCGTATATATTGGATTTTCAAATTTTGAGAAAGATAGGGGTATGCTCAATATTGAGTTGGATGTTCTATGTGGTACATTGAAGTATGCAATTATTAAACAAGAATATGAGTGAAAAATCACGTGATTGGCCATATACTTGATTATTTTCATTATCATATTGTATATTATGTATTATTATGTTATATACATTCTTTTATTATTTACTAATTATTTTATTTTGATGTATTATTGTTCTTAATTGTCTTTAGAATGTATTTCTTAACATCTATCACCCCATCGAACATGATAACTTTCTTTAAGCCTTTGGAATATGTAGAGTTTCTCCCAGGATCATGCAGTTCTTAGATTTGTTTACAGTAGAGGGAGCCATGTCACGAAATTTTAATATGTGATGAGAGTAAAATGACATAAAAGGATACAAGTGTAGATTTTGTTATTGGATTTATGATAGATATAATAGTTAATAGGTGTGTTCTAACACATATAAAAAATAGCATGGGAATGATATCCTATTATGTCCCTATCCATCACAAGTACTAATTCATTTATAATTTACCAGAGAAATTGTGATATGTTTTTTATTTTATGTGGTTTTTTTTGAGTTATTTAATTTTGAAAAATTGGTATTTCATGTTATAGAGTATTGTTTTTCAATTTCTTCCCTGATAGGTAAGAGGTGGTATTCATATATCATTTTAGGGATTTAAGGCTATCATGATATGTGTTTTTTTGGTTTTAATTAA
The DNA here is from genome assembly GCA_963277665.1 of Viscum album. Lineage (NCBI taxonomy): Eukaryota > Viridiplantae > Streptophyta > Magnoliopsida > Santalales > Viscaceae > Viscum > Viscum album. Next base: position 1,313,758,605 of record OY728139.1, read on the forward strand.
AAATTTATTTGATAATTGGAAGGGTTTTGGTTGTGGAATGTGTTAGAAACAAATTCCCCCCCCATACATCTTGACAATGTAATTCTAATAATCATGGCCAATAACTTGATTCTAGTTCATATTGGATATGCGGATACATTATATTAATGTATTTCCTGGCACATAACCATAAAATTTGTAAGAGGCAATTAGGATTGATTGAATGGGACATGGATCTTGTAGGGAAGTGTAAGGGATAACGTATTTAACATAATTTATAGATTTTCCATATTAGAAAAATCTATACTATTACTTATTTATAATCATGGTATTTGGTTCTCAGTGAGATGTCACCTAGACAAACTCTACTGAATTATCGAGTGGGACTAGATGTGGTTTCACAAGTGTGTGAACCAAATGTTTCCCCTAATAAAGAATTTTAAAATGGTCCACACATAGAGATTATGAGGTATACATGAATTCCATAATGTTTAAAATTTATAGATATGTAAGATTAAGTAAATAGTGTTATTTAATTCATGTTTAAATTTCTGATTGAATCCAATAAAATTGCAAAATTAAATTTTTATCGGGTGTATGTGGAACCCAAAGGGTATTTTGGTGGTTCTGGACTTGAATGAGAGGAGAAAATGGTCATTTAGTTCATATTTCATTGTTGTTTCATGGTTAGTTGAAACCATGCAATGGGGAAGTCCAAACTGTAAACCTTTGATAGATTCCATTATCACGGTTGGAAAATGTGTTTCCAAATAGTGAAGGATCCCTATGTTTCTATTCTATTTAGACACATCCAATACATATACTGGTGCATGGTTATCATGCTGTTTGGAAATTTATATGACCAAACCATACAACCCATTAAAAAAAATTACGAAATTGACCCCCTATAGATTTTAAATATCAAACCATATATTCCTCCCCATTATTCCTCCTCCATCCCATATGAGAAACCATGTTTCTCTAAAATTACCAAGGATCATTCTCCTTCTACTCTAGGACATTTGGAGTAACATTATTTGCAGATTGAATCTCTAGATGAGTCTAATGCTCCTCTTTCTCCTATTATCTATATTAGGTTTTGGGGTTTGGTTATTCTTATTTTGAATCCCTATAAACCACTTTTTCCAGAGGATATTAATTTGGGAGATTAAATGTTTCTTTAACCTTAATTATAAGGCAAAGGATAAGTGATCATTCATCTACACATTCATGGGTAGTGGTCTGCAAGATATTTCACGTAGTCTCATTGGTGATTTTCACATATGTGGTTTTGATATTACACCCATATTAATGTAATTTTTTTTAAATTTGATATATTTGGTAAAATGGTATGATACATAATGATTTATATCACTCACGATTCCCATGGGAGGCATTGATAATTATAAGTCATATTTAGGGCCACCATAGGGTGCATCAACATTCTCGGACATGGAAAATTGTAATGTTAACAATTTATTTTCCATATTTAGGAATATATCCCGTGATAAGTATGTATACATGTTTGTTTATATAAATATGTTTCACTAATAGTGGTTGTGTATAGTTTTTAGTAATGCTATAAGGGATTGTGTAGCATAATGTTGGAAAAAGTTAAATAGATGAATTTGAATGTGTCTAACAACATGTGAGTAGAAATGGAGATGAATAAGTGGATTTTGGTATATGAAATGATAAATGTGTTATGTAGATGGATGCATGGGAATTGATTATTTTGTAAATAGGGTTAACGTATGGGAATTGCAGAGTATTTGAAATGGGTTAAGGTATAAAAAGGTAAATGGGTTCAATGTGCCAGGTGAAAAATGGAGAATGAGTCAATGGGCTAGGGTTTGATATTTAGTTATATTTGAATTAATATGTATTGTGAATTTTGTATGTATTGATTGATTTGGGATTGGGATATGGTATTTCTTGTAAAGGGATAAATTAGAATGTGAACATGGCATGGTGGTGTGGGATAAAGGATTGAGGCTCCACTCACAAGCCGGGTTGGACTGAGGCTATAAACCCCTCCCTATAATTCAAGGGATATAGATCCAAACCATATATCTAGACCCTAAAAACTGTGTATGATGATACATCTTGATGTGTGGCTCCATGGTAAGTGTCATAGAATTTTTTATGAAATTTATATCCTTAGTGATATTGCGAACTTGACTTATTCCATTATTCTTGATAATTGACCGGCCTAGGCCATTGTGTAATTGATGTAAATTCTTGACCGATGGAAGTTGTGAGGAAAATGAATTATTAAATTAAGAGTGTATATGTTATGAAAATGGAAATTATGATAGGAATTGTTAATGTCAATATTGTTAACTAATGACTCCTGAGTTTTCTTTTGTAATTATTTTTAGGCATTTCACACATACAAGAAAATCGTATTTTGACTGGATATTTTTTTAACACAGTTGGAGGTAGACTACTGAGTTTTACTCATACCCTACTCCGAGCTTCATTGGGTACCTAGTCATATTTTATTCTTTTAGGTACGAATAAGGGAAGGGAACAATTTTTAGGGAGTTAAGTTAGGCATTAGAAGTGCATGGATGTGGATTTAGACATGGTTTCAAGACCCATTTGGGGTTTTAGATATTTTATTTATTATTTGGGTTTTTTTCACTTTGGGCATGGTTATCATGACATGAAATATTTATTGTCAGTTGTGGTTTGAACAATATTTGAGAAATTGTTAGTAATGCATGTTTGTGGTTTATTATTATTATTTACTATATTACATATGTTATATATTGTTCCTTACTCTGGTAAATGGTGTATAGTCTCCCACATGATCTTTTAGACCATTGGTGCTTATTGGAAACACTTGACATACTCGGAGGGGCACTTAAGGACATGTGAAGATTTGGGTCGGGGTACTAGTTTAGTGGATCCCATGTCAGGTATTTACAAAGAGGGATCATTGTAGGTCTTTTCAATGGTATTAATTTTTGGGAAGGTATAAGAGAGACTAGGATGTGTCAGGCTTTAGAAATGATCTCATGCATGGGTGTAACTAACCCATGTGTGAGGGAAACCCTAGGGCTCAGTGTGGGAATTCCCTTTCATGATATGTTTTTTTACAGTTGAATGATATTCTACCATTGGTTGATGAATATGTTGTGTGATGTGATAGTTTTTATGATAATTTTTTCCTATACGAAATGAAATGAGGTTGATAATCCATGAATAATTATTGCCTGATAGATATATTGTTGTCATGCATCATAATAAGAAAACAAATGATTGATGTATGATACATAATGTGTATCATGCATTTAAATTCATTGAAGATTCCAAGAGAACTATGTCTATCAATGAGGATAAAAAATGTTAAATAATATAATTTAATGAATGATTAAATAATTATCCTTATTAAAGAGTGTAAATGAGTTGAAAATCTTGGTTTGGATATGTTTTTAAATGAGAAATGTGCCTTTGAAAAAATTTCATGGTTTATGCTTTGTGTTATGTGATTAGAATTGTATGTTTGGGATTGTAGGAAGATACTTCTAGTACGTCGTGTAACCTTTGGGAGACCGAAAGATGTTGCTGAGAATGATCTTCCAAAATATGGATCCAAAAAACCATTTGGTCCAAGATAACCATGGAGAAGAAAAGTATCATGAGAAATTTCTCATTTTGGCCAGATGAAGAAATGGGACCTAGGGTGGTTCCTCAGGGGTATGTTTTATCTAATTAGAGAGTTTATATTATAAGAACCTCAGATGATTTATGGAATGGATGGACTTGAGTTTTGATCATGTGGTAGGTTGGAAAATGATCTGCATAAGATATGGGTATTCCTAGTGTTGTAAAAAAATTCTGTGTAATGGTGATTTGGGGCAATATGTGGTCATTATATTGGAGACATTGGTGGGTTGTTGTGTCTGATAGAGTAGTGTCCCTTCGAGTAACATTAGATAGGATATGTTTGTTAGGTTTTGATGTTTGGTTTGATTACATGGTTGAGTTTACCCTTGTTGGTTGTGGTTAGGTAGGCCTCATTGGGTTTGAATTGGATGTCTTGATTTGTGGTTCCATTGTTTATGGTTCGGTTTTATTGGGATTGAATCCAATAGTGAATTACTTCCTGATGTTTTGGACATAGTGTTCTAGAAACGTGGAAGGAGAGATACACATAAGGGTATACTAGTTATTGGATTGTTGTATATGGCCCAGTTAGTGGACCTAGTGACATGATTCCCTGGACCCTTGTTGGGATGTTTGCGTCGTTCGACCCACAAAAGATGCCCGTGAGAGTAGTTGGTTTTTGTGTGAGTTATATTGGGTGTGTGTTGAATAGTTATGTAATTTGAATTTTCATAGTCGTGGAATTAGAATAGAGGGCTATATGGGATGGTTAATGGTTTTCAGAGATGTGACTCATTTGAGAAAACGAGTTGACAGTCTAGGAAATTTCATGGGTGACCTCAAGGGAAGATAGCCTAGAATTGTAGGCGTCTTGGAATACGAATCATGGGAGATTCTTTAAAGGATTAATCAATGCGTAGTAAGTACCATTTTAATTTTATAAATATTATGGTGGTTCATTGGTTCTTTCCTAACGTCACGTGAGTTCTAGTAGTTGGATGTATGGTCGGTTTCGAATGGTTGTGTCCTTTGGATGTTTAACCCAAATGTTGGATGATGAATAGTGAAGACCTATGTGTTTAATTTAGGTGATAGAGATAAGGGTGACCAAATCATAGAATGATAATTTTTATATAAATGGGTCACCTGAGGTGAGGATGGATATAAGGATGGGATTTTGTATGAATGGTGTGGTTGTTAGGTTAGATGTTAAGGACGTATTGAGGCTGATGGGGCTAACAGACTAAGAGACATGGTCAAGTGATTAAGAGTACATTGGTCTGGGCCTATTGATGTTGGTGTAGTGTAACAGGAGATACGATTTAATGTCTAGTTGTGGGAAATTTTGAGACATGGAGGGTTTGGATAAAGTCCAAATGGGGGCATGCATTGCTGAGTGAAGGGTCCATTTGGGATGGGTGGACAGGTGGATCGGGATAGGAACATGTCATTCTCTATAGAAATTATGTGGGAAGTGGGGCTTTGTGAGTGACCATGAGTTTTGATAGGTGTACTGTAAAATTGAGTCTTGGTTTTCATCTTCAAATGTTTTATATAAAGTGCTCGAGTTGTGTCGTGACAATAGTTCCAAGGAGAGGCTGGTACAAGACTTTCTTGTAGAAGATTGTGGGTTGGTGGTGTGAGTCTTGGTTGGGAATCAGGCTTGAGAGGTGGTGGTAAACAACTGATGATATTTTTTGGGCAATGGAAGAATGATACTATTGTATGTTCTAGGTTTATCATAGTGGTAGGTGACATCAATGATGGATAATTCATGGTGATTTTCATTGGTGACTTCATAGAATACTTTGGGCTAGTGATGATCATTCCAAAAATCATTACATCACCTTGGGTACATTGAGAAATCTATGGCTTTATGGAAGTGACTTAAATGTTTTTGGTTGGACATGGGACATTTTGGATGCTCATTTATTTGGGTGATATGTTGAGATTGAAGGTGGGACTTACACCACCAATCATCTTCTAGTGAGGTCCACAGTGGGGATTAGGTGTCAACAAATACTGTGGGTTCTATTCTCGAATGCATGGGATGGGTATTAGGTGATGTTTTCATTATTGTTCTAGGAAAAGATAGATGGTCAAACCCATGTTTCAAGGATTAACTTATGATCTAAGCATGAGACTTGGTGGTTGTAATTCATGAGGAAAGAAATTGTAAAGACACTCCTATGGTGGGTAGTGATAAGTATGTAATGGGTGCGAGAAGTAGATTATGGAGTCAATGTGGTTTCATTTGGATTCATGTGAGAAACCATTACGGTGCATGATGGGTTCCCTATAGAAGAAAATTTGGGGCTTGGATGTGATGGTTTAACGATCTAAGTGTTTTCTTGTGGCTCAAGGTGGTTTCAAATGAATTATTTGTGCCTATGTTACAATCGTTGAAGGCAGTGGCAAGACATGACAATGGTTCTGGTCAAGGGAGTTTGGGTTCTAGAACCTCATTGTATTTCAGGAATGGATTGTTGTAGGTGATTTTGGGTCACCTCGTAATGTCCTTAGGTTTGAATAAATCTTATACAAGTAAGGTAATGACATAAAAATGGTCAATCTAACTAATTATAGGGTGATTCTATCGGCGAAACCCCTACTTTGTTATGAGCAAGGGATAAATGCGGTGAGTGCTAAAGGAAAATCGGTGGTTATTTTGGAGTAAAAAATATGAATCATTGTTTGGAAATGGTTTTGAGTAAGAGATTACTTGTATTTACTCAATGTATGTATTATGTGAGTACATATTTTATGAATGTGGGCGGGAACAGTGGACCCCGATGGTGGTGTAGAGAGTAGTGGATTCTGTGATGGTGGAGTTCATACAGAAGATAGGGAATGACCATATTATGCTTATTATATGTTATTGATAGGCCTTAAATGATTGAGGTCCTTGGGATGGTGATGTGGGTAGTGTGTCCACAATAGAATAAGGGTGTTAGGGGACAAGCCAATTATGGGTGGTCCGACATGATATGGTAGAAGAAACAAATGTGTTAAGTTGTGACCCACCAAAAGATTGATGTTTATAGTAGAATGTGAAATCTATATATGATGTCATACTTGAAAGAGGTATATTTGTTCTCAGACCTCAAATTTATGGTGTAGTGATGCCCTTTGGGTGGTTTTTACGGTAAGGATGGATACCAATAATGGGTGAAGGCCTTATGGATATTCATTGTTATGAATTGAGAAACACATTATGTATGTTTTGAAAGTTGAGTTGAGGTTATGATAGTTCCTTTCTATATTGGATGTTCCAACCACTGGAAGGTGGGGGTTAATAGAGTTCCAAGAGTTTTTTAGTTGTTATTCGGATGTTTGATTCTAGAATAGGATTGGTAGGCCTTGGTTTGTGGACCTATGATGATTGGGAAATGTTGTTTTGAGAACTGTTTGTTTCTTCAGGTGATGTCATGTTTGGGTCACTATTAGGGTTTTGCGAATTTAGTAAGATGATTCCATGTGATCTAGTCCATGAGGTGTAAAAATTGACCAGGTTGATGAAGTGTTTATTGGCTCTTCTAAGATTTCATGATGCTAGGTGTTGTAATTATTTGTGTCTTGATTTAGGTAGTGTTTCCTTGGAATCACAAGAGTTTTTCTACGGTTGATGCTTGTTTTGAGGTTGATGCCTCTTTTGAGAATCATACAGTTCAATATGAGGGTGGAAGTAAGAATCCCTTGTGCCGAAATACTTTTTGTTGGTTTGAGTGCTATAGCATCATGAAATCATTTAGGAATAAAACATTTGAGGGGCAGTCTGATATGAAGGATCAGTGGCCCATTATCTCACCATAGAAACTCAGTGGTATTTGGGAGTGTGGATTGAGAATGATCAATTATAAGGCCCAGCCTTAAACCTTACTTAATCATGAGTTATTACAACATTACACATTGAGGATCTTTTCGGGATTAGAGTTTTAGAGAATTAGATCATAAGACTTGCATTACATTCCACATATAAACAAAGTGGTTACATAAAGATAGTATTCTTCTTTCCCATCAATGGAAACATATTTAAAATAAAACATGGATTCTTTCTTGAAACTTCCTTGACACTATCATCATATCATGTACCTTTCCCTTGACCTGTGAAAAACATTTCAAAAAACTTGGGATGAGCATAAAAATCTCAGTAAGGGATATAAAAATATGGAAAGGAAACATGGGTACATATATACATAAGAATGAAATCATAATTTACCCATAAAACATAAGCACTTTAACATACCTCATCAAATCATGAATAAATCATAGAAATCATAAGACATAAAGGTAACTTGAGGCATTCATAACATTCTTACGTAGGGAGTAACCCTCTTGGTTACATTTGGAATACCCATCACAGTATATTCCCTAAAACTCTTCGGAGAAACCTTAACGTTTCACTCCTTCGTGTTACCCAATGCATTGGAGAGCTATATCGGGCTCACCCGCCCTTAGTTTATCACAGAACCACCCGTCTTCATAATAATGCCCAAGAACCTTAACTTAATCATATCACATAAAACATGCATAAAGGAAACATAACATTTCCACCTTTCAATCACAAGATATCAATACAACACATTGATATAAAAACATTATGAAAACCATTTTCAATACCAAAATAAAAGAAAAGTAAAACATGTTATTTATTTTTCTTTTACAAAGAGGTATGGCTGGTAGAGGAAGACAAAACTCAAATAACGGTCACGGCGGCGGAGAAGTCGTTGGCGCCGCATACGTACGACAAAAACATTCCCTTTTGTTGTTTAGTAAAACGCTACATATAAAAAAGATTCCTTTTGGATAAACGTAAAAGTCAAAGGGGTTTATACACCGTATAAAAGAAGGTTGTGTATAAAACAAAATATGCCTCAATGAAAGGAGATTGAGACGAAGTCCCATACCTCGGGTCCGACTTGACTCGATCATTATTTAATGTCCAGAATAAAAAACTTGAGTTAATTTCTTCTTGCTTAAGAACATTTTTCAAGTTCATTATTCCTTTTATATCACTTATTTCCTTGTCATAAACACTATGTAATTATTTAAGTTAATAACGGTCATTTTAACGATCATTGGTACTTGAGTAAAAAATAAACCCTTTATAATTAGAATTTGTTCATGTATCCATTATACCAAGAAGTATAATCATGATTTATATATCATATATATCCAGTATATACATGCATTTATAATATTACATAATCATTTAGAGGTAAGAAATGAAATGCACCGTTCATGGAGACGGTAAGCCGTACGTACGCATGAATGCTACTTTCATTTCTATTTCGTATTTTATAGAATGGAATCATAATGATATAAAATTATATTATAATTATAGTATAATATCATATATAATATCATAGTTCCATCCTTTATACGTCCCACATATGGTATTTAACGAATCCAATCATTTTGAGGGGGTGGTAGTCCGCACTTCCTTAAATGAAGATATCGCGTTTACCCATAATGGAAACCATAAAAGTATGCCCAAAATGAAAAATACAGAAGCTTAAGGAAAACATAAACATATTATATATCATATATAAATATAGTTAAATCTTAATGTCCACCTTTGAAGGTGTTAAAAGAATGTTGAACAATCATCGTTTCGGGAGGCATAAATTCACCATCCACGTAAACAGTATGTCCTTTAACCATTAGATTTAGGTGTGTGTAAGTATAGCTCGAATCCTTCTTATACAAAAATCCTAGTATATTGAAGATACTGGAGTTGTTACAAAAGAAATGAATAAAATTGGTTTAGGGGGTTGGAGAAGCAAAATAAAACAAAAGGACTCAAGTGAAGACATTACCTTAAAATCGGGTAACTCCCTTTAGTTTGAGCACAAAGGCTTCATTGGGAAGACTTTTGCCCAAAGTGAGGCTTCAAGGAGTAAGAGAGGGATGCGGAGAGACAAAATGTGCAGGGGTTGGCCGAACCAAAGGCTTTGGGAGTGTGGGTAAGGAGGTAGAGGTGGGGGGCCTTTTATAAGAGGAGAGGAGGGGCACTCTTGGAAAGTAAAGAAATGTTACTTTATTTGAAAATGATTTTCGGATTAAAAAGGTCCCACATTGATATAATTTGAGGTTAAGGTGATACGGGTTTTAAATCCACCCATCCAATAGTTTTTGGACATGTGTAAGTCATAGATTTCACATTATCATTCCATTTTATTTAAATCCTTTATTAATGAGGTAATCGCTCCATCATCATGATGTCATACATAATTTAATAAATTTAAAGCTTAAAAATTATTAAAAAAAATCATGATGTAGGAAATCCTTTTATATTTCTAATGAATATTTATAGTCCAAAATATCATTTATGTAGACTAAATTAAAAAAAATATTACATAGGTGATACATTCTTTGTCACATTTAACATTCTTTAAAAATAAAAAGATAAAAAGTCACTTTCTCACAAAATTGATTCCATGGGGCCCCCAAGTTTGGCACAAGGCATCCCATGGTCGGACATGAGACAACCAGTAGCCTTAAGACACATGTTGTGGTTTTTTTTGTATTATTATGATATCATTTTATTATACTTAACTACCTGATTACACATTAATCAAGATAATTAAATATAATTACCGTCATTACTATTCATAATGTCCAAAAACAAAAGAGTCTTGATTACATAATTTGGAAATTCTGATTCCAAATATGTAATCCATTTTACCAAATTCCAAACACAGAAATTCCAATAATTGATTTACAAATAATTCATGTTATCAAAACAAATAGCGGGGTTTTTTTTGAAACAATATCTATGAAAAGATTGGCATTAGTTTATGCCCAATTCCAAAGTGAAATTAATCCTAACGACCACCATTGGATTAAATAGTAAAAATATATTCTAATTTAGCTTTAAAACCAATTCAAAAGATAATCTAATCATATAAATAAAGTAGATTAAAAAATAGTTTTGATGTAAAATACAATATTTTTCACTATTCATAAAAAATGAACATTGTCAGAAAAATACCAAAAATTCACACAAAGTAAATTTTGATGTCCCAATAATAAAGAATAAGTTTATATTGACATAAATAGCCTATAAAATTGTCAAAATATATATTTAAAAATGGATTTCCATCAAAAGGCAGTAAACAATCATTTAAAAAAATATTAGTGTATCTATGCTTAAGATTGGATTTATTTTCATTTTAATCCTCTAAAACACTATCTAATTCATTAATAGACGTAGATAAAAATATCTATTATTCATTACTTACTTGGGATGTTACATCCTTCCCCCCTTTATAAAATTGCGTCCCTGTAATTTATTTATTTATCAAATAATTGGGGGTACTTATCCCTCATTGCATTTTCAGATTCCAATGTTGCCTCTTCCATAATGTGGGTTTTCCACAAAACCTTTACCTGATTAATCACCTTATTTCGTAACACTTTATCCCTGTGGTCAAGAATCTGGACTGGTTGTTCCTCATAAGATAGGTTCTCTTCCAGCTGAACTACCTCTGGACTCAAAACATGAGATGGATCTAGCATATACTTTCTCAACATCGAAACGTGAAAAACATTGTGTACCTGAGATAAACTCAGAGGTAAAGCCACCCGGTATGAAACTGATCCAACTCTCTCCAGAATTTCATATGGTCCAATGAACCTTGGAATCATCTTTCCTTTCTTACCAAATCTCATCACACTTTTCCATGGTGAGACTTTGAGAAAAACATGATCACCTACCTCAAAAGGTAGATCCTTCCTCCTGTTGTCTGCATAACTCTTCTGCCTACTCTGGGCTGTTCTCATGTGTTTCTGAATCAGCTGAACTTTTTCTGCCATCTCTTCTACCAATTCTGGTCCCATCAACTTCCTTTCACCCACTTCATCCCAGAAAGCTAGAGTTCGACACCACTTCCCATATAATGCCTGAAATGGTGCCATCTGTATACTGGAATGAAAACTGTTATAATATGAAAATTCAACCAAAGAAAGATGTTGGTCCCAACTTCCCTGATAATCCATCGAACAATCTCGTAGCATATCCTCCAAGGTATGAATTGTTCATTCTGACTGCCCATCTGATTGAGGATGAAATGTTGTACTAATATTTAATTCAGTACCCAACGACTTCTGAAATTATTTCTAAAAGTTAGAAGTGATCCTGGGATCACGATCAGATACAATGGAGAGGGGAAATCCATGTAACCTGACTATCTCTTTAAGATACAAACGGAAAAGTTGATCTAGGGAAAAAGTATCTCGTATAGCAAGGAAATGAGCATATTTAGTCAAACGATAAACAATAACCCAGATTTCATTATTACCTCGAGATGTCTTCGGTAATCCCACAACAAAGTCCATGGATATATTCTCCCATTTCCACTCTGGCACTAGTAAAGGCTGAAGCATCCCTTTCGGTAACTGCCGCTCTACTTTAACCTGTTGACATGTCAAACACTTCACAGTAAAATCAGCAATATCTCTTTTCATTCCATCCCACCAGTAATACTCCCGCAGATCTCTGTACATCTTAGTACTGCCAGGATGAACTGAAAACGGAGAACTATGAGATTCACATAACAACTCTCTCTTCAACTGTGAATCAAAAGTCACACACAATCTCTTCCCAAATCTCAAAATGCAATCATTATCAATGTTGAATTCCGGCAACTTACCCTTCTGAACCAACTCTACCTTTTTCCGCAACTCACTGTCTTGCTTCTGTGCTTGCTTGATTCTATCTGATAGAGATGATCTCACTGATACCTGAAACAATACAGAAGAACATCCTGCACCAACAACATCTATGCCAAAGTTCATCAAATCTTTAACCAAAGGATCACGTTCCAAACGCAGCATTGCTAATGAATCATTACTTTTTCAACTCAAATCATCAGCCACTTTATTTGTTTTTACCGGATGGTAAAGAATTGTACAATCATAATCCTTGATTAATTCCAGCCATCTCCTCTGTCTCATGTTTAACTCTTTCTGAGTGAATATATACTTTAAAATTTTGTGATCAGTATATATTTCACACTTTACTCCATACAAATGATGCCTCCAAATTTTTAAAGTGAAAATAATAGCATCTAATTCCAAATCATGTGTAGGGTCATTTACCTCATGAGTTTTCAACTGTCGTCAAGCATAAACAATTACCTGATCATTCTGCATTAGGACGCAACCAAGTCCTTTCAATGAAGCATCACTGTAGATAAAAAACTCACCATTCCTGGAAGGTAGTGCCAAAACTGGAGCATTCACCAATCTTCTTTTCAATTCCTGAAAACAATCATCACATTCTTTTGTCTAGATAAACACAACACCCTTCCGAGTTAGCTTAGTCATTGGACTAGATAACCGTGAAAAATTTCTAACAAACCTTCTGTAGTAGCCTGCCAAACCAAGGAAGCTACAAATATTAGTTAAATTTGTGGGTCTTGGCCAGTCTTCCACAACTTTTGTTTTTGCAGGATCAACAGTTTTCCCATCTTTAGAAACAATGTGACCAAGGAAAGAATTTTTTTGCAACAAAAACTCACACTTGCTAAATTTTCCATACAGTTTCTTTTCTTTTAAGGTTTTCAAGATAACCCTTAAATGTCTTTCATGCTACTCTTTACTTTTAGAAAACACCAAAATATCATCAATGAAAAACACCACAAACTTATCCAATAAATCATGGAAAATTCTATTAATTAAGTCCATGAATACAACAGGTGCATTGGTTTGCCCAAAAGGCATTACTACAAATTCATAATGTCCATATATTGTACGGAACGCGGTCTTCGGAACATCTGCTTCCTTTACCTTCAGCTGATGGTACCCCGATCTCAAGTCAATCTTTGAAAAATACTGATCTCCCTAGAGCTGATCAAACAAATCATCGATATGAGGCAAAGGATATTTGTTCTTAACAGTGATGTTATTCAAGGCTCTATAATCAATGAAAAGTCTCATTGAACCATCTTTCTTTTTAACAAATAAAACAGGAGCACCCCATGGTGATGTGCTAGGTCGAATGAAACCTTTCTCTAATAAATCTTGCAATTGCTCCTTCAACTCTAAAAGTTCAATTTGAGCCATTCGATAAGGGGGTTTTGAAATTGGCTTAGCATCAGGAACTAAGTCAACAGTAAACTCAACTTCCCGATCTGGTATTATTCCAGGAAACTCATCAGGAAAAACATCAGGATACTCATTTACCACTGGCACATCATTAATCTGAACAGTTCCCTTGTTTTCAACAATGTGTGCAAGGTAACATTCATTTTCATCTTTTACAAGTTTCTCAGCCTCTTGATAAGTTATCAATAGTAAGGGTTCATTCTTGTACACAAACTGAAAGTCTTTCTGAAAAGAAACTTCTTTATCTCTACAGTCAATCTTTGCATGGTAAATAGAGAGCCAATCCATACCTAGGATAACATCAAACTCTACTAGAGGTAGAACAATAAGGTTTGCAAGTAGGTTCTTTCCACAGATAAGGATAGGAAGATACTTATAAATTCTTTTTGCCTCAACATTCCCCGCAGGTATTTTTACCAAAAGTTCATGAGTCATTTCTTGAGATGGTATTCCCATTTTACTAGAAAAGGTTTCAGTGATGAAAGAATGTGTGGACCCCGAATCAAACAACACACTGGAATAATCTGAAAAAACAAACAGGGTACCTGATACAACTTCATTTGATGGCCCGACATCTGCTGAAGTAGTTTCAAAGAATTTCACCACCCCTTTCTGCTTGTAGTCTAACTGCTTCCCATCACTCAAGCTCTTTGTCGGACACTCGTTTTCATAGTTACCCATCTCATTTCACATAAAACATTTCACTAACTGTAAATCAAATTTGGTCTTACCTTCACCTTGATCTTTTTCAGTGCAATCACGAGCCTTATGTCCCATCTTACCACATCGGTAGCACTTTCCAGAATTCAGAAGACATTCCCCAGCATGCCTTTTTCCACATTTATCACAAACTAGAAACATAGATTTCTTACCATCAGACTTTTTTTTGAAGAATTCTTCCCTTTCTCCTGCCACCTTGGTCTCTTCTTCTGTTGGTTGTAATAGAACACTTGATCATCGGCAAACTCCATTTCCACCTTCTCAGCACATCGAACAAGCTTTTAATAACTTTTAAACTCACAAGAAGCTAATTCCCTTTGATATTTTGGCTTTAATACTGAGTAAAAATGATTGATTTTACTATCAAGGTCTCGGATAAAATTTGGAGCATACCTTTCCAATCGAGTGAACCTTTCTTTATAGGTAGCCACTGAGTCTTCCTCTTGCCTCAATTCCAAGAACTTGTTTTCTATCCTAAGTCGAACAGCCTTAGGAAAATACTTTTCACGAAACATACCTTTGAATTCATCCCAGTCGAGAGCATCAATCTCATCAGCGTCCCTGATATTTTTAACCATCGACCACCACTGATCTGCTTCACCCTCCAAACGGTAAATAGCAAGACAAACCATTTGATTGTCTGAACACCCCATGACATCGAAAATATTCTCCAGTGCTTTAATCCACCCTTCAGCTAGCACAGGGTCAGATGATCCTCTGAATGATGGGGGATGTTGCCTCAAGAAATGTTCCACCACTGACATGTTCCTCTGTGGTTGATCTGGCTGATCTCGTGCATGGATACCACCACCATTTATCGCTTGAGTCAACTGCGCCATTACTGCAACAAACTGTTCAGTTCCAATTCCAACCATCTCAGGATGCTGATTCGGAAGGTTATTTCCTTCTGCATGCCTTCCTAGATTGCTTCCCTGTTTCCACTGCGGAAAACCATTCTGAACAAACATGTATTAGATGAAGCAACATGGTAATCTTCAAATACTATATCACTTCAATTTGACCAAAAAAAATATTTTTGGATAATCATTTATTAGAATTCTAACTCCTAAAGTTATCTAAACCGACCTCTGATACCAACTATAAGGACCCAGCTTTAAACCTTACTTAATCATGAGTTATTACAAGATTACACATTGAGGATCTTTTCGGGTTTAGAGTTTTAGAGAATTAGATCATAAAACTTGCATTACATTCCACATATAAACAAAGTGGGTACATAAAGATATTATTCTTCTTTCCCATCAATGGAAACATATTTAAAATAAAACATGGATTCTTTCTTGACACTTCCTTGACACTATCATCATATCATGTACCTTTTCCTTGACCTGTGAAAAACATTTCAAAAAACTTGGGATGAGCATAAAAAGCTCAGTAAGGGATATAAAAATATGGAAAGGAAACATGGGTACATATATACATAAGAATGGAATCATAATTTACCCATAAAACATAATCCCTTTAACATACCTCATCAATTCATGAATAAATCATAGAAATCATAAGACATAAAGGTAACTTGAGGCATTCATAACATTCTTACGTAGGGAGTAACCCTCTTGGTTACGTTTGGAATACCCATCATAGTATATTCCCTAAAAATCTTCGGAGAAACCTTAACGTTTCACTCCTTCGCGTTACCCAATGCATTGGAGAGCTATATCAGGCTCACCCACCCTTAGTTTATCATGGAACCACCCATCTTCATAGTAATGGCCAAGAACCTCAACATAATCGTATCACATAAAACATGCATAAAGGAAACATAACATTTCCACCTTTCAATCACAAGATATCAATACAACAAATTGATATAAAAACATTATGAAAACCATTTTCAATACCAAAATAAAAGAAAAGTAAAACATGGTATTTATTTTTCTTTTAAAAAAAGGTATGGCTTGTAAAGGAAGCCGAAACTCAAATAATGATCACGACGGCGGAGAAGTCGTTGTCGCCGCATACGTACGACAAAAAAATTCCCTTTTTTCATTTAGTAAAACTCTATATACAAAAAAGATTCCTTTTGGATAAATGTAAAAGTCAAAGGGGTTTATACACCGTATAAAGGAAGGTTGTGTAAAAAACAAAATATGCCTCAATGAAAGGAGATTGAAACGAAGTCCCATACCTTGGGTCCGACATGACTCGATAGTTCTTTAATGTCCTGAATAATAAACTTGAGTTAATTTCATCTTTCTTAAGAACCTTTTTCAAGTTCATTATTCCTTTTATATCACTTATTTCCATGTCATGAACACTATGTAATTATTTAAGTTAATAACGGTCGTTTTAACGATCATTGGTACTTGAGTCAAAAATAAACCCTTTATAATTACAAGTTGTTCATGTATCCATTATATACAGAATTATAATCATGATGTATATATCATATATATCCAGTATATACATGCATTTATAATATTACATAATCATTTAGAGGTAAGAAATGAAATGCATCGTTCATGGAGACGGTAAGCTGTACGTACGCATGAACACTACTTTCATTTCTATTTCGTATTTTATAGAATGGAATCATAATGATATAAAGGTATATTATAATTCCAGTATAATATCATATATAATATCATAGTTCCATCCTTTATACGTCCCACATATGGTATTTAACGAATCAAATCACTTTGAGGGGGTGGTAGTCCGCACTTCCTTAAATGAAGATATCGCGTTTACCCATAATGGAAACCATAAAGGTATGCCAAAAATGAAAAATATAGAATCTTAAGGAAAACATAAACATATTATATATCATATATAAATATAGTGACATCTTAATGGCCACCTTTTAAGGTGTTAAAAGAATGTTGAACAATCATCGTTTCGGGAGGCATAAATTCACCATCCACAGAAATAGTATGTCCTTTAACCATTAGATGTAGGTGTGTGTAAGTGTAGCTCGAATACTTATTATAACAAAATCCTAGTATATTGAAGATACTGGAGGTTTTACAAAATAAATGAACAAAATTTTTTAAGGGGTTGGATAAGCAAAATAAAACAAAATGACTCAAGTGAAGACATTACCTTAAAATTGGGTAACTCCCTCTGGTTTGAGCTCACAGGCTTCCTTGGAAGACTTCTGCCCAAAGTGAGGCTTCAAGGGGTAATAGAGGGATTTGGAGAGACATAATGGGCAGGGTTTGGCCGAGAAAAAGGCTTTGGGAGTGTGGGTAAGGAGGTAGAGGTGGGGGCCTTTTATAAGAGGTGAGGATGGACACTCTTGGAAAGTAAAGACATGCTACTTTATTTGAAAATGATTTTCTAATTCAAAAGGTCCCACATTGATATAATTTGAGGGTAAGGTGATAAGGGTTCGAAATACACCCATCCAATAGGTTTTGGACATGTGTAGGTCATAGATTTCACATTATCATTTCATTTCATTTAAATCCTTTTTTAATGAGGTTATCGCTACATCCTCATGATGTCATAAATAATTTAATAAATTTAATGAGTAAATATTATAAAAAAACTATCATGATATAGGAAATCTTTTTAGATTTCTAATGAATATTTATAGTCCAAAAGACCATTTATGTAGACAAACTTAAAAATATTTTACTTAGGTGATACATTCTTTGTCACATTTAACATTTTAAAAAAATAAAAAGATAAAAAGTCACTTTCTCCCAAACGTGATTCCATGGGGCCCCAAAGTTTGGCAAAAGGCATCCCATGGTCGGCCATGAGACAAAAATTAGCCTTATGACACATGTTGTGGTCTTTTTTGTATTATTATGATATCATTTTATTATCCTTAACTACCTGATTACTCATTAATCAAGATAATTAAAGATAATTACCGTCGTTACTATTCATAATGTCCAAAAACAAAAGAGTCTTGATTACATAATTTGGACCTTATTATTCCAAATATTTAATCCATTTTACCAAATTACAAAAACATAAATTGCAATAATTTATTTAAAAATAATTCCCGTTGTCAAAACAAATTGCGGGTTTTTTTGAAACAATATCTATGAAAAGTTTGGCATTAGTTTATGCCCAATTCCAAAGTGAAATTAATACTAATGACCACCATTGGATTAAATGTTAAAAATATATTCTAATTTAACTTTAGAACCAATTAAAAAGATAATCTAATCATATAAATAAATTTTATTAAAAAGCGGTTTTGTTGTAAAATACAGTATTTTTCACTATTCATAAAAAAATGAACATTGTCAGAAAAATACCAACAATTCACACAAAGTAAATTTTGATTTCCCAATCATAAATAATAAGTTTATTTTGACAAACATAGATTATAAAATTTTCAAAAGATAGATTTAAAAATGGTTTTCCATCAAAAGGCAGTAAAACAATCCTTTAAAAAAATATTAGTGTATTCCATGCTTAATATTGGATTTATTTTCATTTTAAGCCTCTAAAATACTATCTAATTCATTAATAGACATAGATAAAAATATCTATTATTCATTACTTACATGGGATGTTACATCAATTATATGGTGGGGGATGTATGATCCCAATCTTTATGGAGGTTCATTATTAATAAATTTTTGTTTAAAATACCTTAATGTTGGATAATTAAATGTTTTCGAAGATTTTGAGGAATCCTAAGGGTATTCTAGGAGTTTTGGAAAAGAAAGAGTGTATAAAATGGCCATCCATTGCATGTTTCATGGTTGGCGCACAGTTACTATAAACCATGCAAGGTGGAAGGACAAACCAAGCGATGCGGCATATTGGAATTTTGTATTGTTGCACATAGTTTTGTATATAGTGTGGGATTCCCACTTAACAGTGCAACATTGATACCTCTTGGATAGTGGATGGAGCACAATTGGTTCACAGTTCAGAAAATAGTGTTTCAATAATGTGTGGCCCATTAAAAAGATGAAATTTAGCAAATTTCCCCTCGGGAGTTTAATTTTCCCTCCTGATTATCCTCCTAAAATTCTAGTGAGGAACCATTTCAACCATGTTTTAATAAAAATCATTCTCCTTCTTTTCTAAGTCATTTTAGAGGGTTGTTTGGTGCTGATCGAAGCTTCTGGTAAGTTACACTCCTCTTGGTTATATTTTCTGAATTATGGCTTGTGTTTCTATTCTTTTCTTTCGAAGACCAATAACCCATTTTCACTAGAATATATTAGGTTGTAAAATTAAAGGGATATTGAATCTAGATATAATTCTATGGTTAAGTGTGAGTTCATCTTCAGATTCGAGGTAGGTGGACTACATGCTATATCCCATATTCTAATTGTTGATATGTGTATATGTGGTTGTGATAATGCTTCTATCTTGATGTGAATATGATTCATTTAGTATGATTTGGTAAAATGGTTGGACAAATAATGATTTAGACACCTCATGACCCCTATGGGATGGATTGATATTGATTATACCATATTAGGTCCACCCATGAGGTGAACCAACATTCTTGAACATGGAAAATTGTAATAGAAATCATATATTTTACTTGTGTTAGAATAAATATTTTGATTTTTATGTTGAAATGTTGGGTTATATTATAAATTTTCACTAAGAGTGTTTTCATCTAGATTTTAGTAATTTCATTTGGGATTAATTATCATAATGTGGAGAACATGGATAAATGGATTAATATAAATGGGTTGTAAAGACCTATAAAATTTAAGGGAAATTGTTTCTTAATTTTCGTTAGAATTTTACAGGAGCGCGGTTTCTGACGGCACCTGATTCCGAGGCCCGGAGTGCCCGGAATCAATTTCCGAAGTTCGGCTCGGGTACGTTCAGTGAACGAATGAGCGGGAATTTATAACTTTTGACCCGGTGCTCGGAATTGAAATCTGAGGACACCGATGAACTCGCAGCGCCGATATTCGTTTAAGGAGACCTTTTCCGAGGTTGCGTTTTATGCGAGACGAAAGTTAGTTTTGGGAGAAATTATAAGAAGATAAATAAAAAAAAAGTGGGAACACTTTTTTTTATTTTGTTGGTTAACTTCTCCCAAAGGGGGTTAAAGGTGGGACCCACATCCACTTAACCTCCCTTGGGAGGATTAAGTGTGGTGGGGTCCACACGAACCCCAACTACTCATCTTCTCTCAAAACTCCTCTATAACTCCCCTTTTAAATGAACTTGACAACTTAGCTTATTAAATGGGTTGAGTTGTATAATTTTTTTCAAACCTTTGAATTTCAAAAGGTTTGGTTGAGTAAATAAAATAAGCCCTTAGCTTATTTTATTTGGTTAGAATTCTCTAGCCTCTTGAGAGATTTTGAAGCCTTCTTCTTCTTCTTCTTCAAGCTTGACGAAGAACGCGAAGAACCTTCGAGCTCCGACGAAGAACGCCACTCCTCTCTTCTTCGTAGCCGGTTGTTTCCGAAGATCGACGACGTCTTTCGTGTCAACGAAAGAGAACGTCGCTTCCACCTTGGACTTCCTTCGTCGGCTTACGAAGATTCGCCAACGACGTACCTCTTCAGACGTACCTCTTCGTCAACAGATTTGACGAACGATTACCATGACGCCCGACCTCCGCGACGTTGTCTTCCGAGGGTCGTTGACGATCTTCGATCTTGAAACCAAGGTAGGGGTTGGAGTTGGTTATTTATTTATTCTCGTTCTTGGTTCTAGCATGACAAACGTGAGGATAATTATTTATGTGTTATCGTCTAACAAGAGGGGGGGGGGGTTGGACCGCACAAACACGGCCAAATTCCCCCTCCTTTGTTCTTGATTATGATTTTCTTATGGATGAACGAGATGGCGTGGTGCCGTCGCACCACGCGGAAATTCGCACGGTTATATTGCGCGACGCCGTCGCGTCGCGCCGTGGAAGGTTCATCATGAACGCGACGCCGTCACGCCGCGTCGAAGAAAACCGAAGGCGCCGCGGCCGGAGCGGGGCCGCGGCGGAGGGGTGCAGTGTCGTCGCACCGTGCCGGACGATGAACACCGCGGCCGGTTCCGGGCCATGGCGGGACGAGAGGACCGGTGGCTCGCCGGGCCGCCGGCGTCGGAAGCCGGAAAGGGGACCGGTTTGCCAGTCCCGTTGAAGAAAAACCGGCCGGCCAGGTGGGCCGGCCGAAAGGAGAAAGACCGGGGGAATTAAATTCCTCCGGCCAGGTTACTTGCCTCCTCATTTTGAGGGGGGGCCGGTTTCATTAAGGGGGCAGGCGGCCCCCCGTTTTTCTCGAGGCAGGCCCCCACGAGGGGGGGTCCGGTTTCCTCCAAAGGCGCGGCTTCAGCCGCGCCGCCAGCTGGGAAGCGGGGGCCATGCCCCCCGCGCGTGGCACCAAGCGGCGCCGGGCCGGGTCGACCCGGTTCAGGCCGACCCAGGGGGGGTCGGGCCGGGTCGGCCCGGACCCGGACCCCCCGTTTCCAAATCGATTTCGGTCTTTTGGCCATAACATGAGCTACGGACCTCCGATCGACAAACAATCAGCGGCGATGCGATCCTTGGATCGAGGCGGTCGATTCGGTATATCGCACTCAAAGTTTCGGAATACTTTGAGTTCGGCCGGGTTGGTTCGTACACGAAACCAACCGGGCCCTCGGAGCGGAAACGCTCATATCTTGAGCTACAGGTGTCCGATTGACGTGCCGTCAGCTTTGTTGTGTTCCTCTTAGTGAGACGGATATTTTGGCATACTCCGCCCTAGGTTTGGACGCACGTGGAGTACGGTCGGGTTGGTTTAGCCTTAAAAACCAACCGGGCCCCTAGGACGAATAAGCCAATAACTCTCAGACCGGGCGTCCGATCGACGCGCCGTCTGTTGCGTTGAGTTCCTGTTGACGATACGGAACTTTTGGATACATCAACTCTAGAATTTGTGACAGTTGATGTATCAGCCTCTCGGCTTGTGGTGCGGACCCTCCAGATCGAGCTTGCTGTGTGCGGGAACCCTAGTGCTGGCTGCGACTGTGACTACTACTGCTAATACTACTGTGACTGCGACGACGACAGTACATAGATCCTTAGTGGATTCGACGATGACGACTACAGCACTCAGCGATCCTAAGTGGATCAGTGCTACAAGTCATGTGTGGGCCCGATCCTGTGTGGGTCCGATCCTGTGTGGGTCTTTGCGCTCAGCGAACCTGTGTGAACCAGCTCTTACAGGTCCTGTGTGGGCCCGATCCTGTGTGGGTCTTTGCGAGGGTTAGTTACCTATCGATCCTTCGTGGGTCTGACGACTTAGATGGATCAGAGATCATCTTTATCGTCTTTTGAAAAAGTATACCTGTGTGAGATGAATCTTGTTACTTTCTTGTGTGGATTGTGTTGTGCTATCCTGTGTGGATTTTGTTTTGCTTTCCTGTGTGCAATACGTATACTTTCCTGTGTGGACTGAGTTGTACTCAGGCTCGGAGGTTGGAGCGTATTGGAATTGATGACTTAGGTATATGTATGGGCATATACCTAAGCAGTGTCGGTTGTTACTTCGTAATTGTATCTTCCTTTGTGGTTTATCCTTTGTGGATTTTTGGAGACCATCGGGGGTCTTGGGGTCCCTACTGAGTAGTTTATACTCACCCCTGCACGGGCTATGCCCGCACTACGTTGTGTTGGTTGCAGACGACGGACATCGTTGATCTTGGCTGAGGCTTGCAGAGCCAGACGGTACCTGGAGGCGGACCACTGGGCGGGACGTACTCGGAGCAGACGGTGGGACCCGTGGAGCAGTGGAGCTATCAGTACCCACCCTTCAGGTGGGATCTCCAGTGGACAACTCGGTGTAGCGTCTTTACATACAGTTGCTGTTTTTCCTTTCGAGTTGTACTTTACTTCCAGTTTGGGTTTGTATACTGGACCATTTACTTTTCTGCACTTTCAGTTGTACTCTATTTTTACTTAGTGTTTACTTTCCGCTTGCTTACTCTGTGGTGTTTATTTACTTTACAAAGGCAATGCCTTCCCTTTTTACTGGGATTTATGCCTTGGTGCTAGTCGCCAGCCCCTGGCCTATGGAATGCGGGCTTGGGGTAGTCACGACACGGACCCCGAGGGCAGTTCGTGACAAATTGGTATCAGAGGAGTTCAGTTCTACCGCGAACTCTAATCTTTTCTATGTGAAGCAATAATGTTTAGTGTATTGAGTGTGGTTATCAGTCCAGGGAGTCCACTGTTGGTGCGTCGGGCGACGTATCCGTACACCAGGACCCTGACTTCTGATTTCTGACTTAATGCACGAAAAAATTGATTGCGTGTGTGTTTCAAAGTTTTCTTTGTGATTACTTTGTGTCAGCTCACCAGGTATACTGTTTGACCGTGGTGCACCTGTTCCTTTTCAGGATGGCCCCACGACGGCAGCCAGCTAGGGTTCCGAGAGTCGAGTGTGATGGCAGCCCACCGAGCGACGAGGCCTCGGTGCAGGGCCCTTTGTCAGTAGTGGCACCAGTGGTAGCTCTACCCATCGAGCCACCGATGCTTCCAGCACCAGCCGCTGACGATGCACGTCACCTCAGCGCACTGCATGAGTTTCAGCACCAGCGACTGCCTAGGTTCCGTGGGGAGATGGACCCCCAGGTAGCAGAGGACTGGCTGGAGGCAGTGGTACAAGTTTTTAGGGTAGTGAGGACACCTGCAGACCTCATGGTGATCCTCGCTGCGAGCCTACTGCACGCAGCAGCGGGCCGATAGTGGAGCTTGATGCTACAGGTGCACGATGAGGCATCTCTACTTTGGACGGACTTTGAGAGCCTTTTTCCGCTCGGAGTTCTTCCTAGCCACCCTTCGTGCGGTGCTTATCCAGGATCTTCTTCAGCTGCGGCAGGGCAGCATGACGGTCGCTCAGTACTCGGCGAGATTTACTAATCTCTCGCGCTACTCGACCGACATGGTACGGGACCCATTCTTCCGGGCCCGGACCATCGAGCAGGGTTTGAGACACGAGATCAGGGCATCACTGATCTCCCTCAGCATACCGACTCAGATAGGAGTACTGGAGCGGGCCCTTTTGATCGAGAGCTTCCTTGCTGAGTCTACACCAGTGCCGAGACCCACCGCAGGGCGGCACGTGGAAGAGTCATCTGCAGCAGGCAGTCGACGGATGACTCAGGGGTCCAGGCAGACCAGACCTTCAGGCAGACGACCTCAGGACACTGGCTCAGCAGTGCGGGGCACACAGCGCGGAGCCAGTCTTTCGAGAGGCAGACAGTGCTACTCGTGCGGAGGGCAGGGCCACATGGCTCGTGACTGCCCGACCCGCCATGCAGAGGAGCAGCAGACGGTTGAGGAACCACCTAGGCAGAGGCAGAGGTTCGACAGTGGCGGTCCGCAGGGAGGAGGCGGACGAGGCAGAGGAGCTGGCCGAGCAGCAGGTGGTGGGCGACGCTTTGAGGCTCTACCACCACCCCGACCTCAGGGGAGAGCACAGCTTCAGGCAGCTGAAGCTTACGATCATGGAGCTCCGGAAGCGGGTGGACTAGTGCGGGACTAGCTCCAGGCATAGAGGCCTTTGCCCATAATGCCTCTAGCTTCGTAGATTGTGTTGCCTTGTGTCCTTGTACTTTAAGTTGAAGTAATAAAAGATACTTTCCTTGGTGACTTTTGTTTTCTTGTCTTTTGTTTGTTTTTACTAAGAGGTACCGGTTAAAAAAACGGTTGACTTGACCCTCACTTGCGAGATTCTTACTGGAGGAAACCCAGTGACCACACACTGATGCCGACAATGTGACTCAACCCTTGGAGGCGAGAGTAACGGTTGGATCTCTTGGTAGTAGCGTCGAGGCCTTACAACGTCATCCATGCCATGAATTAACTAATCATGACGGGATTGACTGTATTAGGAAAGGAACGTAGTTCATCTAGGGGATGAGACCGGATTTCAATTTTCAGCAAAGGAGAAATCTTTGCAGCTTTGAAGAACGTTAAGGAGGAAGGGGAAACCCTTCGTGTGGTCAGACAAATGTCAGCAGAGCTTCCAGGATCTGAGACAGAGGTTGACTAGCGCACCTATCTTGAGGTTTCCTGAGGAGGGAGTTGGGTACGTAGTTTACTGCGATGCATCAGGGACCGGACTCAGATGTGTTCTGATGCAGGAGCGGGCAGTGATCGCGTATGGATCACATCAGTTTAGGCCGCATGAGCAGAACTATGCTACCCATGACCTGGAGTTAGCGGCAGTGGTCTTCGCTCTGAAGACATGGCGACACTACCTGATGGGTGAGCGCTTTACAGTCTTTCCTGATCATTAGAGTCTCAGGTATATCTTCTCTCAGAAGGACCTGAACCTGAGATAGCGGCGATGGCTCGAGTTCCTCCAGGACTATGACTTTGAGATAGTATATACTCCTGGGAAGGGGAACGTAGTAGCCGATTCCCTCAGCAGGAGGACGGGAATTTAGGTACTTGAGGAGGCAACGAAGCAGCTAGCCTCTTTGCAGATATCCTTCGTGGATAGAGATGGAGCAGCCTTCCTCCAGTCTCTCACAGTCACCCCTCCACTACTACAGCAGGTCAGAGAGGCACAGTGAGAGGACGCTGACTGTGAGACACGACATGCACAGAAATCCTCGGGACAGACACCTGATGCTTTCTCCCTTGTAGCAGAGCACGTCATCCTTTTCAGAGGACGTACCATGGTACCAGTCGCTTTTCGAGAGGAAGTGCTGAGATAGTTTCACACTTCTCCTTTGGCGGTACATCCTGGAGTGGCGAAGAAGTACCAGGACCTCAGACGACAGCACTGGTGGCCGGGCATGAAGAAGGCAGTAGTAGAGGTCGTTTCTCGATGCCTCACCTGCCAGTAGGTGAAGGCAGAGAATCAGGTACCAGCAGGCTTGGTACAGCCCTTGGAGGTCCCGGAGTGGAAGTGGGACGACATATCTATGGACTTCGTGACTGGACTTCCACGCACTTCCAGAGGTCACGACTCCATCTGGGTGATTGTTGACCGACTCACCAAGTCGGCACACTTCTTACCCATCAGAGAGTAGGGTTCAGTGGAGAGATTGGGACGTCTCTACGTTCAGGAGATTGTGCGGCTCCACAGCGTTCCATCATCTATCGTCTCCGACCGAGATTCTCTCTTTACTTCCCGGCTTTGGAAGGGGTTATAGGAGGCGTTCGGGACGCAGCTACGTCTGAGCACAGCCTTTCACCCTCAGACAGATGGTCAGACGGAGAGGACCATTCAGACTCTCGAGGACATGCTCCGTGCATGTGTCATTGACTTTGGTCGTAGCTGGGAGGAACACCTACCCTTGGTGGAGTTTGCGTACAACAACAGCTACCACTCCACCATCAGGATGGCACCGTACGAGGCGTTGTACGACCGACCTTGTAGATCTCCTTTGTGCTGGACAGACCCTGGGGAGTCAGCACTTATGGGACCGGAGATGGTCCAGGTCACGACAGTAAAGGTCCAGGTCATCCAGGAGCGGATGAGGACAGCTCAGAGCCGGCAGAAGTCATACGCTGACAGGAGGCGGAGGCCACTAGAGTTCGAGGATGGCGACCACGTCTTCTTGCGAGTCTCACCTCGACGTGGTATTCGGAGATTTGGCCGAGGCGGCAAGTTATCTCCGCACTTCATCGGACCCTTCTAGGTCCTCAGCAGGATTGGCGAGGTGGATTATCGCCTGGCTCTACCACCTCAGTTGCACTGGGTGCACGACGTCTTCCACGTGTCTCAGCTGAGGAGATACGTGCACGACCCGACGCACATCATTGACCATGGGGAGCTTGACGTTGACGATGGGGCGACTTTTACGGAGGTCCCGGTGGAGATAGAGGATCGACAGGAGCAGGTCCTACGTGGGCGATCGATTCCTCTTGTGCACATCAGGTGGTAGCACGGGAACCTCTAGGAGAGCACATGGGAGCGGGAGGCTCAGATGCGTGCTCAGTACCCTCATTTGTTCCCCTAGTTTTTGATGTATCTTTACGAGGACGTAAAGCTCTGAGGTGGGAGTAATGTAAAGACCCATAAAATTCAAGGGAAATTTTTTCTTAATTTTCTTTAGAATTTTACAAGAGCGCAGTTTCTGACGGCACCTGATTCCGAGGCCCGGAGTGCCCGGAATCAATTTCTGAAGTTCGGCTCGGGTACGTTTAGTGAACGAACGAGCGGGAATTTCTAACTTTTGACCCGGTGCTCGGAATTGAAATCTGAGGACACCGATGAACTCGCAGCGCCGATATTCGCTTAAGGAGACCTTTTCCGAGGTTGCGTTTTATGCGAGACGGAAGTTAGTTTTGGGAGAAATTATAAGAAGTAAAATAAAAAAATGTGGGAACACTTTTTTTTATTTTGTTGGTTAACTTCTCCCAAAGGGAGTTAAAGGTGGGACCCACATCCACTTAACCTCCCTTGGGAGGATTAAGTGTGGTGGGGCCCACACGAACCCCAACTACTCATCTTCTCTCAAAACTCCTCTATAACTCCCCTTTTAAATGAACTTGACAACTTAGCTTATTAAATGGGTTGAGTTGTATAATTTTTTTCAAACCTTTGAATTTCAAAAGGTTTGGTTGAGTAAATAAAATAAGCCCTTAGCTTATTTTATTTGGTTAGAATTCTCTAGCCTCTTGAGAGATTTTGAAGCCTTCTTCTTCTTCTTCTTCTTCTTCTTCTTCAATCTTGACGAAGAACGCGAAGAACCTTTGAGCTCCGACGAAGAACGCCGCTCCTCTCTTCCTCGTAGCCGGTTGTTTCCGAAGATCGACGACGTCTTCCGTGTCAAAGAAAGAGAACGTCGCTTCCTCCTTGGACTTCCTTCGTCGGCTTACGAAGATTCGCCAACGACGTACCTCTTCGGACGTACCTCTTCATCAACGGATTTGACGAACGATTACCGCGACGCCCGACCTCCGCGATGTTGTCTTCCGTGGGTCGTTGACGATCTTCGATCTTGAAACCAAGGTAGGGGTTGTTGTTGGTTATTTATTTATTCTCGTTCTTGGTTCTAGCATGAAAAACGTGAGGATAATTATTTATGTGTTATCGTCTAACAAGAGGGGGGGGGGGGGGGGTCGGACCGCACAAACACGGCTGAATTCCCCCTCCTTTTTTCTTGATTATGATTTTCTTGTGGATGAACGAGATGGCGTGGTGCCGTCGCACCACGCGGAAATTCGCACGGTTATATTGCGCGATGCCGTCGCGTCGCGCCGTGGAAGGTTCGTCATGAACGCGACGCCGTCGCGCCGCGTCGAAGAAAACCGAAGGAGCCGCGGCCGGAGCGGGGCCGCGACGGAGGGGTGTGGTGCCATCGCACCGCGCCGGACGACGAACACTGCGGGCGGTTCTGGGCCACGGCGGGACGAGAGGACCGGCGGCTCGCCGGGCCGCCGGCGTCGGAAGCCGGAAAAGGGACCGGTTTTCCGGTCCCGTTGAAGAAAAACCGGCCGGCCAGGTGGGCTGGCCGGAAGGGGAAAGACCGGGGGAATTAAATTCCCCCGGCCAGGTTACTTGCCCTCCCATTATGAGGGGGGGGGTTTCATTAAGGGGGCAGGCGGCCCCCTGTTTTTCCTCAAGGCAGGACCCCACGAGGGGGGCCGGTTTCCTCCAAAGGCGCGGCTTCAGCCGCGCCGCTAGCTGGGAAGCGGGGGCCATGCCCATTGCGCGTGGCACCAAGCGGTGCCAGGCCGCGCCGCCGGCCGGGCCGGGTCGGCCCGGACCCGGACCCCCCGTTTCCGAATCGATTTCGGTCTTTTGGCCATAACTTGAGCTACGGACCTCCGATCGATGAACCGTCAGCGGCGATGCGATCCTTTGATCGAGACGGTCGATTCGGTATATCGCACTCAAAGTTTCGGAATACTTTGAGTTCGGCTGGGTTGGTTCGTACACGGAACCAACCGGGCCCTCGGAGCGGAAACGCTCATATCTTGAGCTACGGGTGTCCGATTGACGTGCCGTCAGCTTTGTTGTGTTCCTCTTAGTGAGACGGATCTTTTGGCATACTCCGCCCGAGGTTTGGACACAGGTGGAGTACGGTCGGGTTGGTTTAGCCTTAAAACCCAACTGGGCCCCTGGGACGAATAAGCCAATAACTCTCAGACCGGGCGTCCGATCGACGCGCCGTCTGTTGCGTTGAGTTCCGGTTGACGATACGGACCTTTTGGATACATCAACTCTGGACTTTGTGACAGTTGATGTATCAGCCTCTCGGCTCGTGGAGCGGACCCTCCCGATCGAGCCTGCTGTGTGCGGGAACCCTAGTGCTGGCTGCGACTGTGACTGCTACTGCTACTGCTACTGTGACTGCGACGACGACTACAGCACTCAATGATTCTACGTGGATCAGTGCTACAGGTCCTATGTAGGCCCGATCCTGTGTGGGTCCGATCCTGTGTGGGTCTTTGCGCTCAGCGGTCCTGTGTGAACCAGCGCCTACAGGTCCTGTGTGGGCCCGATCCTGTGTGGGTTTTTGCGGGGGTTAGTTACCTATCGATTCTTCGTGGGTCCGACGACTTAGATGGATCAGAGATCATCTTTATCGTCTTTCGAAAAAGTATACTTGTGTGAGATGAATCCTGTTACTTTCCTGTGTGGATTGTGTTGTGCTATCCTATGTGGATTTCGTTTTGCTTTCCTGTGTGGAATACGTATATTTTCTTGTGTGGACTGAGTTGTACTCGGGCTCAGAGGTTGGAGCGTATTGGAATTGATGACTTAGGTATATGTATGGGCATATACCTAAGCAGTGTCGGTTGATATTTCGTAATTGTATCTTCCTTTGTGGTTTATCCTTTGTGGATTTTTGGAGACCATCGGGGGTCTCGGGGTCCCTACTGAGTAGTTTATACTCACCCCTGCACGGGCTATGCCCGCACTACGTTGTGTTGGTTGCAGACGACGGACAGCGTTGATCTTGGCTGAGGCTTGCAGAGCAGGACGGTACCTGGAGGTGGACCACTGGGCGGGATGTACTCGGAACGGACGGTGGGACCCGTGGAGCAGTGGAGCTATCTGTACCCACCCTTCAGGTGGGATCTCCAGTGGACAGCTCGGTGTAGCGGCTTTACTTACAGTTGCTGTTTTTCCTTTTGAGTTGTACTTTACTTTCAGTTTGGGTTTGTATACTGGCCCATTTACTTTTCCGCACTTTCAGTTGTACTCTGTTTTTACTTAGTGTTTACTTTCCGCTTGCTTACTCTGTGGTGTTTGTTTACTTTACAAAGGCAATGCCTTTCCTTTTTACCGGGATTTACGCCTTGGTGCTAGTCGCCATCCCCTGGCCTATGGAAGGCGGGCTTGGGGTAGTCACGGCACGGACCCCGAGGGCAGGTCGTGACATGGGTCTAGCGATATTTGAGTCAGTATTGGTAATGAATAAGTAGATTAAGGTATGTGAAAAGATTAATGTGATAAGTGTATTAATTCATGGGAATTGATGAATGTTTAAAAAGGGTTAATGTTTGGGAATTTTTGAATATGCAAAAATGTATAAGGTAGGAAACCAGAAATGAGTAAAATGGGAATTGTGATAAATATAAAGTGAGTTAGCGGGGTAATGATTGATATTTAGTTGTATGTGAATTAATGTGAATTTTTAATGATGTATATACTAATTATGAGTGGTTTTTCATATGGTATATGTATTAAATGTATAAATAATCATGTCCAGGTGGCATGGTGGTGTGGGATAAATGAATGGAGCTTCTTCCATGTGCCAGTTTGGACCGAGGCTCTAAAACCCTCCAAAAAATGAATGAGTTAAAGAGTTAGACCATGGATCTATGCTCGAATTTCTGAAATTGATGATACTACAATGAATGATGTTCTGTGGTAGGATTGATGTAATTATTTATAAAAATTTTGTCATTAGTGAGATAGGGAACTCAAGTTATTCTTTTATACATGATAATTGATCCGAATAGGCCCTTTTTTAAATGATGTATGTGTCTACTCAGATTAATACATCATGAAAATGAATTATTAATTGAATATGGTAGGAATGATAGAGATTAAAAGAGTGATAGGAAAGATAAAATTTAATATTTTTTATTTATGGACCTTGAGTTTTATTTTTATAATATTGTTATTCACTTCATATATTAATGTATGTTATCTTTAGACTGGATATTTTATAGACACCATTGGTGGTGGTCTATTGAGTTATAATTACACCCTTCTTATGCCATCATTGGGTACTAGAGTAGATTTCATGCATGTTGGGCAGTACAAGGTCAAAGAACCTATACTAGGAAGTTGATATGGGTTTGGTAAGTGCATGGGGGAGGATCCAATGTTGGATTTATAAACCATTTTGGGGTTTTAGTTGTTGTCTTTATTTTTCTGGTTTCTATTTCTTTTTGAATGGTTATCATGGTGTGAAAATATTATTATTGGTTATGGTTAGTGCACTATTTTTTAAATTGTTAGCAATTCGTGTTTCTTGTTTATTTTTTTATTCCTTTCTATCATATCTTATCTATTGTTGATTTCATTTATAATGAGGGTATAGTCTCCCCATGTGATCTATTTGATCATTGCTACTAGTTGGAAAATGATGGTGTATAGGGTGGCTCATTTGAGGTAATGTGAAGATGTAGCTCTGGTCATCGATTTTCTATCTCGTATATCTAGGAGGTTAAATGATAAGTGGTTATATGAGAAGAATATGGAGATCCTAGTATAAGTAATATATTGAATTTATTGTGGAGATATGGTAATTGAGTTATCAATGAAATACATTACACAAGACTTCATGGAATATAATCCACCATTATTCTTGATAGACTGTAGACCCTAGGTCTCAGAGTAATGGATTGAGTTATTACCAATGATATTTTCATAGTTTATGATACAACTGGAGTGGAGAGTAAAAATATATACGTATTATTTTAAAGTAAAATTGAATTATTGGTGGCATATATAGGTATATTTAGGATAAAATGTGAGGATGTAGTGAATGATAATTAAGGGAGTTATGCTAATAAAATTGTTTCTTGATATGTGGAGGGAAGATAAGGATTCCGAATATACACACAACATGATGAGAGAAAATTCAATCATAGACTATGGATTCGTTTTCTATGATTTTTTATGTTGTGATTCGATGCTAGTGGGATATTAGTTCACAATGAAATGATTATTGTATGATGTTTTAGGGTATTCTATCATGGTGTATTCAAATTTCATTTGGTTTATCTAATTATTAATCATGGTAAACATTAAACTGATAATAGAGCGGAAAATTTTAGATGGAAGTATAAAGCGTCTGATAGTAGTGTCAAAAAAGACTAGTGGTGTGGGGATGTTTGAGAAATGGTTTGATGATTTCCCCAATAGCGGGATAGAGTATTTCCAATATTAGTGAACAAGGAGAGTTTGAGACCATCATAATAATCATAGTAGGGATTGTAGTTATACTAATATATGGGACCACTTGAGTTACATTTTTGGATGACCTCACAATCAATTAGGGGTGGTGGATCAGGTCACACACAAGAATTTGAGGTAATATGGAGTGTGGTATGA
The DNA here is from genome assembly GCA_963277665.1 of Viscum album. Taxonomy (NCBI): domain Eukaryota; kingdom Viridiplantae; phylum Streptophyta; class Magnoliopsida; order Santalales; family Viscaceae; genus Viscum; species Viscum album. Next base: position 1,313,791,454 of record OY728139.1, read on the forward strand.
GAAACTATTTTTTTGGATTACTATACAGACAATGTTCTAGACTTTGGATAGAATACCATATTATAGGGGTAGTGAGTGTTAATGAATGTGATTTCACAAAAGGTAATATACTAGGTAGTTGGGATGTGGAACATATATATATGATTGATATGTGTTTCTTAGTGCTGGATAATTATAAATTTAATGTAAAAAGTATATAATGACCATGATACTTTATTCATGATGATTCTTGGTGCATTGTGGGTGCATATGATAGATGGATGAACAAGGAACTATCTGATGTGAATGACTCAAATAAGAAGTTATATAACTATAGGGTGTGATGAAATCATGTTTCATAAAACTAATCAGGTATGATTTGGGATGTTTGTGACCATTCAGTATGATATTAGATGATGATAAAGTGATTGAAATATCTAAATTCCAATAAGATGGATGGGTATGATATCATCATATTTTTGGGTAGTTTAGTTGGGATGTGAATAGTTAATTTATTCCTATAGTGGGGATTTCCCACATAAGGAATCAATATATTTTATTTTGGTGGATAGAGTGGCTGGGAGGGAGGCAGATTCATTTAGAATAACCTTGGTGTTTTTAGAATGGGATGAGTGGATTACTAGATTTTTGGTTGGGGTTAGTTAGTATGACGATTGAGATAACTTAGAGAATCAATATCATATGCAATGAAGGATATAATTTCCTATTCAAATGGGAGTATTATATTTGGGTCAGATCTTATATTGAACACGTGAATCAAGACTCAATAGTGCTATCTTGGGTGTTATTGGTGGTTAATAATCATTCATCATGAGTTATCTAATCTTATAAATAGATATATTTCCCAAGGATGAAACCACACCATGATTGAATGAATTACAACATGTTGATGGGATTTATAAGAGATGTCGTGTTGGGTTGGTATTTGGTCACAACATAAAAAACGGTTACAATAGAATGATGGGTTCATGGGCGTATATATTAAATTTCGTTGATGGTTTTTTCTATATGTAATGAATATTTTATATAATTTTTATCTATGTCTAGTATCATACATATATTAATTTTAGTAAATAAAAATGTAATACTTATTCTGAAAACATTACATAAGAAGAAAAATATATTATGTATTTTATTTTTTAAAATAATTTATATTGTGTATTATTAAATATCTTATGTATGATAAAAAATATTTTATGCACTGGTATTTTAATCAAGGAAAAATATTACATAGGATGAATAATATATATTATCTGAATGTACGATGTATTTAATTTTTTCCTCGGTAACTATATTATGTTTCATGACGATATCTTACATATGTTGTTATTTAATGATATACCTCATGATACATAAGAGTTAACATAGTATGTAAGGAATTTCCCTTATATGTAAGTAGTATTAGATGGAAATGTATTGAAAACATAGGTGTTTTCATGGTGTTGTGTAAGGATTGATCCAAAATGTAGCAAAATCATCAGTATGGTGGTTTGGAGGGGGAATTCCGATATGATTTATGGGTCATTCCATGAGGGGGTTAATTGGACTGGGGGAATCAAACCATGAATAAGGGGCCCTCATATGATGTATAATATCAATTTTTTGAATAATAATAATTAATTTATTGGTTTAATTAAATCATATAAACAATTATTTTATTTTTTGTCTAGTAGATCTATAGGTGGAGCCTAATATTCTCCTTCTCTTCTTTTCTCCTTGATGATATCTATACAAATTATTTCACATTAATTGTTTCATTCATAGTAGTGTGAAGCTACATGCAATGAAATCCAATATTCAATGAAAAATATTTGTCAATCTAAATGGTTCCATTTTATTTATTGTTTATCCCCTAATAAAAGGGGTTTTATAGATTTTTTGATTTCGTATAATATATGTGTGGTTTCATGATAACTCAATATTTGATTTTTATTTCAATTTATCATATTATATGTGTGTTATAAATCATATGATAATCGGTTGATGGTGGGTTTGTGTGTGTGATTAGAAATAGAAACCCTTTAAATTTCATTTTTTCATAAGGGAAACCTGGAGGTATTATCTTGTGAAAAATATTAGGTGTTGAATTGTAAGGATTTTCTTGAATGGTGGTGTTTCTTTAGGGTTTCATTGACATGATTTAATATTTTTTTGATAAGACATATTGGTATAAAATGATTGATATAATTCTAACAGAATTTGGTGGATGTCAACCATGTTACAATGGTTGATGTTTATAACTAGTAATGGTGCGATGAAAATAATTGGATTGGTGAATGTGGTATGGGCTATTACTACGAGTGTCATTAGAGGTTTACAAGGTTCTGAAAATAGGTAATTGTTGAAAACCTCTGATTAATGTGGATATGGCTATGGTGGTCATGTGATCACAACAAAAGGACCCGTGAGGTGGTATTGGCCAGTATTTTTCAGTTTTCACCACCTTAAATTGAGAGGATTATGGGTGATAATGTTCAATGTCATTATAGAGGGGGACACACTATAGGTGAATGTGGTTGGTGGTTATTGGGACCATTGGATAATAGAGGGATTCTCACTATATATATTTTATATACATGGGATGATGAGCTAGGAATGGTAATGAATGGTCGTTTCCATTATTCTTGTTTTATAGAGTTGTTTAGTTGAAAATTGGAGGAGTGTTCACTAGATCATGGGACATTCTAGGAGATCAAGAAGCATGCCATTAAGGTGACTTCATTGTCTTATAATGGTTATTTTTTAAGAGGTTAGTATGTTACATCATCTATAATGAAATGGAATAGATGGTTATGGGAACTTACAATGTTATAGATGATGGATGCATCATTCCAATCTAGCATTGGTCGATGAAGGTTGAAGATCAATCGGGGTAGGTTGAGTATGAGTGGAGAATAACGAGTGGTGTGATTTGGTTTCGAATTAATGAACTTACATATACCTGTATATGTAAATATATTAGATAGAGACATTATTAGTGATGTCATGAAAAAACTAGGGGTTCCCCAAAATAGGCACTCAAACCGAACAATGTGATGACATGGTGGGAATTACCGATCACCATAGTATGAAAACTAGTTACCATGAATCAACCCCAAAAAAGTGGATTTTTTTTAATAATAATCAATATAAAATATATAACTTAATTCTTATATAATTCCAGAATGACCTATCTATATGTTGGACTTCCATAGAAATCAAATATGTTGTTTCTATGTTTGTAATAAATCAAAAAAATTATTAAATTAACAAACATTCAATTAACATTTATAATGATGAGGAATATGTACCAAGAGAAAAATAAATCACAATAAAAATGGTATCCAAAATAGATGATACATTCATTGTAAAATAAACATGTAAACACTAAAATACAAAAAAGAAAGATAATTTCCTAATATATCATTGCCACTCTCAAAAATCCTTGTCATGTATATTCCATGACTGATATGAATAGAAAAACCCCACTGATTGGGATATCTAACATACGATATTTAGTACGACCTAAAATACATTAGAACGAGAAAGAAACCATGTTCGAAACCCCCCACACCCAATATATAATCAGAAAAAGTAAAAGACACTCATGTTAGTTTGAAAATACACATGTAAAAAATGATATATTTTTTAATAAAAAATCTAAACGAAATTTGTTAGAAATTAATTTCATTCCTCAATGAAAATTCCCCAATTTATGAAAAAAGAATTCATAAAAATATTGTAAGTAGAAATGGAAAATTATTGACAGAAAATTTTATTAAGTTAATCTATTCAATTCATAACTATTTAGGAATGAAAAAAAAATTAATTTTATAAGTAATATTCTTAATAGAGTTTCTTCTATAAAAACAATGTTGTGATAATTTATACAACTAAAATAAAGTAATTTATTGTACCTAATAAATACAACATGAATCCAATAAAATTGATGTCAAACAAAGAACAATAAAAATGGAATATAAATAGATATATCATCACCCATATAAAGGGAATGAAGTAATTATCATCATAATTAATGAAGGTAAACAATCTTTTTAAAACCACCATCATTGGAGTGACCCTAGGAAACAAGGATAAGTCATAAAAGAACCCTACACAATCCCATTCATCATCTAAATAATAAAAAACTACAAATAAATTTTAGGGGAGTATGAATAATTCCTTCGATACGAGGCTACCCAAGAAATTTAATTCTTATATAATCATAATTAATAATAGCTAATGTAGTTATATCATCCATGGATTGGTATAGATCATTGTACTTAATTTTGTTTTTTCCCTTTATTATCTAAGCGCACTATGTTCCAAGGAAAATATAAAAATTTTGTGGGTGAACATGTTATAAATTGACAAGATAAAACATCAACACCACTTAAAAACACCCCTCACTTATTATTCAGGAAATACATAAAAAAATAATCATGTCATTATCAACGTAACAACATCTCGGTATAACATTAAAGTTTAAATAAATGAAAACCTAGGGTTATTTCCAAACCACTTTCATTGAGTCCTAATAATGAAATTTTATACCTATTTGAAAAACTCAATTATTTAAATACCTTTATCCTTTAGTCCTAATAAGAAATTAAGGGATGATTCCATGATATGAAACATGGGAATATATTTTTAAAACCAACTACAACTTAATATTTTGAATCAACACCTTTTAATCCAAGAGAAGACAAATTCCACAACAACAAAATTAAAAAAATTAATACGAATCATAATAATTAACAAAAATATTACTTTACATAATAATATAAAACAAAATAATAAATAATATAAAAGAAACTACAATGAAATTCAAACAAAAAAAATACTTTTAAAAGTCCTCATATAGTATGAAAAAATAAAAACCAAGTTGTTATTTCAATAAATCCCAGAAAATGTCATGGTATCCTTTTAAAATTATCATATAAAACATTAATTAAATAGATAATTCATAGATTACTTATATCAAATTCATAGGGGGTTTCAAAAATTAGGTTTTACTGTAACAACCAAAGATTTCATAATACGTTATTTTTCAAAGTATTTCATTAACTTGCACTACACACAACACCTAGATCAAGCACACCACGACTTACCAAACTAGCCGTTCAAAATTGGTTATGAATAGTATTAACTAAATGTTGAAATTTATATAATCCTCTTATTTTAGAATCCATTTTTCAGTTTCTTAGACAATATTTAAGAACAAATTAATTTTTTTAGATAAAAGAAGTATTTTAAAAAAAATGAAAATTTACCACTTTTTAATAGAGAACCAATTTTAAATCCAATATTTGAAACTTATATATATTCCATTTGACTAGAAAATTTATTCATTAGAATCGGGACATAATAATTTAGTTATATTAAATTTTTGGTGTTCTTCTGATAACTTTCATATTTGGGTGAATAGTGAAAAATACTATATTTTAACTGAAAACAAATTTTTTAATTAAAAATATTAAAAGTGAGAAATTATAAATTTTAATGGTTTTGAAGTATAAATAGATTATATTTTTACCATTTAATCAGATTTTTTTATTGGAATTAATTTCACTTTGAAACTGGACATATATAAGTATCAATCTTTTGATAGTAATTATTTCCTAAAATCACTATATTTGTTTTAACAACGGGAATTAATTTTAAAATAATTAATTCCAATTATATATATTTAATTTGGTAAAATAGACGTAATTTTAGAATTCAGAATATCAAAATTAACTTAGTGTTATGTTTTGGTATTTTTCTGAAAACATTCAATTTTTGATGAATAGTGAAAAACAGAGAGTTATTATTTAAAACCAACTTTTTATTAAAATAATTATTTATTTTATTTATATTTATTTTAGGTCAAAATAGATACCTAATATATATATATGTTCAATTTAATTCATTGGAGTCATTTTTAATAATATTAGATATACAAAATTTTATTGAACTTTTCACGGTCTTTTACCCACCTCCTTGGAAAATTTGCAAATTCATATAAAACATAATTTTACCGCTTCTGTGAGTAAAATTTCCAAAATCTGAGAGACATAGTTAAACTCAGTAAGTAAAATGTGGTTCAATAATATTAAAATAATTTTTGGTGAATATTATATTTTGACTTATATTTTCCACGGTTAAAGGTAAATTGAGTAATTCAAGGTAAAAAATATATTGTAATAATTCAAAATTATCTTAACACTTGTCCTAACCATATTGGATGAGTAATATCCAACCATAGGAATCCTTGGGTCTATTTTGGGACTCCATGGAGTCTCTTACGAATGATAAGGACACTTTAGATTAATAAATTTAACGTAAAGGCAAAATTGACAAAAACATAAATCTATTAGTAATTAATTTTTATATGGTGTTATATAAGTAATATTTTGACTATAAAAATTCATTGGAAATATAAAAATATTTCCTATATCATGTTAGTTTTTTTTATAATTGTTATACATTGAATAAAAAAAATTATTTATGACACAATAATGATGAAGTATTTACCTAATTAATAAATGAATTAAATAAATTAGATTATATTTATTAATATAATATCCAAAACTTTTCCAATTCTTATTGGGTGATTTTATTTCGACTATGAGTCATATTATCTTCGACCCTAATGTTTTTTGGACCATTAGAAACCTAATATCATTATATAATAAAATAATATTTTCACACTTTCCTAAAGAGCCCCTTCTCCCCCTAATAAAAGGAGACAACTTATAACCAATTCCTCAAACATTTCATGCCTTTAGGCTCGTCCAAACTCTGCCAAATTAATATCCCTACATCCCTCTCCTCATCCTACAAGCCTTACCTTAGGTAGAAGGCACTTCAAACCAGAGGAAGTTACCCAAATTAATGGCAAGTGTTTCACTTAACATCATTTCATTTATTTTACATCTCCAACCCCTAAACGCTTTTTATTACATTCTTTTATAACAGAAATAGTATCCTAAATATACTAGGATGTTATTAAGAGAATTATTCTAACTACACATACACACACCACCATCTAATGGGTGAAAAACATAATGTTTCTGTGGATGGAAAACTAACACCTCACGAAATGATGGTTGTTCAATTGCCTCCTACCACCTCTCATGGTGGTCATTATGATGGAACTGTATTTATATATGATATATATTATTTTTATGTTTTCTTCATTCTTCTGTATTTTGTTTCTTTTATATCATACCTTAATGGTTTCTATTGTGGGTAAACGTGATAATTTCATTTGAGGAAGTGCTGAAAACTTCCCTCGCAAGTGATATGCCTCGTTAATACCATATGTGGGACATATAAAGGATGGAGTTAATGATATTATATAAGATATTACACTATAATTATAATATACCTATGTATCATAATGTTTTAATTCCATTAAAAAAATAAATAGCAATGAAATTAGCGTTAATGCGTATGTACGACTTACCGTCTCCATGAACGGTGCATTTCATTTCTTACCCCAAAATGATATGTATTGTTATAAATACATGTATATAATGGATATTTATGATATATATGATATCTAAATCATTAATATAATTATGTATATAATGACCTTTTGAGACTGTGAACAACTTGTAACTATAATGTGTTCATTTTTTACTCAAGTTCCAAATATCGACAAAATGAACGTTATTAACTTAAATGATTACATAATGTATAAAACTTGGTAATAAGTGATATAAAAGGAATAATAAACTTGAAAATTTTTCTTAAGAAAGTTTAAATTTACTTTAGTTTATTATTCAGGATATTATAGAACGAATGGGTCAAGTCGGACATGAGGTAAGGGGTTTTTTATCTCACTTTTAATTCCATGAGATTTACATTGTTCAACACTTATTTATTTGATATGGTGTATTGTGTACTGAAATTTGATATATATTCTCATGATTCTATTTATATTCTTGATATTTTGTTATTAATTTTGTTGTTATTGAAAATTTTCATACGACTCAATTGATTACAACGAGGTAAGGGGTTTTCATCTAGCTCATTACTTCCTTGAGATTCATGCCATGTTTCCACTATTATTTTTTGTGTGTTGTATGTACTGCCCATAATTGTATTATTTCTATAATACACTTTAATTTATGTCTATTTACATATTCATTTTATAATACTTCTTTAATGATGTTTAATTTTCATGTGATACCAAATTGGTAAGGGATAATTTCCTAATCTCTTTATTATATGAGGTTATGTTTACATAAGCATCTACTGGGACCTTTTTATCATCCACACCCTTATTTCATCAAAATGTATTTAAAGACATTTTTTATTTACTAGACAATGGGATATTGTGATTTATATCCTTGTTTGAAATTTTATAATATATTTTGAAAGGAAGCTTTCCATTGTTTTCCAAACAAGGTACTTTATAACCTTTTCGACAATACTAAGGTAAATTTTTTTTAACTTATACGATTGGTGTGGCTATTTTATGGAATTTTAACATCATCAAAGATTCCTTTACAAGATTATAAGAATATTTTTTTAAAAAATGTTTTCTTTATAATTATGTTACTCTTAAATTATTTCAAAATAAAAAGAGATATTTCTCTAAAAAAGGTATTGATTTCATCTATGTTAACATCCTTTGATAAAATTTACACTCGTTTGAAGTTGATTTATTATGACACAAATCTTCCATATGGTATATTAGGTTTTGTAAATTTTTTGACTATTGATGAGTTATTTGTATTCAATTCATGGTTTTTGGTTAATGTATTGACATCTCGTATGCTAGTTTTAATACGAATATTTATGTTATATTTCAACCTCTTCTTAAGATGAATGTGTTGGACTAGTATGCTCCGGGTTGGGGACTGGTAAAAGGATGCCCTCCAGGTTGGGGACTGGTAAAAGTAAGTCCTCCGAGATGGAGTCCAGTTTCATAGGCCCTCTCGGATGGAGTCCTCTAACAGAGGCTCTCCGGGATGGAGTCCGGTTACAGAGGATCTCTGGGATGGTGTCTGGTTACATAGGCTCTTCGGGTTTGGGTCCAGTTACAGTTAGCCCATAGGTCCTGGAATGAGGCCTTGACATAGAAATTAAAGTCTGGTACTATAAATTCCATCATTATGAAAATAATATTTATGATTCATGTAGTCATTCGACTAGTAGAATACCCATGATTATGTTTCATTATGGAATTATTTACTCAGCTCATATTCCTTCCATAATAGTATGCAGGTTTATTATTAGTAATGTAATGTGGTTTCAATTATTCACCATGATTAATATTTATGTTATCTTTAGTTGTATTGTTTATCCTTACTGAGCGTTTGAGCTCACCCCTTTCTATGTTTTATTTTACCCTGGATTCCAAGAAGTGTATTTTGATGGATAATCAGGGTTAAGATAAGGGAATAATGGCGTTTATAAAGGATGATTTGTGTTGTGTTTTATTTTCTAATGTGTTTTGTAACATTCATGTATGTAATCTATTTTCCAATACTGCTAAACTGATCAGTCCTTCGGGACATGATTCCTTGTAATCATGCCAATTTATTAAAATAACGCACAGAATCTGGGTAACTGGGGTCGGGTTATTACTGGTGGTATCGGAGGAAGTTTAGTAATAAAAATGGAAACTATATTTAGATCAAGTCTGATTAGAGCACATTACCCTAAGATAGAATTTGAGGTTTAGTATATATGAACTTCTTAGAATTTTTGTACTGTAGAGATTTTGTGAGTTTTCCAAGAAATACATTCCTGTCTGTATACGAGTAGGTAGAGGCAGCTCTGGCACAGATGTACTTAGGGATAAAACCCGAATACAGCCCTTTGACCTAGACTCGAACAGGAACTAGAGCATGACAATGTGCCTTGCTGCAGTCTTGGTTACAACACTTCTAGGGTATATGCTTAGAATAGTTGTCATTTTTATTACAAATCATTATTAAGGATGTACGAGTATATACCTCCTCAAAGAAAATATTTTTATCATTATGGATTATATCCATAAACTGTTCAATTTACATTAGGCATTTTAAAAGTTTGTAATTATTCATTGCAATACAAGAACTGACATGTTGTATGCCATTGTTTAGAAGTGATGCCTAGTAGAAGGAATGTGAACTCTAGCAATACGCATGATCCAAAGAGTAAGAAGGATCATATCTTTCATTATGTGAATCCAAATTTTAGATGGGAAATAGTCTCACATGTATTCACACCATATGAAGAAATAGTATCATGTGTTAATAAGATTTTTAGTGAATTATTTGAGATCTATGGATTTGAAGGGATGCATGAGAAGAAAATGATGGAAGAGAGAAAAATGGTTAAAGGGAAGAGGGAAAAGATCATTTTCCAATATGTGATAACTGTGGAAAGAATCAACTTGGTAAATGCATGAATGGAATGTGAGTTTATTATAAGTGTAGAGAAAATGGACACCATGTTTGTGATTGGTAGGGTAAGAAAAAGTCTCCAATGTACGATGCTTCATCTACAAGGAGTTGGGATACTACGTGAATCAATGTCCAAATCATTAGAGTATACCCCAAATGCTGCTATTAGTTAATAATAATGTTATGATACTACCGAAGATGAAGAGGAATGATTAGATTTCTTATGTTGTTATTAAAGTGTTGTGTCATTTGATTATTGTCATATTAATGTAATGGTTATATGAATTATGGAGATAAATAAGGATTGTACTGCAATACTATTTTATTGAGGATTTGATATTATATGCTTCTACAAAAATTGACTTTATATTACGATACAATATTTGGAAAAATAAATGGTTGAAGGAAATATAATCCTTAATATGTTCATGATAATGAGGTAGTGATTTTGGAAGAAGATATGTTTGATTTGGATAAATTATATTGGATATTCATGATGTCCTTGGAACTGGTCAATTGTTTGTTTATTTCATAATTATTGGAATATTCAAAATTTTCGGATAAAAAGAATATATTCAGTATTCTATAATGAATAATGGAGGATGAATGTAATCAATAAGGTTTTATGGTAATTTAGGATGTGATAATGTTATAAAACAATACATGATGAACGTATACACATGTTGTTACCTGGAAAAAAGGATCTTCATTTTGTTTACATTCCTTCTAAATTTTGGACTATGTGTTTGGACAGATGTATTTTGGATATGTATAATGGATTGAATAGATTAATTTTGAAATTGGATACTATTGTTATGGTTATATTTGTATTTTTATAAAAAAGTACAACACACAGACCTTGTGACAACCCATCACGTCAGACAATGATGTGGGAATCGAACCCACAACCATAGTGCGGTTGGGATTTATTGCCTACCACTGGACTACGTGAGGTCCCTAGATTGTATAATGTAGTTTCTTTTTTTAAGGGTCTGATAGGTGAATTATAAATTCATTTTTTTGGAACCTTATACGAATCAGATAAATTGAATATTATTTTAGTTCTACTATCTTTTAGAGTAAAAGATGAGTTTGTGGTAGAAATTTGTTAAAGGATGGTAATCTACTTGTGAAGTATATTTTTTTCTTCTCTTATTCTATGAAGAAATTAATTCTTAAACTTTAGGTAAGGGATCTTAGAACTAAAAATGTGTTATCATAATATCTTATGTTTTGTTGAACCGATGATATTTTAAATCTTCATAGATTGATGGATTTGAGGCCCTCAATTCTACAATTGTTTCTGACTGATGACCTAAATTAATCCCTATAAATATTTATGTTTTCCCAACAATTATGTGTCTCATATTTCCACCAATGTTCTCCTAATAGAGATCATAATATTGTGGTGACTTTCATTCCCCTTTTCCTCTTATTAAGACTAAATCTTATTAACCCAATTTCCGATTTGGGTTTTCCCACAAAGGTATTTTCTATTTTTAACCTTCTTTTTTTCAAAGAACAATTTAAAATTGTGAGGACACAATTTATTGAAGGAGGCAATAACGTAACACCCCATGATTTCATAGTACGGTATTTCTTCAAAGCTATTCAATAACTTGCACTACACGCAACACCGAGTTCAAGCGCACCATGACTTACCAAACTAGCTATTCAAAAGTGGTTATGAATATTATTAACTAAATATTGAACTTTATATAATCCTTATAATTCCAGAATCCATATTATGAGTTTCATAGACATAATGTAAGAACAATTTCATTTTTCTCAGATAAAAGAAGTATTTTAAAAAAAATGCCATTTTAGCTCCTTTTAATGGAGAACCCTTTTTAAATAAAATAATTGAATATTATATATATTCAATTTGACTAAATAAATCTATTCTTTAGAATCGGGATATAAGAATTTAGTTTCAATATATTTTTGGTGTTTTTCTGATAACTTTCATATTTGGTTGAATAGTGAAAATACTATATTTTAATTAAAAACAAATTTTTTAATAAAAATAATTTATACTGTAAAATTATACATTTTAATGGTTTGAAAATATAAATAGATTATATTTTGACCAGTTAATCCAATTTTTTTATTGGATATCATTTTACATTGAAACTGGACATAAGCAAGTATCAATCTTTTGATAATTATTGTTTCCTAAAAACACACTATGTGTTTTAACAACGAGAATTAATGTTAAATTAAGTAATTCCACTTATATGTTTTGAATTTGTTAAAATAGACTTCATTTTTTAATTTAGAATATCAAAATTATCATAGGATGAATTTTTGGTATTTTTTTGAAAACATTCAATTTTTGATTAATAGTGAAAAACAGTAAGTTATTATTTAAAACAGAATTTTTATTTAAATACTTATTTATTTTTAAAAAATGTAATTTTATGTAAAAATAGATACATAATACTTATATATGTTCAATGTAATAATTGGAGTCATTTTGTAAAAATATTAGATATACAAAATTTTACTGAACTTTTCATTGTCTTTTACCCACCTCTTAAGAGAATTTGCAAATTCATATAAAACATAATTTTACCACTTCTGTGAGTGGAATTTTAAAAAATTAGCGAGTCATGGTTAAAAAATGTAATTATAATGTGGTTCAATAAGATGAATATAATTTTTTTGAATAGTAACTTTTGACTATTATTTACCGCGGTTAAAGTTAAATAGGGCAATTCCTGGTAAAAAGAATATTTTAATAATTCGAAATTATCTTAACACATGTCCTAGCCTTATTGGATGAGTAATTTATGACCATGGGCATCCTTGGGTCGATTTTGGGACCCCATGGAGCCACTTATGACTGATAATGACACTTTAGAATAATTAATTTAAATTAAAGGAAAAATTGACAAAAACAAAATTCTTTTACTAATTTATTTTTATATGTTCTTATATAAGTAATATATTTGACTATAAATATTCATTGGAAATCTAATAAGATTTCCTAAATTATGGTAGTTTTCTATAATTATTATACATCGAATAAATAAAATTATTTATGACCCAGTAATGATTCAGTATTTACCTCATTAATAAATGATTTAAATAAATTAGATTATATATATTAAAATAATATCAAAACATGTCCAATTCAAATTGGATTATTTTATTTTGACCAGGAGTAATCTTATCTTTGATCCTAAGGATTTGTGGACTAATAGAATCGAATATAAATATATAATAAAATAATATTTTCACACCATACTAAAGAGCCCCTCCTCCCCCTTATAAAAGGAGACCACTTATAAAAAATTCCTCACACCTCTAAAGCCTTTAGGCTCGTCCACACTATACCAAATTGAGCTCCTTACATACCTATACTCCTCCTATAATCTTACCTTAAGCAGAAGGCACTTCAAGAAGACATTTTGGTTCAAACCAAAGGAAGTTGCCCAAATTAAAGGTAACAGTTTCTCTTAAATTCTTTTCTTTTATTTTACATCTCCAACCCCTAAACATTTTTTATTCATTTCTATTATCACAACACCAGTATTCTAAATAAACTAGGTTTGTTTTTATGAGAATTATTATAACTATACATACACACACCTCCATCTAATGGGTGAATAACATAATATTTTGTGGATAGAAAACTAACGTCTCATGAAATGATGATTGTTCAATTAACTCCTACCGCCTCTCATGGTGTCCATTATGATGGCAATATATTTATATATGATATATATTATGTTTTTGTTTTCTTCATGCTTCTGTATTTTTTTCATTTATATCATATCATAATGGTTTCCATTATGGGTAAACACGATAATTTTATTTGAGGAAGTGTGGACTACCATCCCCTCAAAGTGATATCGATCGTTAATACCATATGAGGGATGTATAAAAGATGTAGTTAATGATATTATATATGATATTATACTGGAATAATAATATACCTATGTATCATTATGTTTTAATTCCATTAAAATAAAAAATAGAAATGAAATTAGCGTCCATGCGTACGTATGACCTACCGTCTCCTTGAACGGTGCATTTCATTTCATACCCCAAATTGATATGTACTATTATAAATACATGAATATACTGGATATATATGATATATATGATATCTAAATAATGATTATAATTCTGGATATAAGGCATGTTTGACCATGTGAAAAACTTGTAACTATAAGGTGTTCATTTTTGACTCAAGTGCCAAATATCGACAAAACGGACCTTATTAACTTAAATGATTACATAGTGTTTACAACATGATAATAAGTGATATAAAATGAATAATAAAATTAAAAAAGGTTATTAAGAAAGTATAAATTATCTTTATTTTATTATCCATAATATTAAAGAACAAATGGGTCTTATCGGACACGAGGTAAGGGGTTTTTTATCTCACTTTTAATTCCGTGAGATTTCCATTGTTCACCACTTATTTATTGCATGTGGTGTATTGTGTACTTGAATTTGATATATATTATCATGAATCTATTTATATTTATGATATTATGTGATTAATTAGGTGGTTATTGACAATTTTTCATACGACTCGATTGATTACAACAAGGTAAGGTATTTTCATCTCACTCCATATTTTCTTGAGATTCATGGCATATTGCAACTATTACCTTTTGTGTTGTGTATGTACTGCCCATAATTTTATTCTTTGTGTAATAAACTTTAACTTCTATGTATTTACATATTCATTGAATGATACTTCTTTCATGGAGTTTATTTTTTGTATGTTACCAAATTGGTAAGGGTTAATTCCAAAATATCTTTATTATCAGAGGTGGTTTTTATGTAAGTATCTACTGGGACCTCTTTGTCATCCACATCCATGTTTCATAAAAATTTATTTCAAAACATTTTTTATTTACTAAACAATGGGAAAAATTCATTTATAACCTTTTTTGAATTATTATAAGATGCTTTTATAGGAATCTTTACTTCGTTCTCCAAACAAGGCACTTTATATCCTTTTTGACAAAAATAAGGTAAAAATGTCTATTTTAACTTATACGACGGGTGAATCTATTTTTTTCTGTTATAAAAACATGAATGAATCCCTTACAAGCATATAATAATATTTTCCAAATAAATGTTTTCTTTATAATTATGTGACTCTTAAATGATTGCAAAATAGCAATATATATTTCTCTAAAAAAAGGTTTTGATTTCATCTATGTTAACATCCGTTGATAAATTGTACACTCGTTTGAAGTTGATTTGTTATGATAAAAATCTTCAATATTGTGTTTATGGTATTGTGATATGTTTGATTATGGATTATTTTTTAATTCTATTCATGGTTTATGGTTAATGTATTGACATTTCATATGCTGGTTTTAATATGAATGTTTATGTTATATTTCAACCTCTTCTTAAGATGAATGTGTTGGACTCGTATGCTCCAGGTTGGGGACCGGTAAATATAAAAACTCCTGGTTGGGGACCGTTAAATGCAAGCCATCTAGGATGGAGTCTGGTTACAAAGGCTCTCCGAGATGGAGTCCAGTTACATTGGCTCTCCCGGATGGTGTCCAGTTACAGAGGCTCTCTAGGTTTGGGTTCAGTTACAGTTAGCCCATAGGTCTTGGCATGAGGCCATGACACAGAAATTAAAGTTTGGCATTATACATTCCCAAATTATAAAAATAATATTGATGATTCATGTGATCATTCGACTAGTAGAATACCCATGATTATGTTTTATTATGGAAATATTTACTCAGCTCATATTACTTCAATAATAGTATTCATGTTTAATATTGGTAAAAGAATATGGTTTCAATTGTTCACCATGATTAATATTTATGTTATATTCCGTTTTATTGTTTACCCTTATTGAGCATTTGTGCTCACTATTTTCTATGTTTTCTTTTCCCAAGGATTACATTAAATGTATTGTGATTGATATGAAGGGTTAAGCTAAGGGAATAATGGAATTCATAAAAGATCATTTATGTTGTGTTTTGTTTTCTAATGTGTAATTTAACTTTCATGTATGTAATTTATTTTCCATGACTGCTAAACTGATCAGTCCTTCAGGACTTCATTCCTTGTAATCATGCCAATGTATTAAAATAATGCACCGACACTGGTTAGATGGGGTCGGGGCATTACATTTACTGTATGTTGGACAAGTTCATTTAAAATAATCATTAAAAGTCATTAAAATCACATTGATTAAGAATCATAAATGCACATTCCACAAATTTTAAGAAATTTTAACCTAAGCTTATATGAAATTAAGTAATCAGCCATGGTCATTATGTATAATGAATAATACATGTAGAAACCTACAACCATCCAAAAGAAACATATCGCCATTGATGAATATCACTAGAATATGTCTCATGATGTATATCAAAATCCATAGATAAAAAAATACAATGATTTATGAATCCCCATGCAATAAATTTTACCGAATGTTACCACTAGGAAAGAGGAGGAAGAAGTAATATGATAAAAATAAGAACACTATGATAATGAGAGGGAAATGGAGCACCTAACATTGTATTATTGACCCAAAATAATGATGAGTGGATAATAAATCGTGGTGAATATGAGAGGGAAACAACATTGGATATTCGATGGATTTTCTATGTGAAATAGATGATAAAATACCACAAAAGGTGTAAAAATAGAAAGGGGAAAACATGAATTTTACCAAAATTTAATGTTTATCAAGGACATATTTGAGAGTTTCACATTTTTCATAGAATTATAGAACCTAAAATACAACTAGGTTAATTTTCTCAAGGATGTTCCTGGCAATGAAACCCCCATCATGGTCCAAAAAACCTACAATCCAGAATTATACGTCTAGATCATTTTCTATTTACAATATCTTGACCCATGTCATGTTTGTGACTTGTCTACAATCCATATATTATAGACCTAAATACTAAATAATGATTCAATGAAATCCTCTAAAATAGTATGAAACAAATCCTACCAAAACCCAAATTGAATATATCTTGGCTAGACCTGGTGTGATCAAAATTGGTTGCATCATCAAATGATGTAGACCTAAACTACAGGTATAATAATAAGGTAACTTAAACTTCCAAATTAATAATTAATTATTAAACAAATATGTAATATTAATGAATATGTAAAATTATAAATAATTCAAGGTTGGAGTGTGAAAATTAACCCAACTATATGATGTTCAACTTCTATAATGTTACTGAGCTCAAAAAGGATTACAAGGCTTGAAAAGGATATATTCTATCAAGAGAAGAGAACTACCCAATATAGAATCATAAAATAAACCATGGATATAAATTTTCCATAACATATAGGCACATAGCATAAATCATAATGAACAAATTACTTCTACAAATATTTATTCAAGAATAGAGGCCCACGGTGGGTCTCCACATAATATAGGAATTTATGTAACATTGTGGAACATCAAGACAAAGGGATTTTAAAAATACAACTACAAAACAAAACATCAATTTTAACCAAAATCATTAAAATGAAACGAAATATCACAAGTTCATTCATTATCTTGATTAAACCAAAGAAAATTTTCATAAATAAGAATAATATATCATGCTTTCCAAATAAATAAAAATCCTAATAAATAACATGGTAATCCATGAAAATGGATAATTAAGTCACCCAAAAAGATCCATCAAATAAAAAATGATAAGTGCGTAAGACATAAAAAATTTGAATACCTCAACATGGAACAATAAAAACAATAATCATGGATCATAGAAATAAAATTGAGGGTATACTAGGATCTCTTTTTCCAAACATTGTCATATGATATTCCAAATAAAATTATAATATAGCACTGGATAGTGAATAATCTAAACTACTGTAGAACTCATCCTTGTTATCTGATCAACACAAATATTGTTTTCTCAATTTTCATTCCATACATACAATCCTTATACTAACAACCATTATAAATAAACATTTTATTCATATTATATTAGGTAATGAGGAAAAATAAAAATATAAATATTACCCCACAACGGATAACGAAAACAAACTTATTGATATCAGGAATATATATGTATAAAATTTTAGTATCTCAACCCACAAGAAGAATCAATTGAGAACCTAAGGTGACAAACCTATAATAGAATTTCAATAGAAGGTAGATTGACTAAAAAACCATATTATATCATCATATATATCCTACTATTCTTAAGACAATATTAGATGTCAAAATCTAAATAATAATGAAAATGTAGGATTCAATAACTAATAATACAAAGCTCAAATAGCCCCATCCAAAAAATAAAATATTATTCACACCAAAAATAAAATTCATTAAATCAGACACATTACACAATATTATAATGTTCCCATTTTAAACCATAAAAAATCAAATATATAAGTTTTATTTCTTAAAATCAACCGTGAAAACTATTTTACAACTCTGCATGGTCCTCACCGAAAAGATTTTCCAACCATTTAAAACCAATTTAATTTCAAATAATTTATGAAAACCCCCTCTTAAATTAAAAAAAATCATCAAATTTAAATCCAATATATTTATGATGAAACCCTATAACAATTTTCTATCACAATATTTCTATTTTGACGCATTGTTTTTCATTAAAAAGAATTAAAAATCATATTCATATAACATTGAAAAAATAAAAAATAAATACGTGGGTTGAGGATCTTGTTTTAAATTTTAACATAGTTTATTGGGACATGATTTAATTATACAAAATCTAATGAGAGTTACACTGATACATTTATATGGGCTCTATATAGATTTATAGACTGTTTGTGCTCTCCTTGTACTACCAGATCAACTGCCGTATTCTTCCCTAAAACATGACAGGTTATTACGAAATATATATAACATCATCAAAAATACAAACACCATAAAATTGTATATAAATATACTAGAACAAATGAGGATAAACTGAAATCTCATACCCATAACCCAATATCACATGGTAACATAGGGATTTGAATACAAAAGAACATACACGACACTCTTCGCACCTAGCTATAGAGTTCCAATAGCCTTATCTAAAATATACCATTACTCCACAAATAATATACGATATTCTAATACCAGTTTTTCATAAACCAACATATCTTGGTTTCTAGATTAATGGGTTCCCCATATTGGTTTATGACAGGTTATGACCTATTGAGTTAATGCTCAAACCGTAATGGGTACTCCATGATGAATGCCAACTTTATGGTTCATTGAATTGGTGAGGGTAAAGGCTTATATTTTCGATTCTAGTGGAGATATAGATTTATATATTGTATGTTATGGATATTATGGTTCAAATAAGACCAGTGGATCCTAGGTGTTAGAATGGTAGTACATCATATTACATTTGAGAATATATATGTATGATTTTCCTATTTCTGATTTTTCATGTGATTTCTGATTGGTTAAAATGTGAAAAATTTTGTTTTATATGACATGTGTCATTTTAGAGATGGTAACGTTTTTTAATTTATTTTATTATTCAATAGTTATTTTTTATTTTCTTATATCATTATAATTTATATTGAGAGGGTAGTATCTCCTCACAGAAACTCCATAGTCATTTACTACTTATTGGAAACATCTATATTACAAGGTGTTAGTTCAGAGGTCTTTCAGAACTCTAATACATTTACTATATACTGATACTGTTCATGACATTATAGTGTATAGGTAAAGAATCCTTTAATATTCATAAATTTATTTGAGGTACTTGTATATATACTATAATAATTACTTTTCCCTCCCTCCCTAATAACATGTCATGAGAACACCTCCATATAGAGGGAGTGACAATAACCTACCCTATGAAGCCTGTCTCATGATACCCTGCCACATTTTATTTAAATTACTCTTACTTAAACGAGAAGAGAAATCACAATGTATATTAATGTGGCTAACACCTGACCAGGGAAATACATGAATAGAGCATAATAAACTATCCTCAACAAGCACATCTCTATTTTGAGAGATTTGCAAACCACATTTATGTATGTCATTAGGATGAACATCATAACAGGGATCCTCACAATTGTTAAATGGTTTAAATAAAATATAAAGGATTCTATGAATATTCTCCTATAAATAATTACGAAAAACAAAAGAACTCAATGATGTAGGATCATGGGATATCATGAGCATCACCCCTATTCAATTTATAAGTACTCAGACACACTATTTAAATTCAGTGAATTGTGGTTTAAATAATCAATGAATTTTTCCAAAAAGGATTACTATGTCCTGAAATCATGCATCTAATTTAGTAACATGACACCCAACCACCAATTATTTTATCCTTGAAGCATTTAGATTTTAGCTTTACCAATTTTTCATTGTGTGTCTCAAAACGTTCCAAAAGACCCTCGATACCCAAGATTAAGTCTATTGAATAATGATTTTCTATTGTACAATATAAATCCCTAGGTTTCTGTTATTTCATGTCTTGATAAAAATATATTACAGAAGATCAGACCAAATCATCATATCCACCCCCACTTGTAATGAAATTAAAATACCTAGATAAAACAAATTCTTATCCAAAATCACTAGAAAAACCTATATAGTTTAAAATACCCCCCATCCTAGCCATTTATACACATGAAAAGAAAATTTTAAAACCTCAATAACATGTTTAGTGT
Source organism: Viscum album (assembly GCA_963277665.1). Taxonomy (NCBI): domain Eukaryota; kingdom Viridiplantae; phylum Streptophyta; class Magnoliopsida; order Santalales; family Viscaceae; genus Viscum; species Viscum album. The sequence goes on from OY728139.1 coordinate 1,313,812,444, forward strand.
TATCCCACGTGAAAGGACTAACCTAGATCAATGAAATCATAGAGAGCACATGGGGGAGGGAGAGGGGTTGAATCAGTTATATTCTATTATTTTATATATTTAAAGAACATACACCACTAGTTAGTCAAAATTGAATATTATAAACCATAATCAAGTACACCAATAAGAACAAAATAATTTACAAGGATTAATATTCAATAACAAAATATAGTCCTTGACATTATATGAAATCAATTAAAGACTACACATTTACTAAAAATAAATCTATTATGGTTCACAACAAGCATGGTATATCCATACCATACATAGTAATATAGGCCATTTAAATTTCATGTTCTTCTTAAAGCTACAATAGGGTTAAATTTTATTTACAATATATAATGATCAGATTACATAAATTCTCAATACACTATCACTATAATTTTTGAATTCTTCACATGTGGCTTTATAGAATTTATTTTTCAATCCCCTTAAATTATTTTAAGAATAATGTGAATGATCATATATATAATATTTTTTATTTAAATATGTATATCTAAAAACACCATTATTTGTTACCCTCTATCCTATTCTTGTATATCCTATATCACTCTATCTAATATCTCTATTCATGATACCCCCTTATTTGATATAAAAATATGTAATAATTCTATAAAAATATCTCTAAATCTTGTTTTGGCACCTCACATCATCAAAAACTAGCATTCCCAAAAAATATTAATAGTTCTTTTGTTCCCTTTTATATGGGAAAAATTTTGTCAAAAAAATAGAGGTTTGAATACACGAAATTTTAATTTCCCACATAGAATTTGGGTATCCTAGAGGAGTATTTCTTCAAATTAATACCATAAAATTATCTTAATAAACAATATTAAACAAACTTCACAGAAAATTTCTCAAATCATGGTGTTAACAATAATGAAAAATTATTGAAAAATCAGATAGAGTCATGATTCTTCATTCATGATTATTAGAGAGTTGAATATACAATATAAAATCTTTATAGTGTTTACTTTTACGAAAACTATGTTAATATCCTCAAATGATCATATGATATATCATTGTAGGAACATCATTTTTTGGTAGAAAATATATCCATACATTTCAAATGCATTGCATATTTCATATCTTGGGATATTTCTAAATTAATCATTTTGATAGTATTATGGTTTACATATTTTAGGAATATTTTTGTGAACATATGCCATATTATATTTATAAAAACATGTGTTTCATTTTTTTGGGAAAAATCAATCCCGGAACATTGATTTGAGAACTCTTTAAAAATCATTTTATCCAAAAAATTTGGAAAATGTTCTCTAACAGGACGCCCCACATTCCATTAATTCATGAATTTGGAAAAGCATAGATAGAATCCTGAATACCTTTCCACAATCCCGGAGTTTTATTCTTTTAAGAATAGATGATAATATTCTTATTTTGATTGTCACCAAAAACATAATTTATTAAATTCATTATTCTCTATATAATTCCTCTAGTCCAACATACATCAGATAATGAAATTTGACATCTAGCCTCTTATTACCTACCTATATCAACATGCATCATATTTTTTTTCTGAAAAAACTATATCATAAAATCTCTATAATGATGTTTCACCATTATAAAGTGATTTTCATACTATTTAAAAAAGTAAACACTAAGAACAAATTCCTTATATTCAACTACAAATCAACATATATTGGTCCCAAGAATACCCCATTTGGATACATTATCAAAAAAAACATAAATCACTAATTCATTGAATCTAAAATAATTGATTAATGTCAAACAATTCTTATCCTATGTGAGAAACTTCAATATTGGTAACATTAATTATTGGTCTTAAAAAATGTTTCTTCAAAAAATAATTTATTGTAAATCATTTCAATCTTCATCCAAAACTCAAAAGATCATCACTATAAACCAAAACAATCTATAATAAGTTCGTGTATCCACATTGATGAACTATTAAATTAGTTCACACATTATTAAATAAAAACATACTTCTATTAAAACTCACCTAATTAAAAGCTTTACCATATTTGGCAATGTTCTTATGAATGGATTGATTTATGTAGTCAAAATATTTCTCCTCTATAACAAAGAAACTCATATAAAAGAATAAATAGGGGAAATATATCACATAAAATAACCTTGTAGTGAATTTGGTTTAATAACCACAATCAAACTAAACATCTAAAATCGACAATTTCATAATTTGTAGTGATGATATCAGCTACATGTTTATTCTGTGTAGGTAAAAACAACGAATTTAGTTCTTTTTTACACATGTTATTTGATAAAAGGATATTATATACCAATTTTACAAGATCTTGAATGGAGTACTATATTCTTGGGGAAATTTATATAACAATGATTATCACAACCCAAAAGAAGGGTGAATCATCACATCAACTAAAAAATATTATAAATTTGTCTTCATCAATAATAATTTTTTTGTATCATGAGTAGCAGCTATATAATCATCTTCTAAAATATTGATATTCACAGGTATTATGATTTTATGTTGGAATCATACACATATTTCTCCAAGAATGAAAACTCCATCAAATGTGATTATGATATAATTGTCCCAACCTCCCTAGTTTTAATCTTTATAGAATAAAAATAAATTGTATCCTTCAATAATACATTATCCTATAATCTATAGTGACCTTAATTTTTCTTGGAATTATTTTACATATAAAAATATTTCATTTTCAGTGTAATCTATAATCTTTTACACATAGTGATGAAAAAAACCAAGTAATGTATAGTGAATGTTAAATACCGAAATCTCATAATCAATTTAATAACTTCCATTGCATAAATATTCACTATAATTCCATTATTAAACACATTTTTATCATATAGATTATTTTAGAAATGGGTTTCCATATTCTATTCCAAATATTTTTTGTATTTACATTACAAATGTTTTTCATGATACGAAAATTTTATCCTTATCTTGATAAATTTTCAATAAATGAAAGTACCTCATTTCTACTAGTATAGAAGATTCAAATAACATCTTCATTTCATTAGAAAATTCTAAACAATCTTCTTCATTATTCCTTACAAGTATGATATCATCAACATAATCAATCACATTGAGGAAAAAAATTTTGATCATTATTTATGTAAATATTTCTCTCAAAACATAATTTTCCACAACTCAACATCTTTAAGAAACTTTCCTACATTAATTACTATGTTCATAGAGCCTGTTTTAATCCATATAATGAATTATTCAAAAAACATAGTTTTCATCATAACCATGTAAGAATACAAAAGTTTTATCAATTTAATATTGATATTATAACTCCCAATTGGGTAAATGACACTTTACATCCCTTTGGAATATATTATAAGTTATTTGTTTAATAAGGAAAATAAAGGATCAGTGGGGTTCATGGATTTATAGTTGGGGAATGTTCTCCTCAAAATCAATTCCTTAAACATGCGAGTATATTTTAAAAACTAGTATTACATTATTTATTATAACACCACCAATTTCAATCAACATTTTCCCGAAATCCCATGTTGTCCCAATAACATTTTTTTTTTGGTTTTTTAATAGATCATATGTCTCATTTTTTCTATTTTAATCTAATTAATTATTCATGGAACTAATAAAATATTGTTGCTCTAAATATTTATCATCATCTCTTGGAACAATATATGATAGTTGAATAGCAAGTGAAACTCTACTTAATTCTCTTGTAGTTTTAATCTGTTAACCATTATCTGAAATGATATTTTGGACCTCTACTTACATTCATAACCTTGGACGAGAAGAATGAGAATATCCCTGAACAATTAAAATGGATGAATCTATATAGTTATTCAGTATAGTTTTTACCTCATCACTTCCATTAGAAACTATTCCCTATTATTAATAGAAACAACTTCATCTTTTCTTCCACTTATCTCTATATATGAATATGACAACATTGTAAGCTAATTTACCAAAACATTCAAATCTTTATAATTAATAATCATTATCGTTTACTTCTGGTAACATCGATGTCCTCTACTATTAGGTTGGTATCCATGAAAGATACGATGAACACATCATTGAAGAAAATTCTTAATCTTCTAACCATTTACAATGATAATATATGGGCTTTAATGAACTGATATGTATTTCCAACATGGAATTTATTTTTCATACATATAATATGGTATCATATCAGATTTGTTTTGTATAAAATACTATTTTAAATTTGAACTAATGCACTAATAGCAACTCTCTAAAAGAAATGTGATGTGTGATGTTTATTTTGTATCATATAATCCCTCTAAAAAAATTTATATTATTTAATTTACAAATAATATATTATATGATTTTTATAGTGCACTATGTTCATGAATAATTTAATGAATTGAAAGAGGAAATATAAAGATAAAATTTTTCTATTTAGTACAATTATCAGTTAAAATTTTCTTAACAGAATATCCAAAGTCCTTTTCATCACTTCTCCTAAAACATTTATAAAATTTTAGAGCCTCAAATAATTATTTGAAAAAACGAAATATAAATATATATTTAGTCATGTAATTTATTTTAAAATGTAATTGTCTCCATTTTGTATTTTCTTTTTCAAGGGAATATATATTTCAAAATGCATGAGCTCTAATGGATGCATTGTGTATATCTCGAGTATCTTTTGTATTGAGTTCCAATTCCTCAATTTCGTACATATAAAAAACCCCAATCACATCGTCTTGTAATTTTATGAACATCATGAATACTTAATATATTTTCAATCATGTTTATATTCTTATGGAACATATTTGAATGATTTTTCTTCCATAACAGGCTGTCTTCTATAACACTCCTAAAACATAAACCGTATATATCTCCAAACAGAAACAAATTACCCTTGTATTTTTTCCCTCTTATTACAAATTTCAAACCATATAGAAATTTATTATTAATTCTCTCTCTTTCAAAAACCTATATTTTTTTGATCATCATAAATTTTTTAAAATCTCAATAAATTGGTTTAATGTCAATAAATTAATATGGAAATTTTGCATTTCAATTATTCTTTTTCATTGAAAGAAGATCCAATGCATTTTATTACGAGTTACACATTATTTCCTAATGTCATGTTCCATTATTTATAAATTTATTATTTTGTAACAATATTAAATATTTATTCATGTGTAAAGAACTTCTAATATTCAATTTCTTCGACCAGTATCCTTTTGTTGGTCATTGAGAGGTTTAAACAACAAAGTCATTTTGTATTCCTTTTTTATTCTTCTCTTGATACTATTGAGAGATTTTATTTAAAATTTGTTAAGCCAACAACATCATAGGTAATCCATTATAAATATTCATGGGTTGATCACATCTTTCACTAATTGATTCTACTGGTTGAAAACTGTGTTCAACTTTCAAAATGTAATTTTCATGTTTTATTATTTTAGTGGTATGAATCTCCCTAAAATGATTTTGCATTGACTCCTAGATTAACTATGGTGTTTATGATTGAACCAAAACATCTAAATTATATTCATAAAGCCTCTATTATACCATCCATATCTATTGAAATCATATTTTCTATTGTATCATCCATGTATTCAAAAAATACAAATCTATATTCCAATAACGTTTTCCCAAAAATTGAATATACATTCATCCTTAACATATTATATAGTTATAATGGTTTTTAATTCAAAATTATATTTCTAAAATTTCCAACAATTTTGGAATTTTATTATTTTAGCTACATACATACTCATCCTGACATACATCTACTTATAAACATCTTAAAACATTTTTTAATTAGAGGATGATATTTATGGGACTTTATGAGATTTAATCTTTTTATATCATTCACCAATTTCTTGATTAGATATGTAAAATCATGATATTCTTGATATAGATTCAATATATTATATAACGTAAAATTATACCTATATAAAATTTATCTTTTTTTAGTGTGATGTTGTTTTTTTCTTCATTAATTAGCTTCGTTATATCATCAATCACCTTTAATAAAATTATTTTCCTTTAATAGTTGATTCGTGATCATTTGATGATAGATATTGTTTCCTTATGTTCTTATTCACTTTCTCAAATTTCTCTGTATTTAAAATACATTATCTCGATTACCTTTTAGGCATAAACTTCATCTGAATTTTCTATACTTCTTATTTATATTTTCTACATTCATCAGTGGTAAAACTCTCAGGTTTTACATTTATAATAAATTTCATATTAGTATCACCATTAAAGGAATTTTTATCATCCAATTCAATATAATCACTATTTTAACATTGTAGAAAAAGTATATATTCATGCATTTTGATAAATTTCTATCATATGCTATTGAATATTACATTAATTTGATTGTATTCTTATTTATAATTTTTGGGTAGGTGTTATAGAACCAATATACTATACATTAGATTACTCTCATATTCAAATAAGTGAATATTAATTTAAATATCTTGTTACATGTCATTCATAGTTTTTCATGGATTTTTTAAATAAAATTTTTAGGGTATCCATCGCATTAAAAATACATAGTAATTCCCTACTACGATAAGAACCTTGAAATGCGATGAAAATATGTTTAAACCATGTTCCATTTTCATATGAAATTATATTATGGTGAATATAACATGTTGATTTTCAAGAGTGAGTAATCATTAGTATATGAGACTTTTTCTCATGATGTTTTCAAGTGGTTACTTCCAAGTAAGGTGATTATGAGAAAAATCCCAAAATTAGGAATTCTAAAGGTATATGTGTCATTGTATATTCTTACCTGTAAACTTGAGTAATGGTCATTAGACAATACGATAATTAGAAATATATTTATTTACTTGAAATCACTGATGTATTTCCTTAAACCAAGATGACAATAATTCATGGTGATGTTTGGTATGCTGGGTGCATCACAAGTGAATTATTATTAATGAAAACGTAGAGGAAATATATTTCCCATTCATATTAATTTAATTTGATATATCATCCATGTGATTGAAATAGAATCGCCATATTAGATTTCATGTTCATGGGCTATTGAAAATTTTATTTTAGATATTCAAATAAATACATATCATGAATATTGGTTGGTGACATTTGTGTTCAATAGAATTTATGAGATATAGTGACAAAGGAATTGTATTATATAGGGACTCCTAATATGTGATCTTAGACATTAGAAAATTAAATTATTTCTCCAAGATTCATTGAAACATTTTTAGATAGAAATCTTGGACAATAGGAAAGCCCACCTAATTCCAATGAGAAATAATCCTATAGGGTCAAAAATTAACTTTTATCTAATGATTTTAGTTAAATTATATTTGAAAATAATTAAGGGAATGAATTACATTCTCATGTTAATGGAATTATTTTATTCATGTTTTATTGATCACATAAATTAAATAAATAATTATTCTGATGGTAATTAATTATTATAAAGTAATATTATATTTATTTATAAATTTAAAGTAGGACTATGAGACTATGTTTATAAATGATGGTAAATGTTAAGTTAAATCTTAATATAATAATATTTATTCCTGTATCAGTAAGTGAATTCCATGAGAAAATAATAATAATAATAATATTTAATCACATGGGAAATGTAATATTTCAGAAATTATTTAAGGTTTGTTGAGAAATTAAATTATATTTTAACTGACATAATATATCTATAAATAGAATAATATGTTTCTAGTGTATAATGCTATCAAATTTGATAATCCTTTTGCACAATGATGTATATATATCCCTATCAAGACCGAATAACACTCTAGTGATTCTCTTTAATCATATCAAGAATGGTATTTTAAGGATGATTCTTCAAGCCTAAAAGAATCATCATAGTGATCACGAAAAACATTGTAAGATGATTGATCCACCATAATATCACCCAACAATGTATCAATTTTTTTATTGATCATAGGAAAACATGTGTATCACTACAATATTAATTATATAGTGAAATCCTAAAAGTGAAAAAATGTTCAATCGATAGGGTTTTCATACAATTAGAAACTACTTCAAGGAATGATCCCCAAAATGAGGTATTAAGTCTCCAGATTTGATTAAATAAATTACAATTTTTACATGAAAAATATATTATCATGGCTCCCATGTACTTCTATGTCATCATTATTTTGATAATATTTACTTGCCATGATGTTTATTTCATGAAACATTTGAAAATGATCCTTTGAATCTGAATTTGTTTATTTAAGATCAACCCTGATAAGAACTTCTACTACACCCAGAACCTTCAAGTGGTGTTAGATTAGTCACATCAAAAATTTATAACAATTTATTTTATTTTTTCTCATTAAAAATTTAAATGTTAAAATTCAATTCATGTTTTAGTTAATTTGTGATCTTTCATCAAATTATATTCTTCCTCTTATTTATTTCCAACTCATATTACAGATATCTGTTTATTATTAATGATGGTCACATATGAAGAACCCATTTAAAGATGCCATGAATTTTGGATTCATAATACAAGATCACAAGACATGTACTTTGATATTACAGATCATTTAAACATTTTCATTAGAAAAGGACACCAACATGTATTCAGGATTGTCATTTAATAAATACACATTTCATGCATTAATTTCACCACAATTTGACCGGACAAGGGGGAAAATAAATATTTTATACTACATATTCTGAAGATTTTCCACACATCACATAGTCCACATTTTTTCATGGTGGAAAACATGGGGTTAAATCATTTTATGTAATTAATGCACTATGTGTATTTAAAACACAACGTGTACGTGATAGAATGCATGAAACTTGAATGATGTGAAGTGTATTTTTTCTATACACTATGTACAATATAAAATTCAGTGAGACGTACATTTCAAGACACTTTCTATGTTCAATAGATATATACAAAATAGAAGTAGATGACATGTGGATCTCTTTCACACGTTGTGTGCTTCAAATGATTACATGAAAATATTAAATTTATTAAATAACTATACTAAAATATATTAAATTCAGTTATGTGGGTAATAAAATGATACTTAATATTGACCATTAGGTTTTATTTTATATAATATTCTTGATTTATTCTTCATAATATTTTATATTATGAATAATTTATGGTTAACAAATAATAAAAAATCAGTGCACTAAATTGTACAGGAAATATAACATTCATGTTTCCATGTAGAATTATTCTAAAAGTAATAATTGAGAAATTATAAAAAATTCCATATACACAAAATATCATATGATTGGATTGTATACAATTATAACCACACTATGTAGTTTCGACCATTAATCATGAATTTTATTACAGATACAAATCTATGTACTATTTTATTTTTTCTAAATTAATTAAAAATATTTATTTTTTTTTTCAAAATCAAAATATATTAGGTTTTCTGGGTGATTTTTTAAAATTAGGTTAAATGAATTGATTGATTAATAAGATAATTAATCAATTTAATTTGTGTGTGTTTTTTCATTTTAAAGAAATAAATGAAATGAGTTATAGCTTGTTATTTTAAATTCATAATTATTTCTTGTGTATGACCAATGAAAAGATGTGTATAGACTTATATATGTACTGATTTTATTTAATTTAGATTTATTGCATGGTTTTTTAAATTATTATTAAATATATTTTATATGATGTCCTATGTGTCATTCACTAATCCTTTTTTATATAGGACATGTGTGTACTATGATGTTTTAGGTAATTCCACTTATCCAATACATTGTTTACCAACACCTTTGCATGATTTATAAAAAATTAAAAATAATAGGTCAATCTAAAGGTTCATGGGGGGTAGATCATTATGAATATGAGGTGGCACCATCCCAGAAAGTAAAAAGTTGTATTGGTGTAATGATGTAACTCATTCCATGACTGATATAAGGTATTTTTCCATAGGGTCATAGGTTGGTTTATTTTTAACTCTATAAAATAACCGTCAGATAAATGTCATGATTGTTTCATTTCTTTATTGGTTTTATTTATGAATTATTCGTGATTTATTTTATGGATGGATGACATCGATCACTAAAATAAATAAACTCAAATAAAAATATAGAATTAAAATAAATAGTTTAGGAGTCACAATTTTATCAGAACATGGTTAATACCAAGGTAAAATCTACATTTTATTAACCAGACATGATAAAGGTAAAATATTAAAATATATCCATAATAAAAAATAATCCTTAATAAATATGAAGTCATTAAGACATTAGAATCTGAATTAGAAAAACTGATAAGTAATGTATCTTGTTTATATTCATCAGTGGAATTTGTAAACATCAGTAAGTCATACCTATGATAGTGGGTTGACATAACTGATGGTGTATTATGTTTAATTGCCCCTGTATGCCCAATGAATATTTGGAGTCATGTGTTTAATAAATTATTTTCAGGACATTTGGATTTGGGATCCCACTAAATGGCTCAAAGAGATTCGCGTTTTTTTATTCGATATAATGCCTACCTAAATACAATATTTTAACATTTTTGCCCCTATCATGATTATAAGAGTGAAAATATTTATCCATTCCACTATAATCTATATAGCATTGATACATTCAAATATAAATGGTGACTACCATCAAGACTATATAAAATAATAAGAGAGTATCATAAATTAACATTATTATAGTCTAACCTTAATGGTAATCACAAAATGATCTAATAATATTATCTTTTATTATTTTAGAATAATTATAATTTCACCAGAAAAATTATATATATGATGATGTTTGGATAAATAGCATATCCATGCAAGGAATAACTTCGATTAATGGTTTAGACGCCTATCAGTAGTGTTACGTCATAAATAGAAATTTTATGTAGTAGAATCCTCACTGATCGATATACCTTTTAAAGTGGTGAGAGGTGAGGATTTCACTATCTATGATAAAAAAATGGGAAACATGGTAAAAATTTATTGTCTAATTATTTCATCCATTTTTATTAAACATGTGATGGAACATAAATGTGTGGACTCATATGGAATGATATGATATCTCCACAGTCTATATTATGGGACAGTTAGATTGGAATGATTTCAGATATCCAAGGATCTCTTTCAAAGAAAACATAGAGAAATTGAAAAATCTAAGCCTAATGTAGTAAACCTCATTTAATAAATTTAGTTCCTATAGGTTATAGGGTTTAAAATACAAACAGTACAAAAAAACATCTCATTATTTCATTACAACCTCATAGATTCTCCAACATTATTATTAGTTTCAATATAAGAAACACAAAGAAGAATATCCCAGACCTCCATTTTTTATTTATACATGTTACAAGAATATGAAGTGTGAATATCCATATATCTATGTAGTGATTAAAGGATGTATCAAGAGAATATCACAATTAACAGTGATTCACAGTAATGCCCTTCCAAGAAGATATAGATAAAGGGGAAATAAAAGGAACATGATGCTATCTCATTTTCATGTTTCAAGAAGGGATATTGGTTGAAAAAATGATACTCTGAAAAATAAGAAAGAGGAATCATCATGTTCATTTTTTATTGATTTAAATTTACTTGTTTAAACAAATTGGTTCTTAGATATAGCATGTGGTGACCATTTTTGAATTCAAATTTAAGAAATAACTAGTGTTAATAAAAAAATTTAGGGATGGTATATATAGGAAAAAAATAGAGATAGAATTTTTATTGTGGATATTAGGGACTACCACTTCACATTTCTAGTTAGAATAATCTTGCTTTTGAAATAATTTTATTATGTTCCATTACGTAGTAAAAGGATTATGTTTATTGACATGATACAGATGGATTATCTTTAAATTTTTTAATAAGGGTTTCTTTTTTATACTTTAATGAATTGTTATGGTATGAAATACTTAAAAATTGTATTTATGTGTTTTATTAGACAAAAAAAATATAAATTTATAAGAAGAATAGTTCACATGACTCATACCATACCCAAACATGGAATCACCAATAAGCTCTTATAAATGAAAATGTTGACTATATTACACAAAGATGGAGATTAAGATTCCATTTAATAGAACCACCATGTGTATTACATGACTTTTAAAAGGAAAAATGAAAATATCTCTAATTAGATGAAAATTTAAATGGGAAACTAATCTTCTTATTTTAGTAAACACATATGTGTTTGGACCATTTATAGTTTATGTATGGGGTGGTAAATATATTTCATGAAGATTATTTATTATTTTAATCGATATGGTTATATTAACATAATGAGGTATAAGACATTTTCTATTGAGATATTAAATGATATTAAACGATTATAAGAATTATGTTCAGAACCATATTGGTAAGTATATTTTCAAACCCCATTCACACTGTGGTATGTAATATCAAAATCATTTCCTGGTAGATTATTTATAGGTTATTGGGATTGAATCCCAACTCACTAATCACAATACACCAAAATGGATTGATGTACGTGAAATAAAAAATCACAACCAGTTATACAATGTGATATCATTGATGAATCATATGAGTCGTACAACCTCATTTGGGGGATGCATACTACAAAAAACAGCACATATTCTAAATATATTTCCACCTAAATTGAATAAGGGTATTCCATATGAACATTGTTATGATAACATACTTGTGTGTCACATGTATGAGTGTGGGGATATGAATAACATTTTAATATATTTATGGAAATAATATTTCACTAATGGAACAATGTTCATATTTAATGGATATCAATAAAATACAATTGTATATTACCTATATGACCCTTCAGATAAAATGGTTTTTCTGAAACAATTCCAACATTCCATAAGATGGATCATGTATAAAAAAGATATTATGGGAATGATATGGAATATGATAAAGTATAAGATATATATATGCAATTGTTTTCATAGGAAGAAATTCAAAAAACCATTAGGGAAGCAAAAATTCTAAATACACAATAATGAAAAAAAATAACATCATGTTCGATCGCATAAAAACCACAAAACACCGATCTTGAACGAATTATGAAATATTATTATTTTGTAACCATTATAAAATAACTATTGAATTTGAATGTATGAATATATGTAACTAAATTATAAAATATTTACGAAGGTCCTAATATAATAAAAATTATTGATTAAGTCTTTGAAAATAATAACACCTTTTTTAGTAAAGTTATTTTATGTTTCAAAAATATATCATCTTTAAAAATGAATTTCATAGATTTTTATTTCAAAATATTATAATTAATTTACACCAAATAATTTTTTTTCATTATGAAAAATTTATATTTCTTAAATTATTATATCAAGATTCACATATTGTTAATTTTCAATATTTTTTAAAAGATAGTTTTTTTCTAGAAGTAGAAAAATTATCAACTTTTATCAAACTATCAGTTAGTTTAATTAAAAATTAACATTATTATTTGAAATATATATTTATTTATTTCTTTATTTCATATAATCTACATACTTTCATTTGAATAATCATTATACTTGATTTTAGTATAAGTTCTTTTTAGTGCTTAAAAATGCATTTTTATATAAACAAATTCGCTCTTTTGTACACATTAATATTAAAATAAATTTATGTAACTTATAACATATGAATTTTATGAATTTGAATTAATTTTTGGATTCAAAATTATAAATCATCCTTGGATATATTTTAGATATTTTTCTAAATATGTTACATAGTTGGCGATTAGTAAAAAAATACAGTATTTATGAAATACATTATCATTTTTGATATCACGAAAACATTATTAGGATATGAAAATTTAATAAAAATAATAGAGGAATAATTTATGATAATAGAATAAAAATATTATAAAATTATAAACCATGGAATATAAATTATACCTTAATTCATGATAATAAATAGAATCTTTTTTAGGGCCGATGCAGTGCTTGCACAACATTAGAATAGTGAAATTTAGTTTCCGAAAGATAGTAATGAAGTTGGAATATGTATTTTTATTGATATTTTTAATAAATATAAGGAATTATTGATTTTATTAATATATTTATATATCATTTGTTCTTTTATAAAAAGTTACTTACAAAATATTTGTGCAATGATTTTGTAAGGATAAATATTTAAAAATGACATATTATAGAATTTATAAGGATATAGATGTGAGTAACCTTATATATTGATCATGTATTAAATTGTTTTTGATAATAATTATATTAATATGGTAATTAATTAATAGTTTTTATCAATGAAATAATTACACTAAATTCTTAGACAACAACAACACATTTCTTGTCGATGCAGCTGAAAAAATCAAGTAAACGATTTTAAAAATTATAAAAGTAATATTTTTTTGTTTAATTAAAGTGTCCGGTAAATTTTTTAGAAAACTATAAAATATTATATATTTATAAATTTTTTATATTAAAATTCAATTTTTTCATTTATGACATTAAATTCAATGTAAATAAATTTTTACAAAAAAGGAATTAATTATATTTCATAATAATTTTTTTTATTAAATGATATAAACTTCATTGAATACCATAAATGGAAAGATGAATTAGATATGGTTTAAAATTTCAAAAATGTTCCATATATGAGTCAAATTTACATTTATAGAAAATTTATTGACTCATAGAGTGTAAAAAGTTTTGATACCACAGTAATAATAAGAATTTATAATGAGGGGATAAATATTTAGTAATAATGGTGAAAACATCACAAAAACAAGTCTAATTTTTGTCGATATTATTTAGAATTATTTTCACCCATTATTTTCATTACATAAATTTGACCTACTTTATCATGAAAATTAATTTATTTTAATTAAATACTATGGGAAATTATATGAATTTCCCTCCACTCAATTATAAAGGGGAACCCACTGCCCTCTCATATGCATATCTAAATAGTCATTTAGTTCTTAAAATACCTTCCCAAATGCCTCCCTAAAATTACTAACCACATTATATATTCCATTTTATGATAATAATAAAAACCTTATGGGGATTAAGGTTTGATGTAAATGTGGTTGTTCGAAGAAGATGTTTATGTTTTATTTATTCTTCTACCTCTTTAAAATATTCTTCAACCTTGTTGATATAATAACATAAGTGTACAAAAAAAATAAAAAGATTATATTATGTTAATGGAAAAACATATTACCATATACTTATTCCATTAATTATAAATTAAACCATCGTTCATATATACGTCATACTATAGCCTAATGAACTGATGTAATGTTATTCTATCACCACCTCTCATTGCTTTTCATGACCCGACCTGCCGAGGTTTAAGCCATGACTTCCCCAATCCTACCTCAAATAGTCTCAGGGCTGGCATCCAGCACTGATTAGTCATATCCCACAAATGGATGTAATTTTTCAAATGTACATCTACACACGCACACATCTCCATGACTGAAAAATGATGAAATGTAAAACAACCGAAAAAATTGCATGTATTCATCTAAGATCCCACAACATAGTAAAATGGTAAATTAATAAAATCATACAAAAGGATCCAAATAAATGACCAACCAAAAATTTAATGATTCCAACATTCTCAAGGGAGGAGGAATAAAGTAAAATGAAACCTCTCAGTAAACATCTCGGTTTAAAAAGCTCAATCAATATTCAATCTGATCCCTATCCTCTGAGGATGCCATTAAATGTAACATTTTCTATATAAGAAATGACTTATGTGGGAATATCCCTTCTTGTGGTGGATATAGAAATCACTCTTAGGACACCCCTAAAACAATAAACATGAAACACTAAGTACATTCCACTCAATACATGATATAAGAATCAATGTATTATGGAAATTACTATATGTATTTTGGAAAGAGACCCTGCCACCAAGAGGTCATTACCAACTACCGTACACAAGATAATGCTAGAATCAACACTCATTCTGCAATAACCCAGTCAATAAGACATGATATCATTAGAGACACTAGATGAATAGGTATTCATCATTTTTTCCCACCCAATAAAAATCAATGGTCTATTAATACTATGATACTCAGATATGGGATCATGTCTAGAATCATTGTGGGACACCACTGTCCTTATATGGATAAAATCTATACATTGGGGATCATATTATAATGATTCCACAAACCGTATTAATATGAACTTATATAAGGATAATCTACATCGTACTCTGTGAGGTCATGCAAATACCACAAACCCCACCTTGGGAACAAAGATGATAGAGGTTAACTCTCCAATCTCATAGATGGACATCACAACTCTATATGACACTCATACACTAGATTTGATCACAATTCTATGATGTGGATGTAATGTTACTTTGTACCCCTGAGTGAATAGACTAAGGGAACACACTCAAGAAAGACTTCCCCAATCAATGGAATAAAATAACAACTAATAATCATGAAATGGGGTTCACAAAATACACCTGGGGTACACGACGTGTCCAATTATCCCTAAGTATGCATATGTGGTAAATACTCACCCATAATGTAAGAATCATTATACGTGATTTGTTGATGATGTACATGACTTTTAGAGACACATGACACCAATCCCATGTCACATTGTTATGTCCTTTTCCTTGACCTTCCTGTGCACGAACTACTGTACAGGTGGTTGTTTCCATGTCTGAGTACATTGTGTGCCATAGTCTATGTACTCTTTCCATTGTCTGTATACCATCCTAGGAAACTTATGAGCCTCACCGAGGGGTCACAAGAGAAATGACCAATTCACGGAACATGTGATATGATTTTCACCATGGAACACTAGGGACGCACAGGGGGTTCCACAAGGTATTCCTTACCGGGTTACTCACTATGTAACATTAGATTTTCCAAAACCCTTTATTATTTCTCTACATTATATGTCACAAATTTGAAGCCTCTAAACACATTGTATATTTTAAATTCAATGTTAACTGACCCTTTTCATCTTTTGTCTCTAAGATTTGGGTCTCCAATCATCTCATAGTACCGACATCTTGATCTGTTCGTAACATCCCCACCTGTCAAATAGGACTATAAAAGAACAGCCTATTCAGTATCATTATCTATCGATCAATCTACCATCATTATTGATTCTCATCCCACAACCTATGTTGCATGTTGTACACACAGTATCGATCTTTGCACTGAAGAACAATTGCGTAATGGTAAAAAATCAGGTATTGGTCAAATTATTTCCCAAAAAAACAACAAATGATCGAACAAAGAAATAGGGGTGAAATCCATAAGCCACAAAATTTGTGTACTGAAACCTGGAAATTATCAATTTCACATATATTCATTTTCGTTCAGTATGGAAAATGAAGAGGGATAAATCAAAATAATAAACAATTCCTTCAATTTAATTCAATCAATGATGTGAATATGAATTTAGTTTGTGGAACTGATCTTCATTAATTCGATATTATGAAAATGGATGGAAACCACACAAAAAAACCAAATGATAGTTTGGATTGATTGTTGATTAATAATCGCTCTATGTTGTCATCATTGATGAGATCCATGAACATTGTTGGTGCAATGATCCACGATCTGATCCTGATATATTTTTCTTCACCATGTACACTCTCTTAAATATGTTTGAGGTCTATAGGTTTAGAGGCTGATTCTATGAAAAAATAAATATTCACGTATTTAAATAAGGGGATGGTAACTAATTTAAAAAGGTAAAATTAATTCTTTAATTAAATTGTTTTATTAATTTTAACTAACTCGATAACATTTTCACAAACCGCCTGTGTTGAATTTTTTTTTCACACCTTGTGTAAAAGTCATGTTCTGAAATCAAAAGTGTCATCACATATCTGATATTGGCACATTTTTAATAATTAGTACATGTTTTTAGGAGAACTATAGCTACGTTATTTTTAATATATTTATTATATCCCAAAACATTATTATGGGAACACCGAGCCTCAAAATCATATTCCATCTCAGCACTTGGTCTTTAAAATAATTCAAATAATATTGAAAAATAATACAAATTAAATCCATGTTAATAAATTCTACCCATTTTAGGTATTTTCGTCCTGAAAAGAGAAATTAGTACTAAAAACTATGATCATACGGGGCTCAAATTTTACTCCTCCAATCCCGATTTCTCTCTTGATTATTACCATGTTACCACCTGACAAACACAAGGGGAATCAATCACCCTCGAATGAAACACTATTGTCGATTTGTGATCATCATTGGGAACTCTGCCAAGGTAGTTCCATCATCGATGTCTTTCTGGAAAGAAGTGATAACATGAAATAGGCCATGAATGTACATCCTCAACATCGACACATGGATGACATCATGTACTTAGTCCCACAGTGGTGGTAGAGATAAGTAGTATGAATCCTCAACAACTCTATGCAGAATCTAGAAGAGGCCAATGGATCTAAAATAAAACAAGACATTGTATCCAAATATCCTCAATCCACATCGATCTAAAACCCTGATGAACACATGATATTCCCCCTAAACACAATAGGTCTCCATCGTCTATATCCGTATTACATCCAGTAACTTTGTGTAGTCCTCCTCTGCTTCGGGTGATCAGATCCTTTTTTGTAGTACTTCGCACCAACTCTAAGCCCAATAGGGATGACTACATTTTATCCTTAAAAAAATGTGTAGAATGTGGGGTCACATATTCAAAACCTCCAATTGAACAACTCCAAGGGTGTAATGATAAATGTTGTTATAGGTAAACTCCACCTCGGGTAACCAATCCTTGTAACTATAGACAGTGTACAAAATGAAAGCCTGCAACATGTCCTCCAAGACCTAATAGGTATACATTATCTAGCCATCGGTGTAGGGGTGAAATGCTACAATCAAGTGTAAATATGTCCCATATGACTCCTCAAATCCTATCCAAAACCTATTAGTGAAGTGAGAATCATGGTCAGAGATTATCATCGAGGGAACTAAATGGATTCGTAAAATCTAATACATGTAGATGTATCCAAATATATCTATTGAACACTTCTCTAAAATACATAAGATGTGGGATTACATGGTGAGTTGATCAATGATCTCCTATATGGAATTGTATCCCCTAGACATACATGGGTACACTATATTTATGTCCTGACTTTGATGTATAATCATTGATATCCTTTTTTATATTTTATTACCAATAATGCTCTTAGATATCTAAATACATATTTTTTACATAGGTGAATATATATGTTTATGAAAATTTCATCATTTAAAATTACTTTCATTATCTCTGGATTAGATGGTACACATAGTCATGTCACAAATCATACAGATCCTTCCTCATCACTCGTGAATTAATAGGACTTCTCTTTTCTGATACATGCAAAAACAATACTAAATTTTCACATTATTTCATTAATCACACATTATTTTATACATGAATGATGTATGAGAAATAATTTGAGAAAGTGTTGATGAAATTACATCCTTAAAAATTCTGATTTCCATCCATTATAGGTCAATGTTGATTTTATCCTTTTGTCATTATTAAAAAGATGTAAGATCATTTATGATTATAGTATCCACTACATTATTAGCATTTAAATAATTATAGTAGATCATGTAGTCATAATCATGGATGATCTATAACAATCATCAACTGTGCATATTACGCTCCTTCTGAGTGAATATATATTTGAGTCTTTTATTATAAACATATTTTTCAAACTTATCCCTTCAGAGATAATAATGTAAGATTTTAAAGGAAACTATCACTACTATCAACTATAGATCATGTGTGGGATAATTTTGTTCATGAATATTCCACAGGATTGATATATAGGATATCAAATTATCATTTTACATCATTACACATCCAATTCATTTATTTTATGCAATTTTTTCCCACAATCATGACATGTGGGATGTTAGTTTTTCTTTCCATCATGGAATTTTAGATATTGATCCTATAATATTAAAATTGGTATTAAACCTTTTATCTCATGTCCCATGAGACCATAGAATTTATTTTTCTCTATTTCATCCTTAGAGGCACAATTGAATACAACATCTTATCATTAAAATTCTTGAATTTCCAATGCTTTTAGTAAACTCATATTTAGTCCACTAAAGAAGAGATCCACTGTTCTTTCAATGATCATGAAACAATCAGAGGAATATATTCAACGCCTTGTAATGTTTTCCTCGTATTGCCTAATAGAATCACATTCCATTGGATTTTTTCTAAAAAACTATACTTATATCATAAAATGGTGGGTTTGGAAAAACTTTTTATTGAAACATATTTTCATGAAATCATCTCATTCCATGGATTAAATTTTCACCTTGGAATTTGTGTTCTTGATTAGTGTCCACCACTTATTAACTTACCCGACAACATGTTAGACTACAAGAAAAACTTTTTCATCTTCTGTGAACTGGAGGATAGTGAATATATTCTCAATGGAGTTAATATGTTTTTCCTCAATGATGAGATCACAAGATCCACAAAATATGGGAGGCCTTTTTCATTTGAATTATTCAACCGTGATATTATATTTATTAAGAGAATGAGGGAATTCTCCATTATTCATGTTATTAATCATAACATGATATTGTTGAGTAATTATAGTTATGATGTTCTGAGTGCCTGTTCCAATCAAATTTGGCACATTATTTAGGAAGTCAACATATAGTCTATAACATTGATTGTTGGGATAGATTCATCTATTTCTAGAAATTAAATAAAAAATAAAGAAAATTTATGTATATTGAATACATAAATAATAAGAATAATAAATTTAAATTATGGCCAAAAATTGATAAACATGAAAATTGAATGTATATCCAATATTTTGATTCCATAAGTTTCATTCAATTTATTCTACGTGATAGAATTTCACATAGGGTTCTTACTAAAGTTCTCTTGTCATGATCTATAAAAATAACTAAACCATGTGATGATAACAACTAAAATTATCTTATAATTTACCCATATTATTTAATTATTTTATGTAAAAAATTCCATGAAATAAAACAAAGGATTGTAAACTCTAGTGTATTTATATTATTAGATACTTGATTCAATAGCATGAAGTCAAAATGAAATCATCTTTTATTAAATCTCAATAGGAGTGCCTAACATTCTTTGATCTCATATAAATGCATAGGATAACCTGGGGAATACATGAATAATGTTATGAGTTATAAATCATAGTATAGGAATAAAAATAGGAGAAAATACTTACTCATAGGTTTGAAGACATAACATGATGATATAAAAAGTCATTGAACATAAATAATCATAATGAATCATAAAATGTATAAAATGGAATATGGTAATCATGGAATCATAGGAATGTTGAAAAAACATAAAACATAACCTAATCAAGAGTAAAGGATAACTTCATAGGACATTTAACATAGAGAAGCATAAGTCAAGGCTAACTTCCAACACCATTTCACATAGCGAATAAAGTCCCATAAAGGATTTAGGTTTACTCCTTGGTCCATCATGACGTATCATGAGATTAAATATTTTCCATTGAATTGTAGAACTATCTTGGTACATCCATAATTACATGTTCATTCATATCTATTTAACATTAATAATCAATCATAAGGAATAAACATAACTATTACCCAGAGAACAAAAGCATAACATAAGTGTGTGTCATAACAATGTACAAGAAAGAGTGAAATTAAAACATAAATGGATATTCATAAAGGCTATTATGCATAAATCATGAAAAATTATGTCCCGCTAATCAGAGAACAATGAAAAATATTTTTAATGAAACTTTTAACAAATAGGTCTCTTTATTGTTGTTCAAGGGAACATATTAAGGGGTACTTAAAATTGAAAAAGCAGTAATTGTTTTAATAAAACTAGAAATGAAGATATATAGTTTTTAATTATAATAATACAATGTTTATAAAATTATTTTTTGCTTAAAACAAATTAACCAGTGTACATGAGATTGTGTTTAAAATTGGGAAATTACATTTAATCGAGCTTGCTTATCTAGAATAATTGAGAAGGGAGAAATTTAAAACATGTATGTACTAATAAAATATGTTTTAATTTATTTGGAATCATGATTTTGGATCATATAAAAACGATTTATATAATAAATAAAAAATTAATTATAATTACATTGGGGTAAAGTGATAGAAAACATAACTCATAGGAAAAAAATAGATCTTCAGAATGAATCCCTTACCATATGTTCCAAAGTGTTCTGCATTTGATATTAATGTCATGAATAATAAAATTAAATCAATCAATTAATTAATTGTTAAAATTTCATACATGTATTTTATTTATTATAATTTTACTAAGTTAATTTATGGCCATTTTGATGATTCATAAGATACATTTCAATGTTTTGGAGTATTTGATTCCTTGGATTTCATGATCGGTTCACTTGTATTAATGTATTGGGAATAATGTAAAATGAGATTAGTTTTTAGTAATTGAATTTATATGTTATAAATGAACATATATAATATTAAATGGTTATATGTAATTTTGTATCATATATGAGGAATATTAATTAGATAAAACATGAATGATAATTATTTTAGTTTTTTTTCATCATGGACTAGTTTTGTTTTATTAAATAATATTATGTATATATACTTGTTACAGAACCTTAAATTATTATAAATACATATATTATAAATTTTTTAACCCTAAAAATGGTTTTATGACCATAACTTATTGCGATACTAGAAATTGAATTCTCGTTATTCTTGAATGTGATTAATCAACACTTCACGAATGCAGTTTTAATTTATTATAAAAAAATAATAAGGGGAAGAGAAAATATGATGGGTTATTCAATTAACAAAATAAATTTCCAGTATATGGACGATACTTGAGTTATCACCTCCATTGGATATGGGTAGTCAAGGAGAGGTAAAATTGAAAATAAATTGAAAATGAATTAAATGATGTTGAAAGAGGGTTTTACCTCACGAATACTTTTCCTTGAGAACCTCAATATGGGAATTAGGTTGGGTATTTTATTGAGACAACAATATCCTAGGTGTAGGTATGAGAAATGGGAAGAGTATTGGGTAGAATATGGACAAGATTCAAGGATGTTTTGGTGTAAGGAGAAGAGTTTGTGAGGTGTGGTATTTATAGTGGAGGTGAGGGGC
This sequence comes from Viscum album, assembly GCA_963277665.1. Lineage (NCBI taxonomy): Eukaryota > Viridiplantae > Streptophyta > Magnoliopsida > Santalales > Viscaceae > Viscum > Viscum album. Next base: position 1,313,835,506 of record OY728139.1, read on the forward strand.
ATTGTATGATTTTTTATTCATTTGTTTATTATTTTGGATTTATACAATGATTATTGATTATTCCTATGACTAAATACAATAAACAGTGAATTCGTGTTTTAAATAATGGTGATTACATCATCCATACATCATCCATGACTCAATAAATCATTTATTTTTCTTATACAGTAAATTTCCATATTTACTATTCACAAAATTATACTATTTTAAAATAATATAAAAAATTATCTATAACCATTTTACCAAGAATAATTTGAAAATAGACAAATTTTATGAAAATAAATATCTAAATATTTTAAATTTAATATTTAATTAGTACAATCATTTACTCAAAAAATCTGATTATAAAATTATAACTGATTTTATAAAACATCAAAAAATTATTTAAGATCTCATTAAATTTACATATAATCATAAGAAAAATAGAATATAAATTTTTGAATATAGTTTAAGAAAATAAATTATCTTTTAAATCATTATGAAAATAAAAAAATTCGAAATAAACATTTATGTTTAGAAAAATTATCAATACATAATTTATCAATTTTAAAGAATTTATTTACATTAACCATGCTATAAATATTTAGTTTTTTAATTTATAATATCCCAAAATTCTATTTATACATTAATGGTTTATTTTAATATTATATTGTATAGTTTAATTTTTATAATGGTATCATTACTGTTCAAACAGTCAAGTTATTATACCATTATTACAGATTCCATAATTTCAATAAAAACTTCTTATTTCATTCTTTCTTCATTTATAATGGTTTTTATGTTATCTATGTCATTTTATGTGATTTATAGTATATAATATATTTATAAGAAGATAAATTTCATTGAGAGAATTTTGGTTTATTACATCCTAGTTACCAACAGATTTGTTATCCTATTACATTAGTTCATGGAACTTCTTCTCTATCATCATAGAGTGAATACAAGGAATGTACTTAATGAAAAACAAGTTCTTGAATTTTTTCCCATTCCATGGATGAAATTTCTTCATCTTTCTTTATATTCATGAAAATATTCCACCATTTTTTACTTACCCATTTAGATGTTAAACAAAAAGGACATCATTTTCATGTCATGATCATTAAAGAACATAAAATATTTTCTCAACAGTGTTGATATATCTCTCCTCCACTAGTTGGCCAGAAGATATACTAAAATTAGGGATACGTTTCCTCATAAGAGATTCAAAAATATTTTGTTACCTTCATCAATAATTTTGAAAATTGGTTTGATTCATACTCCATGAATTTTGCAGTTTCGGGGTAGTAAGGTTCTTCATTCCATCTCCAATGAAATTTTGTCTCCAAGGTGGAAAATCATTACATTGTCTACCAAATTAGACATTTACGTGATCACTTTGGATTCCAACAATTGACTAAAACCAAAATGCATATTGTGAGAAATAATAAACATAGTGAGGAATCCAGAAAAGGAATTTAAAAAATATCTTAAATCGTGAATCCCAACACAAAATAGTAGGTTTGAAAAAGATTATAAATATTCACTACAAAAACATAATATTTTTTCCTATACAAAGAGTTATACTAAGGGTTCATACATTTATTTTCTCATCATAGTTACCAATGGATAACTAATATTTTCTATGATAAAAAAAATAACAACCTTTTATTTTCGTATATTTTTATTACATATCTTTTCATTAATATTCATTACATTATACAAAAAAATTCTTGAGTATCGTAAATGTCCTGTGAATTTCTAAACATAGAAGTATAAATATATAGTTTATAATATATATCAATTATCTTGAAATTATTTCATCATAATTATATCCCATTTATCATATCACACTTAAAACCTTTATTCATATCCTATTGAAAGGAATCATAAAAAAAGAGTGAGCTCAGCTGCTCAGTAAGTGTAGAAATGGATGATATCAGATATCATCTTATGTAATCATAAGATAGTAAATATGGCTATGTTATCATGTGAATATCATACAAAGTACATATATAACCTGTCGTGGATCATAATGACATGTCATTTCATAAAACATTTATATGAAACATAATAATGAAACTACATCACAAATAATTTTTTATGTATATTTTAAAGTAATGAATTTATGTGGAATCATTATAATTATAGGAACAAATTTAATATTTCATGGTTTAATACCATGATTCTCATATAATTATATATCACATGTTTCCCCTAACATTTCTTGCACAATAACTTGGTTCCCATTATAGATCAAGCAAATCAACAGGTTTCCATTAACTATCACAAGAGATATAATTAATTACCCAATACATTGGAGGGAGATATAGGTCTCGCCAATATATTAAATTTAACTATACATATTTGTTCCATAAGACAGTAAATAATTCAAATTCTCAGCAAACTTGTTAAAAAATTGGATTCATATGAACTTTTTCATATATTAACTTATAGAAATGAAATAAGTTTCATAATAATACTTTGATCACAAACATAAAATACTAATATAAAGATTAATAATGTTATCAGTAGTTCATATCCCCATTAAATCATAAGTAACATCAAATAATGTCATCAATGATGGAAAATTATTTTTTTGAAAGATCACTTTAAATAATATTTTTTGAAAATATCCTTACTTTATGAATTTTTTAAAAAGACATGTAATTAAAATGGAGAAAATATTCAATGAAATTAATATTGTGAGGAATTTCTCACATAAATATGGCTCTATGATGGTGTAAATTTCCATTCATAACATATTTGATAAAAACATTATTTCTGTAAATGTTTTTTTATAAAGTAATAAAGATCCTTGATTAGAAAATGAAAAAAATATTCTTTTTAAACTATTATATAAAAATTAAAACATGTGTGGTAATAAATTTAAATTATTCATAGGATAATAGTGAAAACCATTTTGATTTTTTTATAAAACAAGGATTTGGAAGATTAATATATCCTAATGGATATTTAAAATAAAACAATCCAATATATTAATGTGATTGTGAAGTAATACCATTTAATTATATAATCAGTTGAATCGAATTCCCAATGAATGAAATAAAATTTTATGGATATGAGAATACATTAATATTTAGTATAGGACTAATTATATCCATTCTTGGGATATATATACACCATGTAGAAGAATCATGTAGTGTATAAAGTATGTGTCCAACAAAAATAAAGGTGAGACAGAAATACCTTACCTCTAGTATCCCCATACCATGTTTTAATTAAAACATCCTGTATAATAAATATTTATTTATTATAAATTTATTTCATAAATATATATAAATATAACATATTATAATTTTTATAAAATCATATTTCATGTTTATTAATAATTAATATCACTGTTGTATGTGATATCTTCTTCGCTTTCCAAGCATATATCGGTTTGGTATTCCAAGCCATTATACAATGATCATGGTGACATCATTTAAAGAATGATTATTATGTAATATATATCACATATAATCAAAAAATTCATCCTTATTTCCAGTTATGTAAAATATTTATTACAAACAAATCACATCACATCATGGATCATGTAAGCCATACGTACGCATGATCGTTGTTATCATTTCACAAATGATTATATCGCAACATGTTAGATATGATATTATCATTAAATAAGAAAATTAATTTCATAAATATTATATATAAACATTACACTAATCATAATTTCACTGATAAAATATGCTGATGGAAAATTAATTGTATCACAACGTGGAGACGATAAGTCATACATACACATGAGCAATACTTTCACTTCATATTTGATGGGAAAGATAATTTTTAGTGGTGTGTTTATTTATAATCATAATAAAATTTTAGAGTATTTAATATTCTATATTTATAATTTTTTTTATATATAACATAGATTTCTTGTCGGTATATAAGGGTATAAATAGAGATTGATCATTCAGAGTGATTACATCTTCTTCACAATAGATCCTTCAGATCTCATGTAAATGACTCTAGAGTTCTTACATTTTAATGAATATAACCACATTAAATTATATAGAAGTGGAAAATATAATTTATTTGATTTTTTTTATCTACGAAACTCAATGTGATGACTTGACATGAGATAGAAGGTGTTCTTTTATAATGAAGTTGAGGGGCCCTTTTGGAAATTTTCAAAAGATTAAATTATAGTAAATTAAATATCAATCTAAATAACTCCTAGTGGGATGGAATTAAATTATTATATGATATTTAGTGGTAATAAAACCTTCCAATATATTTTATAATTTTTTTTCAAATTTTAACCCTTATCATTTGGATTAACCCTTAGTAACCTATTAAAATTTTACCTATGGTAAAAACATTTTCAATATAAATAGGTGAAGTTATTTACGTATAATTTTTCAATTAAACCATAAATGGATATTTAATGATATTTTAGATTATTATATATATAATATTTTTTTATTTAATATTTTTATGATTTTTATCTAATTTGATAAATTATTATTTTCATAAAATATCATTATTTTTAATTTTGATGGTATTCATTTCAATGTCTTTCAGAAAATTAATACATAAAGATATGTTTTAACCAATTCATTTAATTTAACCATACCATGTCATATTGACAAGTAAAATTCGTGGATAAACATATTTTAATCAAAAATTATTTCTTTTAGTATTTTTAATATTGATTAATTGAGTTTATCATTAATTGAGTAATTATTGCATCATAATTGTGTAATTATTCATGATAATAAATCCTTCACTATAGTTTAAAAATAAATTTCCATTTTTTATATAATAATATTAAATTTCATAACAATATTTATGGTCAATAATATCTTCTATTTAACCCCATACTAACATTAATGTACTTATTAAAAGTAATTGTGTGACATTTTATCACTTTCTAGGAATCGAAAAATATTAGAGTAATTTTCATGGGCATGTATCCATTAAAAATAAAATTTATAACCTTATGTTATAAGGGTAGAATTTATATCCTAAAAAAACATTTTTCAAGTGTTCGTATATTTTTATGAAATTTATGAGATTATATCTACCCTTAATTATTCAATTTACCCTTAACTATGGTTAAAAAAATTAATAATGTTGTTTTTAATATTGGTATGAAATATGAGGGAAATATTTACAAAAATGGTACCATTTGATTAAAAATATATAACAAAATTTTATAATTTCAAAAAATATAATTTTTTAAATTTAATTTAAAATAAATCCCATTGACGGAATAAAAAAATGAGTTTTTAAAAACAAAACACCCAAAAGACTGAAATGTTTTTATATCCAAATACCATATGGAAAAAATTCAAATGAACATAATTTTATTAATATATTTATTATTGATATATTTTTATATAAAAAACCTATTAAATATATAATTTATCATTATAAATTATTTAGATGAAATCTTTTTTTTTTGAATTAAAATGAAGTATTTTTTTACTATTCATCAAAAAATTCAACATATTTGAAAATCTCAAAAAAAAAGAACCAAAGTAAATTTTCAAATTCCAATTTCAAATAAGATGTTTATTTTTTCAATTATAATTTATAAAATTGTGAAAAACTAAATTTAAAACAATTGTTCTATGAAATGGCTGAAGAACTGACTTTTTAAGAGAAATGACAATTTTTTTAATAAAATTTGATTTTTTCATATATCAAATCTAGAAAAAACATAGTATTATTGTGAAAAATTATATTGAATAATATATATATATATATAATTTATATAATCTATATATTGTGATTTGTTTATTTATTTTTATGAAAAAAACTTGTGCACAATTATAATGATTTTTCAGGAAAAAATTACAATTTAAATTAAATAGAATTTCTATTTTAATTTATTTTTAATTATTAAAACAAGAAGTCATTATTAGTTCATATAAAAAATATATTTTTAAAATCCAGTTAATCTTATTCAAAACATGCATTTTAATGTCTATGTTATAATTATCTTGTTTAAATAATTGCAATAATTAAATTATGTTTGATAGAAACTCAATGTTTTGTGTCATACATGCTATGCTAGTGTTTTGTATAGCTGATACTGAAATTAGTGTAGTGTGTAAAAAACTACATTGATGAAATTTTATTTATTAGGTAAAAATTTCATAATAAAATAGTTTGTTACAAATTATCCATGTCCGAAAAATTGAGAAATACTATAATATTCATAATGAGAAAGGAAAGTAAGTTGTTATATTTGATGAAGTAAATGTTAAAGATAAATCATTTAAAAATGGTGACTTTCAAATTCTGAAATTTAAAATGTGTGAATATTCTATGCATGTTACAAAATATATTATTACAATTATACTAGTCTATGAATAAATCATGAAGAATATGTGATGAGAAAAAATTAATGCTTCAGATATTAAATAGGAAAAACACAAATATATCATAAGTGTCAACTGATAAAGAAATATTCATCATATCCCATGAAAAATATAATCAGAATAAGTCAAAATTGAGATAATACATTCAGTTTGAATATGTCTTTTATGGAATCTTGAGGACCCTTCTTATTCTTGTACCCATTAATATGAACTAAACTAAAGGGAATTAAAGGAGAAAAGCTATTAATATTGGAGAACACATATTTACCTGATGTTGAATAAATTTTATCCTGTTAGAGGGGGGGGTATATGGAAGATAACATATGATCATCACACTTTAACATCTTCCATGTTTATTTCAGACTATGTCTCAAGGTGGAGTGATAGAACATGGAATGCACAGAGGGTTATATTTTATACATGTGTAATGTTTGGATTTGTCTCCTATGTTATGTACATGGAATATCTTAACTAACATTCTCATATATCCCCAAAAAAGAATATGTTTAATGAGATTGAGTATTTTATCGTAGATAATTATTCGTTAATGACAACATTGATGAGTTATTAACGTCACTTTTATTTTTGGCATCTTGTTAGACCATGTAGTCTTAAATATGATTAAGTAAAATTTAATTAATTTGAGATGGAATTTAGTTCAATTAATTATGTTGAAGGAAGTCTAAAATGTATAAATAAATAGTGATGATTTGAAAAGAGATCACATAAATAATTTTTATTAATATTTTCGAAAAGGGGACAATAAAATGAGTATATTCACTTATTGACTTGTTGAATTGATTGGAATTTAAAAAATGTTCAATGTTGGGATTGCTGAGACTAATAAAAATAAGTTTCATTTTTTCTCAATTAGTTATGACAACATAATGACAGAAAAATTATGTCAATATTTGTTATGATACTTAGTATTAAGTATATCCTTAAATGCAATTATTTGTGAACCATAGTTCATGTAAAATACTTGCGTCAATGGAGACATATTATTTACAGCAATAGATAAAGAAGTTTATTCCAAAAAAATTATTCTCATGATGAATTAAAGAACTACATCAAAAAATATTATATTTCAAGGGGAATATTAAAAGAAAAATTGGAAGCATGAGTTTTAGACAATAATTTTTTTATATGTTTTCATTTTCACATTAAAGTGTTTGGTTAAAAATTGGCCATATAATCTTGCTAAGGGACTACCTCAAACCCACACATATGGGAGGAGGACCTATACCATGTTGGTGAGTCAGTCCACAAATCATGTATAACTTAGGAGTTCATGAGTTGGATAACATTAAGACCATTGGGTTGAGAAGTCATGTATTCATGAATGTATATGGATGAGTTAGAGTGTAAGGTGGGCCGCACTGGTGAGGAAGATCCCATAAATACAATGGGTGCAGTGTGATACAGGAGAGGACTATGTGTTACTCACTGAGAAGCTGAAGTAAGTTGTTGAAATAAAAGGGAGTGTGATGCCGCAAGAATATTCTATGTAGTATTGAAATGAAGGAGATATTATTCTTCTTCATTAAAAAATATGGATAAAACAAATCTATCTGATTTCATGCATATGGATCAACCATTAATCATGGGGGATTCATCATTGACCACTCACCCTTTTATGCACTAGTGCATGATCAAGGAAATATGTGATCACTATTACCCTTGATTCCCATAATCATCGGTGATTATGCTAGAATAATGTGACATTATCAATCATCTGAAAATCATTAATACAATATATATATTTAATCCATTTGTAAATTCAAAAAACATTAAATGGATAAATGAAAATAGTGTTGCAGAGGCTATGATAAATATTTTTTGTTCATGAACATGTTCATGAACTAAATAATGTGGATCTATAATATTAAGAATTTATTTGATTGAATCAAAATGATCAGAAATATTGACCTCATGTAATAATATAAAGTATAATTTTTGAGGTCACATTAACCACATTTGGATAATATAAATGCCAAGATATTCATGAGTTCCAAATATTTGATAGAAATGGAATGAAATGTGGGATTTTATTGGTTAAAATGTATTAATGGAGAGGTGATGACAAATCTATAAATAATGGGGGTCTATATATAAGTATATTTATCTTGCATTTCTGTTGATCACATTTTTTCAATGAAAAATATAGTTCCATATAGTTTTTTATTTCAATAAGATGATTACATCACACAACCATCTTTCATGAGAGATCCCACAAACCTTCTCTTGTGTTATATTCAATTGAATGGTTTCAAGGATAAAATTTCTAAAAATACTTCTTGTTTTCAAGAGTCGTGATTCTAACCACATATAGTGTGAGAAATCAGTGGTAAAAACATTTATGATGATGAAAAGGAATCGTAGACATTCACACCCATTTGGGTTTCTGAAAGGTATGATGTGGTGTTTCATGAAAGAGATGTGTTGTATAACTGTTATGGTGTATGTGAAATGAATGTAGGTAGAGAAATTGTGCAACCTTATTAACACAACTTGGAACTATGTTCAAGAGTCATTTCATGCATGAAATCATTAAATACATTCACATTTATTGAGATACCTAAAACTCAATTTTGAGAAGAGAAAAAAATAATAAACTAAAGTATATTGTGTGAAATGTTTTTTTTCTTTTAAAGGACTATGAAATTCATGCATGACATGGATTTGAAAAATTTTGTTCATAAATCACACACATTAAAGTGATGTCATGTATTTTCAACTATAAGAAATAATAATTTACAGAACATTTGAAAAAATCATGGAAATTGATTATATACTATAACAAGAATTTTTTGAGTAAGGACAAACTTTATGCAACATATATTGAACAATACATGATAAAGTGTTATAAAACAAGCTCATTAAAGTGGATTATAAAAATAAATATCAATATTTGATAAATGCATCTAAATTAGAAGGATATATTTGGAGGGTATAACCATTCTCTAGAATATTTTGATTTGGGGTATAACCGATCATTATAGATGAAGGTGTAGTTGGGGTTTAAAACCAAATATTGATGTTGGTTTAGAATTGGGGGAATAATAAACTTCTAATTGAGGGGAATAACTGATTTCTATTTGTAACCACCTTTTGATATAGTGGAGAATATATGTTTGGTAGACTAACTAGTATGAAAAAGTGTTGGTATCTATACATAATCATGTATGTTCATATATTTTGAAGATTTTATTTTAAACATTCATAGTGGTGTGACTAAAAGACACAAAAATAGTTGATGGATGATTTAACTATCCACAAATGTTTAAAAGAATATGAAAAAATTGTAAACATAAAATAATTTTTAATTCACTCTACCCCTATCATTGATTACACACAAATCTGGGCTATACACCTCATTGCCTTTTGTAATGGGTATTTTAGGATTGAAAATTTGGGTTTTAATGGAAACTATTATATAAATATCTAAAAATGTTTCACTTCTGGGACAAAAAAGATATGATTAGAAGATTAATGATTTATTACGAGTTTTTATATATTTAACGAATATTATTGAACATGGAAAATATTTATGATGACGAGTGAGCCTGAAATAGATGTGAGTGATGGGTTGTCCCGATATTGAACATGATGGTGGGTGAGGCTGATATATCTCATGATAATGGGTGATCCTGATATAGACCTATGTTTAAATATATTGATAACATTTAGGGTTTATATTATCCTTGATGTTGATGTAAATAAGTGCTATTACAATTTAAGAACATATATTTTCTCATATAGATAACCATATGATTAAAAATATAGTTGGTGATTAAATGATTAGTGTTATTTTAGAAGAATATCACTATATATTTGGGTGTATTATCTAATTATGGAAAATATAATATTATTGGATAAGATGAGATTTTATTTTAAGAATAATAGATGATTAATTTTTTTGAATAATATATTATTTTATTGTGGATTTGTGGTTATTGTGGATATTTATGGATATTATTATCATATTTTTAAGATTATATGATTAAGGGATATATGTTTTTATGTATATGACACTTTCAGTGACAAATATTGTTTGGAGATAAATTAAACTTCAATGTGTATTATATCAAGTCCCTATGATTTTTGGGATTCTAACATAGAGTAATTGAAGAGTTATATATAGACTATTTAATGTTTAACATTGGTTTTTATAATTGTGGATATTAATATAAATTTATATTTTCATAGTTATGTAAATTATCTTACCTTTTATCAACCTTTCTTATATTGTTAAATGTCTATGGATGTGAGGAAAATGATTTTTTTACTTTTGGGGATTATGTGATCCATTATAACTTGTTTTCAGTTATTTGAGTATGAAATAATCATCATGAATACTCAACATTTGCGGAAAAATAAAATATTATGGTGGTAATTTATTATTTGTTGAAAGGATATTTTTCATGTTGTACATTTTTTTATATTCATATTCTAGATAGTTAATAAATTTTTTACCTCCATTATACTGAATATTGAAAAAAATATTTTTTTATTAACGCATTTTTTGATGGATTTATAGAAATTTTCACACCTCATTGATAAATGGTTTCATGGTAGTTATCATTATATCGATCAATAAATTTCTTGTCATCAATTCCCTTTATCAATCTCTATTATTATTTAGAAATTTAATTTTCTAAAATGTCAATATTGTCACTCCCCACTATTGATCTCCTTTTATGGAAACCTAGTTATGTGTCATACAAAATGGTGATATTTCTATTTAACTATTTTTAATATAATGTGTTATTAACCATTATTAAGAAGATGGTTTTCAAAAACGGTATTTTCAAATTTATAAACATTCATCATTAAATAAATATTAAATTATTAGGAAAGAATTTATTAAATGGGAAGAATATAACAACTTTGGATTTTAAGAGAAACTAATGTTTGATAGAATATAAATCACATAACACCAAGCTTAAATGAACAGAGAAGAATTATTTTATTTTAACTATTATTAAATATTCGTTGAATTTGTAGCTATTAATAGAAGTAACCAAATTATGAAATATATATATATATATATATATTTTAATAAATAAAACATTTTCACATCTGATAATTTTTTTGAGGTTATATTTTGTTTATTTTTCATCTAATATTTCTCCAATGGGTTCCCCTTATGTTTTGGGTATGAAATTACTCCTTTGGGTTTGGATGTATGTAAGGAATGTTCTGAACAGAGTGGGTGTAAACTGTGCGACCTTGCACATGAAACCTTATGGGAAATGGTCATTTTAGACAGTGGAGATAGCACAGTTTTTGAATGGTTTTCGAACTGTGTGGTCTAACCATTATCCTAGTATCTCATGGGTATTTTTTCCTGCATGGTTTCCACATTGTATGGAAAACCATCTATGAGGACCATGAAACTTGTCCATCTCATAAAAAGTGTAAAATTATCGTTGTTCCCTCATTGATTTTAACCCCAAAACACATACCATCAACCCCATTTAGGATTTTCATCCATGTTATTCTCCTACAGTCATTCTTGAATCATATTAACATATATCCATTGGTTGTTTAATCCCATATTCTTTAAGGAAACATCAAGTATGTCCTTTTCCACTTAATTTCTCTCACCCTCTGGGGTTCTTCTTCCCACCTTCCAGAGATGCTATTTTTAATATTGATGATTGACATAAATAAGGTTAAATATTATGTTTTTGGGGAAATATTGATGATTATTTCCCAATCATTCCTTTATAATGTTTTATGGTAGGGTGGTTGTGGTTTCACACTGGTTTCTAAAGGATTCAATGTGTGAGGTAGGTGGTTCCATGATTTTAAATTATTAGACTATTATGATATGCATTCTTGGTTGTTTAAATATGTTCCTTAGATTATATTTGTGGAATGAAACATGTTTTGGAAATTTTTTGAGATGAATTTTTGATTAAAATGTGGTATTTTAAAATTAATTGGTTATATTTCATTTTGATTCATTATGGTGTTTCTGGAAAATTTTATATTCCTTTTATTGAATGTTAGAAATGTTATTTCATTGAGAATTAAAAGTGAATATGTGCTGAAAGTGTATTTTCCAAGATAAATGGGGTTTTATTTTCAACTATATTTTTTTCACCATAGATGCATCTTTGAATTGTGAAAATTATGTGAGGCATTTTTTAAAATGGGATTGATGTCAATATAATTATGAAATTGGATTTACCTTGAAAATGGTGGGATTCCATATGTGTTATTCTGGTTGTTTTCAGATATGTAGTACATAAATTGTAAATGAGGTGAGAATTGTATTTATAATTGGTTTTGGTGTGCGTGTGAAATGGAAATTGGTTATGTTTATGGAAAATAGTCGATTATATATGGATTATGATCATCATCTCATTGTGAAAATGTTTATGTGACAATTTCCTAGAAATAATATTATTCATGGCATATATATGTGAATTTAATGATTTATGTGATTTATGAAATTGGATTTGAGCACAAAGGGAATATCGAGTATCTAGGTGGTTAAACTATAACTAGTATTCATGTTGACTCAATATTGGAAAGGCACATCTTATTCTAGAATAAATGATGATTCAAACTCCATCTAAACTTGTGATATGTTATCAACCACTATAAAATTGAATGAGAACCTCTCTAGTGGCTCACGCATGAGAACACTATTAGACCACTAAATCAATGTATGAGACCCTCTCTAGTGGATGAATCACAAGAATATACTTGGTAGTTATTGGAGGATTATAATCACTGAGGAATGAGGTTCATAGTGTCCCACATGTTATAGTTAACTATAGGGATTTATCCATGGTTCTCTATTGTCAAATGCTTCTTATGTGATATGCTTATTATCACTAGTATATAGAGGACCTTGTGTAAAATTTCATTTTAGGAAATATGTTTTGTGAAAATAGGATTTCAATAAAATGTGTTCATTGAGAAAGTATTATCTTAAAATGTTTTCTTATAAATGATTCAAATGTTTTTATTGAATTGTTTGTGTTGATTTGTCTAATAATTTGATTGTATGGAATCTTTTATGGATTGAATCCTATTGAGAATCACCTCACACATTTCATACAACATTGGGTATATGTAAAGATTGTAATATATGACCCAAGTAAAGTCTAGATGTATCATTGTTATGGTAGATCTGCTATCTAGTCTTCCACTTCTTGCAGGTGATGGGGTGGTAGACTAAGGGTTATGTCCCTCTTATATAATGAATTTTTTTGGATTGTTTTTTTCCCTTTCCAGTTTTGGTCAAATTTGTAGACATTAAATTCTAAACATTGGTGTACCTTGTTTGGTTATGGTTATTGGTTATTGTGATGCTTATTATTATGGATTTCTTATGATTATATAAATGTTTAAAATCATTCAAAATGTATATTTTTTAGACCCATTCACTAGTTTGTAGCATATAAGGATTAATAATTCTCTTCGGGAAATTCCATGAGATAGCTTGGGTGTCAGGTTGGATGAAACCCTTACCAAATTCAAGAAAACAGTATTATAGAAGGTCATGATCTTTATGGGTCAAATTTTTTGGGATGAGTATGGATATACAGGGGTAAGGATTGTTGGGTATTGAGGTTCTGTATGTGAGTGGGGTTCATTCACAGTACACCTCATGAGATGACTTGATTCACCATGGGATGATTGATTTTGATTTTAATTCTACCCTAGGTGAGATGTACATGATAAAGAAATTATATGGACACTAGTTATGGGTGGATTGGATTAGTTGGTCTTATTATTGTGATTGATTTGTTTAAGATTTTAGTTATGAAAGTACTGATATAATTGTGGTCACTGAAAATATTCTGAATGATTTTATTGACTGTTTTTTGGTGTGGTTGTTGCTTGTTTAATAAAAATACCTCCTCAATGAATTTGAATGCTTCTAAATGAATAATCTAGAGAGTGTTCTCTCACAAAAACTGATCAATGGTTGGTGGAAGAAGTGGTTCAGTAAATCTAGGATTTTGGACATAGAGGTGTATCCAGTCGGGATCCAGGTAGAGAAGCTAAACCAATTCCTAGAATGGAAAATGATCAGATGTTTAAAAATAACAAGATTCATTTATTCTAGGGTAGAACATTACTACAAGAAAAAGAGCTGTGGATTAAAAAAATAGTGAGTATGTTTTGATTTTCATGATTCTCCTAAGGAAGTAAGTGTGAAATGTGCTTTCCTCATGTTTTAAGTCCCAAACAAAGGAGGTGGGACTGAGTGGTGCAAGCTAGAAAGCATACATAGATGCGTTTGAATGAAATTATAGACATTTTTCACCAGTATTATTTTAATGAAATTTTTTCTAGCCTTTAGATTTTATAGATCATAGCCAGGGATATCAGATAATAATGGAGTATGATAACCAATTTGAAGAGATATTTTGGTATGCAGAAGAGATTGTTTTTAATGAAAAGATGAAGGATCAATAGTTTGAAATTGGTTTCAGACCAGAAATTTGATCTTATGTTTTCTTTTTCATGTTGAAATACTAAATTGAGGTTGTTGACTGTACCATGATGGTAGAAATCGATCATGGAAGAAATTATGGTCTCTCTAGAGCATTATTAAGAGTTTTATGTGGTAGTACATTGAAGAGAATGTTGTTGAATAATGATAAGGGAAGAAGAGAGGTGGTAGTTCATCCTTACTTCTTGGCTATATTCATATGTGGCTTCGTATGTTTGTTTATTCGTGTGCCATTAGTGTGGGAAGGTTGGGAACACATGACATGTGGGTTCAACTCCACCCAAAACTTTTCACCATTATCGAGTTATGGGGACCTTGTAGTTATTTTTCATAATGGTGATCCCATATGAGAGTAGTGAAGGGAATGTGGCTTCCAATGGGATGATAAATCAATAAAAATCAACCAGAATGATGTGTTATTGATATTGAGGTCATAACTGTAGGGATGGATCATCTACTGAGAAGTGTATGTTCCTGTCAGATCCAAAAGCTATTAGTCGATCTAAAACTCAAGTTGATATTAGGAACCTTCATGCCTTGTAGTGAGCACTAGAGGAATCAGATACTGGTCCTGAAATAGTTAAAGGTAATTCTACTATTACATAATAGTCAAAAATGGATTTTTTTTTATTCTAGTGCATCAATGTCTTTATTTCAACTCACATTGTTAATTTTTTTATGTTTACAACTGATATTATACCTTATGTAATGGATTTGGAAATTCTACACTGTAATAAATGACAGTAGGGTTTCAATAGTCCTTCTTATGCCCTCACCCTATTTGGGGTCGAGTGGAAATGGGACATTTCATTTCTAGAGATGAAACTCATTGATATGATCCATGGAATGGACTGGATTAATTACATTTTGGACCACATCAATTGTTATAGGTGATGAGTGCTTTTTGTGTCACCTAATGTATTGCCTTCATTTTTCATGGAGAATTAGATCCTCTATCACATTTTGTGGGACCTCCACATCCAAAATGGGGCAGTCTTGTTTTTTCTAATATCATCACTCGTATTGGAGGATTATGTTGGTGCTTTTGAGGGTTGATTACATTCTATCATATATGTGTTCCTATAGGGATTTTCAAAGGATTTCCCATGTTTTCCACTAGAGCTAGATACAGAGTTCTATAATGAATTGGTGCCAGTAACACAACCAATATCTCTTCCCTTGTATTTTATGACCGTAGTCGATTAGAGGGAATTAAAGGTACAAGTAGAATATTTTTATTCCAATGGATTCATTTACCTGATCACCTCAACATTGGTATTCCCTATTCTATTTTCATAATTTCCAGAGGATCTCTCTAGTTTTTTATTGATTAATGCAAGCTAAATAGGGTAACAAATATGAAAAAGTATCCCTTTATGCAAATTGATGACTATTCTGATGAGATAAAGGTGGAAATGTGGTTTTCTATGATTTATTATAATTCTAGATATCACCATATTAGAATTATAAAGGTGGATACTCCGAAAATAGCCTCTCGAAGTAGGCCTAACCATTTTGAGTTCTTAGTCATGGATTTTGAGTTCATAAATGCTCTAATGGTGTTTATAGAGCTCATCAATAGGGTGTTCCGCCTATATCATCATCCCATTATTTTGGTATTTGTAGAGGATATCTAGGTCTACTCGTGGAATGAGGTGGTTCATGAGAGAAATTTGAGAATTATGCTACCAAATCTTTGATATTATCTTCTCTATGAAGTGTTTCCTATGTACAACCTTTTCATTAGGGAGGTAAGGTTTCTAAGCCATGTGATCTTGGAGCTATGGGTTTTGGTGGAACTTGAGAAGGTTACTGAACTTATGTCATGGTAAAAATGAAAGTGTTCAAAATCATGTTCTTTTTAGTCTTGTAAGGGTATTAAATTCATTTTGATCGATATTTATCTCGCTTTGCTTTATCCATGAGGTCACTCATCCGAAAACTGGATATGTTTTAATGAAACCCTTAGTGTCAGGTATCCTATAAAGAGATTAAGCGATGATTGACCATAACCCCTCTTCTGAATATTCTAGAATTTGGGAAAGGATATGATGGTTATTGTGATTCTTCAATTACTGGTCTTTTGTGTGTGCTAATGCATGATGAAAATGTCATGTCATATGGTTTACATCTACATCGATGACATAAAAATAATTTCCCAACCCATGACCTGGTGTCAGTGATGGGAATTCTTTCCCTAATGATGTGGAACCATTATCACTTTGAATGATCTGAATTTTACGTAGTGTCATTGGGTTGAGTAGATTTTTTGTTTTGACACTGTAGTGTCTACTACCTTAGGAATAAAAAAATGATGTGGTGGATTCCATGAATAGGAATGTGCCAGTTAATGAAATTACAGAGTCTAGTTATGACTATAACTTGATTGGAATTTTTTCATAGATGCACTTAGAGACTATGGAGCACAATGGTAGTGAATTCTTGGCTAGTTTTTAGTGGACACCTTCTCTTTTGGAATTTATCAGGAAAGATAATCCAAGTGATGAGTTCTACCAGCATTTAATGTAGTTTATTAATGGTGTGGAGATGAAATTGACTTGTTGTTTTCTCTTGAGGGAGTATTGTGCATCAATGGTCTATTAATGTTACCTTTACTATTGAGGAGGTTGGTCATATAAGATATCCACTAGTCTTAGTTTTCAATTAATCCTTGTGCGACCAAGATGTTTTATTATATACATCAGTAGTTATGTTGTCCATGTATGAGGTTGGATATTTCTATGTTTGTGTCACAATGTAATTCATGTAAACAGTTTAATGTTGAGAAATAATGACCCTCCTTTATTCCTCATCCATTACCTATAATTACATAGATGTGGGATACAATTACCTTGAATTTTATTATTATCTTACCTTGTACCCCATGGGTGTGGTATGTAATTTGGGTATTGATTGACCAGTTGACTAAATTAGCTTATTTCATTCCAATCATGGATTTAACCAATGTGGATGAGTGATGAAGCTCACATTTTCATATATATTATACTGTAAATCATTGTTTATAATCCCACAATAGTGTTATTGAATGGGTAATTGTCACGTTTTTAGGTTTTATTATTATTTTGATCATAAATGTGAAAAATGAATAATTCTTTATTTTTGACAGATTTTTACGTGAAGGGTATTTTGGACATTTACTGAAAAATATAATTCCAAATTTTCTGACTAAAATTCTGTTAGAATCCTAATTTTATTGCCTTCTTTTTTGTCTGTTGTACCAGGAGCTGATTCGTCCATACAGAGGGTTTGAAAATTCATTGAAGTTCGACATTTTTTCGGGCGGACAGCGTGGACACCACCAATGTAACGGAACCCAAACTCGGATACACACTTCCAAATGAGGTGTTTCCACCTAGGATGGTACTAAGACATTTACTACCGTCCAAAAAAGAAATTTTGGGAAGTTTGGAAGTCATTAAGGTGGATATTAAATGACATACTTTTGGAGGAACCATCCTAGAAGCTTCGTCCAGAAACAGAAACCGAGAATTATAAATTCACAACACCTTCATCCTGTTTCCAAATTATCTGAAATTTTTAGGAGATACGGGAATGATATATAAGAACAACATTTATTAATGGTGGAATGCGTGAAGAGGTCATTTATGGGGTATACACCGTGAAAACATTCAGGAGTCTAATTCTGCCTATAAAAGGTGGCCCTCACCTCCTTCCCAAATTATCCCATTCTCCATCCATTCCTTCAAGGAACCAAGGAGGATATTTCCACTGAAGGAGGCCGACCACAAATCTTCCCCATTTCACTTTTTATTTATTTATTTCTTTTCTTTATTTGTGTTTTATTTTAAATTTGTAATTTATATTTCTAATAAAATTCAGGCATTATTTTTATTTCTATGTCCACCCATCCACCTTGTTTTCATCTTCACCATTTCTCCTTTTCTTCTTTTATTCTTCTCATATTCTCCACCGTGACTTCTTACCCTCAAATAAGAGGGGTTAACCCGAGACTTGGCCTGGGGGAGGTATGTGGAAATTTCAATTATTTTGTGCATAAATTCATTTTTTTTATTATGTTTGTGACGAGTAAGAGTGGTGTGCACGGGTGTGGCGATCATTCCCCATGACACTGATCTCACACTCATTTCTATTCTTTTATTAAATATTTTCCCACCCTTATACAGGATACAAGCAGTTCATATGATGGAGTTGGGCCATTCAGTTTTTGAAATGGCATACGACAGAGCCAGGTCTTGGAAGATGTCACACTCTCGATCGAGGTGTGCCATCAACCTTGATTATAGGAGGAGGTGAAGTTAAGATGTCTAAAAGAATTCACGATTTCACACCAATAAATAAAATAATAGTAATTCACGAATGAGATCTATTAATTGAATTATCAAACTTAATTTAAATACAAATAAGGGGAATGATGGAACCCACAAACCAACCCATAAAGGCCAAGTTCTTTCTCAATTAATTGCATTTTGTCATTGCATGTTAGTTTTATCTTTTATTAAATTGCATTACATTTAGAAATAAAAACAACCAAAAAGAATTAGTTTAGTTTCATTATATTAAGTAAGTAAATGATTTAGAAATCTCCTCAAATGAGACGACCCTGGTCAACTTCTATGCTGCGCTAGGAAAAATTAAATTGCTTTTTCCATGCCCTGCGACAGGCATTCGTCAAAACTGGCATCATTGCTGTGGAGATAATTAGTTGTTTACCTTTACATTTTATATTTTCAAATTTTAGATTGTTTACATTTTTTTAAAAAAATTTTAAAAATAAAAAAAAATCATGATGAATTAAAATTTAAATTATTCTGCATGGAAAAATTACTCACAAGTGTAGGAGGAAGAAACTGACTACACTAAGGAGTCCCTTCAACGAAGAGATGATGCTCTAATGATAGGGTTCAAACATAAGGAAAGAGGACTTGTAACATGGATCTCACTTAATGATTTAATGGCCATGGCTGATGAACTCAAAACGGACATTCAAAGATTCATGTCTAAGAAGGAAGTGCCACGGGTCTTCCTAAATTTCACTGATGAAATCCAATAAGTCGAATCCAAACTTGAAATGGAAGAGTATGACTACCTACCTCCATCCTATGATGATTAGCTCAAAGAAGAACTTTCCATCGAAGAAGAGATTCAAGATGAACCAAATCAGGGAGATGATACATTCTTGAAATCAAATTCATTTAATTTTGTTGAAATGAATTTGAGTATAACTCCCAATTGTTTGGAATTTTCAGTATCAAATGACTCTTATTATGCCCTGGAGGATGAAGAGACAAAAGAAGATGCACCTGTTGAGGAACAACTAGAGCTCCTGGTAGATGTTGAACATTTACTAGAGGGAGAACAAGAAGGGAAAGTGAATGTTTCACAAGTAGAAACAAATAAAGAGGAGGTTCCAAACTTCATACTACCCCCTCCATGAAAGTTGTACCAAATTTTGAAGGGGGAGGATCTAGTGTACTCTATACATGGAGTCCTCATCAACAAGAAAGAATAAGTGGATACTATGGAAAACCACATGTGGTGGTTCATGTCAAAGAAGCCCCAACAAACATCAAAATTTGGATAACAGCTGGTACTTCCCTCTGGAGGTAGTAAAATAATCCATGGCCCACTTGGGGGATCACACCATGATTTATATTTACATGCTTTCTAGTAATTTAAATTTCAAATTCAGTATTAGGAAATAGTCTAGCATGTGGCCCCCTCCCTCTTTTAATTTTGAGCATAAATTAAATGATCTTTGTGACTAATTGAGTAATTTCTATTTTGTAGGATCATGAAGGTAGAAGGAAGCCTCGAGAATTAGAGGAAGAGGACTGAATCATTAATTCAAAAGGGTGTTAACTTTTTATGATTATCATTGAAACTCCTTTAATATTTTGGTCCAAAACATATTTTTAGCTTTAATTTACAATCTTATCACTTTTAACAAATTAATTTATTTTGAATGAGTTGAAATGATTTTTGAAATAATGGATTTTAAATGATTGTTGATATGAATTATTTTCCCTTGAAATGGATTTTCAATCATTTTAATGAGTTCGACTGATTTTTGAAATCCATTCCCATGAAACACTAACTCAAAATATTTTTCCAATCCTGTGAGGTATTCTAAACCAATTTTACATATTCTTCCTAATACCCAGACTTTCTTGAGGGAAACTTGAATTTTGTGTGAGAACTAGAATTTGTGAGTAATTCAATTTCAAAGATTTGGATTTCATGGAATGTATTTGAAATGATTGAGGCTTATCATTGGCTAGCCACATTTTATCCTGAGACCCACCTTTACATTTATCCTTCGTAATCCCTTATATGCCATGAATTGCCTTATAGGTTGAAGCCACATTACAAGCCAATGTTTCATTACCTACCCGCACTTTTAGTATTTTTGCATGGATATTTCATGTTTTAGTGTGGGGGAAGGGCCTTTCATGTGCGTTCATTGGGATTTGTATCATTTATGGGCAGTGTGAAGTGTGTTTCAATACTTTGGGTAGTGGAATATAACATAATTGGGCATGTTTCATCATTTCATTGTGCTTTATTTGTTTCATCCATTTCTCCTTCAAAAAAATAAATGAAATAAATGGATATGAGCTTGAATTCCTCACTGTACATTATTTTATGACTCATTTCCATCTCAAAAATCAGGGGCATGGATTGTCATTAAAACATTGTATTCAATTTTCAGCTCATCCTCCATGAAAATAATTAAAAGAAAATAAAGTTGTGCCTTTCAAAAGCATTGAAGAAGAAGGAGAACTTAGATGATATAATTCATTATAATCACTTATTGGCCCACGTACTATGTCATAAAAGGGTGTGGTGTTGTTTTTCACATTTTCCAGTGGGATTGAGAGAGGATGTTTATGTGTCTTCCCTTGATTTAATCATGCACTGTACTTAAAAGTCCAACCTCCTCTTTCTAGCCAGAACATTTTCAATCATTTTCTCACCAACCCTAAGCCACAAGAATCATTTGAACCTTTAATTAAATCCCTAATTATTAAATTCATTACCATGTTTCATGCTATAGATAGATGGGAATTTTCACAAACCTATGCTGATTCATGCGATTTTCAAGTATGAGTATAACTTTTGATTCAATTTCTCTTGAGTGAAGAGTGACATAAAATTCAATGTGAGGTAGGTTGTGATCTGTCCATGGATTGATTTATGAGGTTGAACAAATTTTAATTGTTGAAATGAAAATAATAGAAAATTATTATTCATATATGAGACACGATGGAATTCTCTTTTTGGATGAAATCATTGATATTTTCTCATTTTTGATTGTTTTGTGGATTTTTAATTGGATGTAAGATGATTGCCTAGGAGTGCAATGTTTAGGTGTGGGGGAGTGATGAAGCTCGCATTTTCATATATTTTATACTGGAAATCATTTTATATAATCTCAAAATAGTGTTATTGAATGGTTAATTGTCACGTTTTTAGGTTTTAGTGTTATTTTGAGCATAAATGTGAAAAATGGCTAATTTTGGATTTTTGACAGATTTTCACATCAAGGGTATTTTTGTCATTTAATGAAAAATATAATTCCCAATTTTTTGACACAAATATTGTTATAATAATAATTTTATTTCCTTCATTTATTCTGTTGGACCAGGAGCTGATTCGGCCATCTAGAGGGTTTGAAAATTCATTGAAGTTGGACATTTGTTCGGGTGGACACAGTGGACATCACCAATATAACGGAACTCAAACGCGGCCTACACACATCGGAATGAGAGGTTTCCACCTGGTATGGAACTAAGACATCTAGAACCGACCCTAGAAAAATTTGGGTTGTTTGGAAGTCATTAAGGGGGAAATTAAACGACAAACTTTTGGAGAAACCATCCTAGAAGCTTCATCCTGAAACAGAAACCGAGAATTAAAAATTCATAACTCCTTCATCTGGTTTCCCAAGTATCTGAAATTTGGAGGATATATGGCCACGATATTTATGAACAACATTCATTAAGGGTGTAATGCGTGAAGAGGTAATTTATGGGGTCTAAAACATGCAATCTTTTGGGGATCGAATTCTTCCTATAAAAGGAGGCACTCACCTCCTTCCCAAAGTATCCCATTATCCATTCATTCCTTCAAGGCACCAAAGAGGATATCTCCACTGAGGGAGGCCGGCCACAAATCTTCCCCATTTCACTTTTTATTTATTTATTTCTGTTATTTATTTTTGTTTTAGATTTCATTTGTAATTTAGATTTCAAAAAAAATCATGCATTATTTTTATTTCTATGTCCACCCATCCACCCTGTTTTCATCTTAATCTTCTCTTCTTTTCTTATATTATTCTTCTCATATTCTCCACCGTGACCTCTTACCCTCAAATATGAGAGTTTAACCCGAGACTTGTCCTGGGGGAGGTATGTGGAAATTTCAATTATTTTGTGCTTAAATTCCTATGATTTATTAAGTTTGTCATGAGTATGAGTGATGTGCACGGGTGTGGTGATCATCCACCATGACGATGATATCAAATTCATTTCTATTATTTTATTAAAAAATTCCCCTCCCTTCTACTGGATAAAAGATCTTCATATGATGTAGTTGAGCCATTCAGTGGTTGAAATGGCATACAATGGAGCCATGTCTTGGAAGCTGTCACACTCACGATCGAGGTGTGCCATCAACCTTGATTATAGGAGAAGGTGAAGTTAATATTGCTAAACGCATTAAAGATTTCACACCAATAAATAAAATAATAGTAATTCATGAATGAGATCTCATAATTGAATTATAAAACTTAATTTAAATACAAAGAAAGAGAATGATGGAACCCACAAATCAACCCATAAAGGCCAAGTTCATTCTCAATTAATTTCATTTTGATATTTAATGTTAGTTTTATCTTTTATTAAATTGAATTAAATTCATAAATAAAAACATCCAAAAAGAATTAGTTTAGTTCAATTAGATTAAGTAGGTAAACGATTGTGAAAGCTCCTCAAGTGAGACGACCCTGGTCAGCCTATATGCTGCACTAGAAAAAATTAAATTGTTTTTTCCAGACCCTAAGACAGGTGTACGTCAATGAGTTGGGTCAGTTTTATGTTTTGGAGGGTGTGGGGCTTCATTGTGTGTCATCAAAAACATTTTCTAATAGGGAACCTATTATATCTCATGGTTTTGTGAAAGAATTTAAAAGGTGATCGAATCACTAGTCACATTGAGTATGGTGTACCAACATCAAAGATATGGTTAGATGGAGTTGGAATATTAGCATGTAGAAGACATGCTCTAGTAATTTGGGATGTATTTTGGTTTTTGGGATAGTTATTTGGGATTGGTTGAGTTCATGCATATAAATAGTCACTAACCCTCAATTCAAATGGTTTATTTTGAGGTTCAATATTCTTGTCCATGTTGATCACCCTTATGTTGGGATGAGTTGGGGGATAACTCATTGTGGGGATCATGTATTCTGAAGTATACCTCTGATAGATTCATGTTGATCCAAAATCATTTAATGATATATCAAAGTCAATATATGTATTATGCCAATTAGATGGATCAATATGAGTACTTTTCTATGGTTGATATTGTGTTTTTGAATGTGGAACCACTCTTGGGTCATTGTCATTTTGGTACACAAGGGAAAATAAGGTAAAGGTATATTGAACCTTTTCAGATTATGGATTGAATTGGTAAGGTAGAATATATGATAGATTTCCCCACTCAGTTGAAATCAATTTTTAAAGAGTTTCATGTCTTCCATTTGAAATAGAATCACCCCAATATGACTCACATTTGGAATTAGGAAGAGTATGAATTCAAACTAGAATTAATTGTGATTGAGAAGAAAATACAAATTATAGACACTCAGGATAGAGTGATTCATGTAATGTCTATTCCATTTTTCTGAGTTCTTTGGCAGTATGGTAGTGATGATCATGAGACATGGGATCTGAATACTTGGGTTAAAGATGAGTTTCCTTTTTTTCTTAGATCATTCTTCAGAGTGAAATTCCTCAGATGTAGTGTTTTAATGGTGGGGAGAATTTTCAAATCTATGATTTTTGTGGTAATCCATCTATTTTTTCATTCTATTATTTATCCCATGGAGTTCTCTCAGGTTTAGAGAGAATAATAATGATTTTGTTCTTGGATGTAGGTAATGTTTGATCAGATAACTTTTAGAGGAAATCATGCACCCTATCTTATGAAACCACCTGTAAAATGGTCATTTTGGATAGTGGTGACTGCATGGTTGGGGAATGGCTTAAAATCTATTGGGGTAAACCATGCGACATATACCCCTTGGATAGTTAGGGACACATTACTGCGGCACGGTTTTGAAAACAATGCTGAAAATATAAGACATGTCAATGTCATAAAAAATAGAAAATTACCTTTGTTAAATTGTTTATTTTAACCCTAAAACAACAACCATCTATGTTTTTTAGGATTTTAATCCATGAGAGCCTCCTCCAATCATTCATGAATCATGTGAACCCCAATTCAGGGAAGGGTTTGACACTGATTCTTCATAGAAACATGAAGAAAGTAATTTTCCTCTTAATTTCTCCCTCTTTCTTGGGTTATTCTTCCTTATTTATTGATTTCATATTTTCCAACATGATGTTTGAACTAAATAAGGGTAGTTCATACATTGTTTGAGGAAATAATGATGATTATTCCTTGATCTGGACTTTATAGGGTATTTTGGTGCTACTGTTGTGGTTTCACACTGATTTTAGGATGCTTCCATTTGTGAGGTTTGTGGTTCCATGATTTTACATTATTATATGATATTGATATGCTTTATTGGTGGATTAAATGCGTTCTATGAATTATTTTTTTGGTGAGAAACATGTTTTTAAAATATTCTGAGATGCACAAGTGATGACAATGAGTTTTCTAAATAAAATTGGCAATATTTATTATGTGCCTCATTTTGGGGTCCCTTGAAAATTTTTTATACCATGCGTGGATGGTGTGAAATGTCATTAGAAAGATATTTAACTATAAAAATGAGTTGAAAGTATATTTTCCATGTGAAATGGGTTTTTATTTCATATTGGAATCACTATTTTGAACCTTAAATGCATATTTGAATTAATAAAACGACGCGGAGAAAGTTATGAAATTGTTATGAAGTGAATATGAATATGAATGATTCTTTGACCATGAAAATGGTGAGATTCCGTATGAGTTTTCCATATTTTGTTACCAAATAGGTCTCATAAATAGTAATGGTGTGCGAAAGGTATTCCCAATGTTTTTGGTGAGAGTGTGAAATAGAAAGTGATTTTTAATAGAAAATTCTAGATACCATATAGAATTTAATCATTAGATCAATGTGAAAATGTAAGAGTGGTGATTTTATTATGTAATTAAGATTCATTGAATATATATGTGAAAGTGATGATTTTTGGACATGGTGAAATATAATTTGATCAGAAAATGAATCTTGGGAATCTAGGCTTGGAAACTATAACTAGTTGGATTGTAGACTCGTTAGTGTGAGGCCCAGATTCATCTAGCACAATTGATGATTACTATAATAACTAAAAAAGTGTTATAATCATATAAAACTATATTTTTGAATGTGATCCACTCTAGAGGATCATTCATGGGAACACACAAAAAATACTAGATGTTTGGCTGAGAACCTCTCTAGTGGATCATGCATGACAACATGTTTTTTAGTTTAGTGTAAGATTTTGGTCACTACAGTGTGAGGTTTTTATGTAATATGGTTCTTTCCATTAGTATACAGAATCAATTATGATCATTTTTATTTAAAACAATATTATTTGTGAAATTTTTTTATCTTTAAGAAAATTCTTTACATAAAATATTTTTCAAGAAATTTATCAAATGTTTGTATGGAAATTTTCATGTTGATTTCTCTTCCGATGTTATAACCTGAAATATTTTCAATGGGGTGGCATCCTACTGGGATTTGGATCACACCCAACACGAACTATTGGGTGTATGTAGACATTGTATTTTATTATATATGTAAAAGAATGATTTATCATGGTTATGGGGGATTTGGAATCTAGTGTTTCACTTATTGTAGGTTAATGGCGATGGCCTGAAGGTGACGTCGCATTTGTAGCATGTAGGTTTTTTGGGATAGATTTGGTGTAACCTTTTTGTTTTTGTACCATTTATTTAGTTAAATGTTTTTGAACTAGAACTATGGAAATTGTGGTACCCTGTATGGTTTTAGTTTTTGGTTATTGTGTTGCTTATTATTGTGAGTTGTTTATGATTACATAAATGGGTGAAATCATTGACAATGTATATTATCATAGCCCATGTACCAGTTTCCATGTCAATGGTATCCAGAATGCCCATTAGTACATTCATTGGGATGAGCTGGGTTTTAGGATAGAGGATACCCTAATTTTGATCATGAGAAATTTATTGATTAATACTTAAAAATATGTACTTAATTTTTAGTAGTCATTTTTTTAAATACACTTTCATAAAAACATTTTTTTATTAGTTTTTTATAGAAAATTTATAATTATCTTCTTACAATTTTATAAAATCTATTGGATAAAAAATATATTCTTTTTGAAATAATCTTATAAATATTAATTTAGGACTAATTTTTGGGCTTGTTTCAAAAAATATTTAGTTTTTAGAAAATAGTAAAAAAACAATTTTAACAAAATTCCAATTTCATTAAATGTTTTAATAATTATTTAAATTTCATCTCAAAGTAACATATTTATTGTTTGTTTATATATTATTTATTTAGTATCATTTTAGAAGTAACTATACTTGGTTTTCATATAAGTTTAGTTTTTTGGAAAAATGCCTTTTTTCTTAAAAACATATTTTGTTGTGTTTTACACATTTGTATTAAATTTAATTATTTTCACTTAATTTAATTTAATTTTCTGAAATGTATTTCATTTATACATTCATAATTTAAAATTTATTATAGGATATTTGTTTATGGATATGATAAAAGTTTAGTAAATAGTAATAAAGTCATCATTTGTTTTTGATATACAATATATTTTTGATTTCTCCATGAAATTAATATGGTATATAAAATTTTAAAAAATATTTAAATAATAATATATGATTATATAATATAAACATCAATAAAAAATAAGTCCAACTAAATAAATTATAATATATTTCATGATTAATATGAAAATCATTTTGAGTGTCAGCATAGTGCTTGAAGAACACTGCAAAAGTATAACATTGTATCATGAAAACAATATTCGTGAAAGAATAATCCTTTTCTAAAATTTGTAAAAAAATATTTATTATTTTTATATAAATATATTAAGGTTTGAGTTAAATAAAATTTGGTATATACAAATATATGTGTAATGCTTGTGCAAAGTAGAGTAGTCAATATAAAATATCATATTCTTTGTAATAAAATAAATAGGTTTATATATACATGTTCATAGAATAAAAAATATAATTTTAAACATAAATAATTTATTTTTTTAGTAATTTATTTATTATTTTATTAATTAAATTATTACCTTTTATTCAAACACAACATCAATAATGTTCTTGTGGTAGTAATAGAATTATATTTTAACCAATTTAATAGAAACAAAATTTAAAATTTCATGGGTGATTTAAAGTGAAATAATTTATTTAAAAATAATTCAAATAATATAACTTTTAATGATTTTTATTTAAATTTCATTTTTCTATTGTTGACTATGATGTGAATGTTAATGAATTTTTTGAAAAATGTCATTAAAGAAATTTGATGATAAACAATATATTATTTACTGATTTCACATTTAGAAAATTAGTATATTTATCCAAAATAATGGGATATTGTATAAAATAGAAAATATGGTAAATTTATGTGTAAATATTCCTTTTATATAATCCTTCCTGAACATTACTATCTAAAAAATATTAATATCCCAGTAATCATCAAATCTGTTAACATGGTTTAAAAAAGTTACAAGGATGAAAAAATTTCCTAAACTTGTACAATTATTATTGTATAATTTTATTTATTCTATTTATAATACTATATTTAAATCATTTCAATAGTGTACCACTTTATCATGAATTTTTATTTATATTATTTTAGTACATTATGTAATTCTATGATTTCTCTTCTCTCACTTATAAATGGTCCCCACAACTCCTTACTTATAAACATATCAATACACATTTGATTTAAAAAAACCCACAAAAACAAGTTCCTAACATCAAAAATTATTTTATAGATGATTTATTAGGTATGATACATACCTTATAGGGTTTATTGTTCAAAGAAAATTATATTTTCTGAAGAAAAAGTATAACCATTAAACAATTTTTTTGGGTTTTTCATACTCTACATATTAAAATATTCTTCAATCATGACAATATTTTAAAAAAGATATCCCCCATATACTGAGATTTTATTATCATAATTTCATAACCTATAATAATATAATTCATCCATCAATGAGAAATGACACCATCGTTTCTGCTTACAAAAGACTATAACCGTGAGAATTTACATAATTAAGTTTCCAACACCCACTCTCACAGATATTTATAGTGATATGTTTAAGTTATATGAATAATATACCTGGAATATGTATTACTCTTGAAACATAATATATCATTATATATCTCACCATTCCATCTATTGAATAATTTAACTTCATTACTGCGTACGTGTGGATTACCACCTATCTGACGTGACTTGATTCTATTTCATGACCACACCACATAGATTAAATTTTTAAGTATATCTAATGAATAATATGATATTTCTATATTATAATATATTTTTAAGGATCAAATAATAATAACTGTATATCCATCTTGTAAAATTTGAATCTTTCTTACATACATCCTATCATCTCCAGGATGGTAATGTAGATCATTATTCATTTCCATCATTCATGGTTGGTTTTAATGGTAAATTTGATGTATAAATATAATAATAATTTCATGATTTTTATTTTTAATAACAAGGAATAATTATTTATTTTACATAGTAAACATTCCCATGTCATTTTAGACATATGAGTTGAATATAATTAAAACATCTTACATGTACTTAATTTCTTATGTAACTCAATATAGCATGATAATAAATAAAATAAAATTAGTTACAAACATTAAAAACGTTTATAATAAATTAACCAGTTGAATTTATTTTATTATTAAATAATATAAAGGATTTTTGTGATGAGTCACACTCGAGGAAAGTGACACATTACCTTAAAACCTTTTTTTAATCATTTTACTAATTTATTTTCAAAATATGTTTCATCCATTTCAATATTATAAAAATCATTTTATTATTGTATATATATGGCCATGAATGAATAATAAATAAAAATAATTACTATCATTCATATGATTTTAAAGAGAATATTTTAATAAAATAATTTGACCAATGAAAAAAGAAATATTTTATATTAACATATATTGAATTGATGAATTTTCATTCCACCATAACCCATATTTGATATTTATATTAGTTTATAATATTTATATTTTTCATGAATGGAAACACCTACTCCACTTTTTATCTAGGTATTTTATTTCTGAAAATTATTTTTTAATGGAATTCATTATATAATTATCAGAAAAGTTTTTACATAAGGATTCAAAATTATTTTTTTAAGAGTATAATGATGATAATGAAATATTTTTAATGTTTCATGAATTTTATAGTTCTTGGATATTGTTTATTATTATGGGTGAGCTTGAAATATAACATGATTATGGGTGATCCCAATAAAGGTCATGATTATTGGTTAGACTTGTATAGATATTGATGACAGGCGGTCCTAATATATCTATCAAATGAATTGGGTAATTATTATGTTATCTAGAGAACCGTATTAGATGTTGACCATATAGGGCATTCCAATTACTAGGTTATTGTCATGGATCTATGAGGTTTATTTTCCATGTAACCTACTTGTATGTTTTATGCTTGATAATGTGTTTAATGAAAATTATTTCATTACAAAAGGAGAGCTAATGATCGTTTGATTTAGAAGAATAATTATTCACTTTCATGGTAAATATGTTCATTTTAAAGAATGATTTATTCGTGGGTAGTCATTATTTCTTAAAAACCCAAATGAATATTATTTTCCCTTTGTGTTTTATTATAATGTGTTTTATAAAAAAACCATGGGTTGTTAAAATCATTTCACATGTAAGTAAATGATTATTTCAGCTCACAATTTATTATGTTAAATGTAATATTTCTTTTATGATCTCATGGATTCAAAATTGATTAATTGCTTTATTTCTAATTATCATGTACATTAATATGATTTTGGTACTCATCCAATTTTTAATATGTTTTTTAATGGTTTTATGGATGAGTAATATTAATTAAGAAGCTCAGTTAAGGGTCATAAATATTTTCAAGGTAAATTTTTTTTTCATTATAAAATTAATTTTTTCTGGAAGAAATAGATACTAATATAAGGATTATAACTTTTTATTTAATTTTTTTACATAACTATGTTGGAATAATTATCTAAAACTCTAAATCAAAAGGATCCTCAAAATTTAATAGAGTTAATTATTTACATAATATTCAAGATTATATAATGTTTAAGGCTGAGTCATTTTACCTATGTACATGATAGGATTACTAGTGACTTCTGAGAAACTAAAATATTTTGTTTTATAGTCCCTAAGGATAGTGAATCATTAATAGATGAAATTAATGATCATATAGCCTACCAGGAACAGGTTATTGTTATAAATGTTTCCAAATTGCAGGATGTTCACAATTCTGAAATGGATTTCATTTACCAATACCATGTATAGTGTTTTTTATATCATTTAGTGAATGTAAATCATGTTGGTTGTAAATGATTATTCAATAATGAACTATACATGGATGGACAATAAATTACATATAATGAATGACTATTTTCTAAATGATTTAATCAGAGTTAGTGAACTGACTAAGAAAATAAAATAAACTAGTTATTGTACTTAAATCTAACGGAATTATATTTTCTATAGATTCTTTCCACGACTCTTGGATTTGAAAAATGGATTTCGAAAAAAAATTTCATTATAATATCCTTCATTTTGATGTCTGTATGAGAGAAATCAAAGGTTTTTTTACTCCAAAGGATGAATACAAGGTATACATTTCATAGAGATCCATTTATTGATTAATGAAATCATCTAGGTCTAGAAAAATTCATTTTTGAGAAGGCATACTTGTAATTGGTTCCCTAAATAATAAATGAAATCCCTCTATCTACATGTTTTTAGTGGTAGTGCATTCCATTTTTAATAGTTTATGTTCATGTTGAACTATATATTAGAAAAAAAACCCATTTTTATGTATGTGAAATCCTCATAGAATACATGATTATCTATAAATGAATTTGCTGAAGCTACATAAATAGAAAAATACTAAAACTATTCATTATAGAATAATATAAGAGGAGATTATATATAGTGTCACATGGAAATCATCATTAAATAAAATTTTTTATTAACGAATTTGAGGAAATATAATGGATGGTCTTTATTATATATGCATTAGTGACTGTGTTAGTCATGTATATTATACTATGTACTAGAATACATTTTTCTTATGCTATTAGTATGATATGAAGAAATCAAGATAACCTAGGTGATCACCATTAAATTTTGGTCAAAACTATTCTTAATTATCCAATAGAAACTAAGTATATATTCTTGGTCTATGTAAGAGATAAGAAGATAATCATCAGAGGATATGCATATTTTAGTTTAAAAAAATATCAAGATAACAAAAAATGATAGATGAAATACATATTCACTCTCAAAGGATGAGCTATGAGATAGAAGAGTTTATGGTAAACCAAATTCCAAAATTCTATAGAATATTTATAGTATATTGTAGATTCCCATGCAGCTAAAAAGGCCTTTTGGATTTTCATCTTCATTTAAGATGTTGATGTGATTCCTGGAAGTGAAGATACTGTAACTCTCTTTTGTGATAATACTACAGCAATGGACCTTGTAATATAGCCAATATCACAAAAAATATAGATGTAAATACTAATTAAATATTATCTCTTGGGGGATTTTCAGATAGTTGAAGTTAGAGTGATTGGAGTCTCCATGGGAGACATCATGGAAAGCCCCTTGAATAGAGCCTTAATTCCATGGAACCATGATCGTTATGTAAGGTCTGCCATACTGAATGTCACAGGAAGTTTGATCTGGATCAAGTGGGTGTCTAATGGTGTTTGTGATATATAACCAATTATTTCTAGTTTGGATTATATGTATATCTATGTACGTAAATATTAATTTAAATAGATAATTTTATATTGTTCAATGTTCTGTTTGATTATAATGTAATAATGTTAGAGTCTATATATTGTATTAAAAGGGAATAATTGTTACACACTATAATGAGAACATTTAAATGACATGATGATATTATTAAACCTAGTAATATGATAATATAACATTCAATGAATGATAACATTGAATTCTTAATAACATGTGAGAGTACTCATAAGAGAATTAGTCTTCTACATGTGACGTTTACACATGGTAATCTCCAAGATGTGAGATTACAAGAACATACCAATCATTAGGAATTATATAGGTTTATGTTTCACTGGATTTTATGGTCAGCGAGATTGTGTAATGGTTGTTAGCCTATAAGATTACTACTAACTCATGTCATGAATCACACACTTAGATGATTAGACGTAAACCACGATTATAAAATCTCATGGTGATGTTTGGTATGTTGGATTCATCCCAAATGTTGTGTTATTAATTAATATGTTCGTTAAGTATTTACCCCATTCATAATTATGAATTATTATATAATTGACATTTTATGAAAATAAAATGATCACAATAATTTAATGGACATGTTGTAATGCAATGTTTTTTTCATATAGTTAATGAAATATGTATCAAGAATATAGGTTAATAACATAGGTGTGAAAGTATCTTGGTGTTATATCAGTATAAGGGGATCATATAACACAATAAGAACTCATATGTGGTTTTCAATTTTGTGTTATTTGATTCTTTATCATGGGTTCCTCGACAGATTTCTAGGAAAGACCACCATATTACAATGATAATGAAGCCTAGTGGGTTAGAAACATTGTATTTTATATTGATATCAACTAAATTATATTTTCATTTTATTTATGGACGAAAATTTAATCTAATGAATGAGAAATAAATTTATTTTGTTTTTTATTGAGATCATAAATTAAATAAAACTTTATTCTCAAGGTAATTAATTATTATAGAAAATGATCATACTTGTTTATAAATATCATAGAGGACTAGAGGACCATGATTTTATCTGGTAGAAAATATTATTTGTAAGATGGTAAAATAATATATATCATTACCCAAGTTATCACATTCCATGAGAAAATAATAATAATTTTATTATTACATTGTAGAGGTCCATATAAGGTTAATTATATAATTTAATTGATGTTGTGTAATTAAATTAAATTTTAACAAAAAAACCTATCTATATAAATAGAATATTATTTTTATTATGTAGATTTAGATCAAATTTTACGATCGTTATGCACAAAAATTTCTAATGTTCTCAATCGATATGAATGAACATTATAAATATTAAATTTTCGCCTACAGCATCTCAAGAATGTGATTGAAATTGTGATTCTTCATTACTGGAGGAATCAATACGATGATCACAAATTACAACACAAGGTGCTCAATCTACATGAAAGAACTCAACAATCCCTCAACAATGTTTGAATATAATAGGAGTACATATGGATTATTAGAAAATGTATTCCAAGCATGGATCATAAAAGTACATTGATGGTTTTCTGATAACTGTTTTGAAAGATAATCATCTACATTAACGAAAGATACTAATAAATAGGTATTTCTTTCATCTAATATTATTAAGTTAATTAAAAATTAAACAGGAGAAATGTATTTTATTGGTCCTAATGACCTTATATAAAAATATTATTTGGAGAAATTTCATTTCTCATGACATTTATTCCTAAAAAAATATGCGAACGACTTATTGAATCTGATAATAGTTGAGTCAGGATCATCTCTGATAAGTGCTTCTAATGCTTCTAGAACTATCAAAGAGATAATCTTGAATTTCCATATTATATATCACTATATATATATGATACTTTAGCATTGTAATGTTTAATGTGAAATTTAGAATGGCTCCACAGTTAACAAACATAAAATAAAACATTCCTTTACAGTTCTCTATGAATCTTTTCAAATTTCTAAAAAGAAATGATATGAATTAATCAAATTTCTTAATCACATAATATTTAGAATCATAATTTCTAACATTTTATTTAAAATAATTCATTTATTTTCCTTACATATCATAATTTCGAAAAATTTCTAGACCAATTTTTTTCAATTTATTGATATCCTTTTCTCTCTTCATTTCATATTTGATTATAATATTGTGCAGATCATCCAGTGAAAGAGTTTTAGGATCTTTATCTTCTAAATATTATATATTACCATCAAAATTTTAATGAATAATTATAATAATATTTTATATAACAGTACAATATTCAAATTTATCAACAAAATAACTTATTATTATTATAATGTAATTAACCCTTGTAAATAACTCATCGATCGATTCATCATATCCAATTTCAATATCTTCATACTTTAATCTCAAATTCCATATATTTTCTTTGGTTACTATTATATTCCCTTAAAAAATATTTTTCAACTTTCCCATGATATATTTTGATATTCTAATTCATTTATTTTA
Source organism: Viscum album (assembly GCA_963277665.1). Taxonomy (NCBI): domain Eukaryota; kingdom Viridiplantae; phylum Streptophyta; class Magnoliopsida; order Santalales; family Viscaceae; genus Viscum; species Viscum album. Next base: position 1,313,871,069 of record OY728139.1, read on the forward strand.
AATTTAAATTTCATTGAAAGAGAAAATTATAACATGTTTTTCTCACCCATCATTCACAATATTCTTATTATTGAAATCTTTTAGGGACAACCCTAAATAAGAGGATTGAAACAATCTGTTGTATCTTCATGAAATTAATAACCAATAGATAATAGAAAGTATATAATTCTACCCTTATAGATATAATATTTATTCACATCAAATATAAAAATTTCATTTCTATTAATTGACTTATAAACATGAATGGAAATATTTTTCCTCTTTAAAACTCATACGTCCATGAGTCGATAAAGGAAACCTATTATCTCATGCCAATTGAAGTGAATAATTATAACATAGGGGGTGTGTGAATTATTGATCATATATTTATATGTCATATTCATTAAAACAACCTCCACTTCAAATTAGGTAAAACTGATTTTTTGGAGAAAAAAACATAATAACGTCTATAAGAACAATATAATTTACATTGTTCACTACTCAATAAGAGTATCTATTCCTTGACATGATCTAGAAACAATATGAAGAATCAAATTCACTAAAAATAAATCCTATTATGGTTAGATGTAGTAGTTTATATCCATCAATTTCATATAACTATTGTCCTTTTAATGTGCACATGCATCTAACATAAATAACATGATAATACATTTTTTCAATAGAAAAACATACTTCAGAAATTTTCATCATTAATTTATTGTTGTCTCTATTTAATTCATCATACATTACTTCCTACATGTTCATATTCCACCTCTTCAATTTCTTTCGCAGTTACCAATAAGAACATCTATCTATACAACATTTTCTGAACATATTCATCTAATGCATTCTCCATATAGAACCCTATGTCTTGTACCCTCTTTATAGTACATGACAACATGACACTAGTTTGTCTGATATCTTCTCTATATCACTATTTAAAATACCTCTTTTTCTTTTGTCACTATATTTAATAATTTTACAAAATTATATCTCGATCTATTTTGTCGTAACATAAATATTTTAACAACTAGAACAATAAAAATCAAATTAACTATGCTCCTACCCCACTTTATATATTCATCAACTCTCGAAATATAAATGGAAGATCATAGAATAAAATATGAATTTTCCAATATAAATTTGAGTACTTCTCTTAGGAATTAATTTTTTTTTCTACCTTTAAATCCTCCAAAAAATTGTATTCAAAATAATTCATAGTAACATTCATCAAATATCGATTTCAATGATCATAAAAAACTTTAAAATATAGATAACATCATGATTATTTCATATTGATTATAGAGGAATCAAACATCTATATCAGAATCATCATATTTTATAAATTTTTAAAATAATTTTAAAGATATAATAACCAAAATTTGATACATCTTGAATGTAACTTCTCTGTCTGATATTCTTCAATGTTGTCCATTTAGTAATCTTTACCTGTATCAATGTCTGAACCTTTTCGAGTTCCTTTATTTTAATCTATCAATGTTTTTTATTTGATTAATTTTTTTAAAAACTATGTATGATTATTTTTAGCAAATCCACTATATGATGAATTCATATATAAAACAATTTCATTTATATCTTCATATGAAATACTTCATAAAATGACCCTTCATAATTCATTTCAACTAAATCTTCCACAAAAGCTATTCTTTCTAAAATCACCCAATCCTTAAATTGTTTTCTTTGAAAATAATAAATAGAATCCAAAATATATTGTTCTAATGATGAAGTTTGGAACATTGAATAATAGTCTAAAACTTTCTAATTTTGTATATTTAGAAAACATATCCTTGTAATGTCATTATTCTCAATCTGACTTCTATATTCCAATACACTACTCCTTATCACATTTCGCCACTAGGTTCCATCTATCTATCTCTTTATGATACCTTCATATTTAATTTTCTAGAACACTATATCTTGAATTTTTATTAAGAATGGTCAATATTGTCAGGTGATTTATGTCCTGAAAACCAAAGTAAATACCATGTAATCATTATTTCAATTCAACCAATGATTAACAATTATTGGTCTCAACATAATGGTTACACCATATGAGGTCATCACAATTTTTTTTTAAAAATTATATAATATAGATCTTTAAAATTATTTTATTAGATTTCATATTAAAAAAAAAGAAGTATTTAATAGACATAAATTCACTGAAAACACCTAGGGTCTATTGCTTTTTCCCTGACCTGTAATTATAAATTCAATACTAAAAAACATTCTTTACATACTAACTTTGATGCCAAATATGAATTCATAGATATATGTAGCAAATCAAATTGGGTATACCTAAAATTAAAGCTAGTATTTCTCAGCAGAAGATCTTCCATGAATTTTAATCATTGAAAAGTGGTTAAAATCACACGAGTATCAACATGTTAAATCATTTGAAATATTTTAAATTTAATGATAACCAAAAAATGACTCAATTATAAAAAAATAGTCAGAGTAAAAAATATAGTATAATTATAAATCCATGAGATATATAATGGAAATATAAAATTTTGTACCTCATTAAAATCAAAATATTCACAAGAACATGTTTCCATGTGGCTAATTGTCACCATCATCCTCATGAACTATGATAATAGGAAAACAAAGCAATGTTTTTATTCAACATGACGCCCTTCTATTTACCTATAACCTCCAAAACTAATACCAATGAAATCCAAAAAAAATTAGATTGTGATCACTAAATCTCAATATGATAACACTAATAATCTATATATTGTCTATTTATAATAAACCATTTGTTCCATATTTATAATCAGTAGTTTATAAATCCATTTCCTTATAAAATTTATTTTAAAAAACATGAATTCCTTTAAAAACATTCAGTATGTGAATTCATAAGATTATGAAAATAAATAAGAATGAAAAATAATGGATAGTAATTAAAAAAACCATACCATATTAATCAACCTGATCCACATTTAAATCATATAAAAACTAGTACATAAAATAATCCTTGGGAACACAATCTATTATGAGAATTCCGTGTCCACCAGAAAAATACCATTGTCTAAACAATTGTGTATCAAAATCATGTTACTTATGTGAGACCATATTTAAAAAAACATCATTGGAATACCTATGAAAAATATAATGAACACCATTCTATCATGTGAATCAATTTGATAAAGCATTCTCTTACTGTTTATCATTACCATTAAACCCATTTTCTCACATAGACATTTGAGCATCTATTTAGAATACACTGTGCTGTTACAGAAACTATATTTTGATATGTTCATTCCCTAATATCCCAAGAGTTCTCATTTATTATGTTTTCATATGAACAAAACACATAACATATTCATGATTTTTTTCAAATATTATTACATAAGGAGTTCGATGATGTGATAAACCTTCAACCCCTAGAATAAATCCTGGTGTGAGCTCTCTTTACTTTGTGCTTGTGATTGAGGTTATGCTATGTGGTACCTTACCTGTGTGGTACTTTACCTACGTGGTGTTACCCTATGGTTTTTCTTTGAGAAATTCTAGGAGACCTTCGGGGTCTTGGGGTCCTTACTGAGTATTGTTATACTCACCCCGCATGGGCTACGCCCGCACCTTGTTGTGTCTTGTGCAGACGAGGAGCAGCTCGGCTAAGGTTTGAGGGAGCCAGGACCTGGTGGTACGCGGAGGTGGCGGATGGACATGGAGTGCTGAGGAGGAGATCTATACCTACCCTTCTGGTAGGGTCCAGGGTGGACTGTTTGGTGTGACGTGACGTAGGGACTACTGATCGTGAGCTATACCTACCCTTCAGGTAGGATATGTGGTGGATGATCCAGGAGCTTCTTTTCACCTTTCAACTATTTTTTACTTTTCATTTGTACTTGTACTTTTCCAGTTGGGCTTGTATTCCAACCCCTTTTCTTTCAGCACTCTTTTACTACAACATTTACTTCACATTTGTTTCTTGTTGTGTTCTCGAACCGTGTGTTTGTACAGGTTTAAAGGACATTCCTTCCCGTTTTAGGGAATACGCCTTTCGGTGCTAGTCACCAGCCCCTGGCCTATGGAAGGTGAGTTTGGGGTAGTCACGACGCGGGTCCTGGGGGATGAGTCGTGACCAAGTGGTATTAGAGGATTTCGGTTCTACAGAAGAACTACTACTCTGATCTTTTCTATGTGGCAATAGTGTTAAGTGTTATGAGTTTGGTTTTCAGTTTGGAGAGTCCAGTGTTAGTGCAGCGGCTGGCGTATCCATACACGAGGACCCTGAGTTCTGATTTCCGACTCAACGCATGAAAACACAGATTGCGTGTGTTTTTGAATTTTTTTCTTTTGAATCGTTGGAGTCAGCTCACTAGGTATAACTTAATGACCGTGGTGCACCTGTTCCTTATCAGGATGCCACCGCATAGACAACCAGCTAGGATTTCCAAGAGATTACACGATGACAGCCCACCGAGCGATGAGGCCTCGATGCAGGGCCCTCTTACGGCGTTAGCACCTCCGGGTGGTGCACCAGTAGCACCACCACCCGTTGGGCACCAGTTACCACCAGCCGCACTAGAAAATGGTGCACACTGACTGAGCGTGTTGCACGAGTTCCAGTGGTAGTGCCCTTCGAGTTTTCAGGGCGAGACAGATTCCCTGACATCTTGGGGCTGGTTGGAGGCTGCAGATAGAGTTTTCCGCCTATTTGATACACTAGTAGAGCAGATGGTGATCTTAGCTATTAGTATTTTTTAGTGAGTGACCATGATGATGGTCCACATAGTGATTAGGCTTCAGTATGTGAACCGTTTCCCATGATAGTACCTTTGGGTAGTGTGTCAGCTATATCACTATCTGTTGGTCAGCAGTTACAACTGGCGGTACCAGTAGAGGACACATGTAGGCTTAGTGCCTTACACGTGTTTCAGCATTAGATACCCCTCAGGTTCCGAGGCTAGCCCGACTCACAGGCGGATAAGGTCTGGCTTGAGGAGGTAGCCGAGTTTCCATCTAGCCAGGGTACCATTTCACTACTAGAAATTCGGGCTATAGCCATGGACCTATAGCCACAATTTTATAGGTTCGTGGCTATAGCCTTTATATTTCCACAGTTAAATTTGATTTCCATGGCTAAATCAGTTTCATCGTTTTTTTCCCAATCTTTATCGGGCTCCTCCTCCTCCTCCCCCAATTCGCACACCGTACAACCCTCCTCCTCCACTGATTCGCACACCACGCTGCCCTCCTCCTCCCCCGATTCGCACACCACACAACCCTCCTTCTGACGACGTCTCCTCCTCCCCACAGCCCTCCTCTCCTTCCCCGATTCGCAGCCCTATCACCACGCAGCCATCCTCCCCGACGGTGTCTCCTCCTCCCCGCAGCCCTTGTAACGACCCGAAATTTTTAAATAAATTTTGTTCCCTAATTTTATGTGTTATTGTTATACTCAACAAAAATGTTTTATTTGATAAACATGATTATAATTAAAATGAGATCAGTGGGTTTTGACTATTATATAACCATCGGTCAACATGACCGATGTGAACAAAATGTTTTGATTATTGTCTCTAAATATAAGTAATCGTGGTTAATTATTATAGAAAGAAGATTCGATGGCCTCACCTAGTAGTCTTGGACCGATCGAAGCCCATCTAACAGAGCTTGGGAAGGAGGTAGCACCACTGGGCTTTGCTCTGGATCAAATCCAAGACGAACTTCATCATGTGAAGCTGGAACGAAATCGCCTTCGTGAGAAGTTCAAACTGATAGAAATTACTACTCGGGCAATGTTGACTGAGCCGCCCCAAGCTTCTATCACCCTAGCACACCTTACTCTTAGGTCCTATGCTGGTATTATAAGGGGTTATGTAACGAGACCGTAACTACCTTGTGTAATCGTTGTTTTAAATGAAAATTGGGATTTCTTCTTATGATGAAGTTTATGAATTTTGAAATGACCGGATAAATATAGTATGCATATTTTTGATGAATTTTAGAAAAAGAATATTTTAAATATGTTTATGTAAACCCTAAATAATTAAAAATGTGTAATGATTTTCAAAAAATGGTCTTCTACAATTATGTTCAGTACTAAATTTAGAGTCTAATAAGATCAACTTGATTTTTGATGAATAGTAAATTATGAATAGTGATTTTATGATTAGGATTAGTAATATGACCAAATGGATTAGTAATCTCACTTAAAGAAAGTTTTAAAATAATCTAGGCACTTTGATTAAGTAATGTGATTCAATAAAATAGTTAAATAACGGTTTCATTAATTATTATTCAAGTATTAGTTTTTTCGGGTAAATAGTGTTTTTTAATTAAAAATTTAATTAAAATAATTAGAAAATTATTTTTATAAAAATGACTTTATTTTTGAACTCAGAGCATCGATATTATGTTATGGTAATTTTTGGGGTTTTTTCTGAAAAAAATGAATTTTTGATGAATAGTGTATTTATTTAAAAATTAAATTAAAAATATTTAGAAAATTATTTTTATAAAATGGATTTCATTTTTGATATCAGAGCATTGATATTTGGTTAATGTGAAATTTTGGGATTTTTCTGAGAAAGTTGAATTTTCAGTGAATAGTAAAAATACAGTTTTAGGGTTTCGGTATGTTTAATGACATCATAACGGTGTCATGATGATGTCATGAGATCTTTTGAGGGTTGGCCGGCCAAGGGTGATGGATTATCGTTTTGGGGGCCCCATGTGGCCTAACTCCATGATAAATGACAAGGGAGAGCACATGGGATTGAGAAAAGCCCATGTGAGGTGTCCCTTGGCCATTAATGCCTTGTCCCCTCACTTTCCCTATAAATACCAAGCCCTCCTCTCATCCATTAGACTCCACACTCATTCCCAACGAATTTCTGGTCTCATTACCTCCCAAGGAGTCCTCCCAAGGTGCCCCCAAGCCCTCATGGTCCCAACCTTTGAGGTTTAAGAGTTACATTTTAAGGTAAGGGATCCGACCTCTCTCTTTCTTTTCAAGTAATCTCTTTTATGTCTTTTCTTTTATACTCCATGTTCTTATGTTGGGGGATGTTCTTTTATATTCATCCTAATGCCTATTTCATGTTCATATGATGAGAGACCCCCCCTTGCTCTCATCAATTCGTTTTAAGAATGTTTAAGTGGCGTCGTTAGGCTGCCGAATTTTTAAGGGATTCTTTCACCTTCCTCGTTTTCAAGTTCTATTTTCATTCAAGTCTTTCATGTTTCTTTGTATTATGTTGGGGCATGATCTCTAAATTTATCATACTGATCTTTTATGATCATATGATGAGAGACCCCATTTTATCTCTTCAATTCAATTTTTTTGAAGTTTTATGTGGCGCCGTTAGGCTGCCGAATTTTTTAAGGGATTCTCTCACCCTTCTCTTTTTCAAAGTTCTACTTTCATGTCAAGTCTTTCAAGTAAAATTCTATTATGTTGGGGAATGATCTCTATATCTATCATACTGGAATCTTATGTTCATATGATGAGAGACCCCATTTGATCTCTTCAATTCAGTATTTTGATGTTTTAAGTGGCGCCGTTAGGCTGCCGAATTTTTAAGTGGTTCTTCACCCTTCTCGTTTTGAAGTTCTACTTTCATGTCAATTCGTTCAAGTTCCTTTTTGTTATGTTGGGGAATTATCTCTATATCTATCATACTGAACTCTTATGTTCACATGATGAGAGACCCCATTTGATCTTTTCAAATCATTTTTGTTGATGTTTAAGTAACGCCGTTAGGCTGCCGAACTTTCATAAGAGAAATCTAATTTTTTTCTCCCTTCCATGTTTTTCATTTCAAATGGTATGTCCTTGAAATTTAATTACCATGATCATGTATCCTTCTTATTCTGTCCATGTACTATTTTATGGGTCATTTATGAATGTTTGACCCATTTTACCTCTCTTTTAATGTCTTCTAAAACCTCGGAACATTGTCGTTATGCTGCAGAATTTCTGTCTCAAAATGTCTATCTCTTTTTCTAAAGTTCTTTTATTTTATTAAGTGAATACTCAAAGCTCTTTCTTCTAAAGGGGTATTCACATATATACCAAAATGTTCTATTTTAAATTCTGGGATTTACATACTTGAGACCCACCTTCCTTTTCTGTGGGTTTTAAAGTGATATAAAGATCATGTCCTTAAAGCAGTTTTTAAAACGTTGTGATTATGAAATGAAACCCATTTATTTTATGCTATATGGGTTATTTATGAAATTTTTGATGATGATATATGTGGCTCACATGATAATAAAGGCAAATTTAAGGGTGCGCCCTGATAGCGCTCCAATGCATTGGGTAATGATGTAACCACTAGAGATTACAATTTTAACGATGCCTTGGTGAAAAACCTTGGTAATTTTTAACGACACCTTGGGGATGGACCTTGGTGAAACGAAACGATTGTCAATATTAAATGTTGCAGCCACATCTTCAAGTTATGAAAAAGTTTTATTTTTATTATGATATGCCTCATGATTTCATTTTCATGCATTAAATTTCTTTTCATAACTTTATTGATGTATCTCAAGTTCATATGTAAAATGTTTCACTTGTTTCCCTTGCTGGGCCTTCTGCTCACCCTTCCTTTTGATGTATATCCCCAGGTTGAGATGCAGTAATGAGCCTAGGGTGAACATGAGGAGAAGCCTTTCATGTGTTTAAGAAGAATGTTTTTTTTTGTTTCATGTTTTATGTTCCTTGTTTCCAAGACACTAAACCTTAAAGATCCTCAGTTCCGTGTAATGGAATGAAAAGTTATGTTATAAAAATACGGGATGCTATAGTTGGTATCAAAGGATGGTTTAGTTATTTGTGGAAATTAGGATATGAAAACTCTAGGAGGAACCCTATAGAAAAGTTTAATATAGGAAATCTTCCTGGTATTTTGGTGAGTATTGAGTAAGGGGTTGCCAAGCAAATACATCCCTGTCTGGATACGAGCAGGTAGAGGTGGCTCTGGCACAGATGTACATAGGGGTAAAACCCGAAAACACTGCTTTGAGCTAGACTCGAACGGGAACTGGTACACGACAACGGGCCTTGCTGCACTCTTGGTTACGACACTCCCGGGGGATATGCTTTGGTAAATTCATAAGCTTGGTATGAACCATTGTTAAAGGAACAAAGATAAAATAAAATAAAGGTTCACATAAGAATATATGATCATTCATAACCTAGATGGGAACCTAGGAGATCACAAGTTAGGGTATACCTTTCATATACAAGTTATCCTTATATGCTTTCAGTTCCTTTTCATGATTATTAGCTAAGTACTTAAGCCCCTAATTATGCTTTCTCTTCTTAGTTATTGGTGGGAAATGGAAGAACATGTTCCGACAACCAATGTGATAGGAAATGTGACGATTTTCGTATTAATATGATAGGGATGATTAGGGGATTAAAATATGATTATTATTTTGGAAGACGTTCATTATTTTGGGAACCATATTTGATCGAGGTAAATAGATTACTACGGTATTTTCATTGAGGAGTAAGGTTGACTTATATTTTGAAGAATCGATGAATTTAAGGTGAACTTATAGTAATTTAGGTTACTTATGGGAATGAATAACCTATCTTGGGTAAAATATGTTTAGGTTAGCTACTTTTTTATAAGATGTTAGGAGTGGTTGATGTTGTCTGGAGATGAACAATGAAGTTGTTTTGGAAGACTATGTTATCAAATCCTTATTGTATTTGGGTTTCAATCTTAGTTTGGTTTGTTTTGAGGAATTTTTAAGGACCGTTATTTATGGAATGGTCTATGATGAACTTTGGGTAGTACCATGGAACTTTGATGATTTAAAAGTAGTTTCCATTCCTACGGGATTCTTTCTTTTTGAAGAGTTGTTTTACCTTAACCTTTCTGTTTTTGGGATAATGTTTAAAGATAGAAGAAATAGATAGTTAATCTTTTGTAGATTATGTGATTCTATAGAAGATGATTCTTGTGCTTTTAATGAGACCAAGTGTTTTTGAATTCTCATCATTTGGAGAAAAGATTAGTGTTGGTAGGGACTTGTTAAAGGATGAAACTCTACTTGAAGGTAGGTATATTTTCTTATGTTTTTGTTCTATGTAGTAAATGAAATCCTCAAAATCATGAAAAGAAACGTAAAACAAAAATGTTGTTGGTTTACGTTTCCTACTAGGTAATCAAAGACCGTTTACACACATCATAAGTTTGGGATTTTCTCATGGTTAACTTTCTCCTAATCATGTTCTCTATCGATCTCCCTCAGAACTTGACCCTTTGTTTTTTCCTCCATGTCCATGTTTTCCTACATGGAACCCTAGTGTGGGTTAACTCGGGTGACCATTGTACTTCCATTTCATTATTTTAAAGTAATAGTTTTACTGACTCCTTTTCCGATGTGGGACTTTCAATGAAATTTCAAAACCCAATTTTAAAATTGCGAGGACGCAATTTCTTAAGGGGGGAAGATTGTAACGACCCGAAATTTTTAAATAAATTTTGTTCCCTAATTTTATGTGTTATTGTTATACTCAACAAAAATGTTTTATTTGATAAACATGATTATAATTAAAATGAGATCAGTGGGTTTTGACTATTATATAACCATCGGTCAACATGACCGATGTGAACAAAATGTTTTGATTATTGTCTCTAAATATAAGTAATCTTGGTTAATTATTATAGAAAGAAGATTCGATGGCCTCACCTAGTAGTCTTGGACCGATCGAAGCCCATCTAACAGAGCTTGGGAAGGAGGTAGCACCACTGGGCTTTGCTCTGGATCAAATCCAATCCGAACTTCATCATGTGTAGCTGGAACGAAATCGCCTTCGTGAGAAGTTCAAACTGATAGAAATTACTACTCGGGCAATGTTGACTGAGCCGCCCCAAGCTTCTATCACCCTAGCACACCTTACTCTTAGGTCCTATGCTGGTATTATAAGGGGTTATGTAACGAGACCGTAACTACCTTGTGTAATCGTTGTTTTAAATGAAAATTGGGATTTCTTCTTATGATGAAGTTTATGAATTTTGAAATGACCGGATAAATATAGTATGCATATTTTTGATGAATTTTAGAAAAAGAATATTTTAAATATGTTTATGTAAACCCTAAATAATTAAAAATGTGTAATGATTTTCAAAAAATGGTCTTCTACAATTATGTTCAGTACTAAATTTAGAGTCTAATAAGATCAACTTGATTTTTTGATGAATAGTAAATTATGAATAGTGATTTTATGATTAGGATTAGTAATATGACCAAATGGATTAGTAATCTCACTTAAAGAAAGTTTTAAAATAATCTAGGCACTTTGATTAAGTAATGTGATTCAATAAAATAGTTAAATAACGGTTTCATTAATTATTATTCAAGTATTAGTTTTTTCGGGTAAATAGTGTTTTTTTAATTAAAAATTTAATTAAAATAATTAGAAAATTATTTTTATAAAAATGACTTTATTTTTGAACTCAGAGCATCGATATTATGTTATGGTAATTTTTGGGGTTTTTTCTGAAAAAAATGAATTTTTGATGAATAGTGTTTTTATTTAAAAATTAAATTAAAAATATTTAGAAAATTATTTTTATAAAATGGATTTCATTTTTGATATCAGAGCATTGATATTTGGTTAATGTGAAATTTTGGGATTTTTCTGAGAAAGTTGAATTTTCAGTGAATAGTAAAAATACAGTTTTAGGGTTTCGGTATGTTTAATGACATCATAACGGTGTCATGATGATGTCATGAGATCTTTTGAGGGTTGGCCGGCCAAGGGTGATGAATTATCGTTTTGGGGGCCCCATGTGGCCTAACTCCATGATAAATGACAAGGGAGAGCACATGGGTTTGAGAAAAGCCCATGTGAGGTGTCCCTTGGCCATTAATGCCTTGTCCCCTCACTTTCCCTATAAATACCAAGCCCTCCTCTCATCCATTAGACTCCCCACTCATTCCCAACGAATTTCTGGTCTCATTACCTCCCAAGGAGTCCTCCCAAGGTGCCCCCAAGCCCTCATGGTCCCAACCTTTGAGGTTTAAGAGTTACATTTTAAGGTAAGGGATCCGACCTCTCTCTTTCTTTTCAAGTAATCTCTTTTATGTCTTTTCTTTTATACTCCATGTTCTTATGTTGGGGGATGTTCTTTTATATTCATCCTAATTCCTATTTCATGTTCATATGATGAGAGACCCCCCCTTGCTCTCATCAATTCGTTTTAAGAATGTTTAAGTGGCGCCGTTAGGCTGCCGAATTTTTAAGGGATTCTTTCACCTTCCTCGTTTTCAAGTTCTATTTTCATTCAAGTCTTTCATGTTTCTTTGTATTATGTTGGGGCATGATCTCTAAATTTATCATACTCATATTTTATGATCATATGATGAGAGACCCCATTTTATCTCTTCAATTCAATTTTTTTGAAGTTTTATGTGGCGCCGTTAGGCTGCCGAATTTTTTAAGGGATTCTCTCACCCTTCTCTTTTTCAAAGTTCTACTTTCATGTCAAGTCTTTCAAGTTAAATTCTATTATGTTGGGGTATGATCTCTATATCTATCATACTGGAATCTTATGTTCATATGATGAGAGACCCCATTTGATCTCTTCAATTCAGTATTTTGATGTTTTAAGTGGCGCCGTTAGGCTGCCGAATTTTTAAGTGGTTCTTCACCCTTCTCGTTTTGAAGTTCTACTTTCATGTCAATTCGTTCAAGTTCCTTTTTGTTATGTTGGAGAATTATCTCTATATCTATCATACTGAACTCTTATGTTCACATGATGAGAGACCCTATTTGATCTTTTCAAATCATTTTTGTTGATGTTTAAGTAACGCCGTTAGGCTGCCGAACTTTCATAAGAGAAATCTAATTTTTTTCTCCCTTCCATGTTTTTCATTTCAAATGGTATGTCCTTGAAATTTAATTACCATGATCATGTATCCTTCTTATTCTGTCCATGTACTATTTTATGGGACATTTATGAATGTTTGACCCATTTTACCTCTCTTTTAATGTCTTCTAAAACCTCGGAACATTGCCGTTATGCTGCAGAATTTCTGTCTCAAAATGTCTATCTCTTTTTCTAAAGTTCTTTTATTTTATTAAGTGAATACTCAAAGCTCTTTCTTCTAAAGGGGTATTCACATATATACCAAAATGTTCTATTTTAAATTCTGGGATTTACATACTTGAGACCCACCTTCCTTTTCTGTGGGTTTTAAAGTGATATAAAGATCATGTCCTTAAAGCAGTTTTTAAAACGTTGTGATTATGAAATGAAACCCATTTATTTTATGCTATATGGGTTATTTATGAAATTTTTGATGATGATATATGTGGATCACATGATAATAAAGGCAAATTTAAGGGTGCGCCCTGATAGCGCTCCAATGCATTGGGTAATGATGTAACCACTAGAGATTACAATTTTAACGATGCATTGGTGAAAAACCTTGGTAATTTTTAACGACACCTTGGGGATGGACCTTGGTGAAACGAAACGATTTTCAATATTAAATGTTGCAGCCACATCTTCAAGTTATGAAAAAGTTTTATTTTTATTATGATATGCCTCATGATTTCATTTTCATGCATTAAATTTCTTTTCATAACTTTATTGATGTATCTCAATTTCATATGTAAAATGTTTCACTTGTTTCCCTTGCTGGGCCTTCTTCTCACCCTTCCTTTTGATGTATATCCCCAGGTTGAGATGCAGTAATGAGCCTAGGGTGAACATGAGGAGAAGCCTTTCAAGTGTTTAAGAAGAATGTTTTTTTTGTTTCATGTTTTATGTTCCTTGTTTCCAAGACACTAAACCTTAAAGATCCTCAGTTCCGTGTAATGGAATGAAAAGTTATGTTATAAAAATACGGGATGCTATAGCCCTCCTCATCCTCCCCTGGTTCGCAACCATATCACCGTGCAACCCTACTCCCCGACGACGTATCCTCCTCCCGACGATCTCCCCAACGATCTCACCATGCATCCCTCTCTCACAATGGCTCCCTCCTCCCCGATGAACTCTCCCTTAGTGGCGCCCTCCTCCCCGACGAACTCTCCCACAACAGCACACCATGTACAAAAGGGATGTCAATTTTCATTTTTCTTTCATTGTTCTCTCATTATCATTCATCACCCTCTCCCCAAACTCGAATTTCATCAAGTATTTTCATTTTTTTAATTTAATACATGCATTGTGGATCGATTTTAATGAATTTATTCATCCATTTTTTCATCTCAAACACTATTATATGTGCATTCATTGATTATCTCATCAATCTTCATCGAATCTGTGTTTTACTCATTCTCAATATTATTTAAAATATGATGTTTATTGAAATTGTGCTTGGTTTGATATTTAAATTTATTATTCTCAATTGAATGTTGATTAATTTTTTAATCCTAATAATTACATGATTGTTAGTCATTTAATCTCAGTATTTGTTTCCATGTAAAATATGATTTCAATTTCTTTCCAATTTGTGATCGATTATACCATGACTAACTAAACTTCTTTGGGTAGTGATCAAGAGTAGGGGTTTTTGAATCTTGTTAATCGTTAATTATAATCTTTTTAATCTTAAGGAATTGTAATTAGGTTAAATAAAAATTGTAAATTACACAAGATTAAGAAACCATGACCATGTTATATTTAAATGAATTTCCCCGGCCTAATTGATGTAGAATATGATATTACCAGTAGACTATGAAACATTATACCATAGAATCCATGATTAATGAATTTATTATGTAGTTATCTCTAGAACACAAAATAACATACTCATTGATAGATATACATGTTTTTACCATGATAAACTAGTTAAATCTTCTTTCTTTACAACCTAAACCTTGAGAAAATACTGATTTAGAATTAAGATCATCTTTTTTCATGACCCCAAAAATTGATCTCGATCACTTCCTTATCTCTGATCCTAAACCCAGTTATCTTTGAGTTAGTTTTCCCAAAGAAAATCATCATGAGAGGACTCATGTCCCAAAGGGTTCTATAATTAGACCATGTCTTCCACCTCATACCCCCTATAGGATCGACGCTGCACTGTCAAAACACTACGCCTTAATAGAAAATGTAGTTTTGGAAACAATAAATCTAATATGACCATAGCCTATATGAATTAAACTACATGTGAAGGAACGTCATTTTGAAAACCATGTAATTCTTAATAAAAACACATCTTGTTTAGTTCTAGTAGTAGCTAGTTCTAATTCACTTATTCTAAAATATCTTACATTAATGGTGAATCTACTGACCGCTAAATTACTTTTTCATAAAACCCTAATAAAATAGTAATTTATTTTTCAACGACTGATATTTGGATTATACCATGGGTTATCTATATAATGAATTTTACAAAAACATTATGTAATTTTCAATTATTTAACTTCTAATATTGATTATTTTAAAAATAATGAAAACATGAATAAAATATGTGATTTGGGAAGGAACAATTAACTAATATTTGACAATTAATAATATAGAAAAAATTGGGTATAACAAACTAAATGTGCAATAATGAAATGAAGATAATGGTTATTGGGTAATAATATAATCACTTGGTCATATAGGTGTGAGTCCAAACCCCATGCATAAGATAATATCCTGTTATTACATTCAATTTTTTCTAAAACACATTCATCATTTTTATGTATGATTTAAATCAGAAGATATCCTACTATATAAGATTATACCATTTTTTAATGCTTGAACATCTATTTTTTTATGAATACGCTCTTTTAATTTTTTCTGGATTAGTGGATTGGTTTTTTAGTTTGTTTAAATATTATATACTAACTTAAGATAAAATAATTTCCTAATTTTAGGGATAATGTAAGCTGTGTAACAGAAAATTTGGTGAGTTGGTATATAACAGCTTTAATGTTTGTCCATGAGGCTTTGAATTAGTAATTGGACCTACAAAAATGAGGGACAAATTCCCAGAGTGTTTCTATATATATAATGATATTGTATGGATTTTATTCTTTTAAAAGGATTCTTTTGTGGTTTTAATCTGAAGCAAGTATATATCATATTATTTGTTATATCAAATATCATTGCAGATTGCATAATATAAAAGTATCAGTTGGTATTTTAAAACCTTTAGGATATA
This sequence comes from Viscum album, assembly GCA_963277665.1. Lineage (NCBI taxonomy): Eukaryota > Viridiplantae > Streptophyta > Magnoliopsida > Santalales > Viscaceae > Viscum > Viscum album. The sequence continues at coordinate 1,313,887,149 of OY728139.1, forward strand.
TCATATAAACATCCACAACTAAATTCCCAACATGTAAATTTGTTTAGAAATCTTTTTGATATATCTCATAATCAATGTGAGTATATGTGATATATATGAATATAAAATATCATCAAAATAGGTGAAATAGTTTCTTTATTGTCAGTACTATTAATTATATTGTAACCTCTTACAATTAGGTTTTATTTATATTTAGAGAAACTACAATCCTTGTCAGTTCTCATTTAGAAATCCCAATTTCACCGAAATGTTCTCACCCTTTCATGTTCGTCTAATAAGTTCTAAAATTGGTTAATGTACAAAGAACCTATTTTAAATTCCATATATTTTTACCATTTCTTAGCATTCTAGCCCGTAACAGCCCCCCTTCCACCTTCGAATCAGCCCGCACCATCCCCCTAGCACCTGCAACCAGCCCCCTTCCACCAGCATTCCAGCCCCCTTCCACCTGCATTCGAGCCCTCACCGAATTAGGTATATTAGGGGTCATCTAATCCTCTAGTCATCATAGATTAGAATTAGTTTCTTTAAATATTCTGAGAAAAAATCCTCTCATTCCATCCATATCATCCTATTTGAAACTAAGTGGAAGATGCTGCCCTGTGGATGTCACTGGACCGGGCCAACACACTGCGGTCACGCCACGGTCATGCCGCGTTCACGCCGCGGTCACGCCGTGGTAATGCCATGATTTGGCCCTGCTCCAGCCATATCCATCCCACACTAGCCCCCTTCCACCTTCATTTCAGCCCACTGCCACCGGCATTCTAGCCCGCAACAGACCCCCTGCCACCTTCAAATCAGCCCGCACCATCCCCCCAGCACCTACAACCAGCCCCCTTCCACAAACATTCCAGCCCCCTTTCCACCTGCATTCGAGCCCTCACCGAATTAGGTATATCAGGGGTCATCCAATCCTCTAGTCATAACATATTAGAATTCATTTCTTTAAATATTCTGAGAAAACATCCTATCATGCCATCCATATCATCCTATTTGAAACTAAGTGGAAGATGCTGCCCTGCAGATGTCGCTGGACCAGGCCAACACGCTGCGGTCACGCCGCGGTCATGCCGTGGTCACGCCGCAATAATACCATGATTTGGCCTTGCTCCAGCCACATCCTGCCCATACCAAACCCCTTCCACCTTCATTTCAGCCCACTGACACCAGCATTCCAGCCTGCAACAGCCCCCTTCCACCTTCGAATTAGCCCGCACCATCCCCCCAGCACCTGCAACCATCCCGCTTCCACCAGCATTCTAGCCCCTTCCACCTACATTCGATCCCTCACTGAATTAGGTATATCAGGGGTCATCCAATCCTCTAGTCATCATAGATTAGAATTAATTTCTTTAAATATTCTGAGAAAACATCCTCTCATGCCATCCATATCATCATATTTGAAACTAAGTGGAAGATGCTGCCCTGCAGATGTCGCTGGACCGGGCCAACACGATGCGGTCACGCCGCGGTCACGCCACGGTAATGTCGTGATTTGGCCCTGCTCCAACCACATCCAGCCCACACCATCCCCCTTACACCTTCATTTCAGCCCGCTGCCACCAGCATTCCATCCCGCAACAACCCCCCTTCCACCTTCGAATCAGCCCGCACCATCCCCCCAACACCTGCAACCAGCCCCCTTCCACCAGCATTCCAGCCCCCTTCCACCTGCATTCGAGCCCTCACCAGCCCCCAGCCACCTGCAATCCTACCCTCAACATTTATGTCATTCCCTTTGGATTAAATAATGATGACACTATATACCAACACCACACACATTAGAGGTACTTTCTCTTAGATGATCTCCATTTGGCATTTGGGGTCATGTGTTATGCACCACAACCTTCACATATGGGATCCCACTTAGGAGACCTCGTTTTTTCTTCAAAATATGTTTATGAGTTTTTTTAAGGTCGAAAGTAATATGGTTCTGCCTTGAAGTGACCATTTAAATGGTTTGATGATCTCCAATCAGAACAACGATATGATCTTGGTCCTATTTTTCATTCTTCACCAGAATACACCATTGATCCTCATGAATGGGAGTAGTAATATTTGAAAACTCATAATTATATCTTTAATCATGTTAATAAACTACTTAAATGGTGGTGGGAGGAATATAGATATCTCTCCTACTGATCGTCAGGATATGGCAATAGTGGCCTTTCACTGCTGCTTCCAAAATACATTGATAGTCTCACAAGGCTTGAGTGGGGATATGATTCTACCCATAAATTGGTTCTAGGATATGCTAATAGAATTATTTGATAGAAACAAGAATCTTTGAATGTTCTTTAATGGGAGTGGGGATATAATATTATCCTTTTCATCCATTTTTCATAAGGATATGTCGACTGGCTTCATATGCAGGGGTGGGAGCATGTGTCAGCCCCTATTTGTTTTTGGTATCTATAGGAACAATTATTCATATATTTCCATTGTATAGTGTCAAGATTCATGTATTATTCTAATTTTTAGTTATGAATTGTCTAGTTATTAAGTAGTTTATGGTATTGCAGAAGTGAAGGGCTACACTCGTCATCGGTTTTAGGAACGTTCCTGACTGAGGATGGTCCCTATTATTTTTTCATGCTGCAAATCATGCTTGGGAAGCTCTCTCAAAGTCTCTATAGTCAGGTATGTCCTATAATTGCAGGCTTTTAAATGCAGTAGCTTCAAGAATCCATTTTTCTTCATTTTTTAAGATGATTTAATCTTTGGAATATCTGTATAATTACCTAAAGCGTGTACAATGTGTCCTTTTTTCTGTCTACTATAATTTATAGTTTTTGCACCATATTAAACATGATAATAGAGGAATTTTTCCACCTTATTGAATCTATGTTGTTTTATGTTAGTTTCTCTATTAAAGGATAACCTATTACTGGATTTGGTGGAAGAGAAATTTCCAATGCTTCTGTCTTGATGAACAGGCTGGGTTTTTGTTTTCTGCCGTTTTGTGAGCTCGAGGTGGAGTGGACTGGATTGGTTTTGCTGTGGTAGTAGGTAAGGGGCAGGGGTCCTGTTCGGGTGGGGAGGGTCTGCAGGGCATAGGGGAGGGGTGCAAGAGGGCGGGGGGGGGGGGTCTACAGGGGAGAGGTGCAGGGGGGGAGTGGGGGTGTCCAGGGTCTAGAGGGGGGAATTTGCAGGGGAAGGGGGGGTCTTCAAGGTAGTGGGGAAGGGGGGGAGGGTGTAGGGGGGAGGGTACAGGGGGGGTCTGCAGGGCATAGGAGAGGGGTGCAGGAGGGCGGCGGGGGGGGGGGGGTCTGCAGGGTAGTGGGGAGGGGTACAAGGGGGGAGGGTCTGCAGGGCATAGGGGAGGGGCGCAGGAGGGCAGGGGGGGAGGGTTTGCAGGGCAGGGGGGAGGAGGGCAGGGGGGAGAGTGTAGGGGGGAGGGTGCAGGGGGGGTATGCAGGGCATAGGGGAGGGGTGCAGGAGGGCAGGGGGGTCATCAGGGTAGTGGGGAGGGGTGCAAGGGGGGAGGGTCTGCAGGGCATAGGGAAGGGGTGCAGGAGGGTAGGGGGGGTCTGCAGGGGAGAGGTACAGGAGGGTAGGGGGAGTGGGGGGGGGGGTTTCAGGGTCTGGAGGGGGTGGGACTGGAGGGGGGAATTTTCAGGGGCAGGGGGGACTGGTGCAGGGGGGGTCTGCAGGGCAGTGGGGAGGGGTGCAAGGGGGGTGGGTCTGTAGGGCATATGGGAGGGGTGTAGGAGGGGGGGGGGGGTCTGTAGGGCATAGTGGTTTTCACATGTTTTTTGTTTGATTTATGATATCTTTATGTTTTGATGTAAAACTCTCGATATAGGGAATTTTGGTGATTTCTGGGTGATTTGATTCTATATTTTTATTAGGAAGTTTCTTGTTAGATCAGTTAAGGGGTGACTGGTTTCTTATTATCAGGGGTGACTGTGTGGGGTTTGGTTTTTATGATTGGTGTGTAGGAGAGTAACCCTTAGATTATTATGATAAACCTTAGGGTTTGGTGTTTTGGAAATGATATTTTGTTATGAAGTATGGATTAAAGGTAGTTTCATGATTTTGTGGTAATAATGCATGCTTAGGATTGTGGCGTAATGGGTTTCTAATTAGTAATGTTGTTATTACCGAATAATGATGAGTCAAAATTCATCAAAAAATAATCTAATTGGTGTCTGGAGTTGGATGTTGGATGAACCATATTTGGTTTTAAGACCGCACCAAAATTAATGATTTACCTATAGTGGTTTGTATAGTCAGTGTGTTCAGTTAATTATGAGGAGTTTATATTGGTAAATATGCTATTTAGAGCTTCTGTATTTCTAAGATGTCATTTAGATCAATGTGTTGGGTTAAGTATCAATATTTTATATTATAGTGGGCTAGTGCTTGACAATTCTAGTGTGGAGTTTGAAAGGGAGCCTAAAAAGGGTACTCTAAAGGCTGTTGAAAGTGTGTGTGGAAGGGAAACCAATTAGTCCAAATTGTTAAGAATTTATGACATAGATTCCATAACAACAATAATTGTTGAAAGATAAAAGGAAAGAACCAATTATCGCATGTTCAGAAATAGTTTCTACAAAGAAGGAATATACAATCAAGAAGAAGGAAGATCATGCACCAAAAGATTGTCTAATCATATTAGCAAACTAGTTTGAAAAATCCAAGCGGATTGAGTAAGAATAAAAGAAGGAAAATTCTCTACTTTATAAAATTGATGAACCTATATAAACTAAGAATAAAGGTTAATTCTAGAAGAAGAACATGCTAAAAAATGAGGTTTCAATCTAGAAAATTAAGAAGGATATAGGCATGAAGAGTTTTAGGTATTATATACATTCAAGGAATGAATTATCTAGGTTAAGAACAATGTCTAATCCCTATTTCTCGCTTTTAAGTGATGATGGAGGTTTACTTTATTCTCATATTTTGGTGATTTTTGATTTTTGAATAGGCAATTGAAGGAGATGTTTGAAAAATAAAGAGCTTTATTAATGATCATGTTATTTAGTATTAGGATGTATATATCAATCTGAATATTATTTGTTCATTTTTGGTTATAGATTCATGTATCATTTATCATGTATAGTTGACACACTGATCACATATATAGAAGAAGTCTTTATATCTCATTTTCTCCCACTATTTTATTATAGGTGGTTTCTTATGATGAGACTGGTTCTATCCACCACCATCGATGACAGTGAATTCAATATCGGATTTGGGTAAGGTTTATTCCGATTTTATTCTTTGGCCCAATTTTCATTTGGGCATTTGTGATTTTTTGGGTTTTTTATATTTTTGCAGTGCGTTTTGGATTTCGTTAAGGTGGATTTGAGTCGCCATTGACGAAGACTTACATGTGTATGCATAGGTAGGCATATACATATATAAGTTCCCCCTTTATATATATTCACTCATGGAAGTATGAATATATATATTGGGGCTAGGTGTGATTATATATAGATATGAAAAATGCATACATGTGTAAGTGTAAAGGGGTATATGCAAGTATAAACATATATCTAAGGACCCCCTTGTGCATATTTGTCCATGAAAATATGTACATAGGGGCTAGGTGTCCTTATATATATATGTGAATTTGCATATGCGTACAAGCAGAAAAAAAGAAAGATTCGAGTTGTCGTCAAAAGCAATGTGCTTGAGGTTGAGGTAGGTTCCCTTTGCTTAAACCTTTAATTTGAATTCTATAATTGTTTGATTGTTTTAAAAACTTGTTTTCATAATTGCTTTATTGTTTTAAAAAATGGTTTTCTAATAACCACTTGCTTGGTCAAGGAAGAATATGAATATAGCCCTTGAACTTATTTATAGGCCTTGTTCAAAGAGGTTAACAAATGCTAGTAGTTTCTAGATACTAGAATGATAGATCTAAAAACCATACATTGATCATCCTTAGATACATTCATTATTTCATTCAACTTCCCATCAAATTCATCATAAAAGACCACTACTTAATTTTAGGGATCTATTAGTTCAAATACCAAGCTTCCTGACATCTTCTCTGGTATCATGGAACTCACTCATAATATTCCTCTTGAAATATTAAATAAGGAATGGTGTGAACATATCACACTATAGGGACTGAATCTGTAAGGATACATAATTCAATTTTGGGAGAAATTGATCAACTCTACTCTAAAAAGATGGAACTAAAGGTTTTGAGGTGGAAGTTATATAGGGTTGAAACCATTCTATGAACTCAAACTAGCTGAATACAACACTTTATAAATTGTGTAAGATTCCTTTCATTTCAGTCCCGAAAGACTTAACCTCATCAAGAACATCTTTAGACATGTCTAATTGCACCAATGAAAGATTTTGGAACATGTACATTTGAGATACAACCATTCACCAAGATCATTTAACACAGACTTGGTAGTATAAACACCCTTCAAATATCTAACTAGACCATTCACATCCTTAAGATCTTTGAAAATTACTTTAGAAAGAACTTTTTGAACAGGAGGGAATGATTGGAGATTCTTAATCAAATTTTTTTGGGTAGTCGTTAACCCAACCAACTTCTCAAAATTAACCTTGGAAATAGAGGACTTATTAAGTTCTCTAATCTCATCATTAGTATATTTTAACTTCTCTTTCAGGTCATTATATTCTCCTCAAATATTATCGAACTCATTTAGAATATCATAGGCAAAATATTACATTTTATAACTTTATGAGATCTTACTAATAGAGGGAGATTTCTCATGAACAATTGGAGGTGGTGATGGTATAGGTGGTGTATGAGAATGTTCAATAGTTTTCATAACCACATCATCAGTTCGATCTTCATCAGCAAGTGATCCAAGGATAATTGGATTCATTGACTGATGCTCCACCTCCAGTTTAGCTCTTCCTTCACAATTGGCCTTTCTTCAGGAATAAGAACAATTGTCTCAATAATTTTACAGTAGGGGGGAGGGGTGTCCAGCAGGGGGTGTTGTCCAGGCAGGGGGGGAGAGGTGTCCCGGGGGGGGCTGTCTAGGGAGGGGGAGGGGTGTCTAGCAGGGGGTGCTGTCCAGGAAGGGGGAGGGGTGTCTAGCAGGGGGGTGCTATCCAGGCAGAGGGGAGGGGTGTCTAGTAGGGGGGGTGCTATCCAGGAAGGGGGGGGGGGGCTGTCCAGGCATGGGGGTGCTGTCCAGGCAGGGAGGAGGGGTGTCTAGTAGGGGTGGTGCTGTCCAGGAATAGGGGAGGGGTGTCCAGGAGGGAGGGAGGAGGGTGCTGTCCAGGCAGGGGGGAGGGGTGTCCAGGCAGGGGGGGCTGTCCAGGCAGGGGGTGTGCTGTCCAGGCATGGGGGAGGGGTGTCCAGCAGGGGTGGTGCTGTCCAGGTAGGGGGGAGGGGTGTCCAGGAGGGAGGGAGGGGGGTGTTGTCCAGGCAGGGGGGAGGGGTGTCCAGTATGGGGGGGAGGGTGCTATCCAGGCAGGGGGGAGAGGTGTCCAGGGGGGAGGGAGGGGGGTGTTGTCCAGGCAGGGGGGAGGGGTGTCCAGGCGGGGGGGGGGGGTGCTGTATGAAACTGCATAATGATAATATTTTTTATCTTTATCACCCTATTATCTCAAAGGAACAATATCTCAAAGTCGATATCTTAGATCCACCCCTCAAATTTTTTCTGTCTTGAAATTAAAGCTGAATACCACTTTAAACAATCAATTATCTTTAAATCTTGGACACATTTTTGTTTGACATGCTATAGTTAGGGTTGCAAGTCACAATTTTTCCATCGACAGCAGAACTCTCTTGAGGCGATACTTAACTTGCAATGCGTAAATAACACCCATCTTCTAAGATGTCACATGAGTCTATTTTGGAAGTGCATGATGGAGATATTTATCATTTAACTTGTGTAGGGATGCAACCTAATCCATATCTAGTGAAGAGGAAGGTAAATAAGTTTTTATTTTGTACAGCTTGGGTCCTTAGTGCTAATGGAAGACTGCTTGCCTCAGGTCTATGGAATTTCTTAGATTTTTAATCACCCAGAAGGCTGTCATAAAAATAGTTCATCCACAAATTCCTCTTCACCCTAAGGAATCCCAAGACCAGGCCTCCCTGCATCCAAGGGACTAATACAGATGAAATCTGCCAAAATATTGTGGCTGTTGCTTTCCAATTTTCTAGAAGGTCAAGGAAAAAGGAAAAACAACATGAAGGGTGGTATTTTTTTATTGATTTACAGACCCTATAGCCACGGTTTTAAACCGTCGATATTGGATTATTTCCACGGTTTTTAACCGTGGCTATAGGCCTAATGCCACGGTTTCAAACTATGGCAATAAAGGTTGTCTGTCCTCTTGTATAGCCATGGTTCCAAACCGTGGCTATAGGTCTAGGCCTATAGCCACGCCAAACTTGACCACGGTTCCTCAAACCGTGGATATTACCTATAGCCACGGTTTGAGGCCCTATACCCATGGTTTAAAATCGTGGCTATAGCCCGAACTTCCAGTAGTGTTTGATCAAATGGAGATCTTGGTAGAGAGCCTTCTATGTGGCTCAACAGGATGATGACAAGGTTTAGATTACCCTGATCTTGCGAAGAGGTGACTTTTTCTATGGATAATATTGAGAAGCTTCCTCAGAGAAGGGGGTCTCTCGCCATAAAGAGCTAAGGGATGAGAGTTCCCAAGAGCTTCTACAACTTCGACAAAATGACATGTCAGTAGCTGAGTATTCATCGAGGCGTACCGACTATCCCAGGTACTCGATAAATATAGTATGGTCAGTGCATCAGGGCTCGGACCTCCGATCATGGTGTGTTTAGGGACATTTTATCCAACACTATTCCTCTATGAATTTCTACTTATGTTAGGGTGCTAGAGATAACCTTTGTGGTTGGATGTTTTTTTGCTGAGTGAATACAGCCAGTGAATGTTAGTAGTATGAAAGCCAGAAACTGATGCCAGTCTTAGAGACTTGGGCATGAAAAAATGTTTCGGGAAGAGGAATTGATAAGGACAAATGAATCTGTAGGGAATTAGACGTGGAAGTGGAGCTAGGGGAGTAGCATGAGGTTGTATACATTTCAACATGTTACAACCACCACCTCAATGTGGTCCTCACCAGGCTCAGGGAGCTGGAGGACAGGGGAATAGAGTAGCTGCATGTGGTCAAGGAGTGTGACCCAAGGGCTCTAGGAATGATTTGAGGTACGGTCTATGTCTACTACCAGCTACCATATCAATATACATAGGTACCAATCAATCCTTCCTTCCACGAATCTTGTCCAAGACCTAGAGTTTTCGGTTAAACCATTCACATGACTTTCACGTCTAGAGATACCTTTGGGAGGAGACTCGATAATCACACATACCCCGATGGTGTGATCTAACCCTTGAAGCAGGAGTTTCGGTTGGAACCTCTTGGTGGAAGCGTTGAGGACTTACGACGTTAGTTTTGGTATGGACTGGGCATTCACAATTCATAATCAGATTGACTGTTTTAGGAAAAAAGTATGTGGTTTATCTATAATGTGTGAATGTGGTTTTCCATGTTCAGTGAAAAAGAAAACCCAAGCAGCACAGGATAAACTCATGCATATGAGGGTGCAACTGATCACTCTTGGTTCGGCCAGACTTACCCTCGGGGTAGCAGGAGTTTTGAGTTTTCAGTTCCAAACAGGAGTGGCAGAGCGTGGGGACATCTTTTCCAAAGATGTTTCCAGGATTACCACCCCAAAGGGAGAGGGATGTCTTCTTTGGCTAGGTACTACCGGAGATTTGTACCCATCTTATCCAAGGTAGCGGTGCCATTTTCATCTTTGACGAAAAAGGGGGAGCCTTTACTGTGGATGGAGAAGTGTCAGTAGAGATTTCAAGAGCTGAGACTGATATTGACAAGTATAACTACACTTCCCATGACCTGGAGTTAGCAGGAGTGGTCTTTGCGTTGAAGATGTGGTGGCACTACTTGATGGGTTTTTCGTGCTAGAATTGGGGATGACCTTGTTTGTTTAAGGTTCAGGCATTCCAATCAGTTTCTAACAGGTTTGTTCTTAGAACTGGAAACATACAATAATTCTATATCTATTTGGACCTACTTTCCCAAGGTAGGTTCTTATTAGTTGTAGACTGATAAGGCTTAAGAATTTTCATTGGTTGAGAGGATGGGAGGTCGGACTCATAACACCTTTTTGGGGGGAATTATTGTCTAATCTGGGACCCTCTTTATAGATTTGAGTTATGTTCGTGAATCCTTATTAAACTACCAAGTATGAAAATGATCTTTCCTTTAGATCTGACAATCAATGATTAGAATGTAGGAGATATAGATAATCTTTTTTATGTATTCGAGGTTCTTCATCGATAGAGAATCATTTGTATTTGTTTAGAGATTCTTAGTCAATGGTATCCTTCAACAGATTATATATAAATCTCTTGGTCATTATGATAACCATACTGGTTTTAAATCCACTCAGCGGGGAAATTGAAATTTATTGTCATTCAGAAGGACATGGATTATTTCAGAGTTGGGATCGTACCTGCAAATGGGATACCTACGTATCCTTGTTTAGAAAAGGAATCAAAACCCATGTAGTTCAAGTAAATAAGTATGAGGTTTATGCATGGTTGATGGCTCAAAGAAAGATGTCATAATTAGTTTTATGCTCTAAGCTCACGTGAGTCATGATCAGTGTGAGAAAGAAGAGGTATTGGTAAAACCTGACAATTGTGCCACGAAAGATGCAATCATGAGAAATAATATGGGGATTATGTATGTATGACTGCCCAAATAGATGAGGATTGAGATTTAATTCAGGGAAGAAACCCGATAACAAGGTCCATAAATGTATATGTGCTTTATGGATATTTGGATACTTAACTTAGGGCTTACTTCAGAGAAGGATGTCCAAATTAGAGGGGACTTATGATTGGGTTTTACTCCTGATAATGAAGCCCAAATCAAAATAAATTAATACTGGTTAAGAGAAATTATGACCGGGGCTTATTCTTGAGAAGGAGGCCCAGATTAAGGGAATTTGAAGACTGTGGCTTACTCCTAAGGAGGATTCCCAGGATTAAAGAAGCTTATGACTGGGGCTTACTCCTGAAAAGGAGGCCCAGGTTAAGGAAAATTATGACAGGGGCTTACTCATGAAAAGGAGGCCCAGGAATAGGGGACTTGGGGCTTACTCCTAAGAAGGATGCCTGGGTTAAGAGAACTTGGACCGGGGCTTACTCCTGAAAAGGAGGCCCAGGTTAAGGGACTTCGGGCTTACTCCTAAAGAGGATGCCCATATTTGGGAATTTGTGATTAGGAATTACTCCTGAGAAGGAGGCCCAATTTAAGGAAAATTATGATTGGGTTTTACTCCTGAAAAGGAGGCCCAGGTTAAAGATCCTCTCATCTTAAAGGATGAGGTTGAATGAATAAAATCTCCAACCTTAGTGAAATAAAGATATGTAAATCACTAGGTTTTGAGAGATGTTCCACATAATTTCTTTCAGATAAGGAATTCAACCAAGGAATCATGCCATAAACGGCTTTGAAGAGGGTTATGAAGGCTAAATCTTGAAGAGGAGAGGTGGATTTGAATAAGAGAGGTGAATAGGCAGGAGGGGAACCCAAAAAGAAGTAGGCGCACATGTCCTGTTTGGGCGTGCAGGTCCTGGTCGCACAGGTATACCTACGCGTCACAGGTGTACCTGCGCGCCGGTCAACCCATAGGGTAATACTTGGGCGAGGCTTGGCTCAAGCCCTTAGTATTATCCCTATGGGCTTCCAGAATAGTGGCGCGCAGGTTCTGTTGAAGGGATAAGGCGGCGCACAGGTGTATTCATTTCCCTTAAGGGTTAGACACCTAGGCACGCAGGTCCTAGTGAATTTCAACACTCAGGCCTTGTTCCCCATTTTTAGATCTTCTGTTATAGGTAAGAAATTACCTTATAAGTGTTCGAAAGTCTTCGAGAAGAGACTAGGGCACCGAGAGCTCAAATATGAGTTTCTGGATTTTTTGTCCTCGAAATGGGGGGCCCACAAGGAGTATTTATAGGCTGCTGAAGACCCCGGGAAAAAATCAAATAGGGCACGCAAGTCACCTGCGCACCCAATATGTGGCACGCCGGTCCCCTACGCGACCGTCTTGGAACCTGCACGGCCCATGCTGAAGCAAATCCTTGTTCATTACTTTGTCAATTTTTGATGTTTCTTCCAAGGATGAATCACTTTATGCTAAGGTATTCCCCTTTTTCATTCGTTTAGACTCTATGACGGAAGGAAGCATCAACAAAAGGCCCCCCTCAGAGTTGGATCTGAAAGGAAAGAGGATTGGACTTTGAGGTAAAGAAGAAAACCAAGGAACTACGACCCACAGGTTCGGAGCGCACAAGTAGTGGCGTGTAGGTGCAAGGCACGCAGGCTTCGGCTCGTAGGGGTGCAAGATTCATAGGCTTCGGCGCATAGGGGTGTGACCTGGACTATAAATATGCGACCATTCTTGCACAAAGTACCCAGTTATCAAACATTTCGGCTCTCTCCGCGCAGGTTGCTTTCGTCGCGCAGGTTGCTGAATTTCTGCTGTTTCATTGCTTCTGTTTGTGTCACGCTGCTGCAGAGGTATTTTGACTTGCGTGATGATACCTGCATGCCAAAAACTTGTGCGACACAGTTATACATGCGCGCCAAAATTGGACTTACGCTCCTTAATGCCTTAGCCATTTTTTTCGAATTTCCTTCACAAATTTTATGAAAAATCAACTCACTTAAGAGTTAATTATTCGACCTTTGTGCAGATTCAATGGCTCTTGGAAGAATCGGAATGACTGATGAACTGGATAGCAAGCGGATTGATGATATGATGAATGTTGTTGTCCATGATTACTATACTATCTGCAACAGTACTCTCCTAGATCTAGATAAGTACTTGAAGAAGTATCATCTTAACTTTCCAGAGAGCATCTACTTGCCTCTATATGGGCATGGTCATCTACAAGACGTCAACATCCAGAGGCAAAGAATTATCTCCCACATTCTTGGTTTCAAAATTACACCAATTTTGCTTCAGCAAATATCTCAGGTGGAGGAGCATTTGTAAATACTGGAACAGTGGAGAAGGCCTATATGATGCATCATAGCCCTTTTGCGCCAGATCTGAAACCTCACAAGCCTGAGCTGCAACCACATTGTTATCCTTCAATCTTCCGAAATTCTTAGATGGATCAATCCAAAGGCTGGAAGAAGAGTTGGTACTTTTTTCCTGGAGGAGGTGTGAATCCAACTTGGATGTGGGTATACTGGGTATGAAAAACCTATGCAGAGTTTTTTGATGATTTGAAAGGATCTGCGATATATGAAGCCGTATGGGATGGGCAGACATATGTCTACAGGAATGATGAGTTTGTGCCGAAGATAATCATCCAATAGAGCCCAGAAACCAATTCTTTCCATCTGAATCATGGAGAAGTAGGCATCAGTTTGTGGGATGTGTACAAGGTCTCAGGGGCTCCAATTCTAGGCGACATGTATGATGAATTCATCCCTCCAAGGTGACTTGGAATGATTCAGAGAAGACTCCAGCTTTGGATCAGGAATTATTGAAAATCTTATACAAGCTCAAGAATTCTAAGACCTCCAAAACTCATTCCAGAAAGGATATTCATCCAGAGGATTGGATGGATATGTTTCTTACCAAGAAGAAAGGGGAGTGGCCCACATGCACTCGTCCTACTATTTTCCCCAAAATAGAGAAGAGGGGTTCTCCTGACTCATTCTGGCCGACTCTCGAAGCAGGAGAATTTGAGAAGTGGGGGTACGAAGTGGATCATAGAATCCCAAAAAAGGCCCATCTGGCGGGTTTCTTAGCCTTGTGTCTCAGTGTTTATCTTCTTCCAGTCAGGGATTCTAAGGGAGGCGTTAGGCCAGGTACCTTCGTTGTGGAAGCCAAGTTGGCTGAGAAGAAAATGGTTGTGTTGGCCACCCCCATTTTGGCGAAGATTTATAGGAGCTTACTCCATATCTTTAAGGGTAAGTCTCCTTTGAGAATAGTGGGACCATTCCATGTTTTGTGGGGATGGATCACCACTCATTTCAAGACATATAATGTACAGAACATAGTATAAATTCCTGGATGTTCTTTCAGGCCATCAGTGCAGGCATACTCTGGAATTGCTCTGTTATCTCTCAACATCTATGATATGATGGTGAGGCTGAGCATTTATAAGGAATTCAACTTCTTTCCTTATGGAATCCCGCCAACCGGGCGGTTTGTTGATGATGGAACCGCTGATCTGGAGTTGAGGGCGTACATGCTGGCTTGCAGAGATAGTGTACTGGACACTAGTATTGATAGAGAGATTATATGCGAGGCCTATGCTTCATACATATTTTCATGCCAATTCAAGTGTCTATAGTAGACTGTTGTATCCCCTCCTATGCATATCAGGTTAGAGCAACATCCGATGGTTTCCCGACAACTATGGTTGCTGACATCTATGGAGAAGACCGGGGCAGTGTTTGATCTACCAGTTGACAAAGCGAAGAGTAACTTGACTATATGGTATGCCGAGAACTGGATAGCATCATATACTGAAGGGGTGTTGAATCGTCCGGTTTATCAGGCGGGGAAAAAGAAAAGAACTATAGAGAAAGAAAACCTTCATCGGGAAGGTGACACTTCCCCACCTGGAGCTGATTCACCAGATTCCTCACCTAGGGCTGACTCGCTGGATTCCCAAGATAAGGATGGTGAGGCACAACATGAGGCAAAGCGTCCTCGTGCCAGATATAATCCTCCTGTCAGAATCAAGAGACCAACTCCATTAACTCCTAGTGAGTTACTTCATTGGGGAAATTTAATCAATATTACTTTATAGAGTAAAAAGTTTTATTTTCTTATTCTCTATCTGTAGTTGCAGGAGCTGGGAAGAAGCTGAAGTCTAAGATTGTAGGACCCTTCTCGCAGCCTTCTGGTACACATACTAAATATTTATGACCATAGGCTCTTCATACATGGCAGAGTTTATATTACAATACCTAAACCGCCTAGATGGATTTATGCAAAGGGATACACATCCCTGGAATAGAGAATCTTCAGGCTTCTACTGATATCTGTTTTGAGGATAATTTCTATGAAGTGCGGGATTACGTCAGATAGCTGGAGATGCTCATATATTCCATTGACGATTCCATTCCTGTCACCAAGTGGGTGAAGGAAATGATAGATCATGGCACCACTGAGGGGACTGGTGGTTCTGAAGATGAGGAGTGGCACGATTACATGGCTCTTGAATATGTAAGTCTCTTTCCTTATTTTCTTTGCAAATTGATTTCAGTCAAAGCTTTGTTACTCAAGGAAATTATTTTCTTCATCCTGCAGCTTGCAAAGAAAAGAACTACTGAGGTTCCTTCACCACAGTATAGCCATGGTGGTACTTCCATCAGGGCTAATGAATCTCCATGTGATCCGGGTGAGATATATCTATGACAACAAGCCATGGACGAGAAGTTAGAAAGACCTTTTCACTCTCCAATACCTGTATTTGGAGAGGAGAATGTCAACACTCCCAAAAATCAAAAGAAGCAAAATAATCGGGGGAGGAAGTCCACAGCTAAACATTTCATCAGTAGTGGTAAGTCCTTCAGATAGTCATGAGTCTTAACCCATGAAAAGGTTGCTCATACTTCTTGGGATTGCATGGGCTTCTTTAATTTACCCTTTGAGGGAGAGGACTAACCCTCCTCTAAGAACAATGGAGGGTACTGGTGAAAAATCACAAGTTCATGCTGGCTTGGCTTCTCCTGAAGAGGAACTAATGTCTGTTCCCAATACCACTCCTACTGTTACTGAAAGAAGAGAAGATCCTGATTCTAGTAAATTAACAATGCTTCATAAGATGTTGAATGAAACATCAACTGAATTTCATTATGTGATACTTTAGGTTCAACCCCTGCACTAGAGATTTTGGCGGCCACTGCAACCGATGCTGTAATTTTAACTGAAGAAGTTGTCCAGGGTCAGGGGCTGCAGGATGTAGGTCGCCAAGTAGATACATCGAATGCTATCACTGGTGAGACTAACTAGGAATACGAGATATCATTAGATGAAATGATGAAACTTGGAGAATCTTTTGAAGATATTTTAGATCAAGTTAAATTACCATGTAATTTAGAGGATTTTGGACGTGAGTGTTATCCTTCGTCCTGTTAATATAACTTCTTATTACATCTCTGATCATGATTGGTTAAAATGTGCAGTTCCATCTGAGCAAGATACTGAACTACCAATGCCGAAAGGGGATATGGACAACCCTGCTATTGTAGAGACATTAGCTCAAATGGTGCTGAACCTGGTATAGCTTCCTGAAATTCATCCTAAAAATCCTTTTGAAGCTAGGAAAGACGGGGAGGATCCTTATCTTGTTGCTGATCTACCGTTGGGTAAGGGATAAAAATATTTGTGACTGTACTTAATTTGCAAGACAACCAATCAACTTTTTTATCATTTAAAACTAACAAAATCTTTCAATTGATTATGTAGGGCCATCAATTTCAGTGGCTAGATATGGAGGTGAAGCTTCAGCCTCCGCCCCAATGGGAATAGAAAGTGAAGAAACACGGGTCAGGGGGGAAGGAGTAGAACATGGCACTTCCCTAATTGAATTAATCCCAGAATATATCCCACCCTGTGACAGTGATGTTGAGTCATACCCGAAGGTACAAAAGGCGCTCTAATTTACACGATGCAAGGCATGACAGAACATATGGAAGATCATATCTGAAGTGTCTCTAGAAGATCTATCTTCAAAGATCCTGTGACTGTCATCCATGTTCGTCATGTTGGGGCTTAAAGATTTTGGATATCAAGAGATCCATGCTATGGTGAAACAAGTCATTTTAAGGAGGGAGCAGGAGAAGAGGTACCATCAAGATTTGAACAGAGTAAGGTTGTCAGCCAATATCAGTGAATTTGAGGCTACGGTATCTCGAGATGAGGTTGATTATGCTTCCAAGTTGAAGGAGATGAAGCATAATATCAAATAGAAAGTCTTCCAGTAGATGCACCTTCAGCAATAGTTAGATGTTGTTACTGAGGAACTTGACCAGCTTAACAATTCATTGGAAGGAGTTCAAACAAATGGTATGAAAGCCATCACAAATGCCAAGAAAGCACACCATCAAGCTAAAAATAGTGAAGTTGGTCGAGTGAATGAGCTTCAAGTGGCTGTTGATGAAGCTCGGGATGCTATAAATCAAATTAAAGTTTATGCTGACATCCTATTTTAATTCTTGGAAAAGAGAAGAGACTCCAATCTATGGATGTCCTTCTAACTCTTGTGCATCAATGGAGAATACTTTCATCTTCAATCATTTATGCATGCCTTTTCTTGATACCTACTTTAATTTTTTACCTGAGCCAATGGGCCTATTAATCATAGTTTGATTTTTACTAGGATTATAAAAATAACCCTCCAAACTTTGAATCTTTTAATTGCTCAATATTACCTAAATCATACAAAATGTATGTTTAGTGAGTTGGGACTTGACTTTTGTTCAGAGGTCCCTTGTCTTTCGTGGGATCTTTAAAGTCATACACGTCAGACATAAAAAGGATAATGTTTAAGGTCAAAATAGCTTTGACCAAATGGATTAAAATTGACTCAATTCCTTGACAATTTATCTCAAAACATATTACCACACTCAAGTATGAGGGAAAACATGTAAACTATGACTTAAGAAATTTTGAATCTGAGGAATGATATGAAAAAGGTCTAAAAGGCATTAGAAGAATTATTTCCTAAGAATGAAGTTACCATTATTTAATAAACCCGTTAGGGGGTTGAATTATGCAGGGCCACTTAAGGGCATTAGCTGCATAGTCAAATAATAGCATCTTTTGGCTGACAGTCTATTATGTCGACTACTTATGCAAGTCCGCCTAAGGGAATGTGCTACATAGTCAGGAAAAAGAACTCTCAAAAATTTACTTTTCTACTGCTAAAAAGCCAGTGAAAGTTTATGGAGATTCGAATTTTCCAAAGCATAGAGTTTGCTATATGGATAGAGGTACTTGAATATGGAGAGGATATTTCCAATAAATATTGTCAAAGAATTGGATGAATGTCACTCCTGTGAAGTTCTGAACGAAACGTAGGGAAGGGAAATATAAACCATAGACTTGAATACTCTCAGATCATGAAAAATAGTATGGGACAAATATGTTGAGGATGGCTATTTTTGCGGATCCCTACATATTGTCGTTAAGAAAACTAAGGAAAAAAGAGGTTTTCTTCCCAAGAATGAAGTTACCACTATTTGAAAAACCCGTTTGGGGGATGAATTATGCAGGGAAACCTAAGGGCATTGGATGAATAGTCAAATAATAGCATCTTTTTGGCTAACAGGTTTGTTATATGGACTGTTTATGCAAGGCCGCCCAAGGGCATGTGCTGTATAGTTAGGCAAAAGAAATCTCGAAATTGGACATTTTGTGACTAGAATTCAAGAAAAGGGTTATGGATATCTGGAAGTATTTAAGGTTAGGAATATGACGCATCAAAATGGGAATTGTTCAACGCATGTAAAGATACACAGACTAATACTAATCATAATCATGTTGTGGATGGGTCCTGAGTTGAGATGTTGGACTTCACTACATATCTCATTAGAATGAGAATCAAGCTAAATATAGTTATTGAAATACAATTTAACATCATGTGGGATGAGAGTATGGGAGATCTTAGTTTAGGGTCATAGATCTCGGACCATTATAAGGAATACAAAATGTGTGTTTTATAAACCTAATGTGAATGAAGACTAGGGTTTTCATACCACATTCATGTTTTCACAGGGGGACTTTTCAGCCAAGGGACTGAAAGTGAAATTTGGGGTTAGGCCCAAAGACTTGGGGCTGGATTCGAGGGATGCTCGAACGTTCCTACTTATCCCATAAAGATGGGAATCAAGCCGCACTTAGTTCTGGAAATACCCTCTGTATAGATTTGGTTCATACATATGAAGGGTGAAAGGGGACTTTAGTGAAATGATGGTTTGACCCAAGATAAAAGGTTTGGGCATTGCCATGTATGCACATAGTCTTTAGAATATAACATGATTGAAGATCAATGTAAATAATGATTCCCTATCAGGTGAGGGTTTCAAAGAATTTTGTAGTATATTTTCGTACAGGACAAAAGTGTTATACAGTTTAACATTATATAACAAGGACAAAGGTGAACTAGTGTGAAGAGATTGGTTTTCGGCTTGAACCTCAGGAGGTTGACTACGTACCCAGCCTAGAAGGCAAGGATCAAAGTCTGTGTAGTTCAATTGAAGAATGAATTTGTGATCATGTTTTTTTGAGAACAGTGACCTACAAAATGGTGTTGGGACTTACACAAGTTTAGCGGCCCAGAGAGGGTGTTATGGTTGAAGATTAATCTAAGATCACATGAGTCATACTCGGCGTGAGAAACAAGATGTAGAAACAACCCTAATGATGCACAGTTTAATTTCATGTAGGACATATAAGGGACTGTGTAGTTTAATTTCATGCAGTAAGGACTTAGGGAAGGACTATGCAGTTTAATGTCGTGTAGTAAGGACAAAAGAGGGGCTGTATAGTTTAACGTCATAGAGAAAGGATGGGTGTTGTACAGTTTAGCGTCATGCAGCAGGGATGTATGGATATGTAGTTTAATGTCTTGCAGTGAGGACAATGGGGACACAATTTAACATCATGTTGGACGTATTAGGGACTTTTTCACAGTTTAACATCATGCGGGACGAAGAGGCGCACAGTTTAACGTCATATAGCTAGGATGATGGTTATGTAGTTTAACATCTTGCTGGACATAAGGGACTTTTGTACAGTTTAGCATCATGTAGCTAGGATGTCATAGTTTAACGTCATGTTGGAAGATGGTGTGAATAGTTTATGGTCATATGCATAGACCGAAATGATATATTTGTGTTATACAAAATACTTCTTCAGAAATCTAGAATTGGTTGGATTCGTGATGAGTTCTCCATCCATTGAGATTAAAGAATAAGATCCATTGGAGTAGACATTATGTATTGAGTAAGGTCCTTCCCATTTTGGTTCAATCTTGGGAGGTTTCTTTCCTCGTATCATTGGAGTTCTGAGAACCAATACCAATTCTCCTTGAATTAATGAACAAAGACAAACTTTTTTGTTGAAAGCTTGTGCTATTCGATTCTGATTGACTTCCAAGTGATGCAGGGTGCACAATCTTTTTTCATCTAATCGTTCCAATTCATCCAATTGCTTTTGATATTGTTCATCTGTAGATGACTAATCACAAATGGCTACACTGAGTGAAGGTAATTGAACTTCAATGGGAAAGACTGCCTCCGTTCCATATACCAATGAATTTGGAGTTGACCGCGTTGCAGTGTGGGTGGTGGTTCGATAATCCCATAAAGCATGAAAGAGTTTATCAGGCCATAACTTCTTATATTTATCCACCATCTTTTTCAGTATATTTGAAAGAGTCTTATTAAAGGATTCTATCTAGACATTGGACACTGCATGATACCGAGATGAGTGGTTGGATTTGATTTTGTATTCTTGATACAAACCCCTTACCTCGGATGAACAGAAGTTTGTGCCATTGTTCGTTAATATGGTATGAGGGACACCAAATCTGGTAATGATGTTAGACTTGATGAAGCTAACAATGATTTTAGAACTAACTTCTTTGAGAGGTATTTCCTCTTCCCATTTGGAAAAGAAGTCAGTAGCAGTAATAATATAATCAAACTGCTTGGCTGTAGCTGAAGGATAAGGTCCCACTACATCCATTCCCCATGTGGCAAACGACCACGAGTATTTAGTTGTATGAAGAAACTATGGGGGTTGATGAATGAAGTTGGAACATATATGGATTGAATGAAACTTCTTCATGAAATCAACACAATCTTGTATCATTGAAGGCCAAAAGTATCCAAGCCTTCGAATTTGATCAGATAGTCTATGTCCATACTGGTGGGCACCACAGACTCCTGCATGCACTTCTTTTATGACAGCCATTGTCTCTTCACCATCAATACATCTGAAGAGAACTCCATCAAAACCGATTTAGTAGAGAATTTTTTCTAGGTGATCAGGGCTGTCATAAAGAGTAAAATTGACCACACGTCACCAGATTTGTTCTATCCTGGATCTATCAGGTGGAAGTGTTCCATTTTGAAGGTATTCCCTGATATGTGTCATCCATCCTGTAGTATAACCATATGGTTCAGAAATGGGACTGATTTCATTGATTTCCTCTGTTCTGGTTTGAACCTAAGGTGAAATTTTACAATGGTGGGCAATACTGATGATTGTCTAGTCCCGGTTTGGATCTTCCAGAGTTGTGGATATATTGGAAAGTGCATCAGCTTGGGCATTTTGTGATCACAGGACATAAGAAAATTTCGGTTCTGAAGGAAATTCTGCCATTAACTCTCTGACGTAATCATACAAATGGATTAACTTTTCTTTTCTGATGGCATAATCCCCATTGACTTGTTTGATTACCAGGTCTGGATCACCTTTAACCTTTAAGTGATTCACTTGTCCCTGAAGTTCCAACTCCAAGCCTGTGATGAGAGCTTGGTATTTTGCTTCATTATTGGTACCGCCTTCCCAAAATAAGAAGGAATAAGGTAGCACTACCTTTTTCGGAGAAATGAGCACAATTCTCAACCCAACTTTGTTGAATTTAGGATCTTCCATTTTCTTCCCTGTTGGACTTCTGAAAGCACCATCAAAGTACATTCCCCATGTTTGAAGATTATGTTGAATAGAAAAGACTTCTTCATAAGGAAGTTCAATATCTAAATATGTATCTTCTACTGAAGGATGTTCAGCAAGGAAATCAGCCAGAGATTGGCCCTTTATCACCTTTTGAGACACATACTGGATATCAAATTGCTGCAAAATAACTGCCCACCTTGCCAGACATCCTGAAAGCATTGGACGACTAAGGATAAATTTGAGCGGGTTATTGCGCGATACCAATTGGACCTCATGATGTTGCAGGTAGTGTCTCAACTTTTGAACTGCAAAGATTAATGTTGGGCAGCACTTCTCAATACTTGAATATCGGGTTTCTGCTTCAAGCATAGTTCGACTGAGATAGTAGAGGCTGTTTTCATTCCCATCATCATTCTTCTGGGCAAGGAAGGAACCCAATGATTGCTCTAAAGCTGTCACATAAAGAATAAGTGGCCTTACTCCATTAGGTGGCATTAATATCGGTGGACTCAAGATATATTTCTTAAGAACATTGAATTCTTATTGAAATTATTTAGTCCACTGGTAAGTGACTCCCTTCTTCATCAATTTGGTGAAGGGTAAACTTTTTCCTGCCAAATTGGCGATGAAACACCGAATATAGGCTAAGTGTCCTTGAAGTCCTCTCAATTCCTTCAAATTTAGAGGAGGTGAAATACCAAGGATTGAATTTGTATTCTCAGGATCGACTTCAATACCACGATGGCATACAACAAAGCCGAGAAAGTTTCCTGAGGTTACCCCAAAAGCACATTTTAAGGGGTTCATCTTCAAATTGTGTTGTCGAAGTTTGTGGAATATGATTTCCAAATCAGCCAAGTGATTAGAACATTGTCTGGATTTAACCACCAAATTTTCCAAATAACATTCAACAAACTTCTCTAAAAAGGGTTTGAAGATATGATGCATGGCATGCTGATATGTTGCGCCTGCATTATTCAAGCCAAAGGGCATTACTTGATAGCAAAACACACCCTGAGGGGATCTAAAGGCTGTAGATTCTTTATCTTCTAGAGCCATTCATATTTGATTATACCTTGAATATCCATCCATGAAGGAAAGTGCTTCATAGCCAACTGTTTCATCAATTAAGAGTTCTGTGATTGGAACTAGAAAATCATCCTTGGGACAATGCCGATTAAGATCTCTGAAATCAATGCAAACTCTAATTTGTTCATTCTTTTTTTTTCATAGGTACAATACTAGCCAACCATTTTGGATATTGAACTTCTCTGGTGAAGTTAGATTTGATAAGCTTATCCACCTCAACTTCAATTTTGGAAGCATAAGTTGGGTGTGTTCTTCTTGCGGCTTGCTTGAATCCTCGATGTTCTTATGGAAAACCCAAATGATGAGTAGCAACATCAGGATCAAGCCCTAGCATTTCTGTATAGTTCCATGAAAATATATCTTGATTTTGATTCAAAAATGAAATATACATTTCCAGCTCTTCAAGAGTCATGTCTGTACTAATTAAAGTGGGTCGTGGATCTTCTTTTGTACCCAGATTTATTTCTCTGAGTTCATCCACAGTGGTAGAGATACCCTCTTCAAATGCTGGAGGAGCATCTATGAGATCTTCCTCTTCTTCTTCAACACATTTTATTTCTTTTGTTTCTACTTGCATAGTATATGATGAAGTAGAATTTACAGGATTAAGAGAGATGTTAAAATTTGAACATCTTGAAGAAGAGGCTTCCATTTCTGACCCTATTAATGATGAAGGGTCTTCCTTGGGTAATAAAGAGAAGATGATAGATGGAGAATCGAAATCATCGTTCACATATGACATTGTTATAACTTCTTCTGGCCTAGTTGGTGAAGTATAGACTTGTTGTATTTCATCAGATGAAATGAAGACATCTCTATTTGAGCTTTCATCATTTCCTGGTAAATCACCAATTTCTCCCATGCTGTCTGGCTTGATTGTCGTAATTGACATTATGGAAGTTTCCATAAGAGTATTTGGATTTGGGTCTATCCTGTCAATTTGACAGATAGGCAACACATAATTTGTACTCACATGTATGAATGGGTTTACTGGAATCATTTCCAAACCATATGGAGCATTAACTTTGGTAACCTCCCTTGTTGTGGATTTCTCCTTTCCCTCCATGTGATAGAATTCCGCCTCAATGTATTGAGATTCACATGTTTTGAATGGGGCTTTATCACCATACAATGTCCCAATTTGGCCATTGAAACAATATTTGAGACATTGATGATATGATGAAGGAATAACTGCATGTTGATGTAGCCAAGGTCTTCCAAGAAAAATGTTGAAAGCTGTGTCCTGATGAACAACCATGAAATCTGAATTGGATACAAGATCTCCAAACTGAGTTCTGAGTGTGATCTCACCCAGAGGTTCTTGTTCATTTTTATCATATCCTTGAAACATCAATGTATAAGGACATAAATCAGATTTGGTGAGGCCCAATCGACGAAGTGTACGAATGGGGATGAGGTTGACTCCTGAACCATTATCAATGAAAGCTCTTCGAATGTATACATCATTGACCTTGCCAGATAAATACAAAGGTATAATATGTCCATGAACAACATCATATTAATCTTCATCTGTGAAAGATATCACTACATGGAATTCTGCAGGATTATTCTCTACATGATAGACTTCAGCCGCAACAATTTCAGTTTCGAATTCCTGAGGACTTGACAAAGCCTCAATGAGTGCCTCCTGAAGATTCTTTGATAGGTTAAAGGCATCCAGAATTGATAACTTGGTTGGTACTTGGGACAAATGTTTCAAGACATCATATTTTTTATCCAAAGGTCTGTGTTTCCCAATAGGAACATGCGGTTTTGCAGGTGCCTTAGAAGTTGAATCTTTGGAAGTAGATGCATCTTGTATCGGGGTAGGAGTTGGAAATAATCTTGGATTTGGAAGATTAGACCGACTAGGTCTATTTACTTGTTGTGTGGAAGAAGGTGTAACCTCTAACCGATCCTCTAGAATAATTGTGCCAGGACTGAATCTGACTTGCATGGAAGAACTTTATTATTATTATTGAGCTTGATGAAGGGCTATGCCATGAGTTTCTGCTGCATATACAGTTTTAGCAGGGGTAGAATTGGAATAGTGTCTTTTGGGATATCCACATCTTCCTATGTATCCCAGACCTATGGAATTCCCTCTAATTCCTCTGTTTGATATAGGGAAATCAGGCTCATCGAGATCAAAACTGTGACAGGCATAAGGATCTGTTAAGTGAATCATGTTAACAAAACCAAAGATCAACTCTTCATCTGATGAAGACTCTACCTGATTAGCCAGTTTAGGCTGCACCATTTGGTGGGACGGTGCCCGTGGATTCGAAGTAGACGGCATAAAATCTTCCAGAGTCAAAGAAAACTTGGGATTCGACACAAAATCATCTTCTTCAGACTGATATTCTTTCTTTGAATTTTTCCATTTCATTGAAGATTTTCCCTCTGATGAAGGGGGATTTACTGTGGCATTCATAGCAGAAGACATAATTGGTTTCTTCAATTGCGTTAGCAAAATGGAATGAGTTCAGTTGATCGTTTTCCGGACCATCCAATCATTATATTTCTGCGCATTTTTTCTTTTGACTTCTTGCCACTCGCCTTCTTCCTCTGGATCTGTAGCAATAACACATGCTACCTGAGCTGAAGAACCTTTCAATTTGACTTGTCCCGAGTCGACCATTTTTTTAGGAGGTCTTTGAAAATAAAACACTCCTGAATGGGATGCCCTAACATCTGATAAAATGGGAAATAGTTGGGATAGTCTTTATCTCCTTCCTTGTTAAGCCTTTTGGGCCTTGGCAATTGAACCAAATTATTTTCCAGAGCCGAAATGAAGTAACCAGGAACTTGTTCATTTCGGAAAGAATAAAATTTACTCTTCAGATCCTCAAATTGTTTCCATCTTTGATCTCTTTTATCATCTTGACGAAAATACCTCTGTTGTTGATGCTCAGGAGGTGGAGACCTTCGGAAAGATGATGTTTTTGAAGTGGAAGAAGGTACAGGTGCTTGTTTAAGCGTAACTGTAGAAGTCTCTGCTCTACTCATTCTCTTTCCTGGAGCTGATGGAATTACATGATTTTTATCCTTAATCTTCGTAAGAGAGTCTTCAATCTATTGAGCAATCGAAGTAAGGTCTCAAAACCCTCCTGTGTATTTCACAGGGATCAATGGTGTGAATAATTCATCATGCAAATTTTCCACACAGATTGGCAACAATTCCTCTTGAGGGAGTGCTAAGCCTAGGGAATATGTTAATCCCTTCCAGCGAGCGATGAAATCCGAAACCCTTTAATTCTCCCTTTGCTTACAATTTGTAAGATCAAAAACTATTGTCTTTGGGAAAGTTGAGCTAAATTAAAGAAGGAATTGTTGAAGAAGATCTTCCCACCTGGTAATTGACCGGGATTGCAAGCTTTTATACCAGACAAAAGCAGGCCCTTGTAATGAATATACAAAACACCTGAGCTTAATTGCTTCCTGTTGCTGAGGGATTCCCATCACAGGATCACAATGAGAGAAAAAATGTGTTAAGTGTTGCTCTGGGTCTCCCGAACCATTAAATATTGGGAATTTGGTACTTGAAAAATTTTATGGGGGAGGAATTGTATCAACCCATTCAGGGTAAGCTCTATTTTTTGGTTGAATTTGAGCACATTTCCCATCCATAACTTCCAACCAAGCTGTTATTGACTCAATAGTAGTTATTAACTTTTGAAAAACATCTGGTTGATCTTGGACCTGAGTAGGTGCAATAAATGGAGCTTGTATAGGTGTGGTGGCTGGTACTACAATTGATGATAACACCACCGGCTTTTGTTGCACCGAACCCAAAAGATTATACCTGTGAGGGTGTACTAATAAAGAAGGATATTCTTGATCCCTATCATTAGCTGAAACAAATTCCCTTGGCTGAATGACTCCATCACGCTTAGGAGGAAGACTACCTTGAAGTAGTTTTGCATTCAAACTCCTCAATTCCTTCTTTTCTTCCTCTTGTTACGCAAATCTTCGCTCTAGTGAGACTGATTGGCCTTCTCTAGAGGAAGGATATGTAACCTGATTATTTCATTTCCCCTTGTTGGATGCCTTTTAGAGATGGGGAAGTTGATTATTTGAAGGAATAACTAGATTCTGGGTAAGCCTTTGATTTCGTGTACGCACACCTTCTTCATTTGTGTCTGTGCGTACAACTTCTTGAACATGAACCTCTTCATCTGATCCCTCTGAGTGAGCCTCATCTGGGGGATTAACAACAAAGAAATTGATGACATTAATTGATGCATAACACATTGCATCCCTTCTATCATCATTTCTGCAATATTGTCTTTTTCCATGTCCCTGATGAGACATTGCCTTTTGTCGATTTGATCCCTCAGGAACTTCTTGATGAATCATAATTTGGAGGGAATCCCTTGATAATTCGGCTCTTTGTTCCTCTTATGGATTCTTCCCTAATCGAGAGAAGACTGAATTTTTCTGAGGAAGATATTGAGGATTTTAAAAAGTCCCCAGTCCTGTGGACAGGGGATGTTCCTGCTGTTTCTGCTCAACTCCCCGAATCCTATTTGTTGATTCTGAGGGTTGGGTTAAAAGAGTCCCCAGTCTGGAAAGCTGGGGTGGTTCTTGAGCTGCTGCATATGATAATTTATTAAAAGATCTCCTGATCATGTGGACTTTAGTCTGGAAATTGGCTGGATGCATTAACCTGCATCCACTCAAATCACCTGGCTCAAATGAACACTGGATGATTTCTGACACTTCTGTCACCTGATGATGTGGTCGCTATAAAAAAGAGTCCTATTCGATATTATCATTTGCCTGATGCAAGAGTAATTCGAAAACTTGTTCTTTGTATGCCTGACTTTGGGAAGAACTAGTTGAGGACTGTTCTTGAGCAAGACTTTGATTACAAACAAAGCCAATTGGCTGTGGCCGGCCATGAGCAATAACATTGCATGAAACCATTTTCGGCGGGTTTTGTTGACTGGAGAGTACAGTGAAATTTAGTACTCCATGAACACCCCATACCTTGATATGAATACCATATGGGGCATTGGCAATTAACTGGAGCGATCTTTTTAGTGCGCCAAGGCATGAATGCTGAAGGGATCTCTGCTGCTTTTCAACCTTCAGATATCAAGAAACCAAGAGAGATGCCAAATCAATTTGGTGTTGTAACCCTTCTATTATCTTGACACGATTTTCATATTCATCATAAGATAATATTTTCTTTTTCAACTGACAAAGAGTTTTCCATATGTTGAGATGAATATCATGAATTCTATTTTCTGTCAACATCTCTGGAATTTCATACTGAGAGTCAGCCAAAGGCCAAAACATGACTGGCACTTCACCTTTAGCCAGTTGTTTTCTCATATTCAGCACTTCCTCTTTATCATTCAATGAAGATTCTTCTACATGATTAGACCAGAGCTAGTGCTTCCTTGTTGCTTCTTCAGATTCAACAAGATTGATAGAGAATTCATTTATCAAACTAGAAGATGAATGACCCAGGGGTGGTTCAGAGAATGACCTACACCCCGGGTTATCTTCTGATTGAGAAAGTGTTTCACTTGATAGTGGTAAAGAATCAGACATGACTGGCCTCACATTTGCAATTGCCTTAAGATAAGAGGGATTTCTCGTTACTGCATTGTCCTCTGAATAATTTTCCAGACAATGTGAATTACTACTGTGGAGAGGAATTTCACAGCTAAATTCATCATCATGGGGAGGACCACCATGGTGGGTTACAACAAAAGATGAAACCTTTTGCTTCTTGATCTTCTGGCCACATAGAGGGTTCTTGTGGCACTCATCTGAAGATGAAACTTCAATATCGACTGAACTATCATGAAGAAAGCCTTCATGAGGAAGTTTCTGATGAAGACCTTCAGAATTAATGTTCCCACTATTATGAAATGAGAGAGTAGAATCTTGAATTCCAATAGATAATTGTTTGAGGTTTTCAAGAATTCTAGCATCGATCAAGGACTTATTAAAAATTGGCTCTTGATTTGTTAACTATGCAGGGAGGGTCTTCTTCTTAGACTCCTTCTTAATCACTTTAGGAACCACTTTTTGACAAAAGTGGTTATTATGGGTAGGTGTATGTGCCTGCTCAGAAGAAATAGTCAGGTTAGGCGGATTATCTCCACTCAAATCACGTGTATGTTCCTGACTTGGTTGTCCGTATGACATGGGGGAGTATTCCCCACAACCCTCTTGGACTGGAATAGAGGTGTGTGTCTATTATGGAGTGATATTCTATTGTGTCACTCCACTAGTAGGGATGGATTTTTATTTCTTTCCCTATGATGCTGCTGAAGCTGTTATAATATTCTGACAGGCATCCAGAATATGAGCAGGGATTTGCTTCTGCTCTTTCACCATTGACAGAATATGCTTGGTGACTTCAGCTGCCAGAATGGGGATATACATCCATTCCATGTCTGGAGTCGGTGTATGTTCCTGCTCCTGTCCTCCTTTTCCTGTCAGTGAATTCTGACAGTACTCATGTGTGCGGGCAGAGAGTTGAGTCTGCCTCCTGTTTGACATTGGGGCTTTCCAATTGACTTCTCCGGGTGCTACCAAATGAGACTGTTGGTAGTCTTGATCAATACTAGTAGGTGTATGTGCCTTCTAATTGCACTCCTCCGAACGTGGTTGATGAACTTCCTTCAATACTAGCAGACAAGGCTGCTGGCAAGATTGATGAGTGTAAGCAGGTGTATGTGCCTGTTTACTAGGTATCAACACATTGGGTTGGTGGGATTCATCGTATATAGTCAGACGAGCTTGCTGACTAGCTAATGATTTATAAACAGGTGTATGTTCCTATTTATAGTACTCCACCAGAATTTCCTCGCGGGATTGGTGTGTTTCTGCCAGATGAGTCTGCTGGACAGCGGAATTAAAACGGACGGGTGTTTGTACCTGCTCGTTACTTTACACCAAGTTAGGTTGGTGGACTTCTCCGGAAATGGCAGAGATAAGAACCTTCTCACTATTGATTGGTCATCGCCTCTGGTGGGTCGTCTTGCCTACTCGGGTTCGAGGAACCTGAGTCGAATGCTTGGAGACGACACCCTCATCATGTTGAGGGTGCACTGCCACATGAGTCTGGCAGCGATTATTGGTGGGAGCCCTCAGGAAGGACTCCTATCTCCTTGAATTAAGGCCTTTAGTGACCTTATCATTCACCTATGCAGAATATGGGAGGGAATG
This sequence comes from Viscum album, assembly GCA_963277665.1. Taxonomy (NCBI): domain Eukaryota; kingdom Viridiplantae; phylum Streptophyta; class Magnoliopsida; order Santalales; family Viscaceae; genus Viscum; species Viscum album. The sequence continues at coordinate 1,313,917,124 of OY728139.1, forward strand.
GTGATTGTGTTCTGGGGATAACGACCCGAAACGGTGGTTGGAACCACCTACTTCTTGATCGCTGGTTGTCGTTGTCCAGACAACCAGGGTGAATTATTGACTTGGAAGGCTTGTCGAGCAGCCTCTAGATTCGGAATAGTACCATTCTGAAGGTATTCCTTAACCAACGCATTTGATACCCAGCATTGAAGATGCTGAGTAGGTGATGTCGTCCTCAGAGCGGACGACGATCCATCAGGAGTAGCAGCAGATGCATTCACAGTAGAGGTATTCATAGTTGTGAACATAAGAGGAGCCATTTCTGTAATGCATAAGATCTTGGAAAAGAGTGCATGTTCGATATTATAGACATAATCAAGATAAGTCCAGCCACTACATATTTTGGATGAGCACATATGTTATTGATTGTTTTTTGGCCCTCTCATTGAGTTTAAATAGGGGCCTAACAAATAAGTAAAACATCACTTTAACTTGGTTAAGGATTCACGTCGGGTTCACCATTTTTTGTTTCGCGCTAGAATTGGGGATGACCTTGTTTTCTTAAGGTTCAAACTTTCCAATCGGTTTCTAACAGGTTTTTTCATAGAACCGGAAACATCCAATGATTCTATATCCATTTGGACCTACTTTCCAAAGGTAGGTTCTTATTAGTTGTGGAATGATAAGGATTAAGAATTTTCATTGGTTGAGAGGATGGGAGGTCGGACTCATCACACCTTTTTGGGAGGAATTATTGTCTACTCCGGGACTCTCTTTATAGATTTGAGTTATGTTCGTGAATCCTTATTAAACTACCAAGTATGAAAATGATCTTTCCTTTAGATATGAAAATCAATGATTAGTATGTAGGAGATTTAGAGAATCTTTTATATGTATTCGAGGTTTTTCATCGATAGAGAATCATCTGTATTTGTTTAGAGATTCTTAGTCAATGGTATCCTTTAACACATTATATAGAAATCTCTTGGTCATTATGATAACCATACTGGTTTTAAATCCACTATGTGGGGCTCTTTAAGTTTATTGTCATTCAGAAGGACATGGATTATTTCAGATTTGGGATCGTACCCACAGATGGGCTACCTACGTATCCTTGTTTAGAAAAGGAATCAGAACCCACGTAGTTCGAGTAAAGAAGTATGAGGTTTATGCATGGTTGATGGCTCAAAGAAATATGTCATAATTACTTTTACGCTCTAAGCTCACGTGAGTCATGCTCGGTGTGAGAAACAAGAGTTATTGATAAAACCTAACAATTTTGCCACGAAAGATGCAATCATGAGAGATAATATGGGGCTTATGTATGTATGACTGCCCAAATAGATGAGGATTGGGATTTACTTTAGGGAAGAAACCCAAGAACAAGGTCCATAAAGGTATATGTGCTTTATGGAGATTTGGATACTTAACTTAGGGCTTACTCTTGAGAAGGATTCACAAATTAGTGGGGACTTATGATTGGGTTTTACTCCTGATAAGGAAGCCTAAATCAAAAGAAATTAAGACTGGTTAAGAGAAATTATGATTGGGGCTTGTTCTTGAGAAGGAGGCCCAGGTTAAGGGAATTTGAAGACTGGGACTTACTCCAAAGGAGGATGCCTAGGATTAAAGAAGCTTATGAATGGGGCTTACCCCTGAAAAGGAGGCCCAGGTTAAGGAAAATTATGACTGGGGCTTACTCCTTAGAAGGAGGCCCATGAATAGGGGACTTGGAGCTTACTCCTAAGGAGGATGCCCATGTTAAGAGAACTTGGACTAGGGCTTACTCCTAAAAAGGAGGCCCATGTTAAGGGACTTGGGGCTTACTCCTAAGGAGGATGCCCATATTTGGGAATTTGAGATTGGGACTTACTCCTGAGAAGGAGGACCAAGTTAAGGAAAATTATGATTGGGTCTTACTCCTGAAAAGGAGGCCTAGGTTAAAGATCCTCTCATCTTAAAAGATGAGGTTGAATGAATAAAATCTCTAACCATAGTGACATAAATATATGTAAATCACTAGGTTTTGAGAGATGTTCCACAGAATTGTTTTTCAGATAAGGAATCCAACCAAGGAATCATGCCATAAATGGATTTGAAGAGGTTTATGAAGGATAAATCCTGAAGAGGAGAGGTGGATTTGAATAAGAGAGGTGAATAGGCTGGAGGGGTACACAAAAAGAAGTAGGCTCACCCAAAAAGAAATAGGCGTGCATGTCCTGTTTGTGCGCGCAGGTCTTGGTCGCATAGGTATGCCTGCCCAGCACAGGTGTACATGCGCGTCGGTCAACCCATAGGGTAATACTTGGGCGAGGCTTGGATCAAGACCTTAGTATTATCCCTAGGGGCTTCTAGAAGAGTGGCATGCTGGTTCTATTGAAGGGATAAGGCGACGCACAGGTGTCTTCATTTCCCTTAAGGGTTAGACACCTAGGCGCACAGGTCCTGGTGAATTTCAACACTTAGGCCTTGTTACCCCTCTTTAGATCTTCCGTTCTAGGTAAGAAATTACCTTATAAGTGTTCATAAGGCTTCGAGAAGAGACTAGTGCGCCGCGAGCTCAAATATGAGTTTCTGGATTTTTTGTACTCGAAATGGGGGGCCCACAAGAGGGTATTTATAGGCTGCTGAAGACCCTGGGAAAAAATCAAATAGGGTGTGCAGGTCACCTACACGCCCAATATGCGGCGCGTAGGTACCCTGTGTGACCATCTTGGAACCTACGCGACCCATGCTGAAGCAAATCCTTGTTCATTCCTTTGTCAATTTTTGATGTTTCTTCAAAGGATGAATCACTTTATGTTAAGGTATTACCCCTTTTCAGTTGTTTAGACTCTGTGATGAAAAGGAGCGTCAATAAAGGGTGAAAATTTTAATATTTACTCTAATACCAAGAGTCTCAGGTGTATCTTCTCACAGATGGGCCTGAACCTGAGACGTTGACGATGGCTAGAGTTCATCTAGGACTATGACCTTGAGATAGTCTATACTCCTGGGAAGGGGAACATGGTACCAGATGCACTCAGCAGGAGGTCTGGTCTACAACTGTTGAGTGAGGTATCTGAGTAGCTAGTCATGCTACGGATATCCTTCATAGATAAAGATGGCACAACTACCTATAGTCTATGACTGTCACTCCCCCAATTATTCAGAAAATTCGGGGGGGGGGGGGGAATAGCTTGTGATGTTGACTGTGAGGCCCTACGTGCTCAGATATCCTCAGGACAGTCTCCAAAAGGATTTTCTGAAGGTGGGGAGCACATCATCCTCTTCAGAGGATGCACAGTGGTACCAGTGATGCTTCATATGTAGGTGTTGAGGGAGATCCATACATACCATTTAACGGTACATCCTGGAGTGGAGAAGATGTACCAGGACCTCCGGTGTCAGTACTGATGTCCTTGGATGATGGAAGCAGTGATAAATTTTGAATCCCAATGCCTCACTTGTTAGAAAGTGAAAACTGCTCAGAGCTGGCAGAAGTCTTAAGCCGACAGGAGGAGGGAGACCATGTCTTCCTATGGGTCTCACCTCGATAGGGTTTGTGGAGATTTGGTTGGGGAGACAAGTTATCTCTAAGGTTCATCTGACCTTTCTAGATTCTTAGAAGAGTGGGTGAGGCGGTGTACCATCTATCTCTTTCCCCACAGATGCACTGGGTGCATAATTCTTTCCATGTGTCATAGCTGAGGAGATTCGTGCATGATCCATCTCACGTTATCAACTAGGGAGAGTTGTACTTTGATGATGGGGTGACTTCTAAGGTGTTTCCTGTGGAGTTTGAGGATCGACAAGAGCGGTTCCTTCATGAGCGGTCGATACCATTGGTGTGCATTCGCTGGCAGCATGGGAACCTCCAGGAGAGAACATGGGAGAGGGAGGCTCAGACTCATGCTCAGTACCCCCATTTGTTTCCTTAGTCTGTGTTTTGGATTTTGGGGATGAAAATCCCTAAGTCGGGGAGAATTTAATGTCTCAGAATTTCCGTATATTTTTTTAATTATATGGAATTATTTGGAGACCGCGAAATCTGACGACGCGTGATTCCGAGGCCCGGAGTGCCTAGAATTATCCGTCGATGTTTTCTTAAAATTCAAATAGCGCGCATAAGCAGTTTTCCTGAAAAAGTATAATAACTCTTAAATGGTTGCCCGGATCAGAATTACGAGGGCATCGTTGTGCTCAAGATGGAGGGTTTACCCTAGGCACAACTTAAGTTAAGTCGGCGTGAGCCTCCTGTGAGAAAACACAAAAATGACATAACCATAAATAAAATAATTAAATTAAATTATAATATTTTTCAAATGATTATAACTCACAAACGGTAACTTGGATTAAAAATCCGAGACCACTGCTGAACTCGTCAGGGTCTGCTCTTGTTTGGAAGATACTAACATTGGCCGGCGCGGGCTACCAGTGAAAGTTAGTTTTTGGCCATAAATAAAATAGTTAATTGAAAACTATTTTATTTTAAAATACACAACTTTTAAATGGTAACTCATATTGAAAATATGAGAGTACCATTAAGTTCGTTGGGGCGGTTTCACTTAGTCAGAGCCTAACCTTGATCGGCGCGGGTCGAGGGTGTCTGTTAATAATTTACTGAGGTTTTTTTCGGGTAAGTTCAGTAAATGCATGAGTAGCATTTTTTAAATTATGAACCATTGCTCGGATTAAAAATCTGAGGGCACCGTTGAATCCACAACGCTAGGATTCGCTTAAGGGAGGCTTCACTTTGAACGCAGTAGGTCCGGAGAAAAAGTTAGTTTTTGGAACTTTTTAATAGAATAAATAAAATAACTTTATTATATTATTTTTATTCTATTCCTCCAATGGACAAGTGGTAAGGTAGGACCAGTGATGTGTTAAGATAATAAATTTCTTTACCCTCCAATCTAAGTAACAACAATGTTTGGGGAAATTAGGAAGTTTCCTAATTAATGAGCCACCATTAAATTCCAACGTCGTTACTTACCATCACTCCCTCCTATATATATGGAGCTTGGGGGGGGGGAGGTACCGAAACAGCTTCTCCAAGAAACAAAGTGATAAAGGAGAGCCACAATGTTGGACCCTTAGAAGACGGAGCCGACCTAGATGGAGGTGACAAGTGACACCGAACCACGAACCGGAAGGCGACGTACGAGTGACGTCATTGGGAATCAGTTGCGGGGAAGAAGAACGCCAACCTGCCTCCAAGCGAGAATGCGCTCCAATGGGTTTTCATGGTAAGGGGTTATTTTGTTTGTGCATTTTTGTTTCCCTCTTCCCCATTCTTGAAATTATATGAAGAATGTGTGTCAACCGACTAATGAGTTGACCCACGATTCATTCGTCTTTGTGGGAGGCTGTTTCATAGAATCTTGTGGGGTTTATCTTGTTGTTTAATTCAATTGTTATTAAACCATTAACCTCCCTCATGTTACGAGCTAACGCGGAGGGAACGGGCCTAATGAACCCTTCCCAAACCCTCTGCTATATTTGTTACATCCTTGTGCCTCCATGGAAGACCGACAGCGCGACGACACCGACCAGCTACGTGGTGGATAGCATGTCAACGCACACTGCAAGAGGAGGCTGCGACACAAAGCCACGACGGTCGTCGGAGAAGCTGGAACCGGTTGTCTGCGGCGTGTCGTCGCATGCCACCAATGAACAAGGAGGGTCGCGGCTCGTCAGCCATGGAAAACATAGGAGAGGTCGGCCGACTAGCTGGCCGGCCGCGATGGATCCGGTAGAGCAGAAGTGGAGCGCGCCACCGGTGGAACATCCACGCGGTAGCAAGGACGCGACCTGTGATGGCCATGGTAGGAGAAGGAGGGCGTCGGTCTGACCGGCGGCTGGTGGATGGGGCGCATGCCGGCGACGTGCCCGGTGGAGGACCCGCGGCCCGTCGGCCACGACGTGGAGGACCCACGATTCCATGTGGCGCCACGTTGGGTCAACCATCAAGGGTTGACCCATTGATGTGTCCCCATGATACATCATCCTTACCCAGACGCATCGCCTCTGAGTGTCCCTAGAGGCCCGCGCCGCTAGGCGGGTGGCACCACTGGGTTGATCCAATGGACCGACCTGCCGCCCAGTGGGCCCCTCCCTATATGACCCAGGAAGCCCTTGATGGCCTCCCCCTTTTGCAGGATAGCCTAGACCTTGGCCCAGTGAGCGGACTCCACCGTAGCCCAGCCCAGGCCAGGTCGGGCTGGGTCGGACCAGACCCAGGCCAAAAAACACTTAAAGGGACTTATCTTGAGAACTAAATGTCTGTTTGAAGAACCGTCTGCGGTGTTGTGACCTTGGAGTGAGACAGTCCTTTTGGACTACTCCATGATTTTTTTAGAGAAACTTGGAGTACGGCCGGGTTGGATCGCACCCGAATCTAACTAGTCCCTCAACACTAAAATGTCAATAACGCACAGACCGAGTGTCTGATTGACACATTGTCTATTGAGTTGGAACCCTTATGACATGACATATCATTGGTTTACTTCCTTGTCATACTTTTTACCATAATACGACGTATGTCTTGAGAAGCGGTTCTCCCAAGCGAGCTATGTACGAAACCTTACAGTTGGCTGAAACCTGAAGAATGCTTGACGATGTCCAAGGTGGGAAGCGGATTTGTGTGACCCAGCAGGCCCATGGTGGTAAGTGGCTCTGTGTGACCCAGCATGACCATGATACCCATCAGGGATGAGTACCACAACTGTTCAAGGTTAGTGGGAAGCAGTTCTATGTGGCCCGGTAGACCCACTATACTCGATAGAGGAGGAGTTCTCTAGCAGTTGAGGAGTTCGAGGTTTTTGATGGATGATTCTATGATTACTTCCCTAGAATGTACATTGTGGTGACTACCATGGATAACAAGATGCATCGAATGGCTTGAGGAGCTGTTCTCCCAAGCAGACTACGTATGGAACCCTGTAGTTGGCTGAGACCTAAAGACTGCTTGATGATTAGCCCAGTGGGAAGCGGCTCTGTGTGACCCAGCATGCCCATGGTGGGGAGAGACTCTATGTGACCCGAGAGACCCATGGTGCTCGACAGGAGGAGTACCTCAGTTCGGCCAATGTGGGAAGCGACTATGCGTGACCCGACATGCCCAAGGTGGGAAGCGGCTCTGTGTGTCCCAGCATGCCCATGGTACCCATCAGGGATGGGTACCACAACAGTTCATGGTTAGTGGGAAGCGGCTCTGTGTGACCTGGCAGGCCCACTGTACTCGATAGATGAGGAGTTCTCCAGCAGCCAAGGAGTTCGATGATGTGACAACCCTTCTACCCTAGAATAAATCTTATTGTGAGCTGTATTTACTTTGTGCTTGTGATTGAGGTTATGCGATGTGGTACCTTACCTTTTTGGTACTTTACCTTCATGGTGTTACCCTATGGTTTTTCTTTGTGGAATTCTAGGAGACCTTCGAGGTCTCGGGGTCCCTACTGAGCATCGTTATACTCACCCCTACACAGGCTTTTCCCGAACCTTGTTGTGTCTTGTGCAGACGATGAGCAGCTGGGCTAAGGTTTGAGGGAGCCAAGACCTAGTGGTACGCAGAGGATACAAACAAACATGAAGTGCTGAGGAGGTGATCTATACATACCCTTCAAGTAGGATCCGGGTTGGACCGTTTGGTGTGACGCGACGCAGGGACTACTGATCATGAGCTGTACCTACCCTTCCGGTAGGGTCCATGGTGGATGATCTAGGAGCTACTTTTCACCTTTTAGATGTTTTTTATTTTTCATTTGTACTTGTAATTTTCCAGTTGGTCTTGTATTCCGGCCCCTTTTCTTTCAAAACTCTTTTACTACAACAGTTGCTTCACGGTTGTTTCTTTTTGTGTTCTTAGGCCGTGTGTTTGTACAGGTTTAAAGGACATGCTTTCCCGTTTTAGGGAATACGCTTTTCGGTGCTAGTGGCCAGCCCCTGGCCTATGGAAGGGGGACTTGGGGTAGTCACGACACGAGCCCTGAGGGATGGTTCATGACACATTTAATCTTATCTTCATCACCAAACTCACTAAAGACTTAAATTGTGTTGCAACCTTTACATCTTCTGGTGTTGTTTTTCAGGAGCGGTCAACAAATTGGGAACTTGGTTAAGGTCATCTTAAGGATGGGGTGTATATGTTTGATACCCACACCATCCATTTCTTTTTCATCCACCTTTTCTCATGCCATATACCTAAATTTTATCCTTGTTCATCCACCGAATTCCGTCTTACATAAGCTCTGCCCCCAATTCATTCCACACCTTTCATTCCACTGCGAATCCTGTATGTTTGCTAAACATCATCGGGTGATGTATGTTCCTCGACTTGAAATGCATGTAGAAAATCCTTTAGACCTTATTCATTCTGATGTATAGGGTCCTTTTATGGTTCCTAACCAATTAGGGTACAATTATTATGTTTCCTTTATTGATAACTACTCATGTATGACATGGCTTTACCTTCTACGTGATCGGTCTGAAGTGTTTTATACTGTTTAGAACTTTTATCATGAAATTCATACTCAGTTCTCCACCTCCATTAAATGTCTCTACTCTGAAAATGGACTAGAATATTTATCTACTCTCTTATAGCATTTTGTCAAGGTTAAATTCATCATTCATCAAACATCCTGGCCTGATACACCTCAACAGAATGGAGTTGTTGAGCGTAAACATCGTCATATTCTAGAGACTTCTCATACTCTCATATTCCACATGTAGGTGCCTCTTCATTTTTTGGGGGATGCCATCCTTACTGCTACATACCTCCTCAATCACCTTCCTTCTTCTATCATTCAGTGGGAGACTCATTTTTAGGCTCTGTTCTCCTCTCTCCCTCCTCACCTATTCCCACTCAGTGTGTTTGGGTGTCTGTGTTATGTCTGTGAAACTCATCCCAAACTCTCCAAGCTTTCTCCCAAATCCCTCCAATTCACATCCCTAAAATATTCCCACACTCAATGCGCCATACTTATGGTGGTATATTATCTCTGCTAATGTATCTTTTGTTGAGATCTCTCCTTTCTCTCTTCTCTCTTCCCCTCCTGACACCACCATCAATGATTTTCTTCCTCTAATCATCCACTCACCTCTGCCTCTGGTGTCCCACTCTACGGATCACCAGTTTGACACTATCTACTCTCTTCACCCATCGGATGTGTCCTACGTCTAGGCTGATGACACCATCTCCCTAGCTTCGTTCAACTCTTCTGCTCTGGCACCAGACGATTTTCCCATTACATTACGAAAAAGTACTCGTTCCTGTCAAAATACTCCTCTTTTCACATCATTATATAGAGTTATTTCTGCTCTAAAGATGATATCTATTCCTCTCACAGTTGGAGATGCCAAATATCACCGTGGGTGGCTTCAAGCGATGCAGGATGAATTGCATACTCTGAATAATAATCATACTTGGGATCTGGTCCCCCTTTCGTCAGGTTAACAGGTGGTCATCAGCAAATGGATTTATATGGTCTGTCTCACTGCAGACGACACTCTTCATCACCTTAAATCCATACTTGGGGAAAATGGATTTTCTCAGACACATGGTGTTGACTATTTTGATACTTTCTCTCTGGTTGCAAAGATGACATCTATCAGATTATCCATCTCTCTTGCATCTCATCATCATTGGCATCTTTGTCAACTTGATGTAAAAAATTCATTTCTCCATGAATTTCTTGAAGAAGAGGTATATATACAACATGTTGAAATTGGTGTATCCTGATCCTTTTCGAATGTTGTCAGGCCGAATGCTTCTGGCCCATACTATGCACCAGGCCACAACCTTTGTGGTTCAAGATTTGTGGTGAGATCATTGGGGGTTTCAGGGGAAACGCGCCCCTGCTCCGGGGGTCGAAAGCCCCCATCCCAAATTTTTGGGAACTGTAGCAATGATGAACACTATAGTAGAACTGACCAACTAACATCGACATGGTACTACAATGACGTAGACATTCAGCTACCATTCACTATAGCTCTTTGGAATTCCTACCATGACAACCACTGTAACACTTTTGACTTAGGTGACCGCCTTTCACTATAGCGATGATGACTTTCTATGCAATTGGTGGAAAAGTGGATATTCTTCCTTCTTTTGTATCCCATTTTTTTGGTTAGGGTTTTAAGTTAGAAACTTTGAGAGATCTGTTGTAAATTGTGCTCCTAACATAGAGTGAAATTTTACCTCTTCGTGGATGTAGGGATTATTCTCAAACCACATAAATCCTTTGTGTTCTAGTTTTTTTCCTTTTACTCTTCTCTGAATCATTGTTTTGTCATTGAAACTCCAGACATTTATGCATCACAACAACCTCCTGACTTTCATGACTCAGGAGTGTACTATCATGTCTGTCTACTTTGTCGCTCTATTTATTGGTTCAAACAGTCTCCTCATTCTTTGTTTGACAGATTTAGCACCATCATCACCTCATTTGGACTATCTCTGAGTATGGAGGATCACATTGTCTTCTATCGCACGATGTCCTTCAGTTGTATCCCTTTGTTTGTGTATGTTGATGATATCATCATCATTGGGAGTGACTCAAATGGAATCGCCCAACTAAAAGGGCATCTTCAATAGCACTTTCAAATAAAAGATCTTGGTCCTCTGACATACTTCCTTGGCATTGAGGTCTTCCATTCTCTAGACACCATCTTTCTTTACCAAAAGAAATATACCTTGGATATCTTATAGGATGCTAGTTTGACTCAAGAAACTGTCGTTGACACTCTTCTTGAGCCTGAGGAAAACTCTCTCTATGACAACACAGAATCATATTCTCACCCAAATAGGTACCTTCGTCTTGTGTGAAAACTCAATTATCTCACCATGAATCGTCTAGACATTGTCTGTGTTGTTGAAAAAAATTAGCCAATTCATGAAGCATCCGACAAAATCTTAGTGGGATGTTGTCCACTGCATTTCCAAATACATCAAGAAAGAACCTGCTCGTGGTCTTTGGTATTCACACCATGATCATCTAAATGTGGATGCCTTCTGTGATGTTGATTATGCTGGTTTCCTTGCTACCTGAAAGTTTACTTTTGGATTTTCCTTCTTTCTGGCAGGTAACCTCATCTCATGGGGCAGCAAGAAAGAGACTATTTTCTCCAGATCCAATGATGAATCTAAGTACCATGCATTGTCCACAATCACTAATGAGATCCTATGGCTTTATCATCTCCAACATGAGATTGGTTTCCCACTGCAGACATCTGCTCATATTTGGTGTGATAATCAGGCATCCACAAAGACTACTTCTAATACCATCTTCCATTAACGCATGAAGAATATTGAGGTGGACTGCCACTTTCTTCTCCATCACCTCAAGAAACACCATGTTAGTTTCGGCCACATACCGACGACAGATCAGATTTCCGACATCTTCATCAAAGGCTTCTTGGGAGATTGACCAGACTCTCTCAGTACCAAGATGGGGATCTGCAGAATTAGTGACCCATCTTGAGGGGGAGTGTGTATGGTCTTGTTTGGTGTCTTCCTTCTTTTTGTGGGACTCTTGGTCCAACCTATCTTGTACTAGCTTGAGGGGGAGTGATGAACCCTTGTAATGAGTGGAATGATTTCATTATTATTATACTATAATATTATTTATGGTGGCAATGTAATTAGGGTAAACTCCCTTGGTCAAATGAATTTAATGTGGTATGTTTTAAATTTTAATAAAGATGGTTTCTTGGTCAAGTAATTGACATGAAAAAATTAATTTTAATGGGGTGATTTAGTGGTTGTCGGTTATTCTTAGAGATATGAATGTAGGAATTCAAATTCCATGTATAAATAATTTTTTTGTGTCACATGAATTTCATAAGAGGTACAATTAAATTTTTTAGAAAAAAAATCATATAAAATAAATATATATCTCAATAAACAATAATATGTTCAATTTCATTTTTTTCCATGAAAAAACTAATTTCCTAGGTTGAATAGTGAAATATGATAGAAAATATTAAGTACTTTAAAAAATAATATATGATATAAATGGTGTATAAACATATAAAATATCAATATGCATCTCAATAATCGAGGGAATCCCAACCTTCCATTGTTTTTGTCACTTATGGGCCACTTGTTAAGTGAAAAAGACATTCCTTAACCGTTAAGGATTAAATATTTGAAAATATATAACTCAAACTTGTCTATAAAAAGACTCATACACAACTAATTTCAAACCAGAAATAATTTTCAGGTGCTTCTCTAATCTCAATCCAAATTTCCTTAAACATTTCTTTGTTACATTTTTAGGTCTCTCGATCCAAATTCCAGTTCAAATAAGGTCCTTAGGGGCATATTTAACTCTTCAACATAACTATAATTTTATTCATAATTTATTTCATTTATCTTATACCTCTACCTCTTCTTAAACCCAATTTAACACACTGATTTCATATTATTAATATCATTATAAATCAATAAAAATTATATTGAAAAAATATAACTACATATTCTTACTCATTCATTCATTTTATTTATTTTAGTATGTTCTATATGATTTTTATCATTTTTATCATGGATGATTATCAAAATCATAAATACTATTAATCTATGATATTAATTAATTTATTATATTATGTTTATGATTTTGGAATGGTAATATTAAAATTAAATTCATTTTTAAAATTATAATTTATGATTGTATAAATAATTGAAAATGAAGTAACCATTTTCACCTATTTGCGAACTATACTCATAACATCCATAAAATCAAAATTTAGTTTTGTAAATCATTAAATAATGCTATATTCTAGAGATATTTTTCTTAAGAACATGCAATGATATTTGATGTTGTTTTACTGAAACAAGAATGCAACAATAAAAACTACTAGAATTTGATAATGAACATACATTGTGATTAGCGAATATGAAATAAATGAATATAATTTATTATTGAAAAAGGTAAAAAATATAAATATGGTTTTAAATGTGAGGAAAATGAAGTTAATGTTTATTCTATAGGGAATTATTATGAAATCGGTGATGTCGGATGTAATGTTAAGGGGAATTTTCTTTATCTATAGTTTCAGATAGATCTTTCTCATCCATGTCTATATTGATTATATTATTTCATGGATTTATTCTATATCCTATATTCTATTTATATTGTAGTATAATGTTTCGTTCCATTTATCATGGATTACATATGAAGGACGAAAAATAATCATTTTCTATCTCTTTTTTTTACATTTCTCACTCAGTCTACTTTTCCCACCTCTTATATATTCTTTATGGGACTTCCTTTAGAAGTCTTCTTATTCAATGCTCTCATAATTATTTTGTATTTATCATTCCTTTTGAAATCATCTATTCATACTTTATTTATTTATAAAAAATATAACAAAATAAAAAATTTATTTATACTTGATTTTTATACAATTTTTTTCCTCAGAAGAATTATTTTTCATGTTATACTCATTTGATGTTTTTATGTTTAACTGGGGATATTAATTTTTGGTATCATCCAATTTCTTTCTATGGATAATTTTTTATGATTCATGAAAATTGTTGTATAACATAATTTATTTTCAAGGGTTAATTATATTTTGTCTTTTGATGTATTTATTATTTTTTTATTACTAATATGACACAATTTTTTAAGGATATAACTCATTTATAGGTGGTCCAAAAATTATAGAAGCCTTTACTGCAATGGGTAATCCTTTACATATCATGGGAAAATTATGTTATGGAACATGGGTACTTAACTAAGTTAACTATGTTATGAGACATGAGCTGTTAACCTAGTCCACTATGGTACAATGGTCTTGCAGTTATCCTTGAAATATGTTAGTGATATCTTAAGATTATGTATTTGAAACATTATTACACTATTCTATATCATTATGTTATGATTCATTTTTGTGTTTCCGTGGTTTACATCCAAGTGGGTGAGATTTCCTTATATTATTGTAAAGTACCATGGTTATGTTTTCAAACTTATAGTTCAGCTTTATTTTTACTCCTTTATGATCATCCCTATGATCCCATATGTTGCTCTGATTGATATCTCAAATGTTTCTTCCTTATTGAGCATCTGATTTTATCTTTTTCACATGTTTCTTTTTTCACTTGGTGATAAAGGAGAATATTATGTATGATATGTCATTAAAAGAATCATGTGTAGAAAATATTATAGAGTAAATTCATTTTGTATGATTTATTATGATGGATATGTATTTAATCACCAATGATACTAGACCTTTGGAATTTTGGAGTGTGTTTTAATTATGAGGTGAGATGTATAATTATATAAAATGATAAAAATTATATGTATGCTTGTAATGACATTTCCCTTTTTAGATTGATACATTGTATCATTTTTGTGTTAGGATTCGGGAGAAGTTTAAAGGGATGGAGGTATTTCCATAGATGAGATTTTTAAAGGATATGTGAGTTACATTTTGGCTATATGTGTTGTGTCTTAATTATAAGGTTAGGAGGTTGTGTTGCGGTACGAAGTTGTGTCATGGATTGGGGAATAATCCATGAGGTTTAGGCACCACACTGTTTTGAGGAAACATGGTTGCAGTTTGAGGAGTGTTGGCCATGTCATGACAGATCCCATGCTATTATTATGTAAGAGTTGGGATATGATATGTAAGTATTTTGTGGTTTTTGGTTATCCTTCCATATTATTCTCTCATGGTGTGAGGATCTTTGGTCCTTGCGTGAAGGGTCTTGAAAATCTTGTTTAATTTTCCATGAGTGGCCACTATGGCATGGTCACATCTATTATGGTGTAAAGCCCTGGGAGGCTGGTTTTGCGGTTCCATGAGTGGTCACTGTGGCTTTGTTCAGGGCTGTGTCATCTTTTTTGGAAATTCTGTATCGCGGCATGACCGGTTTGGTTAGGCCATGGATTTCATTGATTTAATGGAGTTAAGGTGGTTTTGTTTCACGAGATTTAGAGGGGATATAAGGTAGATCATGACATGAATTCCATAGGTGTGATTGACAAAGCCCTATCATGGAAAGACAAAGATTAAGTCATGCCATGATTCCTTAAATTTCAAATTTTCGTATAAATTCCCATTGAAATTCTTCTTGAATGCTTCATTTTTTCCAAACTGTAGACAACTAGAGGTGAATCTTTGAAGACCATTGAGTTCTGTTTGGTTGTATTTCACCCTCAAGTTGAAGATATGGACCGCTTTATGATCTATAGTGAGTTTCTATTCCGTTCTTTTGGGATATCTTCCTGTCCTTGGGGAGGTTGTGACCACAATTTGGCTTCGATTTTTTTATCCTTGGGTCATGGATCTGATGGAGGATGTTGTTCTTAATTTTCTAAGGTTTTCCTCACATGATCTTTTTCTTGTGATCATATTCCTCTCTTTTTTCATGGAAAATGATTGTTGAGGCTCTGATTGAGGTAGGGGATTCAAGACTCCTTTTTTATTCTGTGTAATTTATTGAAGTATCATGCTTTTGTTTTCATTTGGTGGATGGTAAGGGTTAACCCAATGAATATAATTAAAAAGATTAAATAAAACTATAGGGGTGGGGCGAATCAAATGAGTTTTATACGATTCTATGCTATTGAATGTGATAGCCGGCCGTTTGACGTTTCTATTAATGTTTGTTTGGTGTTGTGATATATTTACTATTATTTTTGTTATACTATCTGCATCACCTTTCATAAATGGTTACCCTTAAAATAGGGTAATGAACCAACTGTGTGAAATTTGTTATTGATGTGATGTTGCTCAAGTATAACTTATGAATTTAATTTGAAGACATTTTTTAAAAATAGGGAATTTTTCAAGTGTTTTTTATAGAACATAGATTCATTGAAATAATGTTGGGGGGGTCCATCAATGGTTCATGTTTTACAAATTATGTTCAAATTAAACCCTTATGACTAATTATGGTCATGATCCACTCACTTTTAATTCAATATCACTTATATGTAACAATAATAAAAGAATAAAAAGCACATAGATGAGTTTTTACAAGGTTCAACCTTAATATGAGGTTCTTTTCATTTCTAGGTTCAAGTCAACACCCAAGACCTCGATTATCACTAAAATATCAAACTATTCACAAGAGATGGGTAATGTTCTTCCTTGACATTGGTAAGGTTGTCCATTATAGTATAAAATAATAAAATTATAAATCCTCAAATCTAAAACAATGACAAAAACAATGAAGGGGTTGTTTATAGAGGATCCAAAGTCATCAAGATTAAATCCTTTCTCTTTAATGTGAAAAGGATTATCCAAACTCTACTAGATGACTCTGCATCAAAGATAATTTATTCTAGTTATATCTTTGAATTTCTTAACATAATAAATAGAGTACCATGCACATCGAACTTCCTCCTCGGTTCTTCAGAATCACCGCCCTGTGCACTAGAGAATGCATGCACATGATGATTTTCTCCCACCTCAGTAGCAAGCACACATAAGATCAATAATCTGATGACTTTCCTTTAAAAACATAGAAATCTCAATAATAGCACTGGTCAATCTTCTTCTTCAGTTTCTATTTCTTTGATACCAGAAGTTCTCAATGTATAAATGTATTATTTTCTTTATACTCAATTCTGAATCCTCATCATTTATCTTAATTTCTCTTCATTTCCCCCTTTTAAATTCCAAAATA
Organism: Viscum album; assembly: GCA_963277665.1. Classification (NCBI taxonomy): domain Eukaryota; kingdom Viridiplantae; phylum Streptophyta; class Magnoliopsida; order Santalales; family Viscaceae; genus Viscum; species Viscum album. The sequence continues at coordinate 1,313,933,718 of OY728139.1, forward strand.
AATGTGAATAATATTCCCATAAGTGTTAATTTAAATTCCTTCTTGAATCTTGGAAAAAATATCTTTATAATAATTTGTCATCAATACCCAGTCAACATTAATAAGAATTCCTCTAGTCTGATTAGATGTAAAGGATTTCAAATATTTTAATTTGAGATACCGATGAATCTCTCCCCATGATAATCTATTTCTATCTCCATTAATATCTCATCAAATCTTGTAAGGTATCATTGATTTTACCAATAACACGTGTTATTTAAGTTTTTAAATCACTTTAAGCATCGTCTATTTTGATATTCATTCCATGATTCACTACTAAAAAAACAAGAAAGGGAAGCACCGCCTTTTTTCAGTGCTAAGAAAAAATCACTGATAAAGGAACCCTTTATTAGTGCTAAAATTTTAGCACTGATAAAGGAATTATTTATGAGCAATTTTTTCTTAGCGCTTATAAAGAGTAAACTTTATAAGCACTAAAAAGCACTGATAAAGACTTCCTTTATCATTGATTTTTTATCACTGATAAAGGAATCCTTTATCATCACTTTTTTAGCACTGATAAAACCATAGTCCCATATTTTATAAAATCCAGTGCACAATATCATCTATTTATCATGCCCTTAAGCCCTCATGGTGATGTACCCTTGAAAAAACTCCCCTCCCCACCCGATATTCTCTTTGTCAGACCTCCACCGCTGTCCCTACTCCTTGTCCTCCCCCTTGAACTCATTTCATGGCTCCTCCTCCCTGCAAACCCTACTTCCTCCTCTCCGCTGGACCCTACTCCCCGCGAAACCTACTCCTCCATTTCTCAATGGTGACGGCTCCTCCTATGAACCTACCCCTCACAGTCGCGCCTTCCCATCCCAACATAGCGCAGAAGTCTCCCTGACCACTCGACGCTTCTTCTCTCCCTCCATCGTGGGTGTGATCTAATCTAGGTAAGTCTCCCACTTCTCCTTTTAGGTTTATTTTTGGTGGATAGGTTTTGCGAGAGTAGTTTTCATTAGGGTGATGTTTGGATTCTTCCCCATGATCAACACCCTTGGATTAAATGCTAACTAACATAGAGTTATAACAATCTATGTCACGAAATAACACACATAGTGGATTCTTATACATGGTTAGCAGATGATTTGAACTAAATTATGACTTTTTTATGATTCCCCATGGGTCCTTATAATGTTTGGAACTATAATTTATTTTTCACCAAGTGTCATATGTATGAGGGTTTGATATTATCATGCAAACTCAAGCTAGACTTTGTTATACATGAATATTCTATTAATGTTGAGTGTTTTTTCTCATCCTTCTGGTGGAGTGGGTTTATCTATACTGGGGAAAGTGGTCTTTTTGTAAACCCCTTCATGAAAAAGAAGAGTTTTTATAGTCTCCACCTCATTATTAATTAGTTAGACTTTGTGGGTGACATGATGTGCTGGTGATTGTGTTCATGGGGAAGGTTCTATTTATGAAAGTGATTAGGACCCCTCAAATATAGAATGTGTATCCAACCCTATGGATGTTAAGTTATATTTCCCATAGTTGGTGAGCATGGTTTTATGTGATGTGTGCAAGAAGAATAATTTTCTTCCCTATGAATGTCGAGGAATTTTGGAATGCTTCATAAGGGAGACTTATGGTTAACTCCTGGTAAGGATATGGTGTATGGATCAACCCATATACTAGAGATGATGAATTCCTTTGTGAAGTTATAGTGTTCTAAATTGAATCTCTCCTTGAGACAGTTCATAGTGGAGCCTATAATCCATTTAGGTTCATTTATTATTAGACCAAGATTCATGGAGTGGCCTTAGTCTTCATGCACTAGGGCCACAGAAGATGAGGAGATCAGAGTAACGCATCCATGAAAAGGTGAATTGCATTATTGGGAAAATGACTTTGGGTTTAGATAGTGGTATGAACATGTGAGCAGTTGTATTTGGGTGGTTAATTCTTTTTAGGATTGTGGGATGTTTCTTGACTTTGATCAATGGTAAATTTGACACATATTTCTTTTATTTCAAGGATAATTTAAGGGTTTTGTCAACTTAGTGAACCTATATGACCACTTGTTCCTAGGTGCTAGTCTAGAAGGGTTTTTCATGAAAATGGGGAGACACCTTGCACATCATTGGGTAGATAGTGATTCTTCCCTGATACCTATTATGGGTATCAAGATTGTTATTTTGAATGGATACTTCTCTAGTAATGAACTAACCTTGGTGTGTTAGGCCAAGATATTTTGGTTAAGTACACCTACACTATAGAGAACCCGATTATGTGACGGGGGATGAATTTATTCTCAGGAGATTGTAAATGTCTTTCACTTGGTTGGATTGTATTTCATCTCTTTTTATTAAATCCATTAATTTATGTTGATAAATTTATAGACCGACCTCTAGTGGTTTGGGGGAATTAAACTTTTAATACTAATATTTGGATGGCTATATTAGTGTTCTATGATTATGCCTATGGTTTGAGTTGATATCATAATATTTTAACGTAGTGATCTTCTGGGATGTAGGGTTAGCAGCACCCACCCACAGTTAGTGTGTGATGCAAGTATCATCTCAGGAGGCACTATCATTTATAGGTTCCTCAAGGATAACCCATTACTCCAAGGAATTTAATATTATTGTTATGGGTATAGACATATCACATTGAATTTTCTTAACATTCATGCTGCAGTCAGAGAGGCAGTCGACGAATAGCCTAGGAAGAGGAAGGAATTGGAGAAAGGAGGTCATTATAGCACTAAAGTGATGGAGGAGAATGGGGAACAACACGATGTGGATGGAACTTTGGTTTGATTATGTTAATACTACCCCTAAGTAGACCACTCCTATATTGGGAAGTTAGTGGTTAGAATCTCGGATTCTTGAAGTCACTAGAGTCTTTTTACCATGAGGCTCTAAGAGTGTTTGGATGTACTATCTATGTTCGTTATAATTTTCTTGTAGTACTATTAGAAATAGGTACAAGAAACTATTTTTCCTAATTTTTTCAATTATTTTCTAGTTATATGGTAGGCATTGGTAGATCCCCATGTTAGTGATGGAGAGTTATTGCATATTTTTTAGATGTTCATGGTAGAATTTATGTTCACTAACCTTAATTATCTATTTCTTATGTTAATTTAGGTAACAAAAACTATGATATTCAATAGTGATTTTGGATAATCCTAGGTTATTTGTTTCCCCTTCAAACCCCTTTTTGTTTGGAAATGTATCCACTATATTATTTTTCTCATCAAAATTATATCATTGTTTTCATTTTATTTGAGTTTGGTCACTAGTTTTGGGATGTTGAAAGTGATTATTTTATTATAAATGAGGTGGTAGGTAGGGGTGATTGAAAGGATGTTTAATGATTTTCTGCAAGGTTGGTGGGTGCTAGAACTATGGGTAAGAGGGTTGGAAAGTGTGTCGATTTTGATGGGGGGTCTATCCTGGTTCTGTTGATTTCCAAATATTTATTGGAAATGGTTAGGCTCTATTAATCTCTATTTTTATAAGGAAGTGGTTCTATTATACTATATTTGGAAGTCTTGTTTTGTGTATTTGAATCATAAATACTAATATTAGATATTAAAATTGGATGGAGATGAATAAATATTGGATGGATTCTAATCGTTTGACAATAGAGTATGAGAACAAAGTGAAAGAGTTCATCAAGTTTGCAAAGTATCACACAAAGTATTCTTCTCAAATCCTTTTTATGTGTTTACATTGTTGTTATTATAGAATAATTACTCCAGAGGAGTTAGAATAACATTTGATATGTCACAGAATATATCAGAGTTATAAATGTTGTAATAAACATGGATAAAAAGTGAATGTAGCTACTGGATGGTATAAAACTGTGTTTTATGGATCATCAAATATGAATACAAATATGGATAATGAAGAATACCGTATGGAGGATGTGATTATAGATGTCAATGATGATGATGATCATATTGGGTAAATGACAAGGATAGTTGAAGATGAACTCCGTGACTTCCCAAAATTGTTTGAGAATACAAAGAGTTGTGCAAAGACATCATTGTATGCTGGGTGCACTAAATATACAGCATTGTCAGCTGTACTGAAGTTGTATAAATTGAAACCAGGAAATAGTTGGAGTGATGTCAGTTTTACAGAACTACTTTCTCTCTTGAATGACATGCTCCCAGAAGATAATGAGATCCCAAACCAGACATTTGAAGCTAAACAAATGCTACGCTCAATGGGTATGATTTATAAAAGAATACATGCCTTACCGAAAGACTGTATACTATTTTACAAGGAGAAAAAATCACTTATAGAATGACCAAATTGTGGTGCTTCTTGATAAAAGAAATATGAATCCAGTGCTACAAAAGATGTATGTTAGTTTCCAATCATTCCAAGGTTTAGGCATCTATATATAAGTGAAGAAACTATAAGACAATTTTCACGCCATACAGATAAAACAAATAAATATGGGAAATTATGTCACCCATACAACTCTTCTTAATGGAATATAATTGATCATGAGTATCCGGAATTTGGAAAAGATCTGAGAAACCTTCATCTTGCGTTATCTACAGATGGAGTGAATCCTTTTGGTTTTCAAAACAGCACTCACAATACATGGCCTGTTATGTTGGTAAATTATAACTTTCCACCCTGGTTATGCATGAAGCAGAAATTCATCATGTTATATATGCTTATATCAGGACCAAAACAACTAGGTAATGATATTGATGTTTATTTGTCTCCTTTGATCGGGGGATTTGAAGTTATTGTGGGATTTAGGTGTTATGTTGTATAATTCTTATAAAAGTGAATACTTTACGTTGAGAGTGATGTTGTATGGGATGATAAATGATTTCCCTGCTTATGGAAATTTTTCAGGCTATAGAATTAAAGGAACTCATGGGTGTCCCTTGTTCAAAGAAGGTATAGAATCAATTAGGTTGAAACATTCATCAAAATTTGTGTTTCTAGGACATCCTATATTTCTACCTCGTCGGTATAAGTACCGATCTTGGATGGCATCATTCAATGGAAGTTCAAAACAATGTACAACACTGTCTCCACAAATAGGTGATCATCTGTTTAAGAAAGTAAAATACATGAACACTGTTTTTGGTAAAAAAATTCGAAATACCTTACGAAAATTAGTTGGAAAAAGAGATCAGTTTTTTTTGAATTACCATACTAGAATTGTTTGTACGTCAGAAATTTTCTTGATGTGATTCATGTGGAAAAAATTCATGTGATAGTGTTATTGGAATGTTGTTAAATTCTCCTGGTAAAACAAAGGATGGAATTAAGGCAAGGTTGGACATGGTTGACATGGGAATATGAGAAAATATGGATCCCGTGAAGGGTGAAAATCGAATGTTTCTTCCTCCAGCTACTTACACTCTTTCCAGGGAGGAGAGATATCAGTTTTGAAACTTCTTCAATGATGTAAAGGTTCCATAAGGGTATTCATCAAATATCAAGAACACTGTGTTAATGAATTATTTGAAGTTAAAAGGTTTGAAATCACATTACTGCCATGTTTTGATGCAAGATTTAATTACTATATCATTACGTTGTATTTTTTCCAAGAATGTTTATCATATGTTAACCAAACTTTGTTTCTTTTTCAAAGCTATATGTAGCGAAGTTTTAGACCCGGAGAAATTTCCAGCTATGGAAAGAGAAATTTTTATCATATTATGTGAATTATAAATGTTTTTTCTGCCAAAATTCTTTGATATGATGGTTCATTTGATGATTCACTTTGAGAGAGAGACTCGACGTTTTGGTCCTGTGTACTATATATGGATGTACCCCATTGAACGGTATATGAATATTTTGAAAGGGTATGTCAAATATCGAAGTCAGATAGAGGGTTTTATAGTGGAGTGATATATTATTGAAGAAGACATTGAATTCTATACCGAATACCTATCGGATGTGGAAAGAATTGGTCTCCCGAAATCTCATCACTCTGGACGCATTGAGGGTTAGGTAATTTCTAGAAGAGATGTTGTGACAATCAATATTACAGATCAGGATCATGCCCACCTTTATGTTTTGCATAACAGTTGGGAGGTTTCTCCATATATTGAAACCCACAAAGAATTTATTAGGCAATTGAACCCATCAAGGGTTGAGAAAGGGATATCAAATACACATAATCACAAGTTTATTGGATGGTTTCAGGACCATATTCTTAAGGAGTTAGATGAAAATCCGAATTCAATTTCAGAACAACTTCGATGGCTATCCGCCAGACCAAGTGTGTATGTATTATCTTACAATGGTTATGTAATTAATGATTATACATTCTATACAGATGAACATGATGAAGATAGTACGATGAAAAATGGCGGAGTTACACTTGTGGCTGAAGCAATGCATGTTTCTGGTAGTAAGGAAAAAAATCCAATTTATGAAAATATGTCATACTTTGGCATTATCAAACAAACATGGGAGTTGGATTATACAACATTCCAATTGCCGATTTTTCAATGAAAATGGGTTGATAACAATAGTGGTGTTGAAATAAATGAATTGGGATTTGTGAAAGTTGATTTTAGTAAATAAGGGTACAAAGACAAACAATTTATAATGTCATCACAAGCGGTACAAGTATTTTATGTTCCAGATCCTGCAAACCGAAAGTTGTTGATTGTTCTATTATCATCCAATACTACTGAAGGGTCCGATGAAAATTCAGTTGAGGATGATCCTTTCAATGGTACGTCACAATCATTTCGCAGCGGTCCCAATGTAGATGATGTTTTATATGTTATAGGAGATCACAGTGAAGGGATTTGGATAATCGATAGAGGTTTCAAATCTCTTCAACCTTTGAAAAAAAGAAAGAGAGTTCAATAAACTGGTTATATTTTGTTTGTAATACAGATCTTGTTATCTCATGTTATTATCTTATCATTAATGAATTTATGTAATCTAAATTAACTATTCAACCACTTTTTCATATAATGAATTCTGCAGATTCTGGTGCTCCTAACCTTGAGGCTGAACAAGTATCTCAAGTTGTTGCTGCTGCTACTGCTGCTGCTGCTGCGGCTGCTCATAGTGCAAAGCACCAACATGTTTCTGAACCTGTTGCTGCTCATAGTGTTGCGGTCCAACAACCATCAACACATGGAATTGTTATCATTTCATATGAGCATATAGATGATGTTGATATCGATGAAATGGTCGGGGATGAAGGACCAACGTCACAGAAAACACAGGTGCATCGTAGTTTGATAGTGTTAGCCAAAGTTCTTAAGGTGAAAAGCAAAGGCATAAAATTTTATGTTGGATAGAATACACGAGGCCAACATGTGAATCCCAACAAGGATATGTTTATTAGTTACATTGGAATTTTCAATCAGCAATGTGCACTGATTGACATAGATTCATGGCACCATGTTGTGTCCGAGAAAAAGGATATGATCTGGGAAGAAATTACGGTAACAATATGATATTATTTCCTTAATTTACTAGAAAATAAAATATTTAAACAGTGTCTTACTCTTCTCAATATTTTGTATAATACATTTATAGTATATTATTCACATATGAATTATGTACTAAGGATTTCGGGAAGTTGTCATCGAGGTTTTCTCACTATTTTAACAAAATGTCACCTGAAATATTACAAAGGTAAAATAAACCCGCACCCACCCCTTGTCTACGCTCACCTGATATCCCAAGAAGCATGTCATGCATTTATTAGCCGCCGTTTGGATGAGAAGTTTCAGGTACATTGTGGATGATAATACATTTTTTGAGGATATGTGTATTCATCACTTTGATTTTCTATATTTCATTTATGAAACAACAACTCATTACTGAAAATAAGGAATGCGCATCAAAACCAACTTACCCCTATCATAAAGAAAGGACGAGTTATACTTCACTAGAAAATAAAATGGTATGTATTTTAAATTTATAGTAATATTGTTAGGTGCCAAGAAATAACATCATAATTATCTTTCTATATTTATATGTAGATTGATGAGTCTAAAACCAAAGACACTTCCATCCCACGTCATGTGCTATGGAAGGAGGCTCGTGTGAATAAGTAAGGGAATCTAGTAGATGAAAACACAAAAAAAGTGTGGGAAATATGTGTAAGTATGACATGATAAAAAGATTAGTTTTAAATTGCTATTACGTAAAAATAATTAGTTATTTTCCTATATCCGATAGCCATAGGAATCAGCTACTCTTGTAGTGGATGCAGACATATTATCGATGACTTTGAAGCGACCAGAAGAATACGGTCATGTCAGAGGTGCACGGTTTGGGGTGACACCCCGAGTATATTATGAGAAAAAAATAGATGATAGAGATGAAAAAATGAAACAAATGAGAAAAAGACTAGAAACTCTTGAAGAACGATTTCAATGGTAGGGAGGGTTGCTAGAAACTTTTATGGGTGGGAAGCAAGGAGAAGACACAACTCAGGAACAACCAGCGCGTGAAGATCCTGCCCCAGTCCATCAGCTTTGAGGCGAGCCATTCCCCTCAAAGAAATGTCTTAGTCGTGGTAATCAATATTCTAATAATTTTCCCCATGAAATGTGAATCAGAAAAACACTGATACTTTTACTATACTGATCTTCTACAGGGTGATAATGATTCTGATTTATATCAACACCCACCTATCACCTTGTAGCGAGGGCTACGATGTTCAATATCCCGGAGGATAAGCTGCATAATAGACCACTTCCGAAAGATCATCTGAAAGTGATGATTACTGTAGCTCATGATCCAAATACAGATCTACCTATTCCACTTGATGATGATGATATTCATATGGTCAAAAAGGCTATTGGGACATTCATTGCATGACCATCACAACTTGTAAGAGTACATGTGGACAAAGAGGTATTTATTTCCATTTTTTTCAAGCTAATCCTTTAACAATTAAGGGAAAAAGGGTCTGAACCAATGAATGTTATTATAGATAGAGAAAGGGAAGGGGTGAGAAGAAACATCGGCTCAAAAGCATCTAAAGGATCGACCAACTGATCCCAAAGAGTTACTGAGAGCATAATAACACCATCTGTTCTCTATCCACATTTTCTAGCATTAAAGATTCATGTGAATATGAAGCTAAGAGGTGGTAGTAGTCATATAGTGGTTTTTGAAAAGAATATATACAGAGAGGAAATTCAGGATTTCATTGCTGCTGAAAATGTAAATGAGATCCTTGAATACGGTTGGCTAGGCGTCACAATTGTAAATTTATATATGAGGTATGTTTTCATGAATTGATTTTCTAAAAACTAATATAATGTGAAAATTATGACTAAATTCATTTTATATTATTGACAGACTTATATATGAAAAACAGTTGAAGGAATTTTCCCATGAGCCAAAATTTGGACTCATTAGTCCTCATACCACATCAACACAACTAATGAAATTAGAGCCATAAAAAATGGATGAAATAGTGAAAGGCTTGCTGAAAACATTTGAAAGAAAGATTACAGATGACAGAATATTCCTAATACCAACCATGCAGGGGTAAAACTCTATGATTAAAAGATATCAATTATATTTTCACTTCTTTTATTACTTATTCCTTTTTGTGTTTTTAAGAAACATTGGCTTCTAATTTCGGTGAACTTGGATACTCCAAAGATTTATTTTCTGGATTCAATGCAAGGATATCCAACAAACTGACCACACATGATGGAGTTTGTAAATCCGTAAGACAATAAATCCTATGTTTTAGGTCTAAACATCAAGTAATATAATTTATATTATCTTTTACTGAGGATTCTGTTATGATAGGGTGGTGTATCATTATCGTCTAAAAAAAGGAACAAGGATAGGGGCTAAGCATAAGGAGGCAAGCAGGTACTATGTTTGGAAAAATATCAAGGAAAATATAATAAAATTTTACTACCCAAACACATATCAACACAAGTTACTTATTCTCTTAATGATGAAATTTTTTTCAGTGTGCAAAACAAACAAACGATAAAGATTGCAGTTATTATGTTTGTAAATTTATGAAAGAGATTGTTTTTCATCAACAAAATAGCATCCCTAAAGAGGTATTTTCAAAAACAACAACTATTTCATTTAAATTATTTATTAATGCTTTATTTATATATTTTTCAGTACTACTATGATTTTAGAAAAGCCTCATACCCACAAGACGATATAGATTTGTTCAGAAATGAGTGGGCCACATACCTGATGGAATATTGTACACAAATATCATGAAGATCTTACTTGGGGATGTGTACAATTGGCGGTCATTTTTGAGAGGGGTTAATGGGATAAAAAAATAAAACATTTCTATATTTAAATGTTTGTAGGAAAATTGTAATTTTTATTAAATAAAACATCCTTTCTCTAATGATTCATTTTCCCATTTTAACTGGTGAAATTCACCAGCAACATGAAAGAATGATGAACCACTTTTCTTTGGGCTTTGGATAAGAAAAACCAGTAAAATATCCAAAATAACTTCATATCTGACAAAACGCATTTGGATTGTGTTGATACATTATGATAATTATCAATGGGTCATTTTTGATGTGTACGAGTTAACCCCGCTTCAATCTGAGGCAAGGTGTGGCTGGTATCACTCAAAGTTTCTCCCTTTGGTTTAAACTGGACGGAATTTTAAGTGAAACAACAATTGAGGTACGTAAATCCATCCAAAATAATTCAGATTGTGTTGATAATTTATGGGAATGATACATTGGTAATTTGTGACGTTTATGAGTCAACCTCACCTCAATCTGAGGCATGGTGTGGCTGGTATCACTCAAAGTCTCTTTTTTGTTTAAAATGGACATAATTTTAAGTGAAAACAACAACTGACATACATAAATCCAACCAAATGAATTAGTATTGTGTTTATACTTTAGGGTAATGATCGATGGGTAATTTTTGACATGTATGAGTAAACCCCGCCTCAATCTAAGGCCTGGTGTGGCAGGTATCACACAAAGTGTCTCTCTTTTGTTTAAAATGGACAAAATTTTAAGTGAAAACAACAACTGACATATATAACTACAAAAAAAATATCTAGATTGTGTTGATACTTTAAGAGAACGATATATTGGTCCTTTGTAACATTTAAGAGTCAACCCTACCTCAATTTGAGGCATGGTGTGGCTGGTATCACTCAAAATGTCTCTCTTTTGTTTAAAATGGACAGAATTTTAAGTGAAAACAATAACTGACATACAAAAATCCAACCAAATGAATTATGATTGTGTTGATAATTTAGGATAATGATCCATGGGTCATTTTGGATGTGTAAAAGTCAACCCCGCCTCAATCTGAGTCACGGTGTGGCCGGTATCACTCAAAGTGTGTCTCTTTTGTTTAAAATGGACAGAATTTTAAGTGAAAACAAAAACTGACATACGAAAATCTAAACAAATGCATTTGGATTGTGTTGATACTTTAGGGGAATGATCCATGGGTCATTTTTGACGTGTATGATTCAACTTCGCCTCAATCCAAGTCATGGTGTGTCTGGTATCACACAAAGTGTCTCTATTTTGTTTAAAATGGACAGAATTTTAAGTGAAAACAACAACTAACATATGGAAATCCAACCAAACACATTCGTATTATGTTAATAATTTAGGGGAACAATCCATGGGTCATTTTTAATATGTATAAGTCAACCCCTCCTCAATACGTGGCATGATGTGGCAAGTATCACTCAAAGTGTCTCTCTTTTTTTTTAAATGGATAGAATTTTAAGTGAAAACAAAAAATGACATACGGAAATATGACCAAACACATTTGTATTGTGTTGATACTTTAGGGGAACAATCCATGGGTCATTTTTGAGGTTCATGAGTTAAAATCACCTCAATCCGAGACACGGTGTGGCTGGTATCACTCAAAGTCTTTCTTTTGTTTAAAATGGACATAATTTTAAGTGAAAACAACAACTGACATATGGAAATATGACCAAAATCATTCGGATTGTGTTGATACATTAGGGGAATGATACATGGGTCATTTTTTATGTGTACGAGTCAACCCCGACTCATTCCAAGGCATGGTGTGGCCGGTATCACACAAAGTGTCTCTCCTTTGTTTAAAATGGATAGAATTTTAAGTGAAAACAACAACTAACATATAGAAATCCAGCCAAACACATTCTAATTTTTGATAGTTAAGGGGAATGATCCATGGGTCATTTGGGATGTGTATGAGTCAATCACATCTCAATCCGAGGCACGGTGTGGCCGGTATCACTCAAACTGTCTCTCTTTTGTTTAAAATGGATAGAATTTTAAGTGAAAACAACAACTGACGTATGAAAATCTGACCAAATTCATTAATATTGTGTTGATACTTTATGGGAACAATCCCTGGGTTATGTTTTACGTGTAAGAGTCAAACTCGACTCAATCCATGGCACAATGTGGCTGGTATCACTGAAAGTCTCTCTTTTGTTTAAAATGGACAAAATTTTAAGTGAAAACAACAACTGACATACAGAAATCTGACCAAACACATTCTGATTGTGTTGATAACTTAGGGGAACGATCCATGGGTTATTTGTGATGTGTACGAGTCAAAACTGCCTCAATTTTAGGCACAGTGTCGCTGGTATCACTCAAAGTATTTCTTTTGTTTAAAATGGACAGAATTTTAAGTGAAAACAACAACTGACATATGGAAATCCGATCAAACACATTTGGATTTTGTTAATACTTTAGGGGAACGATCCATGGGTCATTTTTGATGTGTAAAAGTCAACCCTTCCTCAATCTGAGGCACGGTGTGGCTGGTATCACTCAAAGTGTCTCTCTTTTGTTTAAAATGGACAAAATTTTAATTGAAAAAAACAACTAACGTACAGAACTCCGACTAAACGCTTTCAGATTGTGTTGATACTTTAGGAAAACAATATATGGGTCATTTGTGACATGTACGAGTAAACCCCACCACAATCCGAGGCACTTTGTGGCTATTATCACTCAAAGTGTCTCTCTTTTATTTAAAACTTACATAATTTTAAGTGAAAGCAATAAATGACGTACAGAAATATGACCAAACACATTCGGATTGTGTTGATATTTTAGGAGAACGATACATGGGTAATTTTTGACATGTAAGAGTCAACCCACCAACCCCCTGGATGGAACCCCCACCCCTCATAGACACCACCCCACCACCTAGACACCCCCACCCCCTAGACACCCCACCCCCATGGACTGCCACCCCCACCCCCTGGACACCAACCCACCCCCCTTGGACAATCCCACCAACCCACTAGACACCACCCACCCACTTGGACAACCCCACCACCCCCTGGACTGCCCCCACCCCCTGGATACCTCCCCACCCCTTGGACACCCCCACCCCTCTGGACACCCCCACCCCTGGACACCCCCACCCCCTGGAAAGCCCCCCCAATCCCCTGGACACCACCCCACCCCCTGGACAACCCCATGGAAACCCCCCCCCCACCACCCTGGACACCCCCCAACCCTCTGGACGCCCCACCCCCTGGACAGCCCCACACCCCTCCTAGACACCACCCCACTAGCTGAACACCCCCACCCCTGGACACCCCACCCCCATGGATAGCCACCCCCACCCCTGGACACCACCCCACCCCCTTGAACAGCCCCACCAACCCCCTAGACCACCCCACCCCCTGGACACCACCCCACCCCCTAGACACCCCACCCCCTAGACACCCACTAACCCCCTGGACAACACCCCCACCCCTCCTAGACACCACCCCACCACCTGGACACCCCCACCCCCTTGGCTGCCACCCCCACCCCCATGGACACCACCCCACCCCCCTTAGATAGCCCCACCAACCCCTTGGACCGCCCCCACCCCCTGGACACCACCCCACCCCCTAGACACCCCCACCCCTGTAAATCCCCCCCAACCCCCTCGACACCATCCCCCCCCCCCCCCCCGACACCCCCATGGGCAGCCCCCCTCGACACCCCCTGGACACCCCCACCCCCTTGGACACCCACCAACCCCCTGGACGGCACCCCCACCCCTCCTAGACACCCCACCCCCTTGGACAGCCACCCCACCCCCTGGACACCACCCCACCCCCTTGGATAGCCCCACCAACCCCCTGGACCGCCCCACCCCCCCTGGACACCACCCCACACGCTAGACACCCCCAACCCTCTGGACACCCCCACCCCTGGAAAGCCCCCCAAACCCCTGGACACCACCCCACCCCCTGGACACCCCACCCCTGGACACCCACCAACCCCCTATACGACACCCCCACCCCTTCTAAACACCACCCCGCCACCTGGACCCCCACCCCCTAGACACCCCACCCCCTTGGACAACCACCCCACCCCCTGGACACCACCCCACCCCCCTTGGACAGCCCCACCACCCCCCTAGACCGCCCTCACCCCCTGGACACCACCCCACCCCCTAGACACCCCCACCCCCTGGAAAGCGCTCCCAACACCCTGGACACCACCCCACCATCACCCTGGACGGCCCCCCACCCCTTGGACGACCCCCACCCCTCTTCGACACCACCCCACCACCTGAAAACCCCCACCCCCTGGACAACCCCACCTTATGGACAAACCCCACCACCCCCTGGACAACACCCCACCCCCTTTGGACAACCCTATCCCCCCGGACACCCCCATCCCCCCAGACACCCCCACCCCCTGGACACCCCCTACCCCCCTTGGACAGCCACCCCAAACCCCTGAACAGCCCCAAACTGCTTGAATTCTAAAATGAATTCTTTATTTATTTAATTAGCTTATGAATTATGTTTTAATGGTGTATGGGTATACTTGTTGTATGGGTATACTTTCTGTAATTACCTTAGGAATTAGGTGTTAATTTTGTATCGATATACTTGTTGATATGCTGATTTTTTTTGTAGGTCTTGTTTTGTGTGCTGCTGCAGAATTTTATATTATAACAGGCATGACATTTATCAGTGCTAAAATGGTGATGATAAAGAATCCATTTATCAGCACCTTTTTTCATTGATAAAGGGTCCCTTTAGTAGCGATGAGCTGTGCAATGCTTTTTTAGTGCTGTTAAAGCCCGTTTTGAGTGCTGATAAATCCTGTTTTTGTAGTTGTGATTTTTAGATTCTTTATTAATTATATTAACCATAAAAATTCCTCTGAAAAAAATGACCCTCATGTTCTTCATCATGAGATTATCCCTCTTTCAAATTTATAGATCATAAGGATAAATTCCCCATATGTTTTTAGGACACCATTAAGAAATGCATGGTAAGGATAAACAATTATTATCACATTTTCTTGGAAGTTAGAAACTTTGAACCCACTGAAAAATAATTCATGCCTCTAGTTTCTAATGGATTGATTTATAAACCTTCTCATTTACAATATATAGGCTATACAAGTATTAAATGAGAATGATGTCTCTAGAAGATTCTACAAAATAAAGAGGCTCACCTTCTAATGAAAGTCCCACTAATTGGACCCCAAGGGTATGGGTTTTTATAATGAATACTAGTTGTTAGAGGTGGAGGGAACATTGTTATGTTGCGACCACATGGAGGTGGGGGGTCCATTATAAATAAGTAGGGTTTGAGAGGTAGGAAGAGAGAATGTTGTTGAGGAACTGACCTTCTGGCTTGGGATAATGGCTGTAAGGCGGCAGGTAGAGTGAACCTCTCCCAAGTGTCTTATCTATCTTCTTATTCCTCCTCTTCTTCTATAATTATCTGGTTCATTCCACATATATATATACAAGTATTCCCCTATCCCTGTCACTTGGTCTGACCTGCCAGAGGCTCATTTGCCGGTTTCCTCCTGTCCCGAGTAGGCGTGCACTGCTGGTGCGTCACTTGAAAGAGTTGCATCCAGCAAACTATCTGGTAGCAGTATCATGGATGAAGCATGCTCTGTTGGTTCAACAATAGCTATAAGTGTCCATCAAACCCGATTTAAGAGGGGGAGTGAACTATCCACTTGCACCTAACACACCGCACACGACATACACAACTGTACCACATTCATTTTTCCATGCTGGTGCCCGTTGTCGGCTTCTGTTCATCTTCGTTGTGCACTCTCACCAGACATTGGGATATTCAACAGAGGTAAGCTCCACCTGAAACGGTCCTCCATCTTTCTACTCTCATACAGAACAACCACGCGCGACTATTCTCACTCGCACCAGATTCATCTGCTGGCTACCATCCGTATCGTGTCATATGGAAAGCACACTGCCTTCTGCGGCTGTTCTCACTCGTTCCAAATTCATCTATTGACTACTGTCTGCATCATGTCAGATGACACACACCGCCTGTTACTTTCTCATCTGTTCACACTCACGCCAGATTCATCTGCCTTCTACTATCCACATTGCGTCAGATGGAGAGCACACCATCTGTTACTTCTGCGGGAAGGTTGCAACCTTATTTTTTTCTGGGGTGGATAACCAAAAAAAAAGAAAAGAAAAAAAAGAAACTCTCACTGTAGAAATTCAATTTCTTGAATTTCAAGGAAAGAGACATCGAACACATAATTTTATGACACCAACATGAAATCATATTGATTAGAGGTATAATGATAAAAAGATTATATCATATATTAAGCGTTCTTATGAGATATTATTTCATTTCGACATTGAATTATTTCTCTGTGGGTGCCTTGATGTGTATCCAGACACTAAGATTTGACTTCAGGATGCTTCGTCTAATGTTACTGAGAAAGTGGCCAAGTGGGTCACACACTAAGTGTATCCAGAATCATAGTTAAATAATATGTTATTATTTAAAAAGTTGAATAAATATGATTCCCTATGCGGTTTAAGAATTATTTATGTTTGTTTGATCGCATATATTCCGTAATTAGTTATTTGATAGAATATTATGTGAGAAGAATATTTAATGAATATTTATTTTTTTAGTGAATATGATATTTATTTATTTATTAGTGAATAATGCAGTGATAATTTTTTTATTAAATAAATAGTCATTATTCAAGGCCCAATTAATATTATAGAGGAATAACGGACCAAGTTTAAGGGTCCAGTGACAAATAATATATATTGAATATTATTTAAATAAATAATATTTAATTTAATTCCTGATTTTAGCACATTCCATGAAATAATAATATTATTATTATTATTATAGACATGAGGTTCCACATGGATTACATAAATAATAAGGGTTCATGTGAAATTATTATTTTTCTAATCCTAGTGATATATAAACCCAATTATATTATTTTATTAATAGAGTCAATTCATTTGTGTTGTGTACAATGAGATCTGGAGAGAATCCTCTCAAAGATCTAGAGATATCCCTCCCCAATAACGCTCTTAATAATGGAGAACGATCCTCATCCACCACCACTATCAAGTATAGGGAGACCAAGAAGAACCATTGAAGTGATTCTCAAGATGATCAAAGGTAAACAACTCAAATGTCAGGATTTGTCGTACTATCACCTAAATATTCCTACAACGACATTTGGAGGTTTGTGAAATACGTGTGGATCACCGCTGGAGGGAATCTACTCTTGATTCCTACAACACAATGACAATATGGCGTAGAGATGTTAGAAGATCCATCAATGAAGAAAGAATTTCTCACAAGGTAATTCTTTAATTAATTAAATTAATTTTAAATAATATGAAATGACCCCACCCTTTGGTTCCAGCGTTTATCAAATTTATATATTCTTTGATTCAATTTTGTTGATCATGATGTTTATCGTTGTGTAAATCTTGAATTAATCATCAATTATGACAAAAAAAAGTTGGAAATTCCCCATCCAACGCTTCTGCTGTGCCCAAAACCTACAAGTGGTATCAAAGGGGTCACATAATTATTTATAATTATTTAAATATCATTGATTGATTTATGCATTTGTCATTAGTGTTTAATTCTAATTTAATCATTCTTTAATTTGAATTGCGATATTTGTATTATTAATCTTCATTTCTTGAAAATATAATCAAATTGATTAATTTTATGAATGAAATAAATTTGAAGATCTCATCCGGAGGTGTCAAGGAGTATGGCCAGAAAACACAAGAGTACACATTATGTAACACAGAGGTAAACACCGTGTACTAGTGTTTAATGCACCTTGAATTAATTCAATCCATGTGCATTTATTACGCGTGGTGAATTTAAATACACACCACATGTTGATTGTGTTATCCTGGTGTACAGTTAGCTAGAGTACGTGTCGTGTAATTTCTGTACACGATGTGTAGTCCTTTAGTCACAGGCGGTCTGTGTATCTTATTACATGGTATATATGATTGGTGACTGTGTAACTTAGCGACCACATGCCGTGTATCCCATATAAATTCCATGTACTCCAATATTTTTCATGACACAATTACATGCCGAGTTCCTAGGCATGTGTCGTATATAGATGGTGAGAATAATACACTGAATGTTTCTCCAATGTACACGCTGTATAATTTTACCAAATTAGGCAGAATTAAAAATATATTTATTCTACTATTAAAACCTTATAAATATGTCTTCCTTGTAGTCATTAAGTTTATTGTACACACCATGTGACGAGTTATATATATATATATATATATATATATATATATGTATAAACATCTAATTAATTTATTCATAATGTTCAGATTTTCATATCGTGTATAAGTAATATTACAGTTATTACTCTACACGCATTGAAACATAACACGCTATGTAAACATTATGTATTCCATGTGTTCATTAAGTTGATAGTACAAGCCATTAAATACACATTGGGTGGTTCAGACAGGTACTCACAATGTTGTCTTCAAGGTACATTTTTCTGTATATAGATAATTTTAAATAAATTTATTTAATTTTTTTGAAATTTTGATGGATGAGATTCTGAATAAAATTCAGATGATAATTAAGATAAAATAATTGATTAATTAAAGAAGAAAATTAATTTATTCGAGCATGATTTATCTTAAATAAGAACGATTAGAATTGACTGTTAATTAAATGTGTAATTTTTTACATGAATGTGAATGATGATGAGCTTAGATCAGAACTTTATATGTGATTGGTTTCTTTTAATTTAGTATTAAATTAAATTTTTGGCTTGTGTGTCATCTCTCCTCTCATTATGTAAGGTTCTATGTGCCCATGGTTTCATTGATGTAAACCTCTTTCCCAATACTTTGGTTTCCCTCACATGCGTATTAGTAAAATCATATGTAATGGATGAAGCTCCCAAGTTAGTGGAATCTATTCAAGTTTGGATTCAAGGTGAAACCAATCTAAGAGATATACATAAGTGGATAGGTGGAAAGCTGCAACATGAACCATAAATGGTTCAAGGTGTTTTCACCCTAGGTTGACAGTTAGTTTATCACCCATTAGATAAAATAACCATTAGTAAAAGCTCATGGTCATACCATTATTATTTTATTTCTGTAAGTTTCATGGTTATTTCATTAGGGATATTTTGTCACGATCACATGAACTAATGAATAAATGGACATGAAATATATAACTAAAATAAATCGGCTTATGAGTGACCATTATCTAAGACATAGTTAATCACTTAAGAAAATACACTTAATATTAACAAGCATCTTATAAAGATAATAATTAAAAATTTACACATAAAAAATAAAATCCCTCAATTATATATATTAAGTCATTATATCCTTTTACTAATTAATTTTAAATCAAAACACAGTTCAAAGTGCTTGACCAACCAATGTTGGGGTGCTTTCAATTATTGGAGAACTTTAATTGGAAGTTTTTTGTTGAATTAACTTAATTCACATTAAGGGGGTTGACTTCCAAAGCATGACTTTGTGTAACTGAGAGAAAAATGTTTAGGAAATCCAATTTAAGGATTTCAGGATTGGAGAGTTCATTCAACAGATCAAATAACTGCAAGTTAATGAAGTTGAAATTTGAAATTGTAGAGGAGGAATTATCCTTACCTCAAGGTGAGGCAGAGAACTTCTTTTATAGATTGAGAAAATGAAATACATGATGGAGTATTCCGATGCAGGACTCGGAAATACCAAGAATAATAAAAACAGGGTTTAACACTCCCCCTCCAGCTATACATACCCAACTTGGACCACGAGTCCCACAAAAGAAAGATGACATCAGACAAGACCATACAGCCCCCTCAAGTTGGGTCGTAGATGTTTTGGATTCCCATCTTGGAAATGAGAAAGGATAAACGAGCCCCTGAGAGGCCTTTGGTGAAGATTTTGGCAAGATGATCCACCGTCGGGATGTGGATAGAGCTGACATGGTTGTGCTCGAGGTGGTATTGAAGAAAGTGTTAGTCTACCTCTATAATGTCCTGACCCGAACAACCACTCAAACATTGCTAAACAGGCCCGATGTTACTACCTTAGGCACACCTCCCCGAACGTCAAAGACTACCAACTAGCAGAAAGGGTGTAACAAGTATAGTGGGGGGGGATATACCCAACTACTGAAAATTTTATCTTTACCAACAGTTTAAAATCATTGGTAAAGGCTGGACAACCATTGGTATAAACTATACCAATGATTTTCCAAACTGTTGGGTCTTGAGCCATAGGGATAGACATATCCAAACAATTCTATGAGAACTATTGGGATATGTCTAAAAAATTGAGTATATACTAACGGTTTCAATAAACCATTGGTATAAATGTCTACCAAATATTTAAAATCGTTGGTAATAGAAAAAATCATCTCTATACCAATGGTTCACAAAACCATTGGTATAGACTTTTACCAACGGTTTCCCACAAACCATTGGTAAATATCAAGTTAAATTATCTATGAAAAATGTTTAAAACCCATTGACATATAATTATACCAACGATTAACATAAAAATATTGGTATAAGTTATTCTTTTACACATATGCCAACGGTTGTAAACTGTTGTCATATCCTTTTTGTACCTGCAGAAGCAAGCCGACTTGCTGGCCTCCCCCTGTGCACTTGCAGCAATTCCACTAATAGGCCTGTAAAATTCACACACAACATAATACATACAGGGGGTGGGGGTCCATTCTGAATACCTACACAATACCTACACAAATCTCAATACCTACATAATACATACAAAATTCTGTATGAATTTATACAGAATTCATACAACACATAATTCATACAGAATTATGAATACCTCTAATTCTGTATTTAATTACCCTTTACACACATTCAAAATTAAAACATAATTCATAAGGTAATTATAGAAAGTATACACATACAGAAATTATACCCATACACCATTAACACATAATTCATAAGTTAATTAAATACATAAAAAATTCAATTCAGACTTCATGGGGTTGGGGGCTGTTCAGGGGTTTGGGGTGGCTATCCAAGGGGGGTAGGGTGTCTCTAGGGGGGTGTGTGTGTCTGGGGGAATGGGGGTGTCTGAGGGGGGGGGGGTTATCCAGGGTGGTGGGGGGGAGGGGCTTTCTAGGGGGTGGGGGTGTCTAGGGGGGTGGGGGTGTCCAGGGGGTGGGGTGGTGTCCAGGGGTGGGGTGGTGTCCAGGGGGTGGGGGGGGGGGTCAATTCAAGGGGTGGGGGGGGGGGCTGTCCAAGGGGGTGGGGTGGTGTCCACATGGGTGGGGGGTGGCTGTCCATGGGGGTGGGGTTGTCTAGGGGTGGGGGTGTCCAGGTGGTGGGGTGGTGTCTAGGAGGGGTGGGGGCATCTAGGGGTTGGGGGTGTCTGCAGGGGGGGGCTATCTAGGGTGGTGGGGGGGGCTATCCATGGGGGTGTCCAGTGGGGGTGGGGTGGTGTCCCGGGAGGTTGGGGTGGTGTCCAAGGGGTTGTGGGGGGGCTTTCCAGGGGGTGGGGGTGTACAGGGGGTGGGGGGGTGTCCACGTGGTGGGGTGGTGTCTAGGAGGGGTGGGGGGCTGTCCAGGGGGTTGGGGGTGGGTGTGGGGGTGCCTAGGGGGTACGAGGATATCGATGGGGGTGGGGGTGTCCGGGGGAGGGGGGTCAAGGGGGTTGGTGGTGTCCAAGAGGGGTGGGGTGGTGTCCAGGGGTGGGGGGTGTCCAGGGGGTGGGGGGCTGTCCATAGGGGGGTGGGGGTGTCCTAGGGGGGGTGTCCAGGTGGTGGGCTAGTGTCTTGGAAGGGTGGGGTTGTAATGGTTTTAATGGAATGAATTTCATGGATTTTTATATCATTAGTATTTTTAAAATGGTTTTGGAATAGTTTTTTGTTTCAATTGTATGTGTTTTTTAGGAAAAAAATGAATGCTTTTGGTGTGTATGGTAGGAAGTGGGACTTGGTTATTAGGAAATGGATTACATTTTTATTGTGGGAAAAAATACTATATGTTTTTTGAAATGGAACCTTAAAAGATATTTTTATAAACCATTGGGGAGTTTTAAATAGAGATAAGTCTCTATTATGTGATTTTGAAATGGGTTTATGAAGAATTATTTATGATGTTATTTATGGGATTTTTGATTTTGTATCCCTTGTTTTAGAACATAATATTATTTTATTAAAGGTTTTTATTTTTTATTATACTTTAGAATGTTACCACTATAAATGAATCCAAAAGTCCATAAGGGGATATCTCATGTAGTCATTCTTGTGATCGAGCTATTGTCTTCCTAGCCTTGGTCTCTACTCAAACTCTTGTGGCAGTGGAATAGCTCATGTTCTTATCAGATCATTTATTATGCATGAATGTTTCTAAAATACCATACACTATTTTTTATTGGTGATAAAGGATCCCAGGAGGAAACAAAGTAGGTATTTATGATTCTATGGGATCTTTGGGTTGTTATAAACCCTATAATCCACAGGGGTGGGGAGGTGGTCTAGGGGGTGGGGGCTATACAGGGGGTGGAGGGGCTATCCATGGGGGGTGGTAGGGTAGTCTAGGGGGGGGGGGGTGGGGTGGGTGGGACTATCCATGGTGGTGGGTTGGGGTGGGGGGGGGATATCCAGGGAGTAGGGGTGTCACGGGGGGTGGGCGAGGCTGTCCAGGGGGTACGGGGTGTCCAGGGGGTGGGCGGGCTGTCCATGGGGGTGGGGGGCTATCCATGGGGGGAGGGGTGCTCATGGTGTGGGAAGGCTGTCCACGTGGGTGGTGGGGCTGTTGAGGGGGGGGGGGGGGTAGGGGATGTCTAGAGGGGTGGGAGGCCTGTCCATGGGGGTGGGCGGGGTAGTCCATGACAGTGGGGGGGGGGGGGTTTCCAGGGGGTACGGGGTGTCCAGTGGAGTGGGTGGGCTGTCCACGAGGGTGGCGAGGATGTCCAGGGGGTGGGAGGGCTTTCCCCGGGGGTGGGTGGGTTGTCCACGGGGGGTGGGCCAACTATCCAGGGGGTAGGGGTTGTTTGGGGGGAAGGGATGTCCACAGGGGTGGGGGGATGTCCACGGGGGGTGGGGCTGTCCAGGGGGTGGGCGGGCAGTCCATGCGGGTGGCTGGGGTGTCCAGGGGGTATAGGGTGTCCAGGGGGTGGGCGAGTTGTCCATGGGGGTGGGGGGGCTGTCCAGGGGAGGGGTGAATCAGTTACAACAAATCATCAAGTCAATTTTTATTTTTTATAAATAAAAAAAATAAAGGTAATGTGACCTTAATAATCAGACATATTAAGGAAAAAATGAATGATTTTAGTGTTTATGGTAGGAAGGGGGATTTGGTTATTATGAAAGGGATTACATTTTTATTTTGGGACAAAAATAATATATGATTTTTGAAATGGAACATTAAAAGGGATTTTTATAAACCATTATGGAGTTTTAAATAGAAATATGTCTCTATTATGTGATTTTGAAATGGTTTTATGAAGAATTTTTTTATGATTTATCTTTATGGGATTTACAATTTTGTGTCCCCTTATTTCAGAACATGAGATTATTTTACTAGAGGGTTTTGTTTTTTATGAATTCTTTAGAATGTTACCACTATAAATGAATAAAAAATTCAATAAGGGGATATCTCAAATAGTAATTCTTATGATACATCCATCCATCGCCTTTTTAGTCTTGGTCTCTACTCAAACTCTTTTGGAAGTGGAATAGCCATGTTCTTCTTGGATCATTGATTATGCATGGGAGTTTCTAAAATAGCATCCACTATTTTTTATTGGTGATCAAGGATACCAAGAGGCAGCAAAGTGGGTAGTTATGATTAATGTGATCTTCGAGTTGTTAGAAACCCAATAATCCACAGGGGTTGGGGGGGGCCTATCCACGGGGATGGAAAGGTTGTCCAGGGGGTAGGGGTGTCTAGGGGGGTGGGCGGGGCTATCCATGGGGGGGTGTCCAAGGGGGTATGGGGTGTCTATGGGGGTGAACAGGGCTATCTAGGGGGTACGGGGGGGGGGGGGGTGGAGGGGATGTCCAAGGGGGTAGGGGTGTCTAGGGAGGATGTCTACTAGGGTGGGGGGGGGCTATACATGGGGGAAGGGGGGTGTCCCGGGGGTGGGCGGTCTGTCCACTGGGGGGGGGTCCAGGGTGTCCAGGGGGGTGGGTGGGATGTCCACGAGGGGTGGCGGGGCTATCCAGGGGGTACGGGGTGTCCAAGGGGTGTGGGCAGGCTATCCACGGGGTGTCCAAGGGGTGGGAAGGGGCTGTCTAGGGGGTACAAAGGTGTCCAGGGGTGTGGGCGGGTTGTCCACGGGTGTGGCGGGGGCTATCTAGGGGGTGTGGGGCATCCAAGGGGGTGGGCGGGCTCTCCACGGGGGTGGGAGGGCTGTCCATAGGGGGGGGGATGTCTAGGAGGCACATGGTGTCCTGGGGGTTGGCGGGGATGTCCAGGGTGTACGGGGTTTCCAGGGGGTGGGCGGGCTGTCTGCGGGGGTGGCGGGGCTGTCCAGGGGGTAGGGGTGTCCGAGGGGGGGGGGGGGCTATCCACGGGGGTGGGTGGGGCTACCTATGGGGGGTGGGGTTGTCCAGGGGGGGTGGGAGGGCCATCTACGAGGGTGGAAAAGGCTGTCTAGGGGGTCAGGGGTGTCCAGGGTGTAGGGGGTGTCCAAGGGAGGTGGGTGGGCTGTCCATGGGGAGGGGGCTGTCCACAGAGGGAGGGGTTGTCCAGGGGTGTCCGGGCTATCCAGGGGTATGGAGAGGCTATCCAGGGGGGTGGTAGGGGTTTTCCAAGTGGGTATGGGGCTATCCAGGGGGTGGGCGGGGTTGTCCAGGGGATACAGGGTGTCCAGGGGGGTGAGTGGGGCTATCCAGGGGGTGCATGGTGTCAAGGGGGGGTGGGCGGGCTATCCATGGGGGTGGGGGGCTGTCCAAGGGGGTGGGGGTGTCCAAGGGGGGGTGGGGTGGCTACTTACGAGGGTGGAGGGATGTCCATAGGAGAGGGGCTATCCATGGGGGGTAGGCGGGGCTGTCCACGGGGTGGTGGCAGGGCTATCCACAGGGTGGCAGGGCTGTCCAGGGGGTATGGGGTGTCGAGGGGTGTGGACTGGCTGTCCACGGGGGGTGGGGGCTGTCTAGGGGATGGGTGAATCAGTCACAACAAATCATCAAGTCAATTTTTATTATTTATAGATAAGAAAATAAAAAGATAATGTGACCTACCTAATCACATATATATATATTCAGGCACAACAAATAAATAAACATCAAAGGTCAGTAATATCAGTAAAAAATGTAACAGATCAATCTTCCCCTCATCACCATAACTATCATCACAATCATCATCAGACTCACCCTCACCCTCATCTTCATCCCCATCATCATCCCTGCCCTCCTCAACACCCTCCTCCTCTCCCTCATACTCAGCCTCAGCCTCCCCATCACCCACCTCCACCTCGGCCTCCTCCTCACCCTCCTCCTCCTTCGCCTCAGCCTCCTCCTCACCATCATCTCTACCACCAATAGAACTTCCACTAGGTGCACCATATATAGAACGCATCGATGACATATATTCATCACAAGCTGTGCTGACCTCTGGTGGAAGTGTTGGACGTAAAACTTCCATCAGTTTCATAAATGCAGTGTTTTCCCTAGAAACTATTCTGCCATCTCTGTGGCCCTTTATTCAACCTATTCTACATGTGCTTATCCTGCTAAAACTTGGTGGCACTACAACTCATACCTGATTATGACTAATACATCATCAGAAATATACTTTTCCCAGGTCCACATCGTACTCTACCGGGGTGCTCATCTCCCAACAACCTGATGTAAGTGACCATTTAGCCCAAAATTGTCAGGTTCATGGGACTCAAGGGCCCTCTAAAGTATCCTGTTACAAATATAAATAGATTATAAAGTTACAAAATAGAGATTAAAATTTTAAATATATAATGTAAAACTTACAATATACTACTTAGTCGGTTCATTAACCACACTTCCATCTTTCTTCCTTCTACTCAAGCAAAATATTTTTGATCGAGGCACACGTCCTTCTATATTCAATTTATTCCTCTACAATGACATTGAATGTAGGGAACCATAAATAAAAATAGGATACAAATCATTAATTGCATAACTAAAATTATATAACAACTTTAGCAATCGAATAAATTATGGTGGAATCAATAAAAAGTGCAAGTCGTAAAGAAATATTATAAACTGTCATACCTACTACCTCTCATGATCTGCATTGTAGTACATTCCAATGTGTGGATGTATTTTTAGCATCAATGTTTTTTTATTTCTACCAGATGAATATTAAATAAAATTCAATAATTAGTATTAATGAAAAACATGAAAATTTTCATTTAAATACCTCTAATGTGATTATACCATAAACTAGCTAGTCGTCCAATGAGTAATCATCTTTAGATACTGTTCTAACGGAAAATCATCCATGACAAGGACCGCCTCTAACTCTATGCCCACTCTAGAACCCCATCAATGTACAAATCATTCTTATAACCTCTCCAAATCTCACCTAAATCTTTAGACGTGTTGGTTGTGCACCCTCACCATCGGGGAAATTAAACCGAAGATGATACCAAAATATTAATTCATATAAATACAAAAAATAATATTTCATTAAATGCAATATTTGTTTTACCCATATCTCTTCCCAAGATTTATACTTGAATTTATTAGGCAACTTTCTCCATGAGAGCGGGCTGACAGGAATGATGTCGGGAGTATTTGGAAATCATTGCCAAAAAACACTAAAATTGCTGCCCTGATTTTTCAATCATTTGACTATCTTCATGTAGTCCACCATCAACTACGTGCGGCGGTTCCCACACCACACGTATGCATGTATTCCCCCACCCCACATCCTATCAGTATATGTATTTATTATGAAATAAAAACAAATATTTTATCAATACATGTTATAATTAAATAAATAATGGTGTAAATTTTTTTTAGGGTTGTATAAGTATACCTGCGGTAGTCTGATCAATGGGTGCCGCTGGATCTATAGAAACTGAAGGAACACCCTGTATAGATGGAGTGAGTCCCAATGTATGCTCTGCAGGGACAGACTCTAAGGAGCAGGAGTCGAAGGAAGATGGAATATAAAAGCCCAGAGAGAAGGAAGAAGAAGTAAAAGAAGACGACATGGATGGTTGTCTGAATGTTGGATGGGAAGTGAGAATCATCATCAGATATGGTACAGATGGTTTATGAGGCTCAGATGTAAAGGGTGGTGAAACATGGGTTGGCCTAAATATCTTGTGTATCCCTAACGACACACCGATATTAGGAATGTGGGATGGAAGATATCTCATGTGGGAGGGGGCAGGGTCTAATCGGGTACGCCGACCAGATCATCTAGCTCTTGTACCACCCCCCTCGTACGAACAGCCCTAAGTACTGGGACCACTACTAGGCTGTTCATCAAATAACTATCACCCAATAGATGGATCCTACAAAAATTTTGAAAACAAAATTAATCACATGACATTATATTTTATTTAAATATATATATATATATATATGAAATAAAATACTCACTACAGGCACTAGTGGTGGAATGCTCATCTCAGTCATGTGATGATTGTTTTCCATCCATCTGTTTCCATCACCTCTCTTCAATTGGTTGCATTTCCTGCATTAGAAAAAATATGGAAGTAATTAGAAAAGGATTACTAATTTGTAACACAAAAAACAAAATAAATGAGCTTGACAAGATATATAATGAAGTCAATAAATGTACAAGATGTAATAAAAGAATTTAATTTTTAGTAGGATGGTTATTTACTAAGTGTCATCAGTTTATTAAAATCATGGAACATTGATTCTACAAATTCATAAGGGGTAAAGAAGTTTTCAAAATTAAGGAAAAATTTAATTTATTTAGCCCAAGTAGATGATGCAGTTTTCTATACCTATTTTGAAAACGAATACAAACCATCATGTTCATTACCTGGTAAATGTTAAAGAGAGGTCTTAGAGTTATACTAATTTTATACAAATCACAGTTGAAGCATTGAAATGTTCACCAAGATAGAAATGTTGGTTTCGTAGGTTTTAATACAGTTCAATTCCAAATTAGAGAAGCAATTCAAATAAAATTGCAACCAATAAACATTGAAAATTCACATAATAGTCAAGTCAGATACAACATATTTGTAATCAATATTAAATCAATTTGAATATTACCACCTTAACAACCCAAGTTTAGGTAAACCAAAATAATTGAGAACTTAAATGGATGATTTTATATATTTCCCACCACTACTTTAGGTTCACAGTCAAGTATGACAATTGAGCTATTAGAGTTATCAAAAGTAATAAATGGATTGTTTCCAATGGAAGTAGGGATGGTGTCAATTCCATCATCACCATCATAAAAAATATGTCTTGGAATTACTTCAATAATGACACCAAATTCAGGTCAAAGATAGTATTTGACATAAAAAACATGTTTTTCCATTGATGCCAATACATATGGTTCATCGGTAGCAAGAGTACGAGTCATATAAATTACTCTAAATCCACAATCATCAATAAATGTTCCTTGCCTCTTCATCGAATCAAACCACTCACATTTCATTGTCGTGACTCATCCGTGAGAATAATAATGCATTATTATTATTTTTTCAATGACTCCATAATAACCTACATTTTCAAATCATGGTCTACTATCTGATGCACTAGCATAACAGTCTATTGTGGTAGTAACCATAACACCATCATGTTGTGTTCTCATGTTCTTTGCTTGTTCAGTGATAATAAATCTATACCCATTGATAATAATTGATTATAGTCATGAACCAGGGTATTAGGACCAAATTCCAAAGCTCTTATTTCTTAGAGACGAAGTCAGCAGAAAAAATCAATACCTAAAATATAAATGAATATTAAACTTATTTAAATATTGTTTTAATTATTTTAAATAGTAATATTATTACCTTAAATTTTAACCAAGCAAAAAAATCTTTTCTATGGGAAAGTCTCCCTCCTCAAAGATAAAGAACGATGCTTTCTATTTATCATCACTTTATGTTCCCTGTAGATAAAAATAGGAATAAATTAACAGATAAATAAATAAATATATATATAAGATATACATATTGAATTTACTTACAAGATGTAGTCATCAAACAAATCATAGCTGAATAAAATTGTGCGATGTGCCATCTCCTCCGCTCTTCAAGGCTAATATCATCAATGTATATGATCCAGTAATTCCTCCTGTTTGAGGAAGTGATAGAAAAATAGGTTCAATTTTCTCATACTATTCTTCTTCATTTCTTATTGGTCTGTTCATTCTTGTAGTTTGATCAGACAAATACATAGAGTAGGAATCCATACATTCTTGAGCCAAGTTACCATTCAAGATAGAACCTTCAGGATGATTCTTTTTACAACATAAGATTTTAATGTGTACATATTTATTTTAGTTGGATACATCCAAAAAAAAATAAATAGGTCCTCCGAGAAGTATTTCAGTTAGAATATGGACAGTCAGATGCAGCATGCATGTGAAAAATGATGGAGGAAATATTTTCTCTAACTCACAAAAAATTAATGGGGAATCTACAAACATTTTTTCCAAGAAAATACATAGACAAATTCATAGAACAAAGATCTCTAAAAAAATGGAACAACCGAATAACAACCACCCTTACATTATTGGAAAAAAGATAACGAATTGCTA
Organism: Viscum album; assembly: GCA_963277665.1. Taxonomy (NCBI): domain Eukaryota; kingdom Viridiplantae; phylum Streptophyta; class Magnoliopsida; order Santalales; family Viscaceae; genus Viscum; species Viscum album. The sequence continues at coordinate 1,313,963,686 of OY728139.1, forward strand.
TTGGAATTAACTCATGCAGATGGATGTGATAATCATGAGTCTTCAAATATTTTAGCTTCAACTCTATTCTGTTGACCTATTTAGATATGTTTCTTGAATATCCATCATGAACTTTAATAGTCTCTAGTAATTATAGAAATTTATTTTTTTCTGTAGGTGTCATCACATAAGAAGTACATGGATCTTGCCATTTATTTTCACTGATACGCATAGGATGCAATTCCGGTCTAATGCCCCAATCCGTCAAGTCACACCAAGACCATAAATCATCTTTTTTCTTCACCTTAACATTTAGAAGAATTGAAAGAAACATTTCACATATATTTTTTTCAATATGAATTACGTCTAAGCAATGAGGTAACAATTGGTTGACCAATAAGTTAAATCAATGAAGATACTTCTCTTCTTCCAATTGTAACAGGTTTTAGGGGAAATAATATGTCACTTTCCAGATTTCATTTGACCCTTCCTGAATGAAAAACTGAAATCTTTCATTCATTAAGCACATCAGTTCCATACATATGTTGAGGTGGATTATCAGTTTCCATGGTATTGTTAAATCTTTGATGATTATTTCTATATGGATGGTCTATTGGTAATAATCGTCGATGTCCCATAAAACCGAAAACTACAAAGATGTCCCAGTCTTCTGGATCGTGTATTCTTCATAAAAATAGGACATGATATTTTCCCCCTTTTTTCTCCATCCAAACATCATTACATTAGCATGAAAATCATGATCATCCACATAAGCACATCACACATCTGAAATATGTCTTTCGAACATGCATCGTATGTGCGCACACCTACATCCCAAAGAAGTTTCAACTCTTTTATTAAATGTTGCATGTATACGTCTATATCATTACAGGTATCAAAAGGACATATATGAGTATACTCATGAAAGTGAAAGGTTTTTTCACACACAACCTTGGGGGAAGATTATGAATGTGTATAAAAACCAACCATGTGTTGTGTGATGTAAGAATCTGCCCAAAATGATTAAAACCATCACATTAAAGACCCAGCCTCACATTATGCACGTCAGCTGAAAAAATCAGGATATCGAGCATCAAATATCTACCATGAAAATCCTTTTGTAGGGTGAACAAACTCATCATTAGTATTCTTTCTCTCAGAATAATTCCATCAAATTTTTATTGATATTTAATCAAACATAAAAATATTATGGAGTCTGGGGATCAATTAAAAGTTCCACATTACTTTTTGTGGTACATGGGATGAAGTTCCATCAGCTTTTGGATTCCAACTGGATGTGCCACATTTTATACAATAATTTCATTCAGCATTTTCCTCCCAGAATAAACTACAATCTTTCGGGAAAGCATGAATTTTGTTTCTTGAAATCCAAGTTCCTCAACTAACATCCATTACATATAGTGGTTTGAGGGATATATGCATCATATGGAAGTAATTCCTTCAATAATGTAAGAATTTAATTATGGTAGTATTAGAAATCACATACATAGTTTTCCCATGAAACATTTAGATTAAAAAATCCAGCCTTTTCATTTTACTGCATTGTCGATATATTGTAGTCGTGGAAACATCATTCACTTTTTTCACCCTGACAACATCATCATTTTCATTAGACGCATCATGTGTGCTCATATCAAAATCTTCTTGGGGTCGGAATCCTTTCTTTTTCATGATGATAAATAAATGGAAACGCGGTCATATAACAAATTCTCCAATCCCATTCCTCTCATTTGGATCATCAACAATTTGAGACCTTCATTTCTCCCCATTGTGATACCACACAGAGTAGTTTTCTTGAAAACCATATTTAGTTATGTGTTATATGACTTCTTTATGGCTCAACCAAGGTATTCCAATATAATTTTAACAAGGGAAGTGTATGTGACCACTATATGAAACATTATGAAATGAAAAATCTAAAAATCTCTCCAAATTGTTTTGAAAACTGCTTTAGATCTGATCAGTTTCCTACATCCAAATTCTATCCATTTTTTAAAAACAATTGTTATAAGTCATTTCATCAAACGAAAATCAATAAGATTGAAGTTTCATAAAAAATATATTTAAGTAAATGAGAATTTTTTCACTTTATATGAAACCATAACTGACACACTACTATATATGAGAATCATAAAACAAAAAACAAAAAAAACTATATTTATAAAAAAAATATCTTTAAAGAACTGTACATGAGTGTACAAGATCATGTACACTTATTGAGGTGAATTATTGAGTAGTTGATTAAATTTTAGATTGAAAAAATTTAATATTTTAGTACATTATTTGAGTGATCACATACACAACCCAAGGGGGGTGGGGGTGTCCAGGGGTGGGGGCTGTCTTGGGGGTGGGGGCTATCCACAGGGGTTGGGGGTGTCTAAAGGGGTGAGCGGACTGTCCATGGGGTGGCGGGGCATCTGACAGGGTGGCAGGGATGTTTAGGGGGGTAGGGAGTGTCCAGGGGGGTGGGTGGGTAGTCCACAAGGGTGGGGGGGGGGGCTATCCAGGGGGTATGGGTGTCCAGGGGGTGGGGGGTGTCCGGGGGGATAGGGGGTGTCCCGGGTGGTGGTGGGGGGGTGTCCAGGGGGTGGGCGTTCTATCCACGGGGTTGGGGGGCTATCTAGGGGTTCGAGGGTGTATGGGGGGGGCTATCCACGTGGGCGGTGAGGCTATCTAGGAGAGTAATGGGGTGTCCATGGGGGTAGGAGGGTTGTCAACGAGGGTGGCCAAGATCTCCGAGAGGGTAGGGGTGTCTAGATGGGTGGGCGGGCTGTCCATGAGGGTGGGGGGGGGGGGGGAGTTGTCCAAGGGGGTAGAGGGTTTCCCAGGGGGTGGGGGTGTGTCCACGGGGGTGGGTGGGTGGTGGGGGTTCATGGGGGTGGGGGGGGGCTGTCCATGGGTTGGGATGATATCAAGGGGGGGTTAGGGGTGTCTAGGGGGGTGGAGGTGTCTGGGGGGATGGGGGTGTCTGGGGAGGTGGGGGGGGTGTCCAGGGGCTGCGGGCTGTCCATCAGGGGTTTGACTGAGTGCCATGATATTTAATTGGGGTTGTCATTCATGTTATGAAAACAAACGATGTGTGTTAAGTATTAGAGCAATATTTTTAGTGAAAATCCAATTTGGTAGGATTGGTGACTTGATAACATATGGTATCAAATTTGAAATTGGAAAAATGTTAGGGAATTGGATTCTGGTGGAAGGAATACAAGTTAATTAATATCTATAGGTAGGCATTAGGAATGATATGATGTATAGTAATGAGTTTGTAAGGATTTGCATCATCATGACATGATGATTAAGGGTGTTTTCCTTTATGAAGTTGTATGGATTCCTTGATATGTTTTTCATCATAACATGAATTAAATTTAGGATGTCATTAGAAGGTGATGTCTAGATAGAATCACTATTCATTTAATACATGGAGAGGTAGGCTTATGAATATGGGATGTGCATATGGTAGTAGGTCCCTGTCTAGGTGGATATATATGGAGATTTTCCTCCCCAGGTCTCTGTATGAAAGGATTCTAAAAGGCTCCCACCACCTTCTAAGGATATATTCATTCTAGAAAAAGTGTTGTGGGAGAAGGAATTCATCCTATATGTTTTATGTAACTTTTAGATCATGTGATTCCTTACTCATTAAGATGAATAGATAAGAACCAAAACCAAAGAGGCCTCCAACCTATCCAAATCTCTAGAAGTGATGATTTCCCAGTTTCTTATTGGTGAACTCTGGAAGTGATGACTTCCCACCTGCACAACCCCCCCTCCGCACCTCACCCCTAGAAGACTCCCACTACACAGCCCCTCCCACCTACACCCCCTCCCCACCTGCACACTACACATCCACCGGCACCCCCCCCCACTTGCACCCCCCCCTCCCCCACCCCCACCAGCACAGCCACCCCCCCCCCAACTGTATAGCCCCCCCCACCCCCACCTGTACACCCCCCACCTAACCCCCAACCTGCACACTCCCCTCACCCCACCCACTTGCACAACCCCCCACATACCCCCCCTCCCCCCACCCCCACCTACACAACCCCCCACCTCACGCCCAACAGACTCCCCCCACTACACACCCCCACTTGCACATCCCCTTTCACCCACTGCACATCCCCCCCACATTCACACCTCCACATGCGCACCCCCATCCCCCCCCCCCCACTACTACACCCCAAACACCTCCATCCCCCTCACCTATACAAACCCCCCCCCCCCAACCTCACCCCAGTAGACTCCCCATGCACTACCCCCTCCCCCTTCGACCTGCACACCCCCCACCTGCACAACCCACCCCAACCTGCACAGCCCCCCACACCTCACCTCCACCTGCACAGCCCCCCCCAATGTTAAATAATACATATATTATAATTCTTTATAAAAAACCTATTATATGATTAACAACGTATCCAACAATAATTTACATGGATTATTCTTAATAATATCTCCATGAGTGTTATAGTATGATGGTTTACATGTAAACAACCTTATTAAACTTAGGCATATGATAAATAAGTATTATAGGCTCAAAGTAAACCAAATAGATACAAACTTAAAATTATACGTAGATAAGATAAGTAAACTAAATTCCATAGAAACTACCATATCACCCCGCTAAAAAATAGAAAAATGCCTACACCACTACTCGAACCGACCCCAATCCCTTCATATGGTTCACTAACTATACAAAGGAGTGGCTATAAATACTTCAAATAAAGTTGATTCACTCAATCATGATAGTTTAAGTGTATAAAAAAACATATAACAAATAAAATTGCAATTATTAGGTACACTATACCGCACGAACCTCGGGTTTTGGAAAAAATCAAAAAAGAAAACAAAAAAATAGATGCATAACATTAAACCTAAGGAACCACTTACAGATTTGAAGTGTAGAACAAAAAAAATTTCTAATTGAAGATAGATCTGGTGGAATAATTTTCCGAGCAAGAGATATCTGCTTTAGGTCTCCACTTTAGGCCTGAAATCGCACTGATGGGGGATTGTGTATGTGGAAAATTTAGGGGAAAACATTCCCAATGTTTTTTTAAACCATTGGAAAAGGTAAGATTTACCAATGGTTTGAAAAACCATTGGGAAAGCCTGCCTAAAACCCACATATCCTAATGGTTTGATAAAATTGTTTGGTAACAGTCATCTAAAACTCACATATCCCAATGATTTAATAAAACTGTTGGGTAAAAATCATCTAAAAATCTCTATTCCAACAGTTTAGTGAAACCGTTGGGTAAGTACCTATGGACATCCCTACTCCAATGGTTTATGAAAACCGTTGGAAAATTTCTGTTAGTATATCCTCAATTTACATTAGTGCCATCTCAGAGGAAAATAATGGTACTGGTCCGAGCATAATAAATAAACATGCAGCCGAAATAGATTACTCAGCAGACTCGAACTAGACCCACTGAGCAGAAGCACATTCAATATCACTAAACAGCAAAAGAAAAATAAATATAACTACATCAGAAAATAAACAGACCAACATGCTAAAAGTCAATTGAAACTACTAATAAACAATAGGGCATACATGTTAATATAAAAAGGGTTCCAATGGATAACCATCATTAACTACAAAAAAGTAATCATGCTGATATAGGAAATGGAAACTAAACAAATAAACTCTTGCTAGGTATGACCTCAAGGTCCATACCAGTCTCCATTCCAAACGGTACTATGATCTAGCTCCTGAGACTGATCCTTTACCTACATGTAAATCTATAAAGTATACACGTGTCCCAAAGGGTCTGTGTAGGGTGTGAGATGAATCTTAGTAGGATATCACCCAGATGGTTCATACCTAGTATAAGTGGTTAAGTAAGAATGCATCTCTATGTAAAGTAAGAAGTGAAATGCAATAAGTAAACACAACATCCACTGGTGCTCAATAGCCACCATGGAGAGTCACCTACTTCGGCCAATGTCAGAATATTTAAAGTAAATAGAGTGCTTGACCCATGACCCAAGTACCCCTGTCGTCCCAAATCCTAGTTGAACCATCTAGTTCCACCTCAATCATGTAACCTAGCACCTTGTGCCTCCGGAAACCTCGTGTCTCAAGGTACCGACATCCCGAAAGCACGCCCAAACCAAAGTAACTCGGAGGAACAAACGATGCCTATCCTCAAATAAGTATCCTTAGGGATAGTGATGTCTACCCTCAAATAAAGAAACTAAAGGGTCAGTGATGTATACCCTCAAATAAAGTGTCCCAGACCAAAACCTCAATCACAGAGATCCTCAGCCCCCAGCCTGATAGCCTCATCACTATCTCTCGAAGGCTCCTCACCTTCCATGTGGCTTCCTACGACAAGCCCCCCCAAACCAATAGTACCTAAACCACATCTATCGGGGGCCTCTACCCACAGGAGTGGACAAAACCCACCTCATCACGGAGTATCTCTGTGTGCACACTACTCAAATCACGGGTGAGCGTTAATCACCAAAATAGTACCTAAGCCACAACATCTCTAGAACCTTGTGCCCCTGAGACCGTGTAGCTCAGTATCCGATGGCCTTGCAATTGATGTAACTCGGTCCGTTCCCAACCTAATAGTCTCACTGCCTCAATCCTGACATCCATGACACCCAACTCGGTCGTCAAAACCACCCAAAGTATCCGAGACATGCCCAACCTATGATCAACATCACTCAAGAAATATTCGGGCCATGCCCAACACAACCCAAACGGTTCCATCATACATAATTCAGCAATTATATATACAATCAAATAATCACTTTAAAACATGAAAACAAACTAAAAAATTGAATTTCATTAGACATGTGTTGTCCTATACCATCACTGAGGTCTTGAAAGCCTCAGATACATTTAATCGTGCTTAAATAATCTAAAATCATCAGTTTAATCATCACAATTCATTTTAAAACCATTTTTTCATACCCATCCAAAATTCCTCATTTGAGAAACGGCCCCTCACCTGGTTCTGCTCAAGAAAAACAGGTGCAGGGCATACCCAAGGGCATCCAATGAGTCTCACAATCAATTCAATATGCAACAACATCTATAACGGGGTCACACTCAAAATACCTGAATATTCCATAAAGGCCGCACCACCCAAATTTCTATGAAAACACAAAACTAGGTATGTACCACCTACCTCATACATGTATGATAATCCTCCTCTGGTAACAACCTCTAATTAGGTCTAAATCACGGTAGATCTACAAAAGAATAAAAAATACTAAAAACCACATAACTTGGTTTATAATAGAAATCAAGATGAATGGATCTAGAGGAATCAATGCCTTACTGAGGGGGATTTAATGGATTAAAAAGTGGTGTTTGAATCTGAATTCGGACAAAAGAACATGATCAATTTGAATTCCCAGCCACCTGTTTCTTGAGGGTTCTATCCAGAACCTGAGAAATGAGGCTACTACTGTTTACAAAAAAAAAAGAAAATACATGGCATGTACTTAGATATACACGTTGTGTGGCTTCTTTAACTATTCATTTGGAGGACACTTTCCACCAAATTACTTTCCAAACCTTGCTGACAAGACTACACGGCGTGTACTAGGAAGTACATGATGTGTACGTGGTCAAAATCTTATACCCTCGCCAATACCCCTATATGCCATGTATAGCAACCACACGGTCAAGACCTACACGATGTGTACTAAGTCTACATGTAGTGTACTTGGTTATTTATCTTTACCTAGAAAACATGTTCACATGCCATGTATGGCCTCCACACACAGCCAAGGGTACATGATATGTACTTATGAGTACACGATGTGTAACCCTAAAATTTACAGAACTGCCCATTTTCCCTGGTTTTCTCAATAAAAAACTCAAAAATTGAAATAAAAATAAACCTGTACCTCAATGGAAGAACCGAGTTCTTACAACCTCAATATAATTCGCATGTTCATGAAAGAAGTGATTTGAAACAATCTTGGTGGCTGCTTGATTGTCACACCAGATATGAGAAGATGTCTGCAGAGGAAAGACAAGCTCCTCGAGAAGACGACGAAGCCAAAGGATCTCTATAGTGATGATGAACATGGAATGGTACTCAGACTCCACACAAGATCTGGATACGATAGTCCATTTCTTGCTACACTATGAGATGAGGCTGCCTTCCATGAAAATGGTGAACCCAGAAGTAGACTTCTAGGTAACAAGACAACCGGCATAGTTAGCATCACATAAGACCTCAATATTCAAATGAGCGTGGTGGGAGTAGCAAAGACCATAAGCATGGTCTATCTTGATGTATTTGGTGATGCAGAGGAAAATTTCAGGACAATTCACGGTGAGATAATTGAGTTTTCCCACCAGTTGACGATACCTCTCTGGGTGTGAATATGGTTCTGAATAGTCATAGAGAGACCATTCCCCAGGCTCAAGAGGAGTTTCAATGGTGGTGGCCTGTGTTACCTCGACATCCTACAGAATTTCCAATGCATATATTTGTTGGTAGAGTAAGATGGTGTTCGAAGAATGGGAGACCATGATTCCAAGGAAGTATGTGAGGGGGTCGAGATCTTTGGTGTGAAAGTGATGATGAAGATTCCCTTTGAGGTGGGAGATTTTATTAGAGTCACTCCCGATGATGATGATATCATCCACATATACTACCAACAGGATGCAACCTAGGGATGTCATCATGTAGAATGTAGTGTGGTCCTTCATACTGTGAGAGAGTCCAAAGTCAGTGATGACTGTGCTGAATTAGCAAAACCAAGCACGAGGAGATTGCTTGAGACCATATAGAGAGTGGTGAATTTGACGAACTTCAGAGTCGTCTCCGGAGGCACAAAATCCAAGGGGCTGCTGCAGATAAACCTCTTCTTAAATAAATCCATGGAGGAAGGAATTCTTGACATTCAATTGATGACGGGGCCAATAATGATGAGCGACCAGAGAGATGGATAATTGAATGGAGGCCATCTTGGAAACTGGAGAGAAGGTATCAAAATATTAAATACCATAGGTATGAGAAAATACCTTTTCCATAAGGTAGGATTTGAGGCAATAGAGAGTTCCATAAACATTAAGTCGGAATGTAAAAATCCATTTGTTGCCAACCACCTGTTTTCTTTCTGGAAGGGGGACGAGATCCCAAGTATGGTCGTCTTCCAGAGCCTGTAATTCATCCTGCATCGCTCCAGGTGATATTTTGCATCGCCAACTGTGCGGAGAATAAACACCGCCTCTAGAGAAGATAAACCCCTGTATGAAGATGTAAATAGACTACTTTGGCAAGAGAGAGTACCTTTCCGGAGTGCAATGGGCAAGTCATCTGGTGCCAGGGTAGGATCCTCGGATGAAGCGGGAATGATGGTTTCGTTGGTTCGGACGTGGCATACTGGTGATGGGTGACGAGAATAGACCGTACCAAAATGGGGATCCACATGGAGTGACACCAAAGGAGGGTGGATGATCATCAATGATAGTGTCGGGATGGGGAGAGGGAAGGGAGAACATAGAGTTATCAACATACAATATGTCATCAGAAATTTCATACCTCCATAGGTCCAGTGAGAAGAAACGATAGTTGTGATGAGTGCGGGAATAACTGGGGAAGATGCAATGAAGGGATTTGGGAGAGAGTTTGGAGGGGCCGGGATGAGTGTCATGAACGTAACAGAGGCAGGAAAACACTCGAAGTGGAAGTGAGTGAGGAGGGAGAGAGGATAACAATGTCTAAAAAAGAGTCTCCTCCTGAAGGATAGAAGAAAGAAGGCGGTTGATAAGGTATGTAGCCGTAAGTATCAAATCTCCCCAAAATAGAAGTGGCACCTATCAGTGGAAGTAGAGGGAATGAGCAGTCTCCAGAATACATTGGTGTTTCCTCTTGGACACTCCATTCTACTGGGGTTATTAGGACATGAGGTCTGATGAATGATGCCTTTCGCCTGAAGGAACTTCTGAAAAGGATTGGATAGATACTCGCGCCCATTCTTTGAGCGTAAACACTTAATGGAGATGGAAAAATGTTTATTAATATTATTGTAAAATTTATAAAAAGTAGAAAACACTTCAGACTATTCTCGAAGTAGGTACAACCAAGTCAGACTCCGCACTGGATTTGGAGACAATATTATGTTTCTTATTGCGCCATGATATGAGGTTACCTACCAAGAAAATGACAAACCTAGAAGTAGAATTCTGGGTTGCAAGACAAACTACATAGTCTATAACGACCCATACTTTACATACATTATTAATACTTCAAAATTGAATCATACTTATTACAACATATAACAAAACCACGAAAGGACCGTATATTTATAGTGTCTTTAGAAACTGGGAAACATAAACAACTGGTTCATAAAGCGTCTACACTGTCTCCCATTTATTTCATCATATCTATAGTCCCTTTTGGAATATCTTACTTAATAACCTTCTTCATGACATGGGGAAAGAAAAAATACAAAAGGGTGAGCTCAAATGCTCAGTAAGGGTAAACAAAAGAAATATCAAACACATCATATTCATAAGAACATAACTTTTGGAAATCCTAACCTGCAAAAGAGAGCATAATTTCATAACATGGGATAAATCATAGTAGTGAAATGGAATCCCAATAATCATAACATAAAACATGAATCTTTGTGGAATACACACATAATCATAGAGAATCATTTCTTATTAGTCAAGACTCATTTCCAAGACTATCTTAGTGGAAAAAGTCCATTTCTGAGCCGAGTTCACTCCTCGTTTCAGTCCTGTTTCACTGAACCAGTATAACCTACCATTCCAGCCATGTCTATCTCATGAGATATAAAATCTTTACCTAATTCATTGTAGGGAGATATAGGTCCCACCCATCTCATAATGATACCATTCTTATGTGTGCCACAAAATCATAAATCATACATCATTGCATAACCCATGTAATAAAAATGGGAATCTTAAACATCGTGACATCATCAAACAATTCATATAAGATAAAGGAATTCATAAAAATAATTCCATCACAACATAATCAAATCAATGTAATAATAGAGATATAAACAGAACCCTATATTATCTTAGATGAAAAATAATTTTGATAAAACACTTGAACTCCATTCTTGTGGAAAATATCCTTTCAAATTCAAAAAACTTTTCCTTTCTTAACATGTCATACAATTTTAAACTAAAAGAAGTTGATTAAAAATAAACTTGATAACTTGTAAAGGAATCTTCTTGGAAATAATGTTTTAAAAATCCATTCATGCCGTATAAGTTAAAAAAAACATTCTTCTCGTACTTTTGTCGATAAAGTCAAAAAGTACCTCGTACGAAAAATGACAAAATATTCCTTTCATATCTTTTACTAAAAACTCACCGAAGGGTAAAATTGGATTTAAAAAATTGTTGGTGGATGGAAATAATATCAAATATTGAGGAAACATGGATGTGAATCATAAAAATACACCCCAGTAAATATCAAAGTACAAACAATCTCGGATAAAAATGAGATTGTGATATTTCCCTTACCTTAGGTCTGATTTGCTTCGTAAGTGTCCGAACCTCCTGTATAATGATTTAAATAATGTTATTGACTTATTCCAGAATCATACTTATTGTTATGATATCATATATAGTCATATTCTTAGCTTCTTATTAGTAATATTTCATTACTACTTGTTATTCAGGTGTTTATTACTTTTTGTTCTTATGCGTGTTTTGTCGAATAAATTCTTATTCTTCTCTTTAGGTTATAGATACCTCATTTCCAGAATGGTATTAGTGTAATATATATCATATTCATTCATTTAATTAATTTATATAATCATTATGAAATGAAGATCATGTAGAACGAGTCGCATCACATTGTGGAGACGGTATTCCGTACGTATGCACGAGTGATGATATCATTCCTATGATCGTGGAATTGTATTGGAGTGTATGTATACTATTTCAGAATCAATATCACTTTATAATAGTCATATATAGTCATTATTTACACCATTATACCCATCCAAGTAAGGTGGTGGTGGAAAATAGATTACACCACGGCGTGGAGACGGTATTCCGTACGTACACACGCGCGGTGATTTCTTTTTCCGTAGGATGGATAGATGGTGAAATAGGGTTGTATAATACTTATAATAACATATCCGTATATGAGTGATACTTATGTTATTACTTCATAATGAAACAACTAAAGAAGAATAAGTGGAAGAAGAAATAAATATGAAAGAATCGGTAACAAACATTACCTCTTCTTTGAAGTGCTTCTTTGAGACCTCCTTTTAGGGCACTAAAATAGGTCTTTGAAGAAGACCAGAACCTCTAGGATATTTCTAGGTAAGTGGAGAGGAGAACTTGGCAGGGGTTGGACGAGAATGAAGGCTCAAAGTGGTGTGAGGAAGAGGGGGAGGAGGTGCCCTTTTATAAGGGAGGAGAGGGGCACCTTTGGAATAACAAAAAATATTATTTTATTATAAAGTCAAATTCGGTTTTTAATAGCTCCAAATTGATATATTTCGAAGCTAAGGTGGGTAGGGGTCGAAATCCTCTCTTCCAATAGAATTTATAAAAGTTTAGGTATCAATTTTAACCTTATCATTTAGATTTAACTTTAAGTTAGATAATTTAACTTTTACCGTGTCTTCTTGTTTTTTTACACTATAAGGTTAATAAACTTACCATATCAAGCCAAAAGAACCCAAAGTTGTTTATTATTAATATATATTACCCTATCTAAGTCATTTGTAAGAAACTTAGATTTTTAGGAATAAAATAACAATTATTAATATAATAGTTGTTTTAAAAACTATTTTATGTCAATTTTGACACTATTTAGTAATTGATTTTTGTGAAAATCATAACAGAATGATTAGTTAGAAATAAGTTACTTAAATCAATAATAACATGTCATATTAACCTATAAAAGTAGTTTAAGTCATAAAAAGTCTCAAATTACATTTATTTGGGTATTTATAACATCAATTATGTCAATATTTCATTAATAAGATAATTACTGCATCATCATTGTGTCATAAATAAATTAAATTATTTAATGTCTCAAAATTACAAATAAAATACCATTATGTTGGAAATATTTTTATCTTTCTAATGAATATTTATAATCTAATTTATCTTATGTATAACCCCATATTAAAAATTATTTACTTATTAAACTTTGATTTTAACTATTTTAACCCTTCTTTAAATAAATTAATAATAAATGTCCTAATCTAATCCATGTGGGCCTAAATAGTCATATTTTATTCCTAAGGTTGTTTTTGTTCGAATTACACATGTCCAATAGAATTAGGACATGTGTTAGGGTAATAATAATATCATTTTTACCCTTAATTACCCTATTTACATTTAACCGTGGTAAAAAAAGTAAAAAGTTACTATTCACCAAAAAATTATTTTCATCTCATTGAACCACATTTTACTTACTGACATCAACCATGTCTCTCGGATTTTCGAAATTCCACTCACAGAAGCGGTAAAATTAAGTATTATGAAACATTCTGTTTTTTTAACTACCACTTAGTGGTTTCACTATTCATCAAAAAATGAAAGTTTTCAGAAAAATACCAAAAATTTCACCCTAGGCTAATTTCGATATTCAGAATCCAAAAATGAAGTCCATTTTGGAAAATAAAATTTATAAAATTTCAAACAGTGGTTATTACTATTCATAACGGCTAGTTTTAATAATATTTTAATAGCATATAATTGTTTAGTGAAACTCGGTATTGCGTACGACGCAAGCTATCGAGGAAGGCTGCGGTTGCGTGTAAAGCAATCCAAGCCATTATTAGTGAAAGATTCATTTGATTTATATAACATAAAATATTTCACATAAAAGTCTCGGGTGTTACATTCTACCCCCCTTAAAATGAATTTCGCCCTCGAAATTCGTCACTTTGTAACAAACAGATGAGGATACCTCTCCCTCATCATATCCTCAAGCTCCCATGTAGCTTCTTCTAATTGGTGGTTCCTCCATAAAACTTTCACCAATCGAGTGTTCTTGCTTCGTAGGACTTTTTCGCTATAATCCAGAATCTCTATCGGTTATTCTTCATAAGAAAGATCTTGCTCCAGCGGTACAACTTCTGAGCTAAGTACATGTGAAGGATCAGGTATGTACTTTCTCAAGAGAGATACATAGAACACATCGTGAACTTGAGAGAGATTCGGTGGAAGCGCCAATCAGTAAGCTACCTTCCCAACACGATCCAGTATTTCGAAAGGATCGATATATCTAGGGCTTAACTTCCCCTTCTTTCCAAATCTCATGACTCTCTTCGAGGGAGATATTCGTAAGAACACTTTATCACCCACTTCAAACTCTAGGTCTTTTCTTTGGTTGTCGGCATAACTTTTCTGTTGACTCTGAGCTGCTCTTATGTGTTGTTGAATAGATCTGACCTTTTCTGCCATTTCATCAACGAGATTAGGTCCTAATAGGTTTCTTTCCCCAACTTCATCCCAGCAAGTTGGAGTCCTACATTTCTTTCCATAGAGAGCTTCATAAGGAGCCATATGAATACTGGAGTGAAAGCTATTATTATAAGAAAATTCCACCAAAGGTAGGTGTTGATCCCAACCACCTTTCAAATCCATAGAGCAAGCTCTCAACATATCTTCTAGGGTTTGAATTGTTCTCTCAGACTGACCGTCTGTCTGAGGATGATAAGCAGTGCTGAAATTCAACTCTGTATCCAGAGTATGATGAAGACTTCGCCAGAACTTCAAGGTAAATCTCGGATCCCGATCAGATATAATATAAAGTGGTACTCCATGAAATCTTACCACTTCCATTACATATATCCTGGCAAGCTGATCCAGAGAGAAATCCTCTCTAATAGCAATGAAGTGTGCAGACTTGGTAAGGCGATCAATTATGACCCAGATAGCATTATTGCCTTTGGATGTTTTAGGAAGTCCTGTGACAAAGTCCATAGTGATGTTTTCCCATTTCCATTCGGGTATGGGTAATGGTTGTAACATCCCCTTAGACTTCTGTCTCTCATCTTTAACTAGCTGACAAACCAAGCATCGAGAGACATATTCAGCAACATCTCATTTCATGCCATCCCACCAGAAGTACTCTTTCAGGTCCCTATACATCTTCGTGCTTCCAGGATGAATAGAGAATGAAGAACTATGAGCCTCATCCAGCAGCTCCTTCTTTAATTCTGGGATGGGAGGAACACAAACCTGATTCCTGAACTTTATTATCCCATCACAATCAAGGTTGAATTCAGGAACATTTCACACCTTCTTTTGTAACTCAATATCTTCTTTCTGTGCCTCTTTAATCTTCACATGTATAGATGGTTGAACATACATTTGAGAAAGATAAGATTTTTCCCCTTCCATTACAATTCCAAGATCCATACTTTGTAAATCCATAAATATTGGATCTTTTGTGATCCTCATCATGGATAAACTGGCATGGTCTTGTCGACTTAATACTTCTACCACATTGTTTGCTTTCCCAGGGTGGTAATGGATTGAGCAGTCATAATCCTTAATCAGCTCCAACCATCTTCTTTGACGCATATTCACCTCCTTTTGTGTGAAAATATACTTTAAACTTTTATAATCAGTATAAATATCACACCTTTCACCATAAAGGTAATGCCTCCAAATCTTTAATGCAAAGATTACCGCAGATAACTCCAAATCATGAATTGGGTAATTTTGCTCATGGATTTTCAACTGTCGTGAGGCATAAGCTATCACCATGTCATTTTTCATAATAATACACCCCAATACCTTCTTGGATGCATCACTGTAGATCACAAACCTTTCTCCACTACAAGGCAGTGTGAGCACAGGTGCACTGGATAACCTTCTTTTCAACTCCTTGAAATTCTCTTCACATTCCTCCATCCAGACAAACTTAACTCCTTTCCGAGTCAACTTGGTGAGTGGATTAGATAATCATGAAAAATATTTCACAAAACATCGATAATATCCAGCCAAACCAAGAAAACTTCAGATCTCAGTTACTGTTGTTGGTCTCGACCATCTTTCGATAACCTCTGTTTTTGCTGGATCCATAGATATCCCCTCTTTTGAGATTATGTGACCCAAAAATGTAACTTTTTGAAGTCAAAATTCACACTTGGTAAATTTGGCATAAAGCTTCTCCTTTCTCAGGGTCTTAAATATAATTCTCAAGTGATCTTCATGTTCTTCCTTGCTCTTTGAATAGAAAAGAATATCGTCTTTAAAGACTACCACAAATTGATCAAGATATTCTCTAAAGACTCTATTCATCAGATCCATGAAGATAACAGGGGCATTAGTAAGACCAAATGGCATCACTATAAATTCATAGTGTCCATACCTTGTACAGAAAGTTGTCTTTGGTATATCCTCCCTTTTGACCCTTAATTGATGATACCCTGAACGAAGATCAATCTTGGAAAAGTATTGAGCTCCGCATAGTTGGTCAAATAAGTCATCAATGCGTGGGAGAGGATATTTGTTCTTGATAGTGATCTTGTTAAGTTCTCGATAATCAATGCAGAGTCTCATTGATCCATCTTTCTTCTTAACAAACAGAACAGGTGCTCCCCAAGGTGATGCACTAGGGTGTATGAACCCCTTATCAAGATTCTCTTGGAGTTGCTTCTTCAATTCCTGCAACTCAATTGGGGCCATTCTATAAGGTGTCTTTGAAATAGGCAAATCACCTGATACGAGTTCTATTGAAAACTCAACTTCACGATTTGGTGGAAGACCCGGTAATTCCTCCAGAAAGACATCATCAAACTCCCGTACAGTGGGAATATTCTTAATCGTGAGTTTCTCACCAACCATTTGAGATAAATAACCTTCATTTAGTGGAATCAAGACCCATAAGATGGAAGGAATTTCCACTGGAAGGCTATGTTCATCCTTGCATTGATAGACGATCATAGATTGATCTGGAATATGAAATGTGACTTCCCTTCTTTGGAAATTGATATGAGCTCCATATAAAGAAAGCCAATCCATGCCAAGAATCACATCAAATTCCTCTATAGGAAGGATCGCAAGATTTTCAGGAAGCACTTTCCCACAAACATCGATCGGAGAAGAATTATAAACTTTTGATGCGACTGTTGTGCCATTAGGTGTTGTCACAGCTAACTCAACATCTAATTGTTGAGGTAATACGGTGATACCCTTAGAAAATTATTCAGAAATAAAAGAGTGGGTGGATCCAGAATCAAATAAAACATTTGCTACTTTAGAGTGGATGGTAAGTGTACCTTTCACCACATCGTTATCGTACTCCACATCGCTGATAGAAATTTCATGTGACTTTCCTTTGTCTTTAGCCTTAAGAGTTTGTTGACGTCGACCATCATCATCAACCCTTGGATTAGGGCATTTATTGGCATAATGTCTCATCTCCTTGCACTTGAAACATTGAAGTGTAGTAGGTTCATTCTGTGTATCCCTTCCTTTGTTTGCATCATTAGAAATCTTCTTCCCATCATCGCAGCATTCAAATGCCCGATGAAATTCTTTTCCACATTTGAAACATTTACTTGTACCTTTAAGACAACTCCCTCCATGTTTCTTTCCACACTTTGAGCATAAGGGAAATCTCATCTTCTTTTCAGTGTGCTCTTTAGATTTTCCTTTGAATTCCATTTTCCTCTTCTTATCAAACCCATATGACTGATGGGATACTCCAATCTCCATCTTGACTTTGAGAGCACATCAAACTATTTCCTCATAGCTATTGAATTCCCTCATGGATAACGCCCTTCGAAGACTTGGTTTTAAGCCACTAAAGAATTGATCGATCTTACTCTCAGGTTGGATAATAATACCATAAGCGTACCTTGCAAGTCTTTTAAAATTTTCTTCATAGGTACCAACAGATTGATAATCCTTTTGCTTCAGTTCAAGAAACACTTTCTCCATCTTTGTTAGGAGAATACGAGGGAAGTACTTATTGAAAAATAAGTTCTTGAACTCGTCCCATTCCATGGACTCAATTTCATCCCTTTTCCTCGTATTCTTAATAAGATTCCACCATTGATCAGCATCACCTTCCAAACGATACACTGCTAAGATGACTTTATCATGCTCAGAACATTGAAGAACTGAAAATATCTTTTCAGTAGTACTAATCCATTGTTCAGCAACTAATGGATCAGTAGACCCGCTGAATGAAGGTGGACGCTGTCTCATGAAGGATTCAACAGAATGTTGCTCCTTCCTTTGATCGTTTGGAAGTCCTTCATGATTCATAGCTTGAGAAAGTTGTGTGAGCATGGATACAAGATTTTGCATTCCAGCTCCCATAACGTTTGGTTGCTCAGGGGGACAATCATTGCATTGCCCGTCGCATTTCGCATTAACACGGTTCCTTCGGGTTCCAGCCATTGACTAAAACCAAGAAGAATAGTGTGAGAAACACTAATTATAATAGGAAAACCACATAATCAAGAATAAAATTTCACACTTAAGGTCTTATCCTAGGTTATTCATGGCCATTTCTAAAACACTAAGATTGTGTTCTATGCTTATAATTATCCTTAGGGTTCTTACTAAGGCTTTCACATCCTAGTTTCCAAAGGTTGACTATACCTTTCCTCTGATACCAACTATAACGACCCATACTTTACATACATTGTTAATACTTCAAAATTTAAGCATACTTATTACAACATATAACAAAACCACGAAAGTACCGTATAGGTATAGTGTCTTTAGAAACTGGGAAACATAAACAACTGGTTCATAAAGCGTCTACACTGTCTCCCATTTATTTCATCATATCTATAGTCCCTTTTGGCATATCTTACTTAATAACCTTCTTCATGACCTGGGGAAAGAAAACATACAAAAGGGTGAGCTCAAATTCTAATTAAGGGTAAACAAAAGAAATATCAAACACATCATATTCATAAGAACATAACTTTTGGAAATCTTAACCTGCAAAAGAGAGCATAATTTCATAACATGGGATAAATCATAGTAGTGAAATGGAATCCCAATAATCATAACATAAAACATGAAACTTTGTGGCATACACACATAATCATAGAGAATCATTTCTTATTATTCAAGACTCATTGCCAAGACTATCTTAGTGGACAAAGTCCATTTCTGAACCGAGTTCACTCCTCGTTTCAGTCCTGTTTTACTGAACCGGTATAACCTACCGTTCCAGCCATGTATATCTCATGAGATATAAAATCCTTAACCAATGCATTGGAGGGAGATATAGGTCCCACCCATCTCATAATGATACCATTCTTATGTGTGCCACAAAATCATAAATCATACATCATTGCATAACCCATGTAATAAAAATGGGAATCTTAAACATCGTGACATCATCAAACAATTCATATAAGATAAAGCAATTCATAAAAATAATTCCATCACAACATAATAAATAGAACCCTATATTATCTTAGATGTAAAATAATTTTGATAAAACACTTGAACTCCATTCTTGAGGAAAATATCCTTTCAAATTCAAAAACATTTTCCTTTCTTAACATGTCATACAATTTTAAACTAAAAGAAGTTGATTAGAAATAAACTTGAAAACTTGTAAAGGAAGCTTCTTGGAAATAATGTTTTAAAAATCCATTCATGCTGTATAAGTTAAAAAAAACATTCTTCTCGTACTTTTGTTGGAAAAGTCAAAAAGTACCTCGTACGAAAAATGACAAAAGATTCCTTCCATATCTTTTACTAAAAACTCACCGAAGGGTAAAATTGGATTTAAAAAATTGTAGGTGGATGGAAATAATATCACATATTGAGGAAACATGGATGTGGATGATAAAAATACACCCCAGTAAATATCAAAGTATAAACAATCTCGGATAAAAATGAGATTGTGATATTTCCCTTACCTTAGGTCCGATTTGCTTCGTAAGTGTCTGAACCTCCTGTATAATGATTTAAATAATTTTATTGACTTATTCCAGAATCATAATTATTGTTATGATATCATATATGGTCATATTATTATCTTCTTATTAGTAATATTTCATTACTACTTGTTATTCAGGTGTTTATTACTTTTTGTTCTTATGCGTGTTTTGTCGAATAAATTCTTATTCTTCTCTTTAGGCTATAGATACCTCATTTCCAGAATGTTATTAGTGTAATATATATCATATTAATTCATTCAATTCATTTATATAATCATTATGAAATGAATATCATGTAGAACGAGTCGCATCACATCGTGGAGACGGTATTCCGTACGTACGCACGAGTGATGATATCATTCCTATGATCGTGGAATTGTATTGGAGTGTATGTATACTATTTCAGAATCAATATCACTTTATAATAGTCATATATAGTCATTATTTACACCATTATACCCATCCAGGTAAGGTGGTGGTGGAAAATAGATTACACCACGGCGTGGAGACGGTATTCCGTACGTACGCAGGCACGATGATTTCTTTTTCTGTAGGATGGATAGATGGTGAAATAGGGTTGTTTCATACTTATAATGACATATCAGTATATGAGTGATACTTATGTCATTACTTCATAATTAAACAACTAATGAAGAAGAAGTGTAAGAAGAAATAAAGATGAAATAATCAGTAACAGACATTACCTCTTCTTTGAAGTGCTTCTTTGAGACCTCCTTTTAGGGCACTAAAATAGGTCTTTGAAGAATCCCATAACCTCTAGGATGTTTCTAGGGAAGTGGAGAGTAGAATTTTTCAGGGGTCAGCCGAGCTTGAAGGCTCAAAGTGGTGTGAGGAAGAGGGGGAGGAGGTGTCCTTTTATAAGGGAGGAGAGGGGCGCCTTTGGAATAACTAAACATATTATTTTATTATAAAGTAAAATTTGGTTTTTAATAGCTCCAAATTGATATATTTAGAAGCTAAGGTGGTTAGGGGTCGAAATCCTCTCATCCAATAGAATTTAGACAAGTTTAGGTATCAATTTTAACCTTATCATTTAGATTTAACTTTAAGTTAGATAATTTAACTTTTACCGTGTCTTCTTGTTTTCTTACACTATAAGGTTAATAAACTTACCATATCAAGCCAAACGAACCCCAAGTTGTTTATTATTAATATATATAACCTTATCTAAGTCATTTGGCCGAACCTTAGATTTTTAGAAATAAAATAACAATTAGTAATATAATATTTGTTTTAAAAACTATTTTATGTCAATTTTGACACTATTTAGTAATTGATTTTTGTGAAAATCATAACAGAATGATTAGTTAGAACCAAGTTTCTTAAATCAATACTAACATGTCATATTAACCTATAAAATTAGTGTAATTCATAAAAAGTCTCAAATTACATTTATTTGGGTATTTATAACATCAATTATGTCAATATTTCATTAATAAGATAATTACTGCATCATCATTGTGTCATAAATAAATAAAATTATTTAATGTTTAAAAATTAAAAATAAAATTCCATTATGTAGGAAATCTTTTTATATTTCTAATCAATATTTATAGTCTAATTTATCTTATTTATAACCCCATATTAAAAATGATTTACTTATTAAACTTTGATTTTTACTATTTTAACCCTTCTTTAAATATATTAATAATAAATGTCCTAATCTAATCCAAGTGGGCCTAAATGGTCATATTGTATTTCTAAGGTTGTTTTTTTTCGAATTACACTTGTCCAATAGAATTAGGACATGTGTTATGGTAATAATAATATCATTTTTACCCTTAATTACCCTATTTACTTTTAACCGTGGTAAAAAAAGTAAAAAGTTACTATTCACCAAAAAATTGTTTTCATCTCATTGAACCACATTTTACTTACTGACATCAACCGTGTCTCTCGGATTTTCGAACTTCCACTCACAGAAGCGGTAAAATTAAGTTTTATGAAAAAATCAGTTTTTTTAACTACCACTTAGTGGTTTCACTATTCATCAAAAATTGAATGTTTTCAGAAATATACCAAAATTTCACCCTAGTCTAATTTCGATATTCCGAATCCAAAAATGAAGTCCATTTTGAAAAATAAAATTTATAAAATTTCACAAAGTGGTTATTACTATTCATAATGGCTAGTTTTAATAATATTTTAATAGCATAACATTGTTTAGTAAAACTCGGTATTGCGTACGACACAAGCTATCGAGGAAGGCCGCGGTTGCGTGTAAAGCAAGCCAAGCCAGTGTTATTGAAAGATTCATTTGATTTATATAACATAAAATATTTCACATAAAAGTCTCGGGTGTTACATAGTCAGCATCACATAAGGCCTCAATATTTAGATGAACGTGGTGGGAGTAGCGAAGAACACATGAAGGGTCTCTCTTGATGTATTTGGATATGCGAAAGACAACATTCCATTGAGAGGTGGTCGGATGCTCCCTGAATTGGATCACTTTTCCAAGAGCACAGGCAATGTCAGGATGAGTCATTATGAGATAATTGAGTTTACCCACTGGTCAATTGTACCTCTCTGGGTGTGAATATGGTTCCAAGGAGTCATAGAGAGAGCATTCCCTAGGCTCAAGAGGAGTGTCAACAGTGGTGGCCTGTGTCATCCTAACATCCTACAGAATGTCCAACGCATATCTCTGTTGAAGGAGACATATGTGAAGGTGAAAAATGTTGGTCCATCGAACATGTAGACCTCATCCCGAAGTTGGATTTTACCAAGTTTCTAGTTCATCGTCCGCTCCTAAAAGACAACAACAGAGGATGTAAATATTTCTGCACAGTTGATATCCTTAGTAATCTTACTGATGGAGATAAGGTTAAAAGAAATTCACAAAACATGTGTCATAAATGGCCACTGAATAGATGAAGTCATGGAGCATACACCAAATCCCGCAATGGGGATAGTGGAGCCATCATCTATGGTGATGGCTGATGAACCAACATAAGGATAGTAGGAGTAAAACATACCAGCATCACCAATGTGGTGGTCACAGGCACCTGAGTCTAGCATCCAGGTAGGGGAGCGACGACCGACGAAGGTAGAAGAACCACCAGAATGGGAAAGAGTAGCCGAAGACAGACCTGGTATAGGGGTGTATGATGATCATGAAGCATTCAAAGGTCCTCCATAGAAAGGTCCAGAGATGGAGGAATAGTTGCGGCTGACGAGGAAACATTCTGATCAATGTTTGACCCTGCCACGATTACTGAGATGAGAATCCATGAAGAACCCAACAGTGGTTGATTAGGTGACCAAGCTTTCCACAGTGCTGACAAAGGGGACGAGGATGAACCTCCCCAAGACCTTGTCCATGAGTGCTCTAGGAGAATCTACTTCCACGACCGAATAGGGCAGAATGATCGATGATGGGGGTGGGTGGGGGAAGAGCCCGATGGGCCTTTTCTAGATGGTAGCCTTCGTTGCATACTCAAGAGCGAGGCCATTTAGAAGAATAAAGATTCATAGTTGGTCCCTATCTACCTTTTGTGTTTGGGGAATGAGCCACTGCTCAAGAAACTCATCCCGGAGATCTTTCCATTATATAAAGTAGGCCAAAAATGGATGGGATTTCGGGTGGAGGAGGGACAACCGTTGAAGAAGATTAGAGACTCGAGCCAAATTATTGGTCTCATAGTACAAGAGATTCAAGGAATCCTAGAGATCTTTAGTTGTGTTGGCTATTTGGGTGACATCTTTGACCGAGTGTTCCTTGGAATTGACTAAAAAGGAAAAGATCTTGCTATCCGCAAGATTCCACGAGTGGTATTTGGGATCGGCCGGTAGGGGTGGAGGTTTCTCGAGATGAGAATCAAGGTCCATGACGGGTAGTAACATCAGTACGGTTTTCTACCATACTGAGAAATTGGTGGAGTCGATCCCCTCATCAACTTGGTGGGTGAAGGCGATAATAAGAGGAGGCATGACAGAGTCTTCCATTGGATGAGCTGGTTTGAGACTTTCCGAGTAGAGAAGAATTGGGAGTCTCTAGAGGGAAGGAGTGCCAAGGAGCCACTGGGCAGGAGTGCCGTAGGAGGAAGTTGACGATCAAAGTTGGGAAGCCATGCGGAGGATGGGGGGTTGGGTAAATCCTAGAAGCCACTGGAGGTTGGAGGGCTGGGAGAAAAAGGAGTGGATAGGAGCCATGCCGGGAAGTAGAACAGGAGGGTCACTAGGGATCAGGATGTGGGAAGGGGCACCGGGGAATGCCGCTGGAGGTGGGTCAAGAAGAACTGTCAGAGGCGAGGATGGTAAGTGTTAGGAGAGGCGGGTTGGGTGTCATGACGGGAGGTAAGGAAGGTCCTAAAGATGCTGAGGGGAGCAGTTCTGAGAGGCCGCGAACCAGGAGGCTTGGTGTGAACCATGGGGAAGGATGCTACTAGAGGGATGCGGGAGCCGGAAACTACGTCGGGAGGGGAGATTGCCGGGATGTGTTGCGGGAGCTGCGTTGGGCGGGAGATGGGAGGGGAGCCGTGAGTCGTGGCAGACAACAGGGGGCACGCCGAGATGCTGCATGAGGAGGTAGGTTGGGAGTCACGTGAGGAGGCCACAAGAGGAAGCAGGGAGGGCGGGACGGTCACACATAATGGGGTGGGGACATCGACAAAGGAGGTGGGCCAACCGTAGCTGGGAGGCCGCAATAGATCCTCTCGCTAACCCTAGACAGGAGAGATAAAAGAATAAGGAGGGAGGGATTATGTTAGAGAGTATGCTCTGATACCATGTAGAAGTAGAATTCCCCTTACCTCAATTTGAGGAAAAGATATTCAATTTTATATGGGTCATATAAATTATATGGAGGGATATTAGGATATGGGACTCAGAAATACCCATTATAATAAAATGGGGTTTAGCACAATTATTAATGGAAAATAATTAATTAATAAACATTTTAATGTGTGTGAATATTTGTGATATTTTTACAAGAGTTAAAATGATAATATCTTATTCAAGAATGTGGAAGATAATTCTGTGTTGAAATTATAATTAATGTACGATATTCACGTTCTAGAATTTATTGATAATCATTGACATGTTATTAATGTATTTATTATCTTCAAATTCATAATTATTTTACAGGGAGAAAATAAGTTATTATTTATATATTTTGAATGATTATTCATTAATCAAAAGTTTATTTTTTTCCTTGTGTATTAATTTTTAGATTTAAATGTTGATAATGTTTATATATTAATACGGTGGTAAAATAAATCAGTAGCATGTATTATAACTATTAAATAAGAAGTAAAATCTATTTTAACTGAGGTTATTTAATGGGTGTCAGTTATGTTATAGATTTGAATGTTGGAAGTTAAATCCACTATATAAATAGATGGTGTGCGAGACACCACTTGTCTCAAGCCATTCTCTTTCCATTCTTCTCTCATTAAGAATTCCTATCGGCGGTTTCATTCCTATCAATGGTAGATGCATTATTCAAGGCAGTGAGGTGTCAGCACAAGAAGAACCATGTGTGAAGAACATTAGTCTGATCAGAATGAGTTTTTTACACTTATGAATGATTTAATCTAACATATCATG
The DNA here is from genome assembly GCA_963277665.1 of Viscum album. NCBI lineage: Eukaryota > Viridiplantae > Streptophyta > Magnoliopsida > Santalales > Viscaceae > Viscum > Viscum album. The sequence continues at coordinate 1,313,989,111 of OY728139.1, forward strand.
CAGAGGGATAGAACCAGTAATAAAGCTTATAATTTTTTCAGAGTCATGCTACGCACTATCCAGTCTAATATTACAGTCCTTACGTACTTTCAACCCATATTGGAGATCCATCACCTCCACAGTGGGGATTTTAAGATCTGAAATTGACACCATAGGCCATCACTACCGACCTCAAGTGTCACACCCCAGCCCCCCTCCTCGCATATTTCTATTCATGGACGAACCGTCCGGGTTTAGTTTGATCCCATGACCGAGGGGACCAAAAAGCCCACCTACCTCTATTAATCACATGAGTAGGTATTCATAAATGATGGGTTTCCTACCTCATGCTATTGTTGAATGAGGATGATTATTGACCTTCTAACCAAGATGAAAAATCCCAAATCAAGGTGAAGAGCTAGAATTTTAGTTGAAAAAACTTTATTGAAACCCCATGATGGCCCATGTTGTTTCGAGCATCCAAGATGATCCATCAACCTTCCATGATAGTGATTTTCCACAAACGACCCTCAAAAGAGTTTTTTTATTATTAAGAATCCAACCTAAGAGATAGATATTGAAATAACTATTGTTGATATAGACATCCATGATGTTTACAAGCATATTCTTGATCATTGATGACCACTACCCATATAAAAATATGTGAGTCATGGATTCATCCAAGACCCACTACAACAGTAGCACTTGGACTCCATCATATTCCCTTGCCATTGAATTTCATTGTCAGTTGGAACTACCCTGTTGAAAATCCTCTAAACTAAGAATAAGAACTTTTAAATTTCACCTACTCAAATTTACACAAGAAATTGTGTAAGCTACCTCATCCCACTAGCCTTGAAGGCACCTGAGGCAGTTAATATGAAAACAAGTAGGTTATCCTGGTTCGAGAAGAAGACATAATTTAGGGCCCAAAACTGGCGAACATTAAGAATTGCATTTGTCAGAACTAGAAATTAAAGAGCAGTCTTAAGATTGATTTCATGTTCCAGACAACTCAGAAAGAAAAGAAGTTTCCGGAACTAGTTATCTTTACCAAACAGAAGCTCTCTATGCCCAAAAACCCATTACTAATTTTCATAGACAGAATACTTCCCACTAGATTATTTCAAATCCCTAAGGGTATAGGAAAACACTTACTGAGAACATCCCCTGATAGGAATATCAAAAAATATAGGATGATTTTCTACTGAATAGAGAGAATAGAGAGGAACTTCTACAATTTTTGATAACAAGAATCAGGAACTACTAACCGATTCCGACTCTTCTAGAAGTCTCTGGGCTTTTCCAGGCCTATGGCATGCAAGCCAGACTATGATCCCTTACAGCTTGGACTTATGGATAGTCCAACTCCTACTTATACTTTCCCCTCCTCAACTAAACCAATCTAATTACAAGTTTACCCCTAGAGTTATTAATCCTCATTTTCCATACACATATTACCCTTACTCATCATTTGGTAAGTATATAACAATGGAGGCCAAGAACATTATGTTTCTGCTGGAGAAAATTACGTACTTCCTTCATCACTTATATCATTTCTGGATCCTTGAGATTTCACCTTGTACTCAAGGTGAGAATTATGAAATTGAGCTTTGAGAACATTTGTAACCTCCCAAGTTGATTCTTCAGAAGTTAGAACACTCCACTAGACTAGCCACATTAAAACTTAGTTTTATACTTTTTGACTTAACACTTCTATAGGAACAACATCATCAGCGATGAAATCTTCTAGCAGGGAGACTTCAACAACATGTTATCCAAAAACCTCTTTGAGCTGGGAAAAAAGGAAAAAGGATGAATTTTACTGTTTATAGGTAGCTGAAGATGATATACCACTAAAACAATTTTCTCTAGGACAAAAAATGGTCCATAATATCATGCGCCTAATTTATTTTAACTCTTGAATTTCCCCTGGTTTATTTGGACGCAATTTATCCCAAACCAAATTTCCCTGTGAAAATGAAATTTCCTGGTGATGTTTTTTGGGAAATTTTAACATTTAATGCTGAGCCCATTGAATATTAAGATGAATCTGTTTCAAAGCCATATCTCAATAAATTAGAGCTTTAGCTACTACTTCAACAACTGCCTCCCCTATGGCATAATGTAAAACATGTGGAGGTTTTCTTCCATAAACCATTTCAAAAGGTGTTTTTCCCGTTAAGGTATGGAAAGAAGTATTATAATGAAATATTCCCATGGAAGACAAATAACCCACTTTTTTGGATGATATGAGGAAACAAATCGTAGATATATACCTCTAGGCACCGATTTTTAACTTCCGTTTGACCATCACTTTGTGGGTGATAGGATGAGCTCATTTTTAACGTAGTCCATTGCAATTGAAAATGATCTCTCCAAAACTGTCTAGTAAAAAGTGGATCCCTTCCACTGACAATGGCGCTGGGAATTCCATGTAACCGGAAAAATTATTTATCAAATACCTCAACAACTGTTTTGGCAATGTATGGATATTTGAGTATCATAAAATGAGCATAATTTCTCAACTGTTCAACAACCACAAATATAACATCAAAGCCTTGTGATTTAGGTGACCTGAAAATAACATCCATTGACACCACTTCCCAAATAACATGTGGAAGTTGCAATGGTTGTAACAATCTAGTTGGATTCATTACTTCATACTTATTCCATTGGCACACTTCACATTCTTGGACAATATGTTTTATATCCCGAGCCATTACCAACCAAAAAACACCATTAGCCCACAATTTTTATGTTTTCAAATATCCTGAATGTCCTCCTTTAGGTGAGGAATGATAATGCTGCAACATTTTTGGTATTAAAACAGATCCCTTATGTAGAACCAATATTTTCTTATAGAACAATAACCCATTTCGAAGTAGAAAATCAGTCTTAGTTGCAACGCCTTGTTCTAAAACAAAAATTGTTTATTGAAGATTTTTTTTCATTATGTAACTCTATTTTAATGGTTTGGAGATCTTCCCAACTGGGTTAAAAACTGCTATAAACAAATTCTGATTTTCCTTAGCAACTCTAGACAATGCATCTACTGTTGAATTTAATTTTCTAGGTCTGTTAATCGTGACAAAATTGTATCCCAAAAGCATTGATTTCCAACACTGTTGATCCATGGCCGTCATTCATGGACTAAGAATGTGTTTAAGACTTCGATGATTGGAATAAAAAACAAATTTTATTCTTAATAAACACTATTTCCAATGCTGAATAGATATTACCAAAGCCATAAACTCCTTCTCACAGTAAAATTTTTCTAAATTTGAATCAGAGAAATCCTTGCTAAAATAAGAAAGTGGTCAACCTTCTTGCATTAAAATTACTACAATAAAATCCCTAGAGGCATCACATTCTACACAAAACTCCTTTGAGAAATTAGGAATGCACAAAAATGGTGTTGTATCCATAAAATACTTCAAGGTTTCAAAAGATTCTTATGGCGTCGACTAGAAAAAGTTTCCCTTTTTAGTCAAAGTAGTTAATTGTATGGAAATTTTTCCATAATATTTAATAAACCTTCTATAATAACTGGTCAAACCTAAAAATCCCCAAACCTCTCAAATGTTTCTAGGTTGTTTCCACTACTTGTCTGCCTCAAGATTCTTTGGTTCCATAGAAATTCCTTCTTTAGAAATGACATGTCCCAAATATTCTACTCTCTTTCTACCAAAAGTGCATTTATTCTGATTTGAAAATAGCACATTACTCTAATACCCTTTGAAGAGCTTCCATATGTCCTTCCTAGCTGTTGCTACAAATCAAAATTTCATCAAAGAAAACAAGCACCATTTTCCACAGTAATTGTCATAAAATTGAATTCATGGTAGCCTAAAAAGTTGCAGGGGAATTAATTAAACCGAATGAAATTACAAGATACTTGTAATGCCCATCATGAGTTTTGAAGGCTGTTTCTCAATTTATTGTTCCATCATTCTTACTTGACAGAATTAATATTTCAAATCAATATTTGTAAAAACAATTCTCCATAAAATTCCTCTACAATCTCCTCAATAACTGGTATAGGGTATCTATTGGGTATTGTGAGCTTATTTATGGCCTGATAATCAATGAAAAATCTCCATCCACAATCCTTTTTGGTAACAAGGATAATCAAGATCAAATATAGACTATTACTATGTTTAATAAACCTTTATGCCAATAATTCTGCAACCTGCTTTTCAATTTGATTTTTAATTTGATAGGAATTCTTGTAAGGAATAACATTAACTGGATCTTCCCCAACCTTCAGGTTGATTGCATGGTGTGTTTCTCATTTTTGTGGAAAAGTATGTGGTGACTCAAAAATGGTTTTAAATTGTCTTAAAATCCAAGTTGGTTTTGTTGTTATGGAGTTAATTTCTCTATCTCATCTATTTCTATCTCTGTTGCCAAAAGAAAATCCTACACTCAACAATGCCCACCACCCATATACTTATACAATGCCCCTAGACTATGCTGAAGATGTTGTGTGCCTTGCAACACGACACCTTTTCCCCCCATTCAAAACTCATCATCATATTTTTCCTGATCCTAAAGTTTACAACCAAGATATTCCAAGAACTAAATCTGGTCTTTTTGTGTCAAATATATAATCATCAACTTTGAATTAAACATCACCAATTAGAACCCTCAATTCCCTGCAAATTCTCTGGAAACAACATGATGTCCATCCCCCAGTCTTATATAAAATGGTGGTGTCTCGGTAATACTTGCTGTAAAATGTTTTTTATGTTGTTTGGTCAAAAAATTATGGCTTTCACTACTATTTACCAGAATTAACAATGGAACTTCTTCTATACTTCCTTCCTTAAGCACTAATCTGGGACTTCGAGTTTGGAGATTTTCTGCTCCAGACAAAACTGCTCCTTGCATCTCCAACTCCCATAGTTCACCGTTATCCTCCTCTATTAACTCACTTTATATAGTTGTTTCTTCTAATTCCTCTTGATTTGTATCCATACACTCACACACCATAAGTTTAAATACTTTTTAAGGACACTTATTGCTAGGAATAAATCTTTGTCCACATGTATAACATAATCCTTTGGTTTTCCTGTAATGACCCGCTAATTCTCATTGGCTTGAGAGCCCAATGAGTCATTACTTGGACTTAAGTAACATCAAAAAGATTCCAAAGGATGAAAATAAATGCTGAAGGGTTTCAAATAAAATTGGTGGATGAATTACCTTTTAAGAAATAAACCAACAAACCAACAACCACACCTATCACTAAATGATGCATGAACAAAACAAAGACAACTAAACAACTTCATATATCTCAAAACCACATCAAAGTGTGCAACAATAGAGGAAACAAAAAGTATCAAAGTAAATAGAGGATAATCAACCAAATACTCTGAAGATACCACGAGACTTCATTCTCCACAAGATCCAAGCTGCACAATCACTGAATAACCCAAGTATCACGAGGTAGTTCTAAACACATGTGAAACATTACCTTTTCCCCTGTCCCCAAGGATAGCATCTGCAAAAGCAGCAAAGTGTCAAAGTAGGGGTGAATATAAAACTTAGTAAATTTTTTCCAGCAACTTCCATACTCATTCCACTAGGATAGAAGATTTAGCAACATTTACATAAAACAGTTTATATAAAATATTTCCTCATAACATTTCATAACAAAATATAATAAAGTTTCCAAAACCATTTATAACCGAAAGAAAACAAGTGAAATTGATTTTTTTTTCATCAGAAAGTTATTTTTCTAGAAAAATAACTAAACAAAACTTAAAACCATTTATCAATGTTCTTTTGGCATACCCAATCCGTTCTACACATCCGTATAATCAACCATGCATTCTATGTTATGACATATCCATACTCATGAGAGGTTTCTCGTCGTTCTACCAATTAATTACAAGGTAATTGTTTTCCATGTTCCATTAACACTTTGGAACCGAGAAAAAGGTCATATTTTAACCAAACCCCATATAAGAAACATGAACACATACTAGATATTCCCAATGATCATGCCAAAACAACCCTTTCAATAAAAACACCTTTTTATTGAAAACCATTTTTGTCAAAACCATTTCAATGAAAAACAATTTTAATATCAAACCATTTCAATAAAACACCATTTTTATTGAAAACCTCCATTTTCATGAACCATTTAGAAATTCCAAAAAATCCATAATTTAAAATTTTCATTTTAAATTTCTGAAACTAAACCCCTTTGACAACAATTCACCAAGATCAAACAATTCCACTAAAACCATAAATCATCACTAAAGAATATTTATTTCATGATTTTCACAATAAATTTCATTCAAATAAACCAATTTGAATCCAAGACAATCAATTATATCAAGAGGATTTGAGAGAGAAGGCTCCTACCTTAAAGGTTTTGACGAAAACCCCAATGAATGAAGAACACACTAAAAAACCAGGTTGATTCTCTAAGAACCCACCTTAAATCTCTTCTCCTACCAAGAACAAAGACAAATGTCATCATATTTGGCATCCACACACCTAGATGTTCCCATAAAGGGTGTAGATCTATGAAACCATGTGGAGAGAAGTAGATCTATGTAGATCTAAGAAACCGATCAAGAACAAAGAAGAACGATCACATACCTCAAGAATCCAGATTCAAATCACCAAGGAAGCCTTAGAATTGACTCCAAAACGCTTGGAAGAGGTTATCCTACCTTCAAGAAAGAGAAAATCCGAGTTATGGATACTTAGAAGCAAGCATGACCCACTTAAAGGCAAAAATGTGTGAGATACACTTTTTTAGGGCCTCACTTAAACCATCTGCACGGTTAGTTCGCACGGTTAGACAAACTATGCACTAACCATGCATTAGCTACTTCCTAGGTAGACCCTCGCATGGCCTCCTTGCACAATTTCCCTTACTGTGTGCACACCATACAAAATCTCTCATCCTCAAACTTTCCATTTCGCACGGTTTCGCCGCACAGTTAGACTAACTGTGCGCCGCCCGTGTGACTTCCCTTTAGCTCCAAAAACATTGCCAAAGTTCTCCTAGATCTCCCAACTATCACCCTTACACTTTATAACCATAATAATAATTAAGGGTTATATACCAGAAACTGGGGGTACTACATTCTCCCCACCATTGGTCTTTCCATCCCTGAAAATTAGAAAACCCTCACCCATCTGAAAGAGTTCTGGCCACTCCTCTTTCATCTCCTTCTCATGTTCCCAAGTCTCCTCCTGAATTCGAGCATGCTGCCATAAAACCTACACTATACCAATTCTCTTTCCACACAATACTTTCTCTTTCATGTCCACAATCCATACCGGGATATGTATCAATGAAGCATCCAACTCTAGGTCAACGTGATCCCATCTGATCACATGGTTAGGATCACGTCGATACTTATTCAACTGAGATACATGGAACACATTATGCACCAAACTGAACCATGGTGGTAAGGCCAACTGATATTCCACCTCTTACCCATTCTATAATCTTGAAAGGGGAAATGTATATAGGAGATAACATGCCATGCTTCCCGAAATGACAACGTCCAAGTCTTGGAGAGATCCTAAGGAACACGTGATCACTCACAAAAAACTACAATGACCTTCGATGGTGATCCTCATAAGATTTATGATGACTTTGAGCCGTCTCCATCCTCTTTCTGATCAAATGGATCTTCTCCACTGTTTCTGGGACAAGGCTCAACCCAACTAGTGAAGTTTCACCTATTTTAACCAAACATAGTGGAGAACGAAAAGAGAACCCATACAATGCATCAAACAGAGCCATTTGTATCGAGGTCTGATAGCTATTATTGTATGAGAACTCCACTAAGGGTATATGTTCCTCCCATCAGCCACCGAAATCCATTACACAAGCCTGCAACATGTCTTCCAACATTTTTATCATCCGCTATCACCCAAATAACATCGTATTTCCAGACCGTTCTTGGAAGATCTGTAATGGAATCCATCGCTATATACTCCCATTTCCACACTAAGATAGGTAAAGACTGCAACATAATTTCTGGTCTTTGATTCTCTGCTTTAACTTGCTAACAAGTTAAGCACCGCGAGATGAACTTGGCCACCTTCCTTTTCATGTCATTCCACCAAAACTGTGCCCTCAATGCTTTACACATCTTCTATGTACCTAGATTTATATCCCATCTCGAATGGTGTTAAGCATGATGGAGTTGTTCCTAACAAGACATATGTACAACCATCCGATCTCTAAAACACAAAACATAACTCCCATCAAGTTTTCAGACCTCAATGGTCTCCCCACCATTGAGTTTTGAACTCAAAACCAGACATTATGCATCAGATGTTTGTGCTTAGTTTACCATTTTTACCAAATTAGGAATAAGCATAGTTGAAAAGAAAATGACAACATCACCTCAGTCTTCACATTCCACATGCATGTCAGTTAGGACCGACATCAACTACCATTCCTCTAAAGCTTTTCTCGCTAACTGAGCATATGAATTTCAACTCAATGCATCCGCCACCAAATTTCTTTTTCCTAGTGTATAAATCTTGTAAAAGTCAAACATTTGGAGATACACCATCTATCTTCTTTTCCTTAGATTCAAATATTTCTATGAGAAAATGTGTTTCAAGATTTTGTGATCCGTGAACATAGTAAATTTCTCACCAAAGAGATAATGTTTCCATGTCTCCAAAGAAAGGACGACAACAACTAACTCCAAATCATGTGTTGGGTAATTTTTCTCATACACCCTCAACTGTCTGGAACCATAAGCAACCAAATGGTATCCTTGCATGAGAATGTATCTTGACCCTGATCCTAAAGCATCACAGTACACCACATACCCCTGTCCTGATTCTGGAATGATTAGGATAAGTGCCGATGTAAGATAGAATTTTAGTTCCTAGAATGATTTCTGGAATTCCTCCATCCATTGGAATGGAGAATTATTCTTTGTCAAAGTTTACATTGGTGAAGATAATCATGAAAAGTCACGCAGAATGCATCGGTGGTAATAAGCTAGACCAATAAACCTTCGTACCTTGAAAACATTCTTCGGTGGTTGCCACGAGATAACAACTTCTATTTTTTCAGGATCAACAGAGATTCCCTTCTCATAAATTACATGTCCAAGGAAACATACTTCCTATATCCTAAAATCACACTTTGATAATTTGGCATACAAACGGTGATCTCTCTTGATTTTTAACACAGTTTCTAGGTGCTCCTCATGGTCAGCTCTTGTATTTGAATACACCAAACTTTTGTCCACAAACACCACAAAAAAAAAGGAGTCCATATATTTCTAAAATATTTAATTCATAAAATATATGAAGATTGCTGGTTAATTTGTTAGACCAAAAGGCATGAATACATATTCGTAGTGGCCATATCTGCTTCTGAAAGCTGTCATTGGAATATCTTCCTTCCGAACTCACAATTGGTGATATCCTGATCGCAAGTCAATCTTGGATAACCAAAAAGATCCCCTTAATTTATTGAAAAAATCATCAATGCATGGAAGTGTATATCTATTATTTATCGTAACTTGGTTAAGATTGTGATAATCAACACACAATTGAAGAGTTCCATTTGCATTCTTCACGAACAAAACTAGTACTGCCCACAGAGACGTACTTGGTCAAATGAAACCCTTGCTTTCTAACTCCTCCAACTATACTTTTAATTCTCAAAATTCTATTGAGGACATCATATAATATGGAAGGGAAATAAGACTGTTCTATGGAAGGAGATCAATCGTCAACTCCACTTTCCTTATAGGTGGTAACCCTAAGAAGTTCCTGGAAAATACATCTGGAAAGAAATCCACAACTACTAGAAAACTAATTCCCTCAATCTCATCCATTGACTCCAAAGTCAATGCCACCAACTAGTAAGAGATTTTTCCCACCATTGGTTCCACCAAGATCTTTTCACCTTTCTTTACCATCCTATCTCCTCTTAAGAGATGCTTGATGTTGTCCTCAGTCATGAAACTCACTATTCTCCTATAATAGTCGATGTGAGCCTTAAACGATGTCAACCAATCCATACAAAGTATTACACCATAGACATTCATGTCCAACACTAAGAAGTCTCATTTCAGCTTAGATCCATCAATAGTTAAAAAAAAGACATAATTTTCAACTTTAAACATTTTAAATCAAAAACACAAGAAGTAATGAAAGAATGTGATGAAATATTATCGAAGAGTACTTTAACAAGGGTAGAATTCAAAATAATTGTATCTCTCACTGTAGATGGTCCAACCTGATCATCGAAAATCATTTTCATAGATCCATACAATTTATTCATCACTGCAATATTGTCCTTGTTGTCTTGCTGAGATTTCCCTAGTTTAGGAGTAATGGTATTTCTAGAACCTTTATGGTTAGCTCTGCTCTACTAATGAGACTGATTTTTCTTTCCCCACCCTATCGAAGCATACAATGCTTGCAATGCCTGAGAAGTGTCTTGAGCACCTGACCTTGGAGTAGCGCAACAATAGTGCTGAAGATGTCCCATATTGTTGGAATTTGGCAGGATATAGGTTGTTCCGTACACTCTCTCTTTATGTGATCAAGAGACCCAAATTTAAAGAAACCAGCTTTTTACTGGGGCTGTGGAGGAAGGTTCACTGATCCAGCCGTTTGATTGTGCTTTCCACTTCCACTTTAGAAATAGGTGTCCCTTTTCCACTTGTTACCATTGGTTGAGTTCCCACCATTTCCTATAGGTATCATCATGCCTCCTACCATAGATCTCAAGATAACACGTTTATCCACAATCACTCTATTCACCATCTCCGTATAATCTGTAATACATAGAACCACAATCTTCGATCGAATCTCCTGTTGTAGCCCTGATTCGAAGATGTGTGCCTTAGAGGAGGCACTTTCCAAAACCTCTGGTGCAAAATAGACTAAATTCATGAATTTAGCTGCATACTCTGTGATAGAGAGACTCTCTTGTTTCAGGCTGAAGAACTTTGTCGTTTTATGGATCTTGAATGTGTGAGGATAGAATTGTTTGTTGAATAATTCCTCAAAATCCTCTTATGTAAGGCCTTCATCCAATATAGCCTGCACTGCTAAATCCCACCACTGGAATGCAAGATCCTCGAGCATATACATCGCCAGCTTGCACTTTAGCTCTACTGGTGTACTGATGAAGTCAAAGATACAATTAATCTTACTCATCCACACCTCTACGTTCTCAGGTTTAGAATCACCACGGAAGTTATGTGGATTCTGCTTCATGAACTAGATGGTAAGATCCACATACCTTGGCTCATTCTTCCGGTTCCCTGTGTCCATAACTTGAAAATCATGGACAATACTATGAACTAGCTCTTGGTTCACCCGTGGTTCAGGTGTAACCACATTCTCCACAACTTATTTGGGTTGGTTTCGACGATTCCTATCATTTTCCATTTTATAAACCAACAACAAACTCCATCAATCTCACTCTCTAGTAACTGATGACTTAACATTTTAAATTCTATCACATCAACTATCACAACATTGTTTTCCCAAACAACCTTTTGTCCATGTTCAATCATTTTTAAAAGAATTCATTATGCTTTTAAAAATTAAACCATTTTCAAAATACCATAAGCATTCCCTTTTTAAAAATATTTCATTTGAAAAAACAATTTCATACTTTTTAAAAAAATCAACACTTTTTCACAACATGAATCATTTCTCTAAATGATGTATGCACTCCTAGTGGGATTTCATTCCTCTATAATTCATGTCATGCTTGTATCATTGGCTAAACCCATGACAATGAGATTCCTATATCCTGGAAGTGTCTCCAAACACTTATGTACCCAACTCCCTGGTAACTTGAAGTTCAACATAAAATGGTTAGCTATGTACTTTTATGTTATACCTTTCAAGTTTTGACAATCCTACTCCTATCTAAGATTTCAGCCTAAAGGATAGACAAGAATTAATTTCAAATCCAAGACCAAGAACACTAATGAATACTTGTTAGGAAAGGACTGAACAAGCTGATATCATTTGTACCACCAAGGAAGGACCAAACTGATACAATTTGTAATGACCCACTAATTATCATTAGCATGAGATTCCAACAAGTCATTACTTGGCCTTAAGTGACATCCCCAAGACACAAAATTCTGGAAATAAGTGCTGATGGGTTTCAAATACATGTGGGGGACTACTTACCCTTTAAGAAATAAACCAACAAACCAACAACCACACATTTCACTAAATAATTCATGAACAAAATAAAGACAACAAAACAACTTCATATATGTCAAAACCACATCAAAGTGTGAAACAACGGAGGAACCAAAAAGTATCAAATTAAACAACAGATAATCAAATAAAGACTCTCAAGATACCATGAGACTCCATGTCCCACAAGCTCCAAGATCCACAATCACCGAACAGCCCAAGTATCATGAGGTAGTGCTAAACATGTGTGAAATGTTACCTTTTCCCTTATCCCAGAAGATAGCATCTGCAAAAGAATTAAAGTTCCAAAGTAGGGGTGAGTATAAAACTTAGTAGGTTTTCCCCAATGACTTCCCTAATCACACCACTAGGATAGAAGAGTTTTCAACATTTACATAAAATAGTTTATAAAAAAATATAAACAAGTTTTCAAAACCATCTATAACCAAAATCATATAAGTGAAATTGAAACCAATTTTTCCGGAAAGTTATTTTTCTATAAAAATAACTAAAAAAACATGAAAACCATTTCTCAATGTTAATTTGGAACACCCAATACATTCCACACATCCATACAATCAACCATGCATGCTATGTTATGACAGTTCGATACTCATGAGTGGTTTCTCATCAATCTACCAAGTCACCACAAGGTAATTGTTTCCCATGTTCCATTAACCATTTGGAACTGAGCACAAGGTCATATTTCAACCAAGCCCCATATATGAAATATGAACACGCACCATATATGCCCAATGATCATTCCAAAACAACCCTTTCAATAAAAACACCTTTTTATTGAAAACCATTTTCTTCAAAACCATTTCAATTCCAAACCATTTCAATGCCAAACCATTTCAATAAAACACCATTTTTATTGGAAAACCATTTTTTCATCAACTTTTTAGCAATTCCAGAAAATACATAATTTAAAATTTTCATTTTAAATTTAAGATTCACCAAGATCACAAAATCCCACTAAAACTATAAATCATCACTAAAGAAAATTTATTTCATGTTTTTCACAATCAATCTCATTCAAATAAAACAATTTGAATCTAAGAAAATCAATTCTAGAAAGAGGATTCAATATAGAAGGTTCCTACCTCAATGGTTTTGACAAAAACCCCAAGGAACGAAGAACTCACTAAAAAACTGGGTCGATTATCCAAGAACCCACCTTAAATCTCGTCTCCTACCAAGAAAAAAAGACAAATCTCATCATATATGGAATCCACACACCTATATCTACCCATAATGGGTGTAGATCTTATAAACCAAGGGAATAGAAGAAGTAGATCTATGTAGATCTAAGAAACCTATCATGAAGGAAGAAGAATGATCACATACATCAAGAATTCAGCTTTGAATCACCAAGGAAAGCCTTCAGATTTACTCCAAAATGATTGGGAGAGGATCTCCTACCTTTAAGGAAGAGAAATCCTGAGTTATGGCCACTTATGAGGAAAAAAACCCACTTAAAGGCAATAATGTGTGAGATCAACTTTTTCAGGTTCTCATTTAAACCGTTCACATGATTAGTTTGCACCGTTAGACAAACTGTGTTCCAACCATGTGTTAGCTACTTCCTAAAAAGACCATTGCACAACCTCCTTGCATGGTTTCCCTAACCATGCACTCACCGTGCCAAATCTCTCTACCTCAAACTTTCTATTTCACACGGTTAGGCTGCACAGTTAGACAAATCGTGCGACGCCCGTGCGACTTCCCTTTAGCTCCAAAAACATTTCCAAAGTTCTCCCAAATCTCCCAACTATCACCCTTACACTTTATAACCATAAAAATCATTATGGTTTACATAGCATAAACTAGGGGTACTACATTTCCGTTCCTCAAACTCTTCTTAGGATAAATGTTTCACCCCTTTCCATCTAGGTTGAACATTACCCCTTCGCTCTCAGTCATTTGATGCAACCATAAGAATTGTTTTCACAACAGTAGGTGTGTTCCATTTCCTTCCTTGTCCACTGCTCATAATAGGTTTTCCTCAAGTTTCCTAATTTCTAAGTACTCCTATTATCAGAAACTCTCAATCTACTCTCCTGGATAGAATCAACAACTTAGGTTTATTCCAAGGCTCATGAGCTTGGACAACACTACCTATCTCCAGTTTCAATCCCCTTATAAACATGCTCAAGTACAATTTTTTGGAAATATTTGGAATCCTTAGCTCTACCTTATCAAATTTATCTATTTATTAATCCAAGATGCCTTCTTTTCTTAACACCATGAGTAAAATTATTGGATCTTCCTCTAATGTTGTTCTATAATTTCTGGGCAACTCCTCTTTAAGTTTTTTCTAAGTAAGTTCCATTTTAATTTAATTTAATGAGATTATCTAGTATTTCACCATTCCTTCCATGTATAGATGAGCTAAAGGAGCCTTCATCTCTTCTATTAGAGATGTATAGAGAAATATGTCTCTGCTCAAGTTACTGGATCATCGCCAGATAATGTCAGCATAATGACATGTTGAGAAAGACTTTGCAGTTTGTGGCAACTAGACTCACGCAATTTCTATCCTTCATCCAGCGGTGTCTCTTCCTTATCCTTCCATGTGAAGTTCACTCTCCTCATAACCATTTATTTTGGACTTATTTGTTCAGGAATTTCGAGCCACCTTTTCTTCTTGACCTTTCATGAGCCGTTCTATAGCTGCTATTAGCGACTGCATTCCCCTTTTCAGTTCTGTAACTGAGGTTTCCACTACCGTCATTCTAGATTCCATTCGTGTGGACATAAGATTAAACATCCAAACTATGACACTTCAAATCCATGGGTTAAGGAACTTCTTAATTCCTCCTTCTAAATCCTACCTCTTCTATTTTCTCTCTCTATAAGTCTCTCAATGACAGCACCAATTTGATAGGAATATTAAAAAATATAAGAGGATTTTCTATTGAATAGATAGAATAGAGAGGAACTTCTATAATTTTTGACAATAAGAAGCAGAAACTACTGACCAATTCAGACTCTCCTGGAAGTCTCTAGACTTTTCCAGGTCTATGGAATGCAAGCCAAACCATGATCCCGGACAGCCTGGCCTTATAACCTATCTAACTCCTACTTATACTTTTCCCTATTCTAATTATAAGTTTACCCCTTGAGTTATTAAGTCTCCTTTACCTACACATATTACCCATACCCCTACTTTGGTAAGTATATAACAAAGGAGGATGAGAACATTCTACTTTTACTGGAGGCCGAGAACATTATGCTTCTACTGGAGAAATTTGTATACTTCCTTCAACACTTCTATCATACCCTACATCACTATTTTCTCTAAGAATACCATGATCGGAGTGAATGACCTTCTAAATACTCCCAAGACTACTTTTATTAATGACCTTGAATTGTATCCTCCAAGATATGGATATTTATTATACCTAATTTGAAAGGTTTTGTGATTAATTTCTAACTAGTCCAGTGATATCTCTTGTCCTCTTGATAATTCCACAAGAAATTGACACATGTTTTTGATATTTTTGATCACTACCTTAGGGGATTTAGTCACTGAAAAGATATGCATGGAAATTTATATGAGAACACAAAAGATAATGGAAATTCTTCCTCTAATGGAAAAAATGATTCTTCTAATTATTGACATTTCCTTGATTTTTCTAACCAAGGAGTCAAATGATTTTGATATGGATCCACCCACTTGGTAAAGGACCTCCAAGATTAGTGATTATAAAATCATTTATTTTAAAACATGTCCATATTTCCATCATTTGGGTTCTCCTACGAGAAGTCATAATGGAATCATATAAACTAATTTTTTCTATGTTAGCTTTCTGACCACTCCAAGATTCATAATTTTCCAGCATTATTTTGAAAACCTTAAGATATTTCTTCTTGAAGTTGAGGAACTCCATCATATAATCCACAAAGAGGTGATGAGAAAATCCTGGGGTTCCATTTTTACCCTTGAAGGGGCCTATTGAATCTTCTGTCAATGCTGGGTTAAGAGCTCTTCTAAAAGAATCTTGATCCAATGAAAATAGGCTAGGAGAATGTGGATCTCCCCATCTCAATCCCTTTCAGGATTTAAAAAATCTAATGAATTTTCCCATCAAGGAAAAAATGAGTTAGGGTGAGGTGAAGCATTATAAAAATAGATCACACACTTAGGAGGAGAAGACAAAGGAGAGTAGGATCCTTAGGATGAAGCTCCATTCAATACGGTCATATGCCTTCTCCATATCAACATTCAGGATGATGTTCCCAGTAATTACCTTTCTTTGAATATCTGAAATCATTTCTTGGGTAAGATCTATGGCACCCTTGATACTTCTATCCCCGATGAATCCATATTGTTCTATGAAGATCATCCTAGGGACGATCAATGAGAGCCTTTCATTGAGAATTTTAGCAGGGATCTTGAAGGAGAATTTACACATGCTAATAGGAAAAAATTGTTGAAAAGAATTTGGGTGATTAGTCTTGGGAATGAGCATTAAAGTTATTAGATATGCTGATTTGGAAAGGGACCCCCTATGAAGAAGTCTCACATGGAATGAATAAAATCATATTTAACAACCCATTCCGCAATATAAAAAGATTATTGATATCCATCCGGTCTTGGAAAAGTTTCTCCATTGAATCCTTTACCTGCACAGAGAATCTCAGTCTCTTCTAGAACAGATTTTAGGATCTCATTGTATTGGGATCTCAAAATAGAAGAACTAACATTGAACTTAGGGAGAGCCATGTTAACAATCTGAGGCCCATTATTAATAGTATCCCTGCTCTCTGACACCATTAGCAAAGTGGAATAATATTCCATTGCCTTGCGTCCAAGGATCTACACGTTATTTGTAAAAACACCTTATCCCTCATCATTCATTCTTCTCAGATTCAAATATCTATTAGGATATTGTGTTTCTCAATAATTGCATTGAAAATATCATTATTGGAGAGAAAAATCGATATCTTAGATTTCCTTTGATAGGTACAAATGAGAAACATTATTAGCTATCTGGCCTGATGCCCACTGATTGAGATCAAATTTAGGATTCTCAAGTTTCTTTTGAAGTGTTTTCTAGGACTATGTGAACAAATTTCTTTTTCATGAGTCACTAACAGCATGAATAAATCCAATTTCCATACTCCAATGCTTATAAAAGTGAAAGGGCATATTCATGGTAGCTGAACCTCTAAAGCTCAAAATCATTGGTCCAATATCTGATAAAACCTTAGAGAGATGTTCCACTTTCATATTGAAAAATTAAACAAGACCTTGGAAATTAGGGAGGAACCTATCCAGTCTTACCCAAGTTCACTTTCTACCATTTTTATTATTGCACAAATTAAATTTGTCACCTGAAACTATGATATCCAGTAATTGATTGTATGACAATTTGTAAACCTTCTAGCACAAAGAAAAAAATTTCTAGGGAACAAGAGATGGACCTCCCTTTATAGTTGACTTCAACAGACCTTTTGAGAAGTGTGAACCATAGTTTATAATGGTGAAAATAGGTCATTAAGATCATTAGAACAAACAATAAGAGCCTTATCTCCACCATTCTACCTGAGTTCGGCTCAAGACCACATGGGGGATCACCTTCTCTATTGGGAAAAAGAAAAACCTGAGCACCAATTGAAATATCAGCCTCTTTCATTGTAGGATTTATTGAATTCTGGTTGATTAGTGACCAAACCAACCAACTCAATCTTCCTGTGGCCCTGACTGATCCACCTACACGAAACCCTCATCCAATGGAAGGACTCGCAACACAGACATGATAATCATTGAAAAAACCGTGTCCACCGAAGTAGGAAGAGTCTTCAACTGATGAAACACCACCAAATTCCAAATTAGAAACCTCCCCCTTTTTGATGAGAGAACACTCAAGTGACAAGAGGTGAACCTATACTAAATCCCCCTAAGTGCATTTGGAATGAAATTTTAAGCCCTGCCATTCAACTACTCCACAAGATGAAGCTCCTTTCAATATGCTAACATGATTTGTGAACATCATTAGCACAACTCTACCTTGGTGAAGACTATTAAGATTCTTTGATCGACTTACTAGAGGAGGTGGAGGTGGAATCTACAACATGGAATTTTAAAAATCTCAAACACTATTCCTACAGTTGGAGGAATTGTGACCCTAACGTTGGCATAAATAGAAAAAACTAACCCTGTTAGAGAAGTCATGTTGGGGATATTCCTTAAAGATCATGCATATGTGAGACTCATTGGGCCATATTGTATTGTATTCATTTTAAAAGGGATATTAGAAGGGATTGTATATGATATCACGCCACTGCCTATGATTAATAAGGCAACCGATTGTTAAATAGTTAATTCTCATTTTCTCGTCCAACTTAGCTATCATTAAATGTTTCATAAGATGAATCATATGTAGAATCATGGGTTGAATTTAAATATTAAATGCGAGAATGGAACTCATTCATTTCATAATGTATGAGTTATCACATGAAGACTCTATTGGATTGGTGTAGCCTGATTCGGTTGGGCTGAATGCTTGTGGCCCGTACTACACACTGGCCCTCAAATTTCATGGGTTGAGCTCTACAATGAGAACATTGGGGGTTGCAGGGGGAAATGCACCCCTACTCTGGGGGCTGAAGGCCCTCAGCCAAAATTTTGGACACTGTAACATCTCTGACCACTATAGAAGAGCTGACCGACCGACACCAACAAACACTTTAATGATGTAGACTTCCATATGCCATTCACTATAGCTCATTGAATCTCTAACTGGTAGCCACTACAACACTTTGGACTTGGGTGGCTACCTTTCACTGTAGCGATGTGGACTTCCTATGAGGTTGGTGGAACAATGGATCATCTTCCTCTATTTTTTCCCCATTTTAAATTAGGGATAATTACTAAAAAAACTCTATAATTATGCAACCAAATTATAGTGAATATTTTTCCTCCACATGGATGTAGGGTTTATTTCCCGAACCATGTAAATCTTTATGTTCTTATTCTTTTTTCATTTTTACTCTTCTGTGTTTTTTCCGTTTCTATCACAGCAACTCCTAACATTTCCACAACAGACTCGAGGGACCATACCTAAAGACTATGTTAAAAGGAAACCCATGAGATGGGGTGATTCGAAATTTCCTATGCCTTGGCTGACTGTCCCATACTCGAGAGCTCTCTTCTCCTCCCCCTATTGCTTTGTGAGACACTAGTATATCATTGAGTGAATGAGAGTCTTTCCCATACAATGGGTGATTCATATCATCCTGTGGATACACTATGGAGGAGGGAGTCCTTAGAAATCCATATATCTTCATCAAACCATTAGGACAAAGACTGTAATATTTTCTTATTTAGTGAAAGGTACACATGTGTTCATTTCTGTTTAAGAATGGTTTCAATTTCATGTTTTTTGGATCTTTGGAATGATGTTTCTAATTTTTTACACTATGTTGATTAAGTGAAAATCGATCCTTAGAGACCCTTTAGTGGTATCCGAGCATTAATATGTTTCATGAATCTTGAAATAATTTTTCTAAATGAATAAGTCATATCATATTGAATCCATATGGTTTGTCATAAAATTTGATTGATAATTTGAATTGTGGGTTGTTTTATGGCATGCGATATTGTAAATAACGATTAGTTTGTCCAATACAATATGTGATATCATAATAGACAACACAATTGAATTTCTTCAAACCCACTAGATCATAAAATACGATATGTTGGATCATTTTCTATGATGGTATTGTTCCTCATAAGAAAAA
Organism: Viscum album; assembly: GCA_963277665.1. Classification (NCBI taxonomy): domain Eukaryota; kingdom Viridiplantae; phylum Streptophyta; class Magnoliopsida; order Santalales; family Viscaceae; genus Viscum; species Viscum album. The sequence continues at coordinate 1,314,009,025 of OY728139.1, forward strand.
TAATGTCGCATCATAAATACGATATAGGAGATATCATAAAATATGGTCGTCAATGCTGGGTTACTTTTTGGATTGCTGTAGCCCGATCTGGTTGGGCTGAATGCTTGTGGCCCATACTGTGCACTAACCCACAACTTTCACGGGTTGAGCTCTGCAATGAGCTCGTTGGGGGTTGCAGGGGCAATGCGCCCCTGCTCCGAGGGTCGAAGGCCCCCGACCCAATTTTGCTAGCACTGTAGAATCTCTGACCACTGTAGCAGAGATAACTGACCGACATTAACAGATCACGATAACCGTGTGAACTTTGGTATCAACTTTACTATAGCCTTTTGGACTTCCAGTAGTCATCCACTGGAACACTTTTGACTTGGGTGGTTGCTTTTCACTGTAGTGACACAGACTTCCTATGAAGTTGGTGGAACAATGGATCATCTTCTCCATTTTTAACCCATTTCGGGCTAGGGTTTTGAAGTTCCAAGTATTTAGTAACAACTGAAAGGGGGGGTTGAATCAATTGTTCACTTTATATATGTTTCAAAACATTAAGAAACTTAACCCTTGTAACCTGTTAATATTTATTTCTTTATCAACATGTATCAAATACATAAGCATGAAATAATAGTAATGTAAGTAAGGAACACACAATTTAGAAGGATCGACCTCAATGTGAGAACCTACACCCTTTCCATAGCCACTCCAATGGGTATATGGAAATTCACTATAATGAAGAAGTGAATACAATTTGTGCCAACTCCCATTAGACACATTCTATCTCTTGATAGGAAATATTATACTGAATCTCGTCAGTTTAAAATGTTTTCTTAAATAAAAAATGATCCAAAAAATAAGAAAAACTTTGTTGAATCTTCTCCACAAATGCTCAGTCCGAATCCTCAGTCTGGTTTGGCTGATTCCGATCTTCTCAGCAAGGTAAGGATGGTTTTGATTATTCCTTTCCCTAAAAACTCAAAGAAAAGATTCTTCAATCTTAGTGTGAAATTTTCACTTTGAATTCTCCAGCACTCCACATTTTCCATGTGTGTGAATGTTACAAATGAGAGAATGATCTGAGCACATATATATAGGCAACTTGGAAAACAATGGTGACAATCTTGAAAATCTTTCCTACTTCCTCAAATCTCAAAAACTCTACAAATATCTTGAATTTAATATTCAATATTCGACTTCTTCAAACCACTATAAATTTCTATGACATTTATACAAATTTGAAATTCAGGTTTTCCTTATTGAACTCTTCATATATTTCTCATAATGATAATGCTCTATCTTGGTTCCAGTTTTCTCAGAAACATGCTCAGAAATCAGGTTCCAAATTGTGTAGAAATCATGTTCTAAATTGTTTATAAAGAAGGTTCCAAATTACTTAGAAATCAGGTTCAGAATTACTCAGAATTCAGGTACAAAATTGTTCAAAAATCAGGTTCTAGTTTTCTCATAAATCCAGTTCTAGTTTTGTCAGAAATCAAGTTCTGGATTTTTCAAAAAACTGGTTTCAGTTTTCTCTAAAATCAGGTTCTGGTTTTCTCAGAAATCAGGTTCCATATTGTTCAGAAATCAGGTTCTGGTTTTCTTAGAAATCACGTTCCAGTTTTGTCAGAAATTAGGTTCCAAATTGTTTAGAAATTAGGTTCTAGTTTTCTTAGAAATCAGGTTTCAATTTTCTTAGAAATTGGGTTTTGATTTTGTCCAAAATCAAGTTTCGATTTTGTAAAAAATCAGGTTCAAGATTTCTCTAAAATCATGTTCTGGATTTCTCTAAAACTAGGATCTGATTTTCTCTAAAACCAGGTTCCTGTTTTGTCAGAAATCAAGTTTTGGTTTTGTCAGAAATCATGTTTTTTATTTCTATGAAATCATGTTCTGGTTTTCTCAAAAATCAGGTTCTAGTTTTGTCAGAAACCAGGTTCTAGATTTCTCTAAAATCTGGTTTTGGTTTTCTCAAAAATCTGGTTTCGGTTTTTTCAGAAATTATGTTCTGGATTTCTTTGAAATTAGCTTCCAAATTTTCTCAGAAATTAGGTTCCAGTTTTTTCAGAAATTAGGATCCAAATTTGTTAGAAATCAGGTTCCAAATTTTCTCAGAAATCAGATTCATTAAAAATTGTCAAACCTCTTCACCATTTCCTCAATAACTTTTATCATGAAACCATTCATGATTTGTGAGAATTTTAAGATCAGAAAAGAATCATCTCATTTTATTTAGAAAGTTTGAGAAACTTTCTATCTTCTTAATCTTCAACAACATCCTCTTTTAAGATTATTCAGTAACAAAAAGGACTTAAGCAATATCTTTCAAACATAGCAACTTTTTTTTCTCAGCAACAACGACAAGCTTCCACCAACCAAAAAATTCATCTTCCTATATATAAAAAACTTTCTTCAACAAAAAGGTTAGTTGTCAACAAATAGAAAAGTTTTTTTAAAATAAAACACCACAAAGATTCTTCAATCCCCCCCTTTGGATTTGTTGAGAACTATTGTTAACAACTTCTCAACTCTCAAAATTTTTCAACAACTCATGTTTTTTACTTTTATCAAAACATATACTTTCTCAAAATAGAGTTCCTTGAAACCACACTATTGGATAAAGTAATTTTTTTAAGGATTTCCATCCCTCTGTGAAAATATAATTTTGTGGCCATGTAAAGATAAACCACCCCTTACTCACAACTCCACCTTTACTTTTATCCTTCTCTTTATCTCTCATTTTTATTTTTCTCTCCCCCATTATATGATAACCACAAATTCAAATTTATAAAATAAATATAAGAAAAACAACTTTTTATAATGTTGTTTCTTACTCTCCCCCTTTTTCAACATAATCCAAAGCACAGTGGGGGGTGTTTTCTTATGATATTTAGGAAGAAATGGGAGGAGGCTGAACATGGAGTTGCAGCCTCAATTTGACAAACTTTTCCTTCAACATTGCTCTTGTAAAGATATCAACAATCTGATACTTTGTTGATGTGTATTCTATAAAAACATCTCTAGCATCAAATTTATCTTTTATGAAGTGAAATTTCATATCAATGTGTTTTGATCTTGAGTGTTGGACAAGATTATTTGAAAGATTAATTGCACTCTGATTATCACAATGTATCTTCAATGGTTTAGAAACTTTTACTTTTAAATCTTCCAACTGAACTTTCATCCACATAATTTGAGTACAACCATGAGTAGCTACAACATATTCAGATTCGGATGTGCCCGAAGTTACCAAACTTGGTTTCTTTCTATTCCAAGTCACAAAACATTCACCTAAGAAAAATGTTCCTCCTGAAGTTTATTTTCTATCATTATAATCACCATCCCAATCAGTATCAGTGTAACCATGAAACTTTAACACACTATTTTATTTTTTATAACAACCCATATCAAGTTGTTCCTTTGACATATCTCAGAATCATCTTTGATTCCATCATATGTGATTCTTTCGGTTTTCTTTGGTACAAGGCACATATTGTAACAACATAATCAATATAAGGTTGTGAAGATGTAAGGTAAAGAAGACATCCAATTAGCTTCTGAAAATATTTTTAATTCATACTTATTCTAGATTCATCTATGTTCAACTTTGTGCTCGCTGAAATAGGACTTGAAACTACTTTTGGTTCTATAATTCCAAACTTCTTCAACAATTCATTAGAATACTTTTCTTGAGATAAAAAAATGTATCTTTCTTTTTGCTGAACTTGTAAGCTAAGTAAGAATTTTAATTCTCCCAACATGGACATTTCAAAATTCTTCTTCATCTCTTTAGAAAACTCTTCACAAACCTTTTCTTCATCCCCAAAAGAAATTATATCATCCACATTAACAATTAAAATAAATGATCTGGAGTCAACATCTCTCATATACAAGTTACTATCAACTTTTCCTTTAGAAAAGTTCATCTTTCTCAAACAATTTTCAACCTTTAAATACCAAGCACATGGAGCTTATTTCACCGCATACAAATCTTTCTTCAATTTACAAACTTTTTTTTCATCCTCATCATGTATAAACCCCCAAGGTTGTTCAATGTAAACTTCTTCCTCAATTTCACCATTTAAGAAAGTAGAATTTAAATCCATCTGATTAAATTTGTAATTCCAATGTCCAGCCACTGCTAGAAACATTTGAATAGTTTCTAGCCTTGCAATGGAGGAAAAGGTTTCATCAAAATCCACAACTTCTACCTATTGATATCCTTTACAAACAAGTATTTCTTTGTTTCTTGAAACTTCTCCATGCTCATTCAATTTATTTATGTAAACCCACATAGTTCTGATAACATTTTTATTTGCTAGATTTTGAAAAATTTCTCATGTTTCATTATTCTCAGTCTGATCTAGATTTTCATTTATAACATCCACTAATTATTTATATTGAATAGCCTCTGAAACTAATTCTGGTTCAACCTTTGAGATAAGTGAATTCTGATTCTTCTAATCTTAACTTCCTTCTTGTCTAAACTGGAGCCTTCTGATTACCAATAATGTTTTCTGATTCAACATGATTTTGTAAGGTAGGAAATCTTATGATTTCTACCTTAGAATCACTTTCTTCACCACATGAATCATCTGAATCATGATGTGGTTGTTTTGGATAACATTCACTGTTGTTGGATTTATACAATGTTTCATCCCCAGCATTCTCAACAACTTTTGTAAAGGAACATTTATTTTCAATTACCTTTACATCATATGAGTCCACCAACCTTTATAAACATTTGTTCCAACATTTGTAACTTCTCCCATTTGGTGAATAACCCATGAAGGTTCCTTCCTTATCTTTCTCATAAAACTTTCTCAAATCCGGATTTTTGACTTTAAGAAAACATGGACTTCCAAAGACTTTGAAGTATTCCAATGAGGGGTTTTTGTTATACCACATTTCATAAGGAGTCATGTTGGTTTCTAGTCTCAACAAGAATATATTTTGAACATGTACAATAGTACTAACAGCTTCTCTCCAAAATAATTTTGGAAGTTTGTATTCAGCTAACATACTTATTCTCATTTCTACCAAGATACTATTATTTCTTTCTGCTACTCCATTATGTTGTAGAGTATAGGGAGAACTATACTGATGTTTGATACCATGATTTCTTAGAAAAGTTTCAAAAGCATTGTTTTTGAATTCAATACCATTATCTATTCTCAGCTTCTTTATGGAAACCCCAAATTCTTTCTGAACATATTTTCTAAAGAATTTGAACATTTTAATAACCTCTAATTTGTGATTCATGAACATGATGTTTTTCATTTGAGTGAAATCATCAATAAATGTGATAAAGTATAAATCTCCTTTTCTTGATTGATATCTCATTGACCCCCATAGTTCGGATGAATAAGCTCAAGTGGTTTTCTAGATTGAATCTAAACTCTTTTATGACTTTTGTTAGTCATATTTCCTTTATGTCAAGTAATACAAACATCTTAATCTCTTATTTTCAATTTTGGAAAATTCTTAATAGTGTCAACTTTTGATAGATTGTTCATGTTCTTCATCCCAAGATGGCAGAGTCTTCGATGCCATAACATGTTCTCATCTTCAACACTGAAATCATAGGGGTTATTGGATTCTCAAATTTGTAAGAAACTCCCACTGGTTATTTCTGCTTTTGTAATGACTTTACCATTTTTCAAACTTTTGATAATACAAGAATCCTTTCTAAAAATTTATTCTTTCCCATCATCACAAAGTTGACTTATACTAAGTAAGTTTTGTTTTAGCCCATCAATAAGAAAGACATCCTTAGACATTAGTTTCTCTAATTCAATCTCTGCCATTCTGATTGCTTTAATTTTTAAAGAAATATCATTACCAAAAGTAACTGATCCTCCATCATGAACTCTCAACATGTTCCAAGATTTTTATATCATCTGTCACGTGTGAAGAAAAACCACTATCAAGAATCCATGGTTTATTCCTCTTACTTGATTTCAAATCTATCTCAACAACGAAATCTCTCTCATCAACCTTCTTATTTTTACGTTCCATTTATTTATTATCAGAAAAAAATTGTTTTGGAAGGAGTGTCACACATATTTCAGCATGATGACCATACTGATCACATCTTCCACAAAGATCTTCAAGACATTCAAATTGATTCTTTGTTAGAATGTTTCTGAAATCTTGGGAATTTACCTTTTCAAATTTTTGTGAGTGGGAAAAGTTACTCATTCTTATTTCACTATTTCTTCCACTTTGTTTAAGCCTTATTTAGGGTAGAGATAAATTGTGACAAAAATTATAAGATCTATGCCCATAGAATCCACAACACCAACAATAGCCTTAAAATCTTGATTTTCTATTAAAGAATGATATTTCTCCATAGAAACTTTGTTGAGGTAGATAACGTATTTCATCCCTAAAATTCTCAGGATGTGGACCATCATTCCCTTTGAGGGAGATTTCATCTTTTGTAGATTTGATGGGTTTATCACAAGATTTTTCCACCCATGATTTCCCAACACCTTTCCCATACCCTGAAATGTTAGAAGATTCAGATGAAACATTATTTTTGGTAGGAGATGATTTCACCTGATTATCATAATAAGCATTCTCAGTAATATTATATGTCTGAACTTTTACTTATGTAGTTTTTCAGAAATTCACATTCATCCTCCACAAGGAATTTTTAGACTCGTGGAGTTTTGATTGCACCTTGTTCACTTCTTCTTTCTTAGCTTCCTAGTTCTTGCTAAGATCTTCAATCACCTTTCCCAGTTCAACATTTCTAAGTTTGTAGCTTATAATCTCTTGAATGTATTCAATCCTCTTGATTGATGAAATTTTTTCTTCCATCAACAACCTCTTCACGACTTTTCTTCATTACTCTAATTTTTTTCTTGAGAGATTTTTTTTGCTCAAAACAAGCAAGAAGTTCGGTTCTGAGCTAATACTAACTATAAGATTCCTCATAACCTTCTTGACTCTCTGAGGAGTCTTTTGGTTTCTCAAATTTTTCAATAAAGGTTATGATTTTTTTTGAACATTCATCTTCAGAAGAATCATTACCAATTGAGTCTAATTCAACCTTCTTGCTCAACATGCTTCTCTTATTTCCGAAATACTTCTTCTTAAATTTTTTGGAAGACTTCTCTTCTTTATCATTTTTGTCCCACTTCTTTCATCGAGATTTTTCATTGAAATCATCTTGATATTATCCAAATTTCTTCTTAAGGAAATTCATAGAAAAGTGATCGATTCCACCATAATCAAAACACTTGAGAAGAAGTTTTCCTCCATAATTTCCTCTTCCTCTATGATATTTCTAAGATATAAGAGACATGAACTTTCCATTCAGCTCATCATCTTCCTTGTCATCAGAATCACATGGATCATCTTTATCAACTTCATTGATTTTCATCTTTCTCATGGATTCAAAATCCATTCCATCTTTAGTTTTCTTCTTAAAGACTAGAGCGTTATTAATTTCATAAGAAACAAGAAAGTTATGCAATTCATCAAGAGTTAAATCATCCTTATATTCAAAAAAAGAAATTTTAGAATCGAACATGTACTGAAAGTTTCTCATAAGTTTCTTCACAATTGTAAAATCTTACAAGTTTTCTTTGAATCCTCTAATGTTTCATACAATTTCATTAACACTAGTGAAGTATTAATCAATTGTTTCATCATCTCTCACTCTAATGACTTCAAACTTATTATGCCATATTTGTAGCTTGGCCTCCTTGACTTATATATTTCCTTCGAAGACACTTTATAGCTTGTCTCACATGATTTTTGATGTTGTGAGACCCATCACCTTCTGGTAAACATTTTCTGATAAGAACATGAGAAATGAATTTCTAGCATTTCTATAAACTTCTATGTTTCTTTTATTAGCAAATGTCATAGGAGCATATTTCTCAATAGGTGAAAAGCCAAAGTCCACGGCTAGTATCTAGTGATGTGCCAAGGCATCCATAGACTTAGTGTGTGACCCTCTTGGCCTCTTTCTTAGTGGCATTAAGAAAAATAGCCTAAAGTCTATAGTTAGTGTCTAGAAATGTTCCAAGGCACCCATAGAGAAAGAAGTTAATTCCACAACAACATGTTACCTCATATGAATGCTTATTGTATAATATAACCCCTTTATCACAATATCTCTAATCGAGTAGGTCTCATGGCAGTGACATCAACCTATGTACTCGATATCTATTTCTTTAACTTTCTGAAAATATAAATTGTCTATAGAACACCATGACCATGGATTTATTTAGGCTATATCATTTTTGTCTAAGGGTCTCAGATATTAACTTCCGTTAATGAACATAAGTGATAAATCCTTTTTCATTATTCATTAATGAAATATTACTCATGATGCACCCAACGTATCCTACATCACCATGAAAATATATCATCGCAGTTTTCATCAATACATCAAATTACGTGACTCATAATATTAATTAATAACAATATTAAAGTCTAAGGATCAATACACACATCCACAGATAGGAAAATCCAATGACACAAATAAATTTGGATTTCCTAATCGTGGGTCTCATTATCATAATATCATACCGGATATTATCAATGGAGTACACCATGAGAAGGTTCCTCAAATTCTTATGAATCTCCACCCATGATAGCCTGTATCATTTGTGTCCCTCAAATGATATCATACGGCTATAGAACATATATTCAAGAATATTTTCATAGCACCTCTTGGTTCTAGTCATATCGGGGAACTGCTATGACATTTTATTGTGACAACTACTCTTAAGAAATTATCACATACTATGTCACAAAGAAGAACAATCATGATGTGATAAGTACTTAATTAATATTCAATTCAATGAATGTATATTTATCATAAAGTACAAGAATTTGGTTCTAGGGCACCAACTCCAACAATCAACATGTGGTGTATTAAATTTAATGCACCACATGTATTCAATTCACACGATTTGAATGAATTATGAATTAATTCTCGGTGAGTTCAACACAAGTACATGACACGTAACTTCGGTTACACGATGTGTACTCCTATGTTATCGGGCCAGAATCCTCGACACCTCTGTATGAGTTCTTCAATTTTATTTAGTTCATAAAATTAATCATTTTGATTAGATATATGAGAAATGAAGGAATAATAAGAAGATCTTGCAATTAGGATTAAAATAATGATTAAACTTTAATTGAAAACTAAATAAAAAATGCATAAATAATCAACGATATTTAAATAATTATAAATAATTGTGTGACCACTCTGACACCACTTGTAGGTTTTGGGTGTAATAGAAGTGTGAGATGGGTCGTGCCCAACTTTTCTTTTTGTCATGATTGATGATCATTCCAATATTTACACAACGATAAATGTCGTGATCAACAGAATTGAATAAAAAAATAAACAATGGATAAAATGCCGAAACCAGTGAGAGGATCATCACATATTATTTATAATTAATTTAATCAATTAAAGAAGTAACTTATTGGTATTCATTCCTCAATGATGTGTCTAAAAACATATTTGTGTTGTACCATCCTTGTGTTGTAGGAATAAAAAGTAGATTTCCTCTAGTGGTGATCCACACGTGTTCCATAAATCTTCGAGTGTCACCATAGGAATCTATAGGTAAAAGCAAGACAGATCCTATTGATTGTGTTGTTCTCCTTTGATCACCATGAGAATCATTTGAAAAACATTCTCCTTGATCTCTCTTTACTTGAGGGAGAATGGTGGAGGAAGATTGCTCTCTATTTTTGAGAATGTTTTTGGAGAAGGGATCTCTCTATGACAAGATTCTCTAAATTCATTATGCACAACCGAACAGATGAATTGAATCTCTTAGAAGATAATATAATTGGGTTTATATACCACTAGGGTGAAAATAGAATAATTTCACAAGTACTCTTTACTATTTATTTAATCCCTACGGAACCCAATACCAAATAATACTAATATTATTATTTATCAACATGCTCTTAACTTGAGAATTAAATTAAATATTATTTAATCAAATAATATTCAATATTTATTACTTCTCATCAGACCATTAAACTCAGTTCGCTATTACTCCACATTATTTATTAGGTCTTGAATAATTACTTTATTTATTAAATAAATATCACTACACTATTCACCAATAAATAAATTAATATTATATTCACTAAATAATAAATAAATATTTATTAAATATTCTGCTCATAATATATTCTCTTGAATAACTAGTGGAAGAATATATGCGATCACATAAACATGAAAATTTATCAAACTATGTGCGAGAATAATATTTATTCAACCTTTTAAATAATAAATAATACAATATTATTTAACTGAGATTTTGGATACACTTAGTGTATGATCCACTAGGACCCTTTCTCAGTGGCATTAGACAAGGCAGCATAAAGTCCAAAGATTGAATTTAGAAACATGAAAAGACACCCATCGAGAAAGAAGTTAATGTCACGATGACATAATACCTCATACGAATGCTTACTGTGTAATATAATACCTCTATCATGTTATCTTTAATCAATCAGGCTACATGCTGGTGCCATCAACCTATATGATTGATGTCTCTTTCTTTGACTTCCTGAAAATCGAACTTACCTATTGAACATCTGAACACTAGAATTATTTAGGCTAAATCATTTCCATCAAAGGAAATGACATATCAACTTCTGTTAATGAACTGAAGGGACAAATCCTTTCTCGCATGCAATATTACTCGTGACGCACCCAGCGTATCCCACCTCACTGTGAACACATGTCGTTGCGGTTTTTTTCAATACATCAAAGTACACAACTCATAATACTCATTAATAATAATCTTAAAGTCTAAGTATAAATACACATGTCTGCATATAGAAACATACAATTACATATAGAAATGTGGATTTCTTATTGGCAGATCTCATTCTCATAATATCCTATACTGGATATTACTATGGGTATACACCATGAGAAGGTGCGTCAAAGTTCTATGAGTCTCCCTCCATGATAGTCTGTATCATTTGTGTCCCTCAAATGATACCATTCGGATATAGAATATATATTTAAGAACAGTGTCATAGCACTTCTGGGTTTTCATCATAACAGAGAACTTCAATGACCTTTTAGTGTGAAAACTACTCTAGAGAAAATATCACATACTATGTTATGCTAAAGAAAAATCATGATGTGATAATAATTTTATTAATATTCAAAGATATGAATGCATGTAATCATAAATTATACAAACTTTTGTTATATGTAAACAACTTCAACATAGATATCATCCCAAATATCCCCATTAAAGAATATTGTTTTGACATCCATTTTCTAAATATCATAGTCATTGTAAGCTGTAATAGCAAGTCGAATCATGATATATTTCAACACTGAATCTCCTGAAAAGTTTCTTTTTAGTTAATACCTCAACACTATTTGAACACATTTGCAACCAGTTGCATCTTATGGGAACCGACTTATCCTTTCATGTTTAGTTTCTTCTTAAATACCCATTTTCAACCAATGAGGTTTTATATGCACTAGAGGATCTACCAAAATCCAAACATTTTTTTGCTTCATGGAATCCAGTTCAAAATTCATGACTTCTTTCCACTTGGAAACATCTGTGCCCCTTATTTCTTCCTCGTAGGTTAGAGGATCATTATTATCAACTAATAATGAGTCACAATCAACGATGACAAGAAAACCATACCATTCTACTTCTCTAACCTCTCTTGTAATCCTACATAGTAATTGTATCTTTGGAAAAATTTATTCTTATAGGGGGGTTTGTGGAATTTGTTCCTCTTCCAACTCTTGGGTACCTTGAGCCTTAACATTATCGAAGTCTATCTCTCTCCCAATATCGATTTTAGAGGTGTGCTCCATCTCAAGGAATATGGCGTGTCTTTCCACTATTACTTTTTTTGAGGGTTCATATGTAATATCATCTTATTTATTTAGGGTCTCCTATAAAGGTACACTTTGTGCCCCGAGGTGCAAGTTTGTTACCTAAAGAGGCCCTAACAAACATTTCATAACCCCACACATATAAGTACGACAACATGATTTTATTTCCATTCCTTAAATGGTATGGTATACCATCTTTCACATTAGTTGTCACTTGGTTTAGTATTTTTACTGCCATTTTTAACACGTATCCCCAAAAAGATAACGGAAGACTCGTATGACTCATCATTGATTTAACAATGTCTAACAAGGTGCATTTCCTCCTTTCAGTTACATTGTTCAATTGAGTTGTATAAGAAGGAGTGAGTTGAGATAGGATCTCAAAATCCCATAATCAATAAATGAAATATTGATTAAGATATTATTCCCTACTATCTGAGTAGAGTTTCTCAATCTTCTTACCAAGCTGGTTCTTAACTTCATAATTGTATTCCTTGAAATTTTCAAAATATTATGACTTATACCTCATTAATTAGACATATCCCCATCTATTAAAATAATTGGTAAAATTTATGAAGTATGAGTACTCACCCCTTGCCTCAATAGAGAATGGTCCACACATGTTTGTATGAACTAATTCAGGAATCTCTTTAGACCTTTAACCTTTTCCAATAAATGGACCTTTGGGCATTTTACCTTACAAATATGTGTGATATATACTAAGTAGTTTTAGTTCAAAAAATCTAAATATCTATCTTGGTATAATTTAGTCAATTTATTTTGGTTTACATGACCTAACCAGTGATTCCATAGTTGGGTGTGGTACGAGTCATGTGTAGAAGTTTTTTTATTGATTTCCATTAATTGGGTTTTCAATCCAACACATAAATTCCATTATTTAAATGTGCCTTACCATAACAAATGTTATCTTTATAAAAGAAACAACATTCATTTCCGCACATGAAAATAAAACCATCTGTATCATGTTTGGATACAGAAATAATCTTTTGGTAACTGAAGGCGAATAATAACAACCCTTTAAAACTTTGATCATTCCAGTTAGCAATGTGAGGTGGTAGTCCCTGATAGCTACAACAAAAAAAATTTCTCCATGGTTTCTTATATATCTACCTGCCCTCATTAAATATTTTTGAATATACTTAGTTTAAATATTGGAATATATATGTGATCACCACAAGATTTATCTAATACCTAATTTTTAGAAACATATAAATTGTAATCGATAATAAACACACTGAAAACTTCCCCTTGATTCTTTGGTTGGTAGTAGTTTATCTTCCGGTGGTCCTTCTTGCCACATGAAAAACAAAAAACATCCTCATCCCTTGATTTCCCCTTAATCATCCTCTTCTTGAACAGTTGTTAAGAAGCTTTTGGATTAGAGCTCTTAAATTTCCCTTTTCATTTGTTCACTATAAGGACCAAAAGATTTTTGCGCTTTACCTCCTAATCTACTTAGCGAAGAAGAGTGAAAATATCTGGCAGATACTTCTCCATGTTATTTATATTAAAAATTATAACAAAGCTAGAGAATATATGAGGTATTGAATCTAGAATGTGATTGGTGCCTAGTTATTTGAAGAGTTTAAACCATATAACCTCATGGTTCTCAATGTATCCAATGAGCTTGACTACATGAGGCCTAACTGGGGAACCCTCTCCAGTATTTATATGAAAGAACACCTTGAAAATCTCAAACAGTTCCTATCTATCTCTATCATGGTAAAGGCCACAGAGGTGCTCAAACAAGATATACACATCCATGTTTTCATGAGACTTCATAAGTTCACTAGACATAGATGAAAGCATTGAACATTGAATGTTGATTGCATCGGTCAAATTTTTTTCATAGACAACGAACTATTCATCACTCATCTCTTTTGAATGTGGATTCATAAGTGAGAATTCTAGAATGTAATATTTTCATTCATGGCGTAAAACAATTTGAAGGCATATGAACTACTCATAGAGGTTACTACCAGTGTGGAGATTGTATTTCTCTAATATGTAATGAAGGGATAGTGTGGATGATGAATTTTTCATTTTATTCTACAATTTAAAGACCAGATTATTTGTACATTTATCAATTACAATATATGTGAAATAAAAAAATTAATTGATTTTATTAAATCTCTCACTATTTTATCAAGTTCCAATAGACCTTGTTATTAAACTTGGAATGTCTAGTTGTTGGGAAATTATAGTGGCAAGGATCCATATGTCCATTTGAACAACCCCAATGAGGGTTGGAGAAGCTATTTGAAGGTATTTAGGTCAGCAAGTTTTTTCTAACTACAAGCTTTCATCTCCTTGAACCATTGAATGGACTCCCCTATCCTGAAATCATAACTTGGATTTCCTTAACACTTTCCTCCAAGTTACATAAAGTCTAGAAAGAGCTACTTCTCTTGATGCAAGATGGTTAAGTTAACCCATAACTTTTATAAGAACCCCACATTAGAAGTAAGTGTCTCAATGTGGGTTGGTCAAACACTTAGTTTTAAGGATTTTATTAATAACGTGATGGATGTCCAAGTTTGAATTAATATATATTTGATATATTTTAATTTATTATTCATATATTTTATGTTGTTTTATCCTTTACATGTCTTTTTAATATCAAGTGGATGTTATTTGAATAATTAATCATGTTGAATAAAATATATACACATAATCCATTTATTTAAATTCTATCTTTGCACATTAATTAATCCATTTATATGATCTTGGTATTGAATCTATAAAATTAAATAATGCATAGATAGAAATAAATAAATAAATAATTAACCCATTCAAGAGATTTATCTAATGATTGTTTTAATGAGTGGAAATTAAATCAATCTACGACATAGGGGAAATTAATCTTGTTTCCAATCTTGTTATGAGTTATAACATTCCACCTTTCCACCTGCGTAACACCTGGGTTGATATCATTATGGTTCCATCTTGAACAACCTCCATGTGCCTTGGGAAACTCCATTAATTACAAGTATTTATAACTTACAAGTAGGTGAGGGGAAATAAAGTATTGGCTAAAAGGATATTACATAAATATCCTTGGACACACATGTCCTACATAATAATGGACGGATGGATGACTCGTAGATCATAAAATTTAATTTAATAATAAATAATTTCAAACTCATGCAATAAATTAAATTAAATAAATGACAACACATACACTGGTCTTGGTATAGCTCATGAACGGTCATAGATTCTATGTATATGAAAAATTATACGATGTGTACTCGGGCTACACGATGTGTAACTATGCCTTACTGGAAAAAAATTGGTAGTCCCCGATCGCATCTCTGATTGTTCTTCATTTATTCTTAGAACATTAAGAAAATGAAACACTGAACGAACATGATTAATATTTCAATAAGATGTTAATTTAAATAATATTAATGAACGAATAATATTCAATGAAAATTCAACCATGATTACATATTAGTCAATAATCAAACAAATAATTATAAATTTAAACATAAGCCCTATGATATCAGTTTTTGGTTTTAGGCACAACATTAGCATGTGGTGGATGACAATATATTAAAACTTCTTTTAATATTGAATTTCTCAAAACCTTGAGTGAGGATCTTGCACTTCAAATTTATAATTAATTTATTTAGTATCAGAAGAAACAAATAACTGATCTGAAAATTCTTTCTTTGATGTAGATGTTGATCATCTGAAAAAACCCTTTCAGATTGCCTTCATTGTTCTATGAGGATACAAGGACATAATCCCTCTATCAGTGATCCACATGTGCTTCTTTGATCTCCAAGAAATTTAAATCTATCTATAAGTGATGGCATGAAGAGTTGATTGTCTTGCATTATTAATGTTGACCAGTCATCTTTCGATCTTGACGGGATCACTCTTGCATTTCTTGTTCTTGAGAGGAAGATAGAAAAGAGGAGTCGAGAGAGAGTTTCATTGTGCACAAATATTGTCAAGTTTTTATTTTTGGATTGAATACACTATAGACATAATGGTATATTTATAGAGCTATATTTTAGGTTAAAATAATTATATAATTGCATGTTGGACCTTAAATAATATAATAATACTTAATAAACTTCTTGACAAATAATAATAATAATATTATTATTTTGTGGCACGTTCCAATTTGTGTAATAACAAATATTATTTTATTGACTTGTTAATTGATATTTTTCATCAGACTCGGTATTGGTCTGTTCAAACTCCTCTAGAATTTATTGAACTCCCAGATAAATATTTAATTTAAATATTCCATTCATCAATAAACATTTGAGATCAATAAAATGTGAATCAAATTATCCCTCGATATTGAGAATAATATTCATTCAATTAATTAAATTAAAATATAATTTAATCCAGATCATCTTAAACACTTAGTGCGTGACCCTCTAGGATTATTTCTCATTACCATTAGGTGAGTTTGCCTAAAGTCCAAGATTACTATCTAGCAATGGGTCAAGGAACTAAACAGAAAGAACTTAATGTCACTATGATGAAAACCATATAAGAAAGGTCACTATGTAATATAATACCTTTGTCTAAATATCTCATCAAACAGGTTGCACATCTGTATCACTAACAAATATGACTGTTACGCCTTTCTTTGAATATCTGAAATAAATGAACGATTTCACCATGACCATTAAATTTAATACGATGATTATATTCTAATAACAGGGACAAGATATCAAATTCCATAAAGATGGAAGAGACAAATCTTTCACTGACTTATCTATTAATGACATGCGAATCTTGATGTACGCAACACGTCGTACCTCATAGTGAACATATGGCATCACAACTTTCATTATAAAATCTAAGTGTGTGAGTCATAACATTCTTTAATGATAATATTAAATTCTAAGTACCATTACACATGCTCATAAATAAGAATATCTGATTACACCAAAACATGAAAAATTACAACTGGAAGGTCTATTATCATAATCTCCCATTTGGAGACTACCAAGTGAAAACTTCATGAGAAGAAGCCTCATCCACTTATGAGTACTCACACATAGTAGTTTATATACCATATGTCCCACCATATTACGTTATCCGATCATAAAACTATATTTAGAAAGTCATCATAACACTTCAAGGATCTCATCATAGTGGGGAACTACTACAACCTTATCAATGCTTCGTGATAAAATATTCAATACATAAAATATACATAAAATATACATGTAATGAAGGATCTCATCATAGCGGGGAACTTCTACGACCTTATCAATATGACCTAATAAATTATTCACTACATGAACAATATGTAATAAAACATTTTATTAATATTCAATACATAAAATATACATGTAATCAAAGTACAAACATTTGTTCCTAGGAAACTAAATCCAACACGATAACTATGTGAAAATATACTCTAAAAAACCACAACACTATCATTCAAGCACCACACAGTTTCCATAATAGTGGAGGCTTATTGTGTGACACCCAAAAACCTTAAAAAATTTGAATGTTTTGAGGATATTTGGGCCAAAATTCAATCGAAAGGTAAATAATGAATAAATAAATAAATAATAAGGAAATCAATGGCTGTTGTCTGACAATTTTTTCCACTATAATGCTTTCTTCCCCTAGAAATCCACTGAGACTTAGAATAATACTAAAGGAGTTAAATCATAAATAAAGGGAAAGAACAACATGTCATGACCCAACATACCAAGACTCTGCCTAGGCCAACAGTAAGTTAAGTGTGACACTCCAAGATCGCATCCAATAGGTCATGGGATGGTGACAAGAGTCTTGTATGTATAACACTGAAATGTGTGGTCTTGGCCTAAATTACCTGTACACATGCAAACAATAAGCTCCATGCAACACTGAAGATATATAAGGATAAAAATGGAATATCTTGAGAGTAAACAACGCATAGAATAATATCTAATAAATACATAAAAGTTCAGTAAGGGAATATAAATAATATAAAGGCAAAAAATACATGCCCAACTAGAAATGAGGTCTCAACCTGACAACAAGTGGAAAAAGGGAAAACATAAGAGAGATCGACTCACAATCTCCAAGTCCAACCACTAAACGTGATTAACACCTCCAAGTACCACTATGCTCCATCAATACTGAATCCACCAAAGTCACCACCAATCTGTTTTTCATATTCATATGACACAATACATTCAGTCATAACCCATGTAGGGGTGAGAATATATATAGCTAGTATGATGCCCTGAAAACCATGAAGGAAGCAATAAAAATAAAAATAGTCAGCACAATCCATAAAGCAAGAGGGTACAGAAAACCCAACATCAAATATGTTCAAAAGAATCCCAATCGAAGAGAGAAAGGAGATCTTCATATCCACAACTAGGTAAGAATGAAGAGTTTTCCTATAGCTTCAAATGTCCCATCTTCTATCCAAGCATCACGGGTAACCTCTCAAGAGTACAGAGTACTCACACCTCACCACTATGTAGCACAGTTAAGGGAGCACTACTCTAATGAATGATCATCACACTTCCAAATCTCAATGATGAGGAGTTCACTCCACAGATAAAGAACCCGCACCCTCTATAATGTTTGGGAGTTCCATCCACTACTATAGATCACGTGATATACACCCCTGACTTTTATCAACATTAAACAGAAAAATGATGATAAAGGGGGAACCATTATTAGTGCTAGGTAAAAACGATAATAAAAGATACTTTTATTATAACTAAAAAAACACTGATAAAAGTGTACCCATTTTACACACATTTTTTAGTGCTGATAAAGGTGTCACTTTATTAGCGCTTTTCTTAGCATTGATAAAAGAAACAATGATTTATATAACTTTTAATAAAAAATATTATCAATATATATAAAACTATCATATTTATATTCAAAAATCAATGTTTAATTATATACATTAATTATAAAATGTGTATAATTAATATAAATATAATATATTAATATATATTTGAATAATGTAAACAATTATATAAATATAAATGACATATTATTAATATGTGATGTTTGAATTTAAATATTTATATTTATATCCTTATGTGTGATTTAAATATATTAATGTGTATGTGTCTGTATAGGACACTCGTATATGTGTATGTATGGTATATACTATTCATTTTTAATATTATTTCACATTTAATGTATTTTTTTTCATTTTAGATACAATATTTTTGGAATTTATTCATTTTATAAAATCTATACATATTTATTTACTAAGTGTTATTAAAAATATGTTTTTAATTTATTTGATTAGTATTTAGTCAATTTTGTCTATTAATTTTTAATTTTTTGTAAATATATGAAATTTATATAATTATGTTATTTAATTTTTTTAAATGATTTCTTTGTTTTTTATGTGTTTACAAATCATGTAGTTAATCTTATATGAATTTGTTTTTAAATAGTTTTATCTATTAAATTTTATTTCTTTATATTTAATATCAATTCTTTCAATTAATATTTCTTATTCATTTTTAATATTTTTTAATTTCTTTTTTTTTTGAATTTAATCATTTTTTAATATTTATTTATACATGTATTTATTTAAAATGTGATATTATCAAAAAAATTGTAATTTATATGAATAATATTTTGTAGTTTAAATTTATTATGTTTTAACATTTAAAATATGTTTGAATTTTATGAAATTTATTTATTTAAATGAATTTTTTAATAATTTTGTAATTTAAATTTTTATACATTTTTCTAATTTATTTAATTTTATTTATTCATTTTTAATATTATTTAATTTAATATTATTTTCTTTTCATTATTGATATTTATTATTTATTTAATATTTTTAGAATTTATTCATTTCTAAAAATTATACAAATTTATGTACCAAGTTTTAACATTTTCAATACATTTGTAATTTATATGATTAATATTTATTCATTTGTATTTATTAAGTTTAATATTCTTAATATTTTTAAAAATTTTATAATTCATTCCTATTAAATGGATTTTATTTTTAATATTTATTTATTCAATATAATTCATTTTTAATAATTTTTTTATTTATATAATTAATAATATATATTTATTCATTTTTATTAATTTTTAGGTGTTTGTAATTCATGTAGTTAATGTCACATATTTACATTTTTTTAATATTTCTGTAATTTAGTCAATTTTATTGGTACATTTTTAATATTCTTTCATTTAATATTATTGATTCATTTTTAATATTTAATATTTTTTTATTTTTTTTATATTTTTTTATACATAATTATTTACCAGGTTATAATATTCTTAATATTTTTTTAATATATATGACTAATATTTATTCAATTGTATTTACTAAGCTGTAATATTTTTAAAATGTGTGAAATTTATATAATTTATTTATTTAAATGAATTTTCTAATATTTTCTTCATTAATGTATGTGTTTAAAACCAATATAGTTAATCTTACAAACTATACAAAATTATTTACTAAGTTTTAATACTCTTAGTATGTTTTTAATTTATATCATTGATATTCATTCAATTTTATTTATTAAGTTGTAATATATTTAAAATGTTTGAAATATATATAATTAATTCATTTAAATTCATTTTTAATATTTTATTCATTTTTTTGTATGGGTTTAGAAGTCATGTATTTAATCTAATAAATTCAATTTTTTAATAGTTTTGTTATCTATTATATTTTATTTATTCATTTTTAATATTGTTTCAGTTAATATTATTTATACATTTTTAATATTTATAAATATTTATATTTTTTTGAATTTAATCATTTTCTAATATTTATTTATACATATTTATTTACCATGTTTTCATATTTTGAATATGTATTCATCTTCATTTTAATATATATCTAAATTTGTTTAATAATTTGTATAATTAATAAAACATATCCATTTTTTAATATTTTTGAAGTCTCTTCATTTTTAATTATTCAATTTCACTAACATTCATGCATTTAAGGTTATTTATTAAATTATTATTTATTACCTTTTTTATAATTTATTCATTTTTGATATATATTTGTTTAATATTTTTTATTTTATTTTAAAAAAAATTTATCAATGCTTTCAAAAAGCACTGATAAATAAAGGTTTTATCAGTGCTTTATATTATAGCGCTATTGAAAATAGGTTTTGTCAGTGTTTATTTTTTTAGCATCGATAAAACCCATATTTATTAGTGCTTTTTTGAATGCGCTAATAAAACCCTTCCTAATATTATAAATTCAGCCCTAACAGAACCCAATTATTTCACACCGTTTAAAATATCTAGGAATTGAACCTTTTCCACCACTCCATCTTGACATTATTAGATGAATCGATCATCTGACAAACTAAGGTATTCAAATATTTCTACTCCTCTTTAGTCGACATCACATGTTCTCTTTTACCAGTGTCTTTATCTTTTTGATACTATCCTTAATGTGTGTCTCCTCCCTTGTTCATAACAAACATTGCACCACCATCACACACTACTTCATGCAGTCCTGACAACGTCCTCCTCAAGTTGGTCTATCACCTAGTTCACCACCAAACTCATGATTTTTCTGGTTCTCTTGAATCTTCTCAACCTCACTATTTTCTTTTGATTTCATGTTCAGGTGATCGATACTTGTCAGTGGCCAAATGTATTGTATGATTTCAATTTCTTGCTACTTTTTATGGAGCTTGTATGTCTAATTAATCATATGGTATATCTTCAAATTAATCATATGTGACATTTGTACACTGACAAGTGTTGGTCTCAGGAACTTTCCCACTCCTTACACATCCTAAGGTAATTTTGGATTGAGGGCTTGGATTGAACTTCAAAAACGAGGGAGAGGAAGCCAAGTTCTAGGTATCCTTCCTGCTCCAATGGATTAAAATTTTTCACAACCCATCCCAGAGGGGCCCAGGCTGTGACTATCCCAAGTCCACCTCTAATAGGCTAGGGGCTGGTGACTAGCATCGAGTAGGCATATCCCACAAATGGGAGGCATTAGACTAAGTACCTACACACACACACACATATCCAAGCCATAAAATGATGAAATGTAAAAAACTGAAAGAATGCATGCATACATCTAAGATCCCATGACAGAGTATGACATTAAAAGTACTGAAAAGTAAACAGGACCAAATACAAGCCCAACACGAAGAGTCTGTAATACAAGTCTGACCTGGAAGTAAAGGTACCGAGACTACTGTCTGAAAGCCATAGGAAAACAACTCAGCATGTCCGATACCACCAAGCACCATCTGGTCCTGGTCCACCTAGGGCTCCATCAAAAGGTGTATCGTCTGCACAAGACACAACACATGCGGGAAATGCCTATGCATGGGTGAGCATAAAAATACTCCACATGATACCCTGAAACCATAAAGTAATACCAAAAAGGAAAGTATAGTTAGATCTACATAGATATATGTCTACAACACATATAACAAGAATATCCAGATATACTAAAGAGAGACAACATTCCATCAGGCAGTCATAACCAACTGTCAGCCACAAGATTCTGCTTGAAGCACACTCGTTCTAGGAGAACTCACTCCTTGAGCCCTGATATCATTAGAGACACTCACGAAGAGGTCTTGCTCATTTTTTCCCTTACCAAATTAGAACGAATTGGACAAGGAATACTATGATACACAGAGAGGGATTCACACCCAAAACTGACTAGGGGACACCACAGATCATGCACAAACTCATTGGGAGATACCAAATACCCAATATGGATCAACCCGCTACATAGGGGATCACACCCAAAACCAACCGAGGGATGCCACAAACCCTACCGATGTGGCCCACTAGATGGAAGATCAGCGCCCTACTCAAGGAGGTTATCCGATTCCAAAAAACTCCAATTGGGGTGATAGAGGATCAAACTCCAGTCTTAGGGATAGATACAATACTCTATCAGAGAATCGACATCTAGAGAGGATTACAATTCAGTGATGTGGATGTAATGCTAAACAAAACCCACAAGGAAATGACCAAGGGAATGCTTTCAACCTATACTGGTCCAAACTAAAAACCCACAATTTGTCTCAAAATAACCATCTCAATGTTAGGGTCTCAAGGCCAAAAATGACTTGTTTATCAAATGATTCATTTAAGAGATATTATCATTTGAGCGAAACTGCCCACAAACATGCCATGGCTTGGGAACCTACCACCACGGTTGACCACCATGGTTGGTCAACTTACCATGCAGCCTGACTGTGCGGTCGCTACACCTGCAGTTGACCATCACGATTGACCTTAACTAGTCATCACCTCGGTTTCCCCAGTTCTGATCCAGGTCCGCTTCATCCGGCCCGACCAACCAACCTGACCCGACCCATCGGTTCGACCTGGACCAACACATTCCATCGCTGCTGCATCTTATGCAGCTCACCGCCATGTCCTTCTCTAGTGGCCCCACCGGATCCTCCACCTCTTGCAGCACACCACTACCACTATCTCCATGTCATCAATCGCCATCACTTGCACACGATCTATTGTTGCACGCCACCACCGACCACCAGTCACCGAGGCCACACCGGTGGTCCCTTTCGTGGTCCACTGCGCCTCCTCCAATTCCCTAAAAACTAAATGCTCATAGATCTGAGATCCTTGGGTCTTGACCTACATAGATTCAGCCACGGTTTTCAAATCGCCTCGAATTCATAGGTCTAATCATGTTCAAAACCACCCAGAAATGTCGAGTCAGGAACCACAGGGTTTCAATGGAGAAGAACACAAAGAACGGAGGGAGAAATGCACTAGAACGAAGGTTTAATCATCATTGGTTATGTTTTCTTGGTCAACGATCAAGATCATGGAATTCAGGTCAGAAAACCACATCAAATAATTTCTAAAAGCTTTTAAATAAACCCATCTCGTAAATACAATCGATCTAAGGGCTAATATATTTGTGGATTAGTCTGCATTTTTTGTAGGAATCAATAATGAAGAAGAAGATAAAAAACAACACATCCTACCTCAAGTTGGATCAGTTGTTGACAAAGAATAATTGTCATGTCATCATAATTTGTTGATCCTTGATCCATCATAGTTTGTTGGAAAGGGTTCCCAACACTCCCTCTCCATGATCATCCATAATTTCTAGGGTTATGTGGATAACCCTGGAATTTTGACTATCAACAAAATAATTTTTATTAAATTATTTTATTCCCTTTACATCCCATGACAACTTTTTCACAAATGGCATGAACCGACTAAAGTTAGCTCACACCTATAGTAAAGCTTCTATTCTGAACTAAACGGTAACCTCATGTTTTTTTATTTGGGCACTCGTTTAAGAGTTATTCCACTTTTTGCAGAAAGATTCACATGTGTGCTATTAAACATTTTAATATTTTCAAGCATTTATTCTGGGCACATCGGGCCTCAAAATCCCACAATGTCTTAGCTTCTAGTCTTGAAATAATTCAATATAATATTTAAAAATAATAAATTGAAAAATACAAGACATTACATTCTCCCCACCTTGGGTATTTACATCCCTAAAAATCCAAAGAAAGTCTTCTTAAATAGATGAGGGTACTAAGAAAAAAATAAGCCTCATGCTCCCATGTGCTCTCCTAGAGATTCTCATGTTACCACTAGTCACACATCAAAGGAATCAATCACCCTCGAAGGACCCTCTCCTGTCGATCCTTGATCTCCACTAAGTACTCAACAAAAGTCACTACATTCTCAATGTCCATCTCGCCCTAGTCGATAATGTGTGATGGGTCATGCATGTATCTCCTTAGCTGTGACATGTAGAAGATGTCGTACACATGATCTAACTGTGGTGGTAGATCCAAGCCTCATTCCACCTTTCCAAATCTATGAAATATCTATAAAGGGTTGATGAATCTCAGAGATAACTTGCCACCCCATGTAAATCTCCATAATCCACATCAAGGTGGAACCAGATGGAACACATGGTCGCCTTCCTTGAACTCCAAATGCCTCCACCACCTATCATCATAAGACTTCTGATGGCTCTTTATAGTCTTCATCCACTCTTGGATGATCTGCACCTTCTCTGTATTAGCTCGCACCAACTTCGGACCCATGAGTGCTGACTGTCCTGGGACAGTACAACAAAGTGGTGAACTTCATGATCGCCTGTACAAAGCCTCAAATGGTTCTATATCAATGGTGGAATGATAACGGTTGTCATATACAAGCTCCACTAGTGGTAGGTGATCCTCCCAATTACGACCAAAGTCTAACATGCAAGCTTGCAACATGTCCTCCAAAACTTGGATGGTCCGTTCAGTCTGGTCATTCATCTGTGGGTGAAATGCTGTGCTCAAGTGTAACTAGGTCCCAAATTCCTCATGTAATCACTTACACAACCAAGATGTAAAGCAAGAAACATGATCATAAACAGTCGTCGATGGAACTCCATGGAGTTGAACTATCTCCTTCATGTAGAGGCGTCCCAAGCTCTTGATTGAACTATGCCCTTGGATAGCTAGGATGTGGTCCGACTTGGTGAGTTGGTCAATGATCATCCAGAGGGAATCATGTAACCTAGAAATATGTAGTAAACCCATAAAAAAGTCCATCATTATCCCATCCTACTTCCACAAAGGATATCTATAATGAGGCCAACTTATCCAAATCCTCGTTCAACAACTGTGAACTAGATCTCCTATTGAGAGCATCTGCCACCACGTTACCCTTCCCAAAAGTAGAGAAAATCTCAAAGTCATAGTCCTGGAGGAACTCTAGCCATTTTCTCTATCTCAAGTTAATATCTTTATGAGAGAATATATACTTGAGACTCTTGTGATCAGAGTAGATGATAAACCACTCACCCATCAGGTAGTGTCGTCACATTTTCAATGCAAATACTATTTCTGCTAACCCAAGATCATGGGTCATGTAATTCTTCTCATGTCGTATCAATTAGTGAAAACTAGAGGAAATCACTACTTTCCCCAGAATGAGGACACAACTAAGCTTGGTACCTGATGCATCACAGAACACTATTTACTTGACGCCTTCCTCCGGTAACTTCACGATGGGAGCGCTCGTCAAAATCTACCTTATCTCCTGAAATCACTGTTGGAATTTTTTATTTCCACATGATGGGATTCCCCTTTTGTGTAAAATAATTAAATGGTGTGACCACTATGTAGAAGTAGGGTACAAACCTCCGATGTTATCCTTATAATCCAAGGAAACTCCGCACCTCGGTAACACTCTTGGGTGGCTCCCAAGCAAGCACTGCCTCAACCTTCACTAGATCCACTACAACTCCAGCCTCTAAGATGATGTGTCCTAGAAAATGGAACTCTAGAATCTAGAAATAAAACTTAAAGATCTTCCCATAAAGGTGGTTATCTCAGAGTGTGTCCAGGACCATCCTCAAGTGTCTTCCGTGCTCCTCGGACGCCGAGTACACTAGGATGTCATTGATGAAGACCACCACGAAGCGGTATAAGTAAGGATGAAAGATCTAGTTCATGAGTCCCATGAAAACTGTTGGGGAGTTCTTCATTCCAAAAAAAATCTCAAAGTACTCATAGTGACCATAACAACATCTGAAGGTCATCTTCAGTATATCATCATCCCAAACTTGGAGTTGGTGATAGCCTGATCTGAGGTCGATATTTGAGAACCATCATGGCCCTTTCAACTGATCAAAGAGGTCATCGATCCCCAGTAGTGGATACTTATTATTCTTCACAATCACCTAGTTTAAGCACCGGTAATCCACACAAAACCTTTAGCTCCCATCTTCCTTATTGAAAAAAACCGTTACTGCCTAGGGTGAAACACTGGATCTCATTAAGACCTTCCTATACAAGTCCTCCAACTGTATCCTTAGCTCACGAAACTCTACAGGTTCCATCTGATATATAGGTTTAGATATCGGTTTCATCTTGAGGTGTAGATCAATGCAGAAGTCCATCTCCCTACGGGGAGGTAAACCTGGAACATTTTTAGGAAAAACGTCCTCATACTCCACCACCACTATAGGAAACAGAGGAATCATATCATTCACTACACCAAGGGAGAGGCTAGCCAAATGTTGAGTAATCCACTTCACCCTCCTATGTGTGATTCCATCCAACACTGCTCATGTTTCTTTCTCACAAAAAAAGGAAAATATGGTTCCATCACTGCAGACACACCGCACTCTTCACTTAAAATAGTCAATATGAGCATGCACTGGGGATAACTAGTCTATACCAAAAATGACTTCATAAGGCCTCGATGCCACTACCAAGAAATCCCAACCAAAACTCTCACCTCCAAGGGTTAGCGTACACTATTGGAACTAGTGTGTGATCATCGAGTTTCCCATGTAGGAGTCTCTAAGTGTAAGGGTCGAGTCAACAGTTCAACTAGAATCTATGAGTGTCAAACAAGATTCATGGAAAGAAAGGAATGACTAACATCTATGTCTATAAAAACTACAAATAAGGTGGAAAATAAAAATATTGTACCTCCTAATATCCTTAGAGCCTTGGGGTTATGAGCCTCCATCACCAACAGCTATCCTCATCCCTAACCACCAGCTCACTGAGCCTGGAATGAACCTCCTGGGGGTGGTGGTGGTAATAGGTCAAACCTCCAACCACCTCCTGCTACCCTGCTTTCCCCTCTACCACATTCACTGCCATATATACCACCCTTCTCTTGTCTCTATGTCTTCCTCTGCAGTCCTTCAACCATCTCCCAATCAGCTGTACTGTGGATAAGGAAATCTCGTGCCAGATGTCCCCGACTACCATATTAGCAACACCATCTATCCCTAGGCTGATTAAAGACGACCTGGGAGCCCTACATATTTGATCCTAAGTCTTGGGATCTCCTTCTGAAGCACCTAACCCTCTTGGATCCTTATGACTATCATCGGATACTGGCTACTGAGGTCTCAACTAATCTGTTCTCACTACTATCTACCACTTCTGGTGTCTGCTTTGACAGAAAACTGTCCACTAGAACGGCTCTCTCAAGTACCCCAACATAGGTAGAAATTCTAAGGGATACCATTGATTCCCTGATGTCCCGACAGAATCCCTTCTTAATGGTCAAATTTATAAAGATTTGGTCTCATACCATGTCCAAGGAGTAGCGTGAAAGATCAGTGAACTATGTTGAATAATCCTCCATAGGCATACTTCTATACTACAGATGTAGAATCTCCTGTATGAGTAACAATCAAAACTTGGCCAGATAGAACTCCTCTATAAAGAGGTGCTCAAAGTTTTTCTAGGAGAGAGCTATCTCATAGTGTGATTGAGTCACTAAGATCCACCATTGCCCCACAAATCCTTGGATAAGACTCATGATAAGGACTACCATCTAGTCGGAAGGCTCCCTCACAAGGCCAAAAACACAGATGATGACCTCTAACCAATCCGCATCCCACCACCATGTCCCACTGCCGTTGCCATCGTTTGTCAGAAAGGGTTCCTAGTACTCCCTATCCAACCTCATTTAGAAGTTCTAGGGTTATATGGATAACCATTAAATTATAAAATAAAGATAAATTTAATGTAAAAGTCACTGCGTCAAAAAAATAATTTTTATTAAATTATTTTATTCCCTTTGCATCCCATGAAAACTTTTTTCAAAAATGACCCACTCCAACTAAAGTTAGGTCTCACCTAGGGTAAAACTACTATTCTGAACTCATCAGTGCCCTCATATTTTTGATCCATTCACCTGTTTATGAGTTATTCCAATTTTTCAAGAAAACCACATGCACATGCTATTAAACATTTTAATATTTTTCTAACATTTATTCTGGCCACATTGGGATTTGAAACCACATGTCGTCTCAATGCTTGGTTTCGAAATAATTACATATAATATTTGACAATAATACATGAAAAATCTAAGATGTTACAAAATCAAAAAATTCTTCCCATTTGCTTCCATTACCAGGCATACGAACCCCAATCCATTTAATTTATTAATTATCATGAAAATAAATAATAGGCATTTTGCAACACAATCCACTAACCTAAAATTCAGTTAAAAATTCATTCTTGTATGAATAATAAAAAAATTCAGGGTACGAAATAGAAAGATTCAAATTTTCATTATGTAGGTTAATTCACCTTCTTTTTCATTTGTAGTTCCCCAGTTCTGTAATTTTTCACTCCTAGTAGTTACTTCCCCCCACTGACCTTATTGAGTATTCCTTGCACTCTCAGTTCAACCTTGATTCTAATTAGAAAGTGGGTATTTATTTTTAGTGCATTTTTGATCTTTTCCCCAGTTTAATTTATCCTAAAAACCATCGGGTTTATTTAAGTGATCAATATTTTGATATTTTCTTAAGTAGAATTTATAAGTTCATCCCATTGAGACAGAAACACATTTTTATTTACACCCTGGTCACATTTATAGGGACTCCTAGAACTCTCTTTAAAGCTTTACTCAAACTGCCTTTTACTCCTTAAATCAGAATTGTGACCATCATTCAAAACTTCTATATTTTATCCCATCTTGTTTAAACCTCTCTCCCAATTTCCACTCTAACGTTTTTCCAGAGTTGATTCTATATTTTGGTTCCACTGAGGCTGAGTTTTGTTTTCATGTTATCATAGGTAGTTAGGCTTATACTCCAATCATTAGTTTGAGATGATGTTTTCTTCTAATCCCATTGGGCCACTTATTCAACGTGTGTTGAAGTTTATTGTTCTTTCCAACTCTAATAATAATTTACCTTTCTATTCTCTTAGGCTTCATCTCAGCAATGTGAATTGTACAAATTTAAAGTATTCATGAAACCCCCATTTAGATTGTTCTTCATTTTTTCTAGTAGCTTGAGAAACCCAGTCTAAGAATTACGGTTAATTGGATTTAAATTCAAGAGTTTCTTCAAATGTTGGGTTATCAAGACCATGCGATTGGGATTTATCAAGGTTTTTATCATATGAAAAAAATATCAATTTTGGATACTAAGCATCCTGTCCCTAAAACAATTCATATCCCATCATGTATCAAGTGAAGGAATGAATAAATATCAACTCCCCCCTCATATTGTACTCCCACCTAGTAGTTTTACAGAAACTATCCTTGATCTCTATGTTTCGAAATAGATGAAAATTTAATTAGATTATTGAAATTTTATATATATCACATATTATTTACCTCTAACAATTTATACCACTAAAAAAATCTAGATACAAATAATTAAACTCTTATTATCTTAAAATAATACATTCATCTAGCTTAAATGATTCTTTAAGAATGACCTTTTATGGGTTCTAATATTATACTTTCGATGTATTTATTTATTTTGTTAAATATTCATATTATCGAATCAAATAGGATGAATATGAATAAAAAATGGATGGATGATAATCAAATGAAAAATTAATATGAGGATGGGGTGAAAGAGTACATCAAATTAGAAAAAGATCATGGATATACTCCATATAAAATCCTTTTTCCATGTTTATTTTATTCTTATTCAAGACTAATTAGTCCATAGGTATTGGTAGAATATTTGATATCAAACAAAATAGATCATAAATGTTGGACAAAACATAGGGAATAACTGAATTCAATACATGGCTGGGATAAATCTGTGTTTTATGGATCATCTGATATGATTACAAGTGTGAAAAATAATGGCGACCGTATCGAGGATATGTTTATAGGTGTGAACGATGATGAAGTCCATATTGATGAAATGAAAATGACAGTTGAAGATTAACTTCATGATTTTCCAAATTTGTTTTAGAAGTTAAAGAGTTGTAAAAATATGTCATTGTATGATGGTTGTACTAAATATATAGCATTTCTATCCATACTGAAGCTATATAATATAAAATCAAACAATGGATGGAGTGATGATAGCTTTACTAAACTACTTTCTCTATTGAATTGTACTCTCCTAGAATATAATGAGTTTCCTTACCAAACATATGACACTAAACAAATGATACTTTTAATGGTCATGTTCTTTGAAAGAATGCATACCTTTCCAAATAACTGTATACTATTTTTACAGGGACTATAGATCACTTAGAAAATGACCAAAGTGTGGTGTACCTTGATACAAGAATGGTGAATATAGTCCTTCCAAAGTTTTATGGTACTTTCCAATAATTCCAAGGTCTAGGTGCCTATATGGAAGTGAGAAGACTACAAGGAAATTGATTTGGGACACATATACAATAAATAAAGATAGGAAACTTCATCACCTGG
This sequence comes from Viscum album, assembly GCA_963277665.1. Taxonomy (NCBI): domain Eukaryota; kingdom Viridiplantae; phylum Streptophyta; class Magnoliopsida; order Santalales; family Viscaceae; genus Viscum; species Viscum album. The sequence goes on from OY728139.1 coordinate 1,314,040,034, forward strand.
AAGACTATAATCAGTGGAAGAAAGTTGATCATGAGTATCTTAAATTTGGAAATGATCCGAGAAGCCTTCATCTTTCACTATATATATGGAGTGAATCATTTTGGTTTTTAAAGAAGCACACACAACACATGGCTTATAACATTGGTAAATTATAAATTTCCACCATGGTTGTGCATAAAACAAAAATACATTATGTTATCTCAGCTTATATAAGGACCAAAACAACCAGGTAATGATATTGATGTTTATTTGGATCCATTGATCAATGATTTGAAATTGTTATGGAATTCATGTGTTATGTGGTATGATTCTTATAGCAATAAAGATTTCACATCGAGAGACATGTTACATCCATAGATATGTCAATTATTAATCTCATGGATGAATAATAACTGAAATATCTATGAAGGAAATGCTTCATTATTGGATTTCATGTATAAGAAACATGAGGAACTATACTTTCAAGATCCATCCTCCATACAGTTTAAAACTATAGGTAGAAACCTATTTAATTTGTCCAACTTAATCATCTCATTAGAGCCTATCGATGCATCAAGGATCTATATAATGTTCGGGCTCCACCTGTCATTGCATGTCCAAATCATTCATCATATGGAATAATCAATTTATAGAAAAGACCATATGCCTTATTAAATAGCTACATTGAATAAAAGATATGAATTTATCAATAATTACTCATTTAATCAAATAAATGTCAATGTGAACACCGTATAAAAATGGTATATGGTTTAGGCTATAGTAATATACATTACATGAGAATATAGATATTTAAGACAGATGTAATGTACCATAAAAATGATCACAAGGGAGTGATTGGTTCAAGAGAAAGTTAACAATCAAAATTAGGCGAGGTTGCAAAGGTGATCATTAAACACATTCTTGGAGAAAATAATATTTAAACATTCCAAATATTTATTGTAAGAGGAATTAAATTATAATCTATAAGGAAGATGTGGAATCCCTCAAATTCAGAGTATAGGCATCTTCAACTGATTCTTATCTAGATCCACCCTTAGTAGCTCCACTGAATGAAATTCTTAGGGAAGAAGAGAAAAAAAATTCTAGTGAAGAAGAAAATAGTCTTAAACTTGAAGATGTAACTATTGTGTTGGAATACATTGATGTATTTCATGAGGAATTACCTAAACATCCACCAGATTGTGAAGTAGAGTTTTCCATTGATTTAATTCCCGATGAAAGGCCAATATCAAATACTCCCTATAGAATGGCCACTGTGGAATTAGTAGAATTCAAGAAACAACTAGAGGGTTTAGGTAATAAGGGATTTATTCACCCTAGGGTTTCACCATGGGGATCCCTTTTCCTTTTTGTTAAAAATAAATATGGATCCATAAGGCTATTCATTGATTATTGGGAAATAAATTCCATTATAATAAAGAAAAAGTAGCCTCAACCTCACATTGATGAATTGTTTGATTAACTTCACAAATCCCAATATTTTTCAAAGAATGATATTCTTTCCAGGCATCACCAATTGTGATTTAAGGAAGATATTTTGAAGATAGATTTTCATATGAGGTATAAACATATTGAGTTTACGATAATCCCATTATGATTGAATAATGTACACTTTTTTTATTGACTTAATGAATATAGTATTCAAATAATATCTTGACGATTTTGTTGTGGTATTCATTGATTATATTATAGTGTATTCTAAAATCTACGAAAAATAAGAGAATCATTTGCAGATCATTCTTAAGACTCTTAGAAGGAAATATTTATATGGGAAATTTAGTATGTGTGATTTCTAGATTCGTGAAGTTTCTTTTATTGGATATATTTTCTTTAAAGATGGAATATCGGTTGATCCTAAAAATAAAAGGTAGTCATATAATGACCTGCACCAATAAACATAACCGAGGTATGTAGTTTCTTTGGTTTGGAAGGCTACTATCGAAGATTTGTTCATAATTTTGCCTGATTAGATAACCCATTAACCATGTTTATATGTAAATAGGTTAATTTTGGCTGGAAAAAGGAATGTAAATAATGATTTGATGAACTAAATAGAATATTATTTAATGTTATGATTTTGACTCTACCATATGGGATTGATGGATTTTTCAAATATAATGATGCATCAAAGTAGGGACTTGGTTGCATCTTAATAAAAAATGATAAAATTATTGCATATGCATCAAGAATATTGATGAATCACGAAAAAAACTATCCAACCCATGATATTGATTTAGCTGTTGTAATCTAGGTTATGAAAATATAGAGACATTATCTATACGGTGAAAGATATGAGATATACACAAATCATAAGAGCCTGAAATACATCTTCTCATAGAAATAGTTCAACATGAGACAAAGATTATGGATCAAGATACTAAAATATTATGATTGATCAATACACTAACACCCATGGAAAGTGAATACGATAGAAGATGCTTTGAATATGAAGGATCATGGAGTTCTAATCCAATTGAGGATTGAGTAGGATCTCATGTTCATGGATCTAGTAAGGAGGGTATGGTAATTTATAAGGAAAGGGAGACATTAATAATTTATCAAATGATTGTAAAACCATATTTATTAGAGAGGATAAATAATTCTAAATATGATTATAAAGAATGTTAGAAGAAAATTAAAGGTGTGAATGATGGAAAGTCATCAGACTTTGTGAAGATGGTGTTATAAAATTTGGAAAGAGGCTATGTGTTCCATCTATACCTGAGCTAAAAAGGGAATTTTTGGATGACACTCATATATCAAATTTCAATTTACATGCTGGGGGCCCAAAGATGTATAGGGACTTGAAGGAACATTTTTTTTTGGATAACATAAAGTGGGAAATTTATAATTATGTATCCAGATGCATGGTTTGTCAACAAGTGAAATATGTGAGGCAGTATCCTAAAGGTTTCCTACAACCTCTTTCTATCACTATGTGGAAATGGGATGAAATTTCTATGGACTTTGTCACACGAATACCAAAGACTCCTAGAAGGAATGATGTAATATGGTTTATCATTTATCAACTAACCAAATCTGCACATTTCCTTTCTATAAGAGAATACCTTCCCCTTGACAACCTCACACGTCTCTATATTAATGAAGTAAGACGAATTCTTGGTGCACCTCTATCCATTATTTCTGATCGAGATCCCCACTTTACATCAAAATTCTGGAAAATTATTTAAAATCCTCTTGACACTAATATTAATTTAAGAAATTCCTTCCATCCTAAAATTGATGGACAATCTAAAAGAACAGTTCAAACAATGGAAGGTATTTTGAGGTCATGTTCAATTTACTTTCCAGGTATGTGAGATTAATACTTAACTTTGGTAGATTTTTCCAACAATAATAGTTTCCATTCAAGTATTCAAATGGAACCATATGAAGCATTATATGGAAAGAGATGTTGTACTCCAACATGTTGGGATGAAGTTGGGGAAAAGAAACTCATAGGCCTAGAACTTGTTGAAGAAATGACAACAATGGTAAAGGCTATTTAGTATCATATTAAAGCAACTCAAAGTAGGCAAAATAGTTGTGCTAATAATCAGAGGAAATATATTCAATTCCATGTGAGAGATCATGTTTTATTGAATATATCTTCATGTAAGTGTGTTTTAAGGTTTGTTAATAAAGTTAAACTGAGTCTAGATACATCAAACCCTTTTATATTCTTGAAAGAGTTGGATTCATTGCTTATCGTTTGACAATGCCGCCAAATCACTCAAATGTACACGATGTGTTACATATATCTTGCTAAGGAATTACATGCCTGACCCAATGAATGTTCTCACCTATAATGAAACTAAGTTGGAACATAAACTTTAATACTGTGAAGAACCCATCTAGATTATTGATACCAGAGGGAAAGTATTGATAAATCAAACAACTCGTCTGGTAAAGTACTCTGGAGAAATCACAAAATGGAAGAGGCAACATGGGAACCAGATGATTATATAAAGGAAAACTAACCATATATTTTTAAAGTTAATACCCCTATAATTTAGAGGATAAAATTTTTGTATGAGGGAAGAATGTATAAACCCAAGATTTTACCATATTTTCCTTTAGATTTTCTTGATAGCATTGCAATACACACAAAACCTGATTTACACAAAACACTATTTAGACACGTTTTTCACATTCAATTAAATTATATCACTTTTAGAGAGTTAATATAGTAAATATATATATAATATATTCATTAAGATATTTTAACACTCATCTAATATATTTTATAGGAATAAGATAAGAACAAACCCAATATCACACAAAAAATACTATACTTATGTTAAGGAATTTTTATCGCCTTTTAATAGAGAACCTATTATAAATCCATTTTTTGGAAACTTTATAGATTATATATGTCCAAATAAAATTCATATTTGAAAGATAAAAATAAAAAATAGGTCAGGGTAAAGTTTTTGTATTTTTCTATGAAATTTCCATTTTTAATGAATAGTGAAAAATACTGAATTTTAACTCCAAACTGCTTTTTCATCTAATTTATTTATAAGGATAAATTATATTTTAATTTTTTTTAAAGTTTAATTAGATAAAGTTTTTATCAAATAATCCATTTTAGGTTATTTTAATCAATTTAAAACTGAAATTGGCTATAAAAACATAGTAAACTTTCGAACGTTTTTACTTTAAAAACCTACATTGTTGTCCCATGTAAGAGATTAAATTTAAATGAATTTCTGCCACTTCTATGATTGGAATTTGAAAAAATAGATTCCATATTTGAAATCAAAATTTGTTATAATATATAATAATTTTAACTTAGTTTTGGACAAAAAATATTAGTGAAACTGATTAAAATTAATTACAACGATTAAGGTAAAATTAAGCTTAATAAGAGACTAAACTTTAATCTTAAGGGAACAAATAACCTATAAAATTGTCCTAGTTCCACTGGATGATCATATTTATACCCCATAATCCCTTATCTATAATTTGGTCCATTATTGGGTCCAATTTCAATGGGGAAAACATGGGTGGAATTCACATTCCCAAAATTTACAAGAGTGTCACTCCTCCACTATAAAAGGCGTCCCTCCTACCACTTTTTCTTACCTCTAAAGCCACTTTGGATCAATAAATATCTACCCAAATATCTCCTAAACATCCCTAACCTATCCCTAGAACCCTTACATTAGGCAGAAATCCATCCAAGGAATCTCATTGTTCAAACTAAAAGGAGTTACCCGATTAAGAGGTAACATCTATCCTTAAGCTCTTTAGTTTTATTTCCATTATCACTGCATAAACACTTATTATTATATTATTATATAAAAAAAGTATCCAAAATATACTAGGATGTTTTAATGATAAGGTGTTTAACTAAAATCACACACACTTCCTTTCAACGGGTAATGAACACACTGTTTATGTGTACGATGAACTACCACCTCACGAAATCATTATTGTTAATTTTTCATTTACCGCCTCTCATGGTGGAAATTTTGATGGAAACTGTATTTATATATGATATAAATGATATTTATTATGTCTTTATTCTTATTTAATTCTTTTATAACACAGACCATTATACTTTAAATTTTTTGTAAATACGATAACATCGTTTGTGGAAGTGTGGACTACCGTTTCCTCAAAGCGATGTGACACATTCACGCTATACATAAAATGTATAAAGGATAGTTTTAATAAACATATGTAACATATATAACTTAGATATGATACTAGAATTATAATATACATATGTATCATTTACTTTTCATTCTTTTATTAAAATAAGGAAATGAAAGTAGCATTCATGCGTACGTACGACCTACCGTCTCCATGAACGGTGCGCTTCATTTCACATCTACAAATATTATAGTCTATTCTAAATAAATATGTACTGAATATATAAGACAATTAATTAATGGTTTTAAATCTATATATTATGAAATCATGATATAAAAAATAGTAACAACAAGTAACAAGTCAAAACATACTTGAGAAAACTAGACAATTAACACCCGAAATAGTGAAAATAATGAAAGATTATTAACAAACGGGTAATAAGACATTATATGAAGTTAATATATGATATTAAAAATGTGGGTATGGTTCTGGTATAAGTTAGTAAAATATTTTAAACCACTATATAGGAGGTTAAATACCACACAACAAAAATTAAGGTTAAGGTAAGAGATTTCATATCAATTTACATTCCATTGAGACTTATTTGTTGTTATGCACCTAGTTTCATTTATATAGTGTATATACTGCCCTTTTTCATATTATATCATGAATTAACATAATTTGACGATATTTAAGTTTCATTTAATTATAATTTCTTTAGGAATATTATTATTTAAATTTTTCAAAGTAGTATGGGATACTTTGGAATGTTTAAAGATTATTTTCCTCAAGAATGTGTTTAATGATCACCTTTTCAATCTCACCTAATTTTTATTATTAAATTTATCTTGAAATAATCACTTCATTATGATCATTTTTATGCTTCATTACATTTGTCTTAAATGTACATATTCCCATGTAATGAATATTACTATTTTCTAAACTGTATACCATTTTCATACAGTGTTCACTTTGACAGTTATTTGATTAATTGAGGAATAATTGATAAATCCATATTTTTTGTTCAATATGGATATTTAATAAGGAATATGGTCTTTTGTTTAAATTTAATATTCGATATGAATAATGATTTGGACATTCAATGATGGATGGAGCCTAAACTTTATATAGCTCCTAAATGTATCGATAGGTTCTCATGAGATGATTAAGTTGGCTATGTTAAACAAGTTTCAACATGTAGTTTTAAACTATCTGAAGGATGGATCTTGACAGTATAGGCCCTCATGTGCCTTATTCATGACATCCAATAATTAAGTATTTCATTCATAGATATTTCATTTATTATTCATCCATGATATTTTGTGTTGATATATCTATGGATAGATTTAATTTTCAATTCATTGATTAAATTACATGTGTTTCATTTTCTTACCTTTCCATATTGAATATGGATTATCTTGTTATTTTAATGACATATATAATCAGTTATTTACTTTCTCACATTGATTTATTCTCACGGATTTACTATTTTTTCCTCTTTACTTACCCTTACTGATCATTTGAGTTCACCTTTATTATATTTCTTTTCCCCGGGTTATGAAGAATAAATCTTGGAATAAGCGTTTAGTGATGCGGTTTATTTAATTTTATTATGTATCATGTTTTTTTTCTATTTCCCAATGTATTATGGGAATCATGTATGTAATTTTTCTTTTCAATAATGCAAAACTGATTGGTCCTTTAATATTTATTTCCTTATAATCATGCTAATATAATAAAATAATGCACCAAATCCAGGCGTATAGGGTCGGGGCATTTCAATTCCTCTCAAATGACTTACTTTCACGAGGTAATCATTTTTTCATAATTTGTTTTTGTGAAATGTGAATCAGGAAGACACTAATACGTTTCCTTCACTAATATTCTACATGGTGAAAATGATTTTGATTTATATCTATCAGCACCCATGAATCACCTTATTGTGAGGGGTACATTGCAGAATATTCAAGGAGATATTATACACACACAAAAACTGCAAAAAGGTCATTTGAGAGTGGGGATTCACATAACTCGTGAGTTGAGTTCTAATCTTCCAATTCCACTTGATGATATGAATGTTCTTATGATTGAGCTTGCTATTGGAACTTTCATAGCATAGAGTTTGATCTTGTAAAAATACATGTTGATAAAGAGGTATTTCGTTAAAATTTATTTTTTATGAAGAACCTTTAAAAACTAATTTAAAGGGCCTAAATCACTGAATTTTATTTCATATGGATAAATGGAAGTGGGTGAAATAGAAGATCCAATCAAAATGATATAAAGGATTAACCTATAAATCAAAAAGATATTCAGAAAGTAACTTTTACCTACCGGTTCAACTTCTGAATTTACTAACATTACACGTTAATGAAAATAAGATTCTAACAAGTCTTGATATGACAATAATTGATTTTGAGGAAATAATTTACAGAGTTTCCATTATAGAATATTTTGGTCTTGAGAATATAGATGAAATCCTTAAGCATGAATGGATAGGTGTCTCAGTTGTAAATGTATACATGAGGCGTGTTTTCATAATTTGTTTTCCCAGTATATGGTATACATTGTTAATTACAGTTAAATACTATTCATATTATTTGTAGGTGTATATATTAGTACTATTTGATGGTAAAACCTTGTAAAACAAATCTGGGCTTATTTTTCCTCACATCACTTTTATACAAAAATTGCCATAGGAACCAAATGAATATTCAATAATAGTGGACAGACTGGGTACAATGTCTGAAAATAAACTTATAGATGATATAATCTTCTTCATACCAATGATTCATTGGTAAAACTCAGCAATTTAATCATATAAAATATATTATCAATCCATTAATTACGTATTTCTTTTTAGGTATCATAAGTTTTTCATTACACTCAATTTGGATACTATAAAGATTTATTTTCTATATTCAATACAAGTATACCCAACAAATTAACCACACATGTTGATGTTAATAAATTTATAATACTACTACTCCAAATCAATTTTGGTTATTTTTACAGTCACTTTATGGTTAAGTGGGAACCTCACATACAACTAGAATCATAAAAAACCACCACCCAGATAACAAAATAAAAAATTCTGATTCAACAAAACCACCATCCAAAATTTGAAATTCAAAATTATAAAATCCCATGAATCCCACCACCTCTGATGATGAAATCTAAAGTGGTGAGCTACCAGGAGCCATGCCCCCTTATGTCACTACTTCACCAGTGAGAACCCCACCGAAGATCATCCCACCATAACTTTCGTCACAGAAAACACATTAACCATTGTCGCTTTACCCTCATCATCATCGTCAACGCCGACATTCTTCACCACACAAGAAATGAAAAATCACTAAAACCAGATAAAAATTTACATCTTCTCCAAACAAGCATCAAACAGATCAATTTCTCGTAGAAAAAAAAGAAACCTTCACTGATGGCATTGAGGAAGAAACACCAAGAAGATCTATCAGACCAGTAACCTACTTCACAAGAGAATACCGACTCGTGCCATGCCTAAATCACCAAAAGTTTCCGAACCACACATCCAAAAAACTCATAGTTACCACTACTCCAGATCCAACTAGGAGTGGAATAGAGGAATGTGAGGTCTGAGTAGGGCTTTAAGAGGCTACGAGCTATGAACATCGACATCGTCGATGAAGTAGAAAACCAAAATCTATCATAAAAAAGAAAGATGACTCTAGCAGATCTTGGAAACCCATCAGCCACTAAACCACATAACCCAATACCACTGCTCCAATTTTGACTAGGATATTCACTAAGGAAGGTGTTGTTAGAGAAAGGTTTGAGTAGCCGAGGGATTCCACAACAAACAACCTTTTAGGGGAAGACTGAAATATCCATAGAATAAATCCCATGGAAGGGAGAACCAGAGCGGAGAATAAGAAAACACATGGAAGAAAGAAACACTAGGAAGAAGGAGAACATGAAAAATAAGAAGAAAATTTTAAAGGAGGAAACTCGAAGAAGCATGGAAAGAGGGAAAGATCTTTCATCATCGAGGAGGGCCTAAGAAACCCTAGGAGGAAAAGTGGAGTCGATAACGGAGAGGAGTGTTGGGTGAATGAGGTGCCGTGATTTTTAATACACTACATGCAACATTTTACAAATAAACATCAAGTTATATATTTTATATTATGTTTTAATGAAAATTATGTTATGGTAGGGAAGTGTTTAAATATCATCAAAATTAAGGCATGAAGACAATCCATGAGCAAAATAATTTTATTAGATTATAAAATTGGATAAGTATTAGTGTATATATAATAATATTTCAATATGAAAACATATATCAGAATAAGTTACTTATTTTTATGAATTTTTATACAGTACCTGAATCAAAATAATGATAAAGATTATGGTTATTACATTTGAAAATTTATGAAAGATATCATATTCTTTCAACAAATTAGCATCCCTAAAGAGGTATTTCCGATGATAATTATAATTTAATTTAAAATATTTATCAATACTTTGTTTATTTATATTTTTATTGTACTTTGAGGAATTTTGATAGTCCTCATATTCAAAAAAGGAAATAGATTTGTTTAAAAACGAATAATCATAATACAAGGTATCAGAATGTATAAAGACATCATGAAAGAGTGACTTCCTGCAACTTATATAGTTATTTTTCTCATCATTTTATCTATTTTTTAGTTAATTTCTTTATAATTTTTATTTTATACTTAGATATTTTCTTTATAAAAACACATGTCACATTATCCAAACTGAGAAAACACATTTTTATTGTTTTGACACTTTATGAGAATGACCCTTATGTCATTTGTAATATGTAAGAATAAAACACCTGTCAATATGACTCACAGTGTGAATGATATGACTCAAAGTGTGTGTTTTTATTTTAAATTTACATTTTAGTTTAAAACACACATTACATACTCAAAACTACGAAAACACACTCAGATTATTTTGACACTTTAGGAAAATTATCCATAAGTCATTTGCAATGTGTAGTAATCATCTAGACCTCAATCCAATACATGGTGTTATCGATATGACTCAAAGGGTATGTTATTAGATTTTATATAAATTTTAGTTCAAAACATGTGGAACTCACTGAAAATCAAGAAAACACACTCATATTGTCTTCATACTTTAGAAAAATGATTCATAAGTCATTTTTTATGTGTAGGAATCATTCACACTTCAAACCGATACACAATATGATCAGTATGAATCAAAGTGTGTGTTTTCAATTTAAATCAACATTTTAGTAAAAATACACATGATATACTCAAAAATGATAAAAAAAATTTGGATTTTTTTATACATTATTAAAAGGATCCTTAAGTTATTTTTATTTGTAGGAATCATCCTCACATCAATCTGATGTATGACATGACCATTATGGCTCCAAGTGTGTGTTTTTATTTAAAATTTAATTTTTAGTTCAAAACATGTGTCACATAATTAAAAATGATAAAAATAATTTTAATTGTTTTTATACTTTAGAAAAAAAATCTAGAAGTCATTTCTTATATGTAGGCATCATCCTCACTTTAATCTGATACACAGTGTGTCTGGTATGACTTAATGTGTATGTAATCTATTTAAAATTTCCATTCTAATTCAAAAAATGTGGCACTCACTAAAAACCAATAAAAACACTTTGGTTTCTTTGATACATTAAGAAAATGATTCATAAGTCATTTGTAATGTTTATGAATTTGTCTCATGTCAAGATGATACATGATGTGACCGGTATGACTCCAAGTGCATGTTTTCAGTTTAAATTGACATTTTAGTAAAATGGACATTTGATGTACTCAAAACGAATAAAACACATTCAGATTGTTTTGAAACATTAGTAAATGATACACAAGTCATTTCTAACATGTAGGAATCAACCAAAAATCAATATAAAACACAGTGTGACATGTATGACTCAAGCGTGTATTTTTATTTAAAAATAACTTTTTAGTTCAAAACACAGGTCACATACTCTAAAATAACCAAACACATTTGGACTATTTTGGTAGTTTAGAAAAATGATTCATAATTCATATTTGACATGTAAAATTATCCACACCTCAATATAATAAACGGAGTTCCTAGTATGACTCAAAGGGTATGTTATTAGTTTAAAATTGATATTTTAATTCAAAACACGTGTGACTCACTGAAAACTTAGAAAACACACTTAAACTATCTTGACACTTTAGAAAAATGATTCGTAATTCATTTTTGATATGTAAAAAATGGTCTCATGTCAAGATGACACACGATGTGACTAATATGATTCAATGTGTGTGTTTTCAGTTTAATTTGACATTTTAGTAAAAAAGACACATGACGTTCTCATAATCAATCCAACACATTCAGATTGTTTTGATACTTGATGATAATAATCCTTATGTCATTTTTGATGTGTATGAATCAAAAACATGTCAATTTAATGTATGTTGTGTCTGGTATGACTCAAAGTGCGTATTTTTATTTAAAATTGACATTTTAGTTGAAAACACATGTCGCATACTAAAAAACAAGAAAACACATTTGGATTGTTTTTATACTTTAGAAAAATGATTCATAAGTAATTTGTGATGTGTATGAATCATTGAAAAAATGAATTTGGATTATTTTTATACTTTAGTATGATGATCCATATGTAATTTGTGACGTGTAGGAATTAGCTGCAACTCAATCTGATACACGGTGTGCCCGATATGACTCAAAGTGTATGTTATCAGTTTAAAATTGACTTTTTTGTTCAAAACCCGCATCACTCATTGAAAACTGAAAAAATGTTCTTGGATTGTCTTGATACTTTAGGGAAAACATTCACAAGTCATTTAGGATTTTTAGGAATATGTCTCATGTTAAACCAATACATGATGCGACTAGTATGACTCAAAGTGTGTGTTTTCAGTTTAAATTGACATTTTAGTAAAAAAAGACACATGATATACCCAAAATGAGCAAATACATTTAGATTGTTTTGATACTTTAGGAAAATTATCCTTAAGCCATTTTTTATGTGTAGAAATCAACCACACATCAATCTGATGCACAATATGAATATAATGACTCCAATTGTGTTTTTTATTTAAAATTGACATTTTAGTTCAAAACAAACATTAAATACTAAAAAACAATACAAAACATTCATATTTTTTTAATACTTTATAACAATGATCCAAAAGTAATTTGTGGTGTGGTGGGGTCATCAACAACTCAATCCGATACATGATGTTCCCAATATGACTCAAAAGTGTATGCTACAGTTTAAAATCAACATTTTAGTTCAAAATACGTGTCACTCACTGAAAACTAAGTAAAAACACTTTGATTGTATTGATACTTTAGGAAAATGATTCATAAGTCATTTGTGATGTATAGGAATAAGTTTCACAATAAACCAACCGATGATGTGACTGATATGACTCAAAGTACATGGTTTCAGTTTTAATTGAAATTTTTGTAAAAAAGACATGTGACATACTCCAAACTAAGAAAACACATTCTGATTTTTTTAATACTTTAGGAAAATGATCCTTACATCATTTGTGATGTGTAGGAATCAACCCCGCATCAATTCGATGCATGGTGTCACCGATATGAATCCAAGCCTTTGTTTTTTAAATATTGATATTTTAGTTCAAAACACATGTCACGTAGTCAAAAAAAATAAAACACATTCATATTATTTTGATACTCTAGGAAAATGATCCATAAGTAATTTTTGATATGTAGGAATCAACTGCACCTCAATCTGATACACGGTGTTCCTAGTATGACTCGATATGTATGTTTTTATTTTAAAATTAACACTTTAGTTCAAAAAACACATAACATATTCAAAAATAAGAAAACACATTCATATTGTTTTTATAATTTAGGTAAATGATCCACAAATCATTTTTGATGTGTAGGAACCATCCGCATCTCAATTTGATATATGGTGTGACATGTATCACTAAAAATGTGTGATTTTAGTTTAAAAATGTCATTTTATTAATGTATTGTTTCATATTTATGTTTAATTTATTTATTTATATCATTTAAAACATAAGAATTATTTTTTTATTCTAGTGAACATTTTTTCTCGAGCTAGACTAGTTTGTTCAGAAACTAGTATCATGATCAGGCTCTTTTGAAAGGGGGTTGGGGACCAAAGACAATGAAATATTGTTGTTTTCGAATATCTGTGATAAATTATACTTACCAATGTTACTGTAAAATCCAAGATTTTTGAAATGTCTATAATATAGTGTTTTCATGCATTTGTAATTTAAATTTAATTAGAATTAAATTATTTATTTATTGTTGTGATGCCCTATAATTTTAGTAGCACACTGTAACAACATGTCTTTTATTAGCAATTTTTTTAACACTGATAAATAGTTTTTTATTAGTGCTATTTTTTAAAAGATAAAATCCATAGGCCTTTAATGGAACTTACATTATCTGTGCTTTTCTAGCACTGATAAAACCCTTTTTACATGTTGTTAAAGGATAGATATATAGTAGTGGTCTTTACCCATATAAAGTATACGGGGGACCTACACACTAGAGGCAAAGGGAAGTACCGACCCCTGTAACAGTCCAATTATCACCCTCGAACACTGCCACTAGATATGTGTCACTAAAAGAAGAATCCCACTTACATCACCTCGAATCGTACCTCTGATACCGTAATGGTGGGAACCACCATGTTCTACATAGAAAGCTACTCAGGATAGGCTACTACGGGCCCAAATCTAAGTCCCGAAGGACATATGCAAGGTAGATTTTTTTTTGGAAAAAGTACATGACATGTCCTACTAGAGAACATGGTGTGTATCATGAAGTTGAACCCTGTCCATATCACCTCACAAAACTCATCTTGTAAAAGAAAAGTACATGGCATGTACGCAGGGTAACACAACATGTGACTCCACCTGGAAACTTGGGTGTTTCCTCTGATAGACAGGGCTTGGTTAGCCATATGACTCCACAGAACATGTACATGGGATTACATGTTGTGTATGATCACCTGGGGTCATGGGTATGTACACACGATACAAGTCTTGGATAGCCATTTACCTCTACATGGCATGTCCCTTAGGGTATATAGGTGTATACTTACATTGGGTCCTAGTCATGTACCTTCAACACATGGCTTGGATAGTGGGGTAGGGTCACACAACGTGTGAGCCTGGCTACACAACATTTGATATTTAACTCATCCAAAAACAATAGATTCCACAAGAACCCATGATAAATGTTGTGTGTTCTTCCAGGATACACGACGTGTAGTCGTGGATTTTGTAGAAACCAAATTCTTCATGCGGATTCGAGATCCACCATTTTCACTGCTTCCACTACCATTTGACTTTCCTAAAATGGAATAATTTGAAGGATTCCGTCTCCGACCATCATTCCATGCCACCAGAGGATGGAAAACATGATTCTGGATACTTGATCGATAACTGTTTCACTATCCACTACCATTTGGGATCTTGATCCTTGAATCCATTACCCAAAACCCACAATTTACCTCTATCTATCCATAAAACACTTATTTCTTGATCGTTCACGCATTTTCCATGGATTTGGGGGTTTGATATTGCTTGAATCTAGCCAATCTATGGAGAATTGTGAACCCATTGTCCAATGATGAAGAACGAGAATAATACTGAGGAGAAAAGAAGAAGAACAATGTGAAAAGCGTCACTGGACGATGCGATCCTGAACAAAAATTACATAAATATGAAATAAGGTCAAATTCAATGGTGTAGAAGATATACAGAAAAAGGTTCAAGAATTGTACTTTAAAATATTCTCTTTTGAATAATGTAAATCATATATAAACAATAAGATGATATGAAATCCATGCATGAAAAATAAACCTGAGTATGGAAATCCACAAAATAATGATCCCTACCACATGAAAAAATCAATCATTTATGAAGAACACGTCTGCTAGCTATGAAGGTGAAGATCTTTCTGCATTTATCAGTCGTCTCATGATTCTCCACAATTTTTGTTGTCGATACATGTTCATATGTTTCCAACACCAAAAAAGCTCTCATCCTCCTTTCTAATCTCCTAGGGTCATGTAGATAACCCCGAAGATTTTTCATAATTAAATATAAATAGAGTGGGAATAAGCTTTTAGACCATTAAATAAAATAAATAAATAAATTAATTAACTTATTTAATGTACCCATCAATGGTCACCTTCAACCGAATGCCCAACACTAATTAACTTTATATTGTTCCTAGAGTAAAAAATGTATTATGGAAACAACTATGGACTCATATTTCCCATTTGTGGTCTTGATCAATGATAAAACCATTTATTTTGAAAATATTCATGCACATGATTTAATATATATTGATATATTAATTTTGGGGTCCTACGATACCCAAACCAAAATTCCAACATCGGGGAAAAATTTAGAGATATATATAGAAATATTCAAAGGATCAAACAACAGAAACCACAATCATTACATTCTTCCACCCTTAAAATATTTTTGACTTGAAAAGAATAAGATACACAAAGAGGTAGAGGTACTAAGGCTGAATCTAGATCTCATGCTCCCAAGAGATATCTTACATGCTCCCATGCTACCAAATAACTCGAACTAAAGGAATGATCTGATTAAAAAGGGTATTCTCCTCTCATTTGTCAATCACCACTGGGTAGTCTGAGAAGGCGGTTCCATCCTCATTGTGCAACTTTCTCTAACCAAAAATGTGCATCAAGTCATGCACGTATCTCCTTAGCCATGACACATGGAAGATGTTATAAACTCGGTCCAACTATGGGGGTAAGGACAAGTAGTAAGCAACGTCACCAACCATCAGAAGGATTTGAAATGACCCGATGTACCTTAGGGAGATATTTCTTTACCAAAAAAAATTTGTAATCCTCATTGTGGGGATACTCTTAGGAAAACATAGTTTTCCTACTTAAACTCCAAAGTCCCACAATTTCTATCTGTGTAATATTTTTATCAGATATGAGCTGTCCTCATATGCTCATAGACCACTTGAACTTTATCCATCACTGCCTGCACTAATTCTATCTCAAAAAGAGATGTCTCTCAAATCGTAGTCCAATATAAGGGTGACCTACATGGTCTTCCATATAGGGCCTCAAAAGGTTCCATGCCAATATTAGAGTGTTATCTATTATTATAGGAAAATTCCACCAATGGAAAGTGATCCTACTAGATTTTGACCGAAGTCCAACAACCAGGATCTCAACATATCATCCAAAACCTAGACCGCCTTTATGGTCTATCCATCTATCTGGGGGTGAAACACTTTACTCATCCATAACTGGGTCCTAAAATCCTCCTTCAAACCCCCCCACAATTATGACATGAATGGAGCATCATGGTCTGAGATAATCATTTTGGGTACCCCATGAAGCCATATGATCTCACATGCATAAAAACTACCCCAAAATCTTAACTAAACTTTTCTATTGGGTGTAAATAAAGTGTACCAAATTTTTAAGTTGGTTGAAAATAACACTGATAATATCATGGAATCTCTCTATCTATGAAATCCTTTTAAAAAATCAATTTATATTCCATCTGAATTCCATCATGTAATCTCTAGGAGTTACGTCAAACATGTTGGAACCTGATATTCAACCTTTAACTATTGACATGTGAGAAATCAAGAAATAAACTTGAAAACACTACACATTATGAAACCCACCAAAACTATCTACAAAGGTTCATGTACATATTTTCCACACTCAGATGTACAATCATGGGGGAATTATGAAACTCTCTCAACACCTCATTATGAAATGTGATTGGAATACCATCCATTCATGGAAAAGGATGACATACTCCCCACCTTCATAAATTCTATCTAATGCATCTCTTGAGAATATATGGGTACACAATACTTCATAGTCACATCACCCAACTAAGCTTCTATCACATGTTGAATAAGTTGTGGAGACACTACCATTGATTGAAGACTAGCTGCACCCCTCTCCTCTACCAGGGTCATCTTCAATGAGGCCAACTGCTCTGACTTCTCCTCCAAAAAATGAGAATGAAATTTCTTTATAATGGAATCTACCAAAATGTTTCCCTTACCTTGAGTATGGAATATTTTGAAGTAATTTTCTTACAGGAGATCTAACTAAAATCTATTTCTTTGGTTTATATCTCTCTAGGTGAAGATGTACTTGAGACTCTGGTTGTTTGAGTAAATAATGAAATTATCAACCAAAAGATAATTCCTCCACATATTTAGAGTGATGACTAATAATACCAACTCTAATTCATGGTTCACATAGTTCTAATTATGGGGTCTCAACTACCTAAACCCATAAGTGATCACTATCTACCTCTGTATCAACATGCATCCAAGCCTAGCTCCAGAGGCATCGAAAAACATAATGTACTCAACACCCTCCTCTTGTAGACTCAACACAGGATCACTAGTCAACATCATCCCCAAATCCTTGATGTCTCTTTAACACTACTCATTCTAGGAAAAAACCACCATTTCTACAAGAAAGCAGTCAAAGGGGTTACTATCATGGAAAATTATTATATAGACCACTGATAGTGCCTCACCACACAATAAAAACTCCATACCTTTAAAAAACTATTGGGTGGTTCCCAAGAAAGCAATGCATCAATCATTTTTGTATCTACAAATACACCATGATCAGAGATGACATGACCTAGAAGGTGAACATATTAGATCCAATACTGACACTTAGAGAGCTTATCATATAGTTTGTGCTCCTAGAGTAATTCTTGGACCATCCTCAAATGCCCTCCATGCTCCTCCTCTAATGTAGTGTATATGAGAATGTCATGGATAAAGACAACTATGAATCAGTCCAAGTATGGATGGAAGATCTGATTCATAGGATCCATGGTAATAGTGAGGTAATTAGTTACACTAAAAGGCATCACTAGGAACTCATAATTCCCATAGAGACATTATAATTCTATCTTTAGAATATCATCCTCAGAAATCCTCAACTGATGTTAGTTGGACCAGAGATCGATCTTTGAAAAATAACTTGCACCATTTAAATCGATGAAAAGGTCTTCAATCCATAGTAAGGGGTACTTGTTATTGATCATTATCTGATTAAAAAATTGATAATAAATTAAAAGACTTGAACTATCATCCACCTTTTTCACAAACAAAACTAGAGCCATCCTTAGGGATACATTGGGTCGAACAAAAACTTTCTCTCAAAGGTATTCCAACTACACCCTAATCTCCCAAATCTCGGTAGGGGAAATTTGATAATCCCAATAAGATAAAGGTGCGATAAAAAGGTTCAAGTCAATGTATATTTCAATCTACCACCTTAGATCTAGTCCTAATAAATATTTAATAAATATGTTAGTAAATTCCTCCACTACCTTTGTAAGCTAGATGCATGATGATTCCACTATACCAAGGGATAAACATGAAAAATGTTGGGTGAAAGGTTGCAGTTATCTACTTTCGATCCCCACTTTCTTATCCATAAGATCCCTATTGACCATGAAGGAGAATCTTGTACCTTCTGTATAAATTCATTTAGATCTCTTGGGATGAAAAAATATATGGGTACACACTATGGAAAACCATTCCATACTCAAGATGACATCATAGGGTTTCATCTCAAAGATCAAGAGGACCCACGAAAAATATCTCCATAAGGGATAACTCACATTATTGTCCAAAATTTTGGAATAGAGTAAACCTCATTAGAAGCATAAGATCAAAAAAATGTATAGAGTATTAAACAAGGAAGTGGTTATAAAGGAAAAGAACTAAAGATGAAAGGAAAAAGGATAATAGACTCCACCTCGTACTATGACTGGAGCCCCTGGATTAGAAGACTCTACTATCTGTCCTCCCACTACAACATGATGAGTCAATAAGTCTCGAGTATAATGACCTTCCTCATCATAGACATAGTATCTCATATTCCTGATATGTACTAGTATTCTACAATACATCTAAGCTGAAGGAACTTCAATCTAATTCCACTACACTGATACTATGCTATATATCCTCATGTATGAGTTAAAGAATAATTATGCCTCTTGTACCATGAACCTATCAAATGATGCCTTCTAGTTTCTATAGCTGAATTAGCTCCATGATGTCTAATACCAACTCTAGTTTCCAAATTATCCCTTACCAAGAAGCCCTCTATATATTAAGTATTCTAGAGAAGCTTTTGTACTTGAACTATGTGTTCAGAAGATGGATACAACTCATTATAGAACAACCACTCAAACTTTTACTAAGAGAGTGTCACCTCATCAAACACATGGGTAACCAAACCCACTAACTCCTCACTATCCCATGAAAGAGGCTAGTTTCAATAATGACCATCGCTTCAGGTGGCATTCATATAAAACAAAAAAATCGAAATACAGACTCCATCTAAGCCTCTGCTACCTGAGGGACTATCTCAACCTATAATATAGGTGGCCCTTAATCACGAAACTCTAAAATCATGATCAGTCTACATTAATAATCATCCTAATCAATTGTAACTAATGGATACTACATATGTCATGAAACATAAAATAAAACCACCAGGGGTGGGTCCTCCCACTACTTGATGGGTGGAAATGCTACTTGCCACCTAACTAGTGAAACCTCTTCCCAAACTAGCTCCTAAAATGGAGTTTTGATAGTGTGTTGGATATCAAAAAAACCATTCACTAGGGAATCCACACTCAATTAGTCATCATCAAAACCCTATATTGGTATCATAGCTGGTTTTCATCATAGATATATCCTGCAAGTTAACAAGATGTACCACGATTAGAAGAGAATATATAGGGAGATCACTCGAGAAGGACATGTAATTCCAAATTATAAATCCTATATGAAGCATGTTCCACTGATTTACCTACAACCAATGACTCTAAATTTCAAGTTGAAGAGTAGGTAGTTAGAGTCATACTGTATATATACGTTGGCTGCCAAACCATCACTAGGTCCCTAGTTTGATAGCTAAACTCATGACCCTATGACATCCTTTCCCTAAGTTCCCAAACCAATCCTCCTAACATGTCTAACTTCAAAAATTGAGTTGAGGAAAAACCACCTTTGATACCACTTTGTAATGATCTGACCCACTGGGACCCCACCTGGGCCGACAATAAATTGAGTGTGACACCAAAATCCCACCTCCAATAGGCTAGGGGATGGAAACAAGTTCTTAGTATGCATAACAATATAATGGTAGGCCTTATCCGAAAGGAAATTTATACATGCACACATCCATCTCCATACAACAGTGTAGAGAGAGTAAAAAATGAATGAAACAACCTCTAAGAAATACATCAAAGTATAAAAATAGAATAAAAATTAGATAAAGGGAAAAATACATGCCCAACTATAAATGAGGCACCAACCTAAAAAAACTAGGAAAAGGGAACACTGGAGAGACCCCGACTCACTGTCTCTAAGGCCAACCACCAAACACAGTCCGAAACTCCAAGTACCGCTATGCTTATCTGATACTAGGTCCACAGAAGTCACTACCAATTTGTTTTTAATTTTTATAAGAAAAAAAACATGTTATAATATTCCATGTGGGAGTGAGTATAAACATACCCAATAGGATACCCCAAAAACCAAGAAGGATGAAATAAAAATAACAAAAATCAAATCAAACCATAAAGAAAGAGGGTGAAAAAACCCAATATCATATATGCTCAAAAGAAACCCAAGTGAAGTGAAAAAGGGGATCTCCATATCTTTATCCAACTAATAAAAAATATTATTCCTTTAGATTAAAGGGTCCCATCTACTTTCTACGCATCACATGTAACCTATCAAAAAATAGAGGACCCACACCTCACCACTACATAGCATAGCTAAGGGAGAATTACTCTAATGGAGTACCTGCACACCACCAAAGCTCTGATAGGGATTACACTCCAAAGATGCCTGCCTGAATGGCCCGAAGGCCTTAATTTTTTATTGTTTTTGATAACCCCCCTTTCAAGGGATGAGGGGGAACCCTTACAAGGCCCGTAGGCTCAGAGATTACATGACCCGTAGGCTTAGGAGATAACACTCCAAAGATGGAGGACCCATTCCCTCTGTAATGTGGGATAGTTTTTTCTCTACCCATATAAAGGACATGGGTGGCCCACACACTGAAGAGATAGGGGATTATCAAACCCAATAACACTCTAATGATCACACTCAAATAGTTCCACTGACTAAGAATCAATGAAAGAAGTTTTCCCCTTATATTACCTCATATCATACCTTTAATACCATAATAAAGGCCACCACTATGTTTTATGTGGAAAATTACTCAGGATAGGCTACTCACAAGATCAAATTCGAGTCCTAAAGAAAGAGATATGAAAGATAATTTTTTTTAAAAAAAGTACAAGAAATGTCATACTAGATTACATGACATGTATCATGAATCCAAACCCTAGATGTGTCCCCTCACTACACTTGACGTGTAAAAGAAAAGTACATGACATGTACATAGGGTCAAACGATGTGTGACTCTGCCTAGACACCTGGGTGTGTCCTCTCTTGGACATGGCTTGGCTATCCATGTGACTCTACACGGAGTGTACATGGGGTCACATGGCATGTATGTTCACACATGGTCTTTTTTGTGTACAAACAATGCAATGATTGGATACCCATGTACCTCTACACAACGTGTCCCTTAGGGTAGACAACATGTGTACTTACCCGAGGTCCCGATAATGTATTGTGGGAACATGACTTCGCTAACTAGGTATTGTCACACAATGTGTGGGTGCAACAACACAACTTTTAATATTTAACTTAGATGAAAACCCTATATTGGAGGAGAACCCAGATACAAAGTGTGTGTTTCTTCAGGATACACAACATGTAGTCACAAATTTCACAGAAATTGAAGTCTTCCTTTATATGGAAGCCAGATATGCTATTTTTATAACTTCCAACACTATTTGAATCACCTTAAATGGTAGAATCTAAAGTATTCCATCTCTGATCATCATTCCTAGACACCTAAGGCCAGGAAACATGATTCAAGGTACCAGATCGGTAATAGTCATTCCATCTACCAACATTTTGGGTCCTGATTGTCGAATCCTTCACATGAATCCCATAATCCACCTCAATCCATCTAAAAAAATTATTTATAGGTTATTCATGCATCCAACATTAATTTGGGGGTTTGGTCACGCTCAAATCCGACATGATAATGTCGAATAGTGACCCCATGGGCGACCGATGAAGAATGTGAAGAATGATGGGGAGAAAAGTAGAAGAATGAGGTGAAAATCATCATTGACCAATGCGATCTTGATCAATGATTACATAAAGAAGAAACAAGGGTGAATTCATGGGTGCATAAGATAAAAAAAAGGTCCAAAAATGATATTTCAATTTTTACTAATTTAAAGAACATAAATCATAGATAAACAATAAAAAAGCATGAAATCCATGCTTGATAAATAAATCAATGGGAAAAAATTTACAAAATCACAATACCTACCTCAAGAACAGATTGATCACTGGTAATGAAGCAGTCCACTAGTGATGAAGGTGAAGATCTCTATTCGTCTCATGATTCTCCTCAATTTTTATTGTTTATCCACATTCCCATGTTACTAATGCCAACAAATATCTCCTCATCCTCTCTAATCACTTTGGGTTATGTGGATAACCCTAAATATTTTTCATAATGACATATAAATAGAGAGGGATTAGGGTTTAAATCCATTAAGTAAAATAAATAAATAAACTATTTAATTCACTTAGTGTATTTTCCAACAATGGCCTTCAACCGAATGACTGACACCTACCAACTTTATATTGTGCCTATGGTAAAACCCATGTTTCAAAAATAACCACAGTCTCATATTTCCCATCTGAGGTGCCAATCAATGGGAAAGATATTTATTCTAAAAATATGCATGCACATGCTTTAATATATTTTAATATTTTTAATCTATGAATTACAGGGTCCTACGACACCTAAAACATAGTACAAACTCCCAGAAAAAATCAAGATGTATATATATATATATTAAAAGGATCAAATACAAAAAAAATCATTACACAACAAGATCGATAATATTTCCTAAAAAAAGTGTCTCAAAAAAGTCCCCAAATCTCTAAATCCTCAAAATATAAACTGACACCCGACCGATAATAGAAATATCTAAAGATAGAGACTCGTAGTGGGTATCCCCACCATTTAAGAACTCAACTAGCATAGTGGTTCAATAATGGAAAATGAAATGTTTCTCTAAAGATAACCATATACCATAACTTGTACCTATAATCAAGAGACCAAAATGAAGGAATCACTCAAGGGAAGACCAAAAAATTCATATGGACAAATGCTTACTCTCCAAATAGATAGAAATAATCAATCATCCAAAAATAAAAAACCCCAAGATAATGATAGAATCTCAAAATAAAGACCACGATGTCACCAACAAAACATACTCTAGCCAGAAATGAAAAGGGATAAGGCAGAAACCACAAGAATTCCACTTCAAATGACATGGGTTTAAACCTGAAGGGTTTTTCTAGAGTCTAATAACACTCATCATATTAAAAGGAAGCAATTAAAATACTTTTTCCAAGGATCTCCATGAAATATAATCTGAAATATGAATGTAAAATATAAAAATAAAGAACTACTATAAAAGAAATAACTTATACTAAATATCATCTGCTACATATTCATATCCATATGCATTTTATGATGATCACATAAGTGAAAAAAGACTCCCACATCCATGGTGAATGTATAGCACCTCCATGGTGAATCTATAGTTTGAATTGAATTTCTCATCACACAAGAGGGATCTATCCTTCTTGCATGATGTACATGCATCTAGACATGTAAATGAAGAAGAATATTGGAGTATCGAGATCCGAGAGTTTTTGGCCAAATATCCACACCCTAAATCCGTTGTATAAATGAATAATTTATAATCCTAAAGTATGATTCATGGTTCATATCATTTATTCATGCATTAAAACACATAAATAAATAATATGGCTGATATGAATGCATCACATCCATTTACTCCCTACATTTTTATCAAATGAAATTATATATTAAATGATATTCATGTTGATGACCACACTATCTAAACAATAACTATTATTGTAAGTGTTATAAATGATATTACCCTCTCTACATGAAAATCACAATTTTCACAAAATCCATAATATATATATATATAATATAAATATTTATGTCGTATCTCTATCAATCAATCACTTTTAATAAAACCTAATAGATTTTTTCCATTTAACATTATATTATATCATATAAAATAACTTTTGAAATCATATCCAAAACTCCTTTTGGATATCTTCCAAAACACTTTTTGGAAAGCTATGATTAGCATCACATTATATCACAATCTATGAAATACCTTGTGAATACTCATACAAAAAACTTTTGTATTAAATCCAAAACACTTTTAGAGTAGGTCCCTAAGCAAAATTCAACCCCCAATCAGTCAAACACAAAGTTTCACCCCATAGAACTTTATAACATTGATAATAAATATGAATATATGGATCCATAAATTTGAAAAAATAGAATCCTTTTGAAGATCATTAATTCTACTCATGCTATAAAGGGATCTAGAATGATATCCATAAAACACATGTATCTCTATACCTATATCCACTAGTATATATCATATACATATGTGCATTCACATATATCCCATTTATCCAAGGCATCGAGTGACTGTGGGACACAAAGCATGTTAATCCTATATAACTAACTCATATGTTTTCAATTCTCAAAGTGTAGATTGTTTTTATTGATGAATACATCAAATTCCATTAATCCTTATAGATAATAACATAACATGTCCCTTATATAGATAGAAATATAACATCCTGGTTAATCTTTAACTAATGAAATGATCAAAAACATACCAAAACACCCCCATAAGTCAATATGTAGACTTGAGTAAGTAGGGTATCAAAGTATGAAGGTTCTCATGCTATCTCACTAAACATACGCAATGGGGACTAAAATATGATCCATGCACCTCTTGTATACCAAATAAATCTATATGAAACTCCATGTGGTGTACTTAGTGGGTTATCCAGTGAACACAAAGAATCATATACTCTATATTGTGCCTCATGAGCATATTCTATATCTTTATACAATAATCATACTTATTCTAACCATAAAATTTCAACAAAACTTATAATACTCCATGTCAAACATCAGTAATGGATAAACTCAAAGTCACACTTTGAGAGGTCAATTATAATTTTCATTTCACGAAATATATATATATATATATACATACATTTATGCAGCCAACATGAAGTAATGAGAAAATGTAGGTTTCCTTTAGTACAATACATTTTAATATTCTTAAAATATTTAATAATATTTAACAAAAACAACATAAACACCAGTTTATTATATAATATACGATCAATTACCAGACCATCCACATGTTTAATACACTTTCTGGGGTTCATTAACACATTAAATCATATGTAATCCATGTCACATCTCTATGTAACCATCTGTTAAAACTCTCCCACTAAACCTTTTAGTGAGAAAAATCAATGAAGTAAGTAAACTTTAACAATAGTGAGACTTTTGAATCATATTCCTAATTGTTCAACTCTTTTGACATATTCAAAACTACCTAAATTCGGAACATCAATTTATATAATATCATCTTCTATTGTCTACTTATAACTATTTCCAAGTTCACTATCATCATCTTTGAAACCTTATTTCATCAAAATTTTCCTTGAAATAATGTAACTACTTACATTATTGTTTACTGGTCCTCCTAAAATCTTTTACGATAAAGTTACAATCACTTTTTATAATAACTAATGTAACTCTTTACATTTATATTTACTACCATACAACTCTTAGGATATTAATTATAATTCACTTTTCTTTTTGAATGCAATAATCCTTTAAGAAATAGTATCTTTCATTAATCATGATAATTAAATGGAACTCCTTACATTTTTCTTTATCATCACATATCCTAAAATATTTAAGTTTATTGAGTGAAAAACACTTTAATATTAGATTGTTATAATAGAGATATTCACTTTCAAAATGGTAACTAAATGTATCACTTTACATTTCTCTTTACCATCACATATTCTAAATATTTTAGGATATTAAGTTGAAAACACTTAAACTTAAGATCTATGTTATCCTTTATTGGTTAATTTTTAAATTATCTAAGTCTAAACGTACTCTTAATAACCTCTTAGAAGCTATATTCTTTTTATAATATCTTACAAAGATAAAAAAACCCTTTGTTTTAGGAAATAACATTTATTTCCTTTTTAGTAGGAACATTTAAAAAATAGACTATTTGTCACGAATCGAATCTGGTCGCCACCAAAACTGGCACCAATCCCAGCCCGTGACATGACCCAAAGGGCGTTCCCTATCCCCACGGGCTGGCACAAGTTCCCGGGTATCATTTATTTAGGTTTGGGAATGATTTACCCGAATATGAAGTCATAAACCATTAAAAACAATCAATAAACTGAATCTGAAAAATTTATACCAAACGCTGTTTAAACAAAAACCAGAACTGAATACATAGGTTTAGAGTCAATACAAAAGGTCCAAAGACACAATGGAACAGAAACAAAACATCCCAATGGACTCCACATGACAAGGGGTCATCACCCCCAAGTCGTCTCCACTACTCCGCCCCAAGGATGAGGACTAACACCCTGAACCGCCATCACCCTTAGCCTTTCCTTTACCTGGGTCAAAAAAAAGGTCTACTTACACCCAAGGGGTGTAAGTAGAGAGTGATCCTAAGCCCAATAGGATACCACCCTATGATTCCAAGGTGCATTCAATACAAGGTGAAAAAGCAAGCAGTTTTAATATGTAATTAAAAGCGGTGACAAATTCCACGAAATGAAACTTTAAATTGAAAACATTTTTCAAGATAAAACATTCAGAATGTTAACACATTTAAATAGGAATATTAGGTACTACATTATAATTCCAAAGACACCCAAATATAAGGTCGAATACCACAAATCCACTGAGCAACAAAATCGGGAACACCCCTAGGCACTAGATAGTCTCAGGCCCCATGTACCTCGTACCTCAGTGTAATGTAACCATAGTAAAATCTTTTCTCGTGCACGAGCCACTAGTAGGGAACATACCCATAACCTAGTGGTCCCCAATAATCATCTAAATAGTTTAGTTAGAGTTTTCGTTATCCAAATTCTAAGTGAAACAGGGACAAAACCCATCCGGTCCACTAGCCGTACTAGTACAAATCCGCCCCACCTAGGTACCCGGGCTTCCCCCTTTGTTCTCAAACAATTTCAGGATTTAACACATATCCATTTTAATGTAAAACACCACTACTGGTTACATACACCAAATACAGTATCTATCTCATTTTATACCACTTAAAACACACAACAAACTCTTTCAATTTGAATAAATCAATTTCTCAAAATCTCGTGTAGTTTTGCACACAAAACCCCTTAAGAAACCCACTTGTACACGATGTTAACAATTGTAAGTTACCAAAACAGTAAAGGCAGCCCAATAAATATTAATTAAAACAACAAATCAATTTTTGGTCATCCCCATGTTAAACAAGAAGTGTTATCTTTGTAAAACCTTCATTTTCACACAAAAGTGGAACCAAAACTTCACTTTCTTTACAAAAACAATTAAAACCCATTTTTTGCATCAATTACCAAAGGGGATAAACATTATAAACAGTATTTTATGCCTTATTACAGATCAATAAAAACAACGAAGTATTTATAGGGCATCCCCAAATAAACAAACAAAACACTTCTTTGGAAAACCCCCAATTTCACACCCAATTGGAATTTTAAATTCAATTGCAATAGAAACATCATTAGAACCAATTTTTTCAGCAATAATAAAATTATATAAATCTGAAAATATGATAAATACAGCATGATAATACACAAAGATTGCATCAACATTGTAATCACCTACCAAATCAAATGAAACCATTGAATCCTTTGTGCGAAAACACAAACGCACCACCGCCGCACCTCAAGAAGGGTAGATCAAACCTAAAAATAGAAAATTGGACCAAGAAAACCCAAGTTTAAACCTTAGGTTCGAACTCCTACCCACTGGTCATTGTTCACTTCAATAAAAAGGGAGGAAACCCTAAAAAAAATAGAATGAAACCCTAATCAATTTGAAAAGGGAAAAGAAATGGACAAACTTACTTGAGAAATCTAGAATGAATCTCCACAAAACACAGGTATCTGAAATTGAAAACGGCCAAAACTCAGGGGATGTTCTCACAAGAATTATTAGGTCATTTAAGAATTGGAATGGAGATAAAAGAGTATGAATTGAGAGAGTTATGATTGAATGAACATACCTCATCAAATCTGCCTGATTTTAGAAACCCTAAGATGTTCATCCCTAAATCGCGATCCTAAGAGCTCCAAAGAGGGGGGTAAAGAGGCTGGGGGAGCGGCTGGGTGTAATGGCCGCATATGAGGCTGGTAATCACTGAAAAATATTTAAAATTGAATAAGTTATTAAATAAATAAAATTAATTTTTAAAACTGGATATGGGCTTCCGGGCAGGCCCAATCCCTTAAATAAAAACCCAACTAAACCATGTTTATGGATTTCCAAAGGCTCCATATTTTAATTTTAGTGTTAATATATAAGGTGAGGACATTTAGGAGTTGGAATGAGTGAAAAATATTAAAAAATGAATAAGTTATAAAAGAATAAAAATTTATTTTTAAATCTGGAATTGGGCTCATGGTTTGGCCCAATCCACGAAAACTCACCTATTCTCTATAAAACCATTGGAAACACCCAAAACAAATCATTAATGGAAATTAAAATATATTTAAATTTAAAATAAGCTATGTATGTGACAATTCTCCCCACCATAAAAACTTTCCGCCCCGGAAAGTCACAACAAGACCAAATCAACAACCAAACCCAACTGAGAAACCACGAAGTACTCCATTGCCAGGTTTCTTCCCCAAAGGCCAAAACACCTCCAGTGATCAATGAAGGAAGGAATAATCTCACAAATCAAACTTACACCACTTTCCTAAAACCATCTAGAACATTCAGGCTTTATCCCAAATAAAAACTCCTCAAACACAATCTGAACAATACTCAAGCAATTCACCCAAACGAACAACAACTTTGAACAAGGTTACACTTACCTTACTTTAACTAAACCATTGGGTGCTCTCCAGTCCCAATGTTTACTCAAGAATGATTTTGGTAGCTATATAGATCTGAACGAGACTATCTACACCAAGCCAAGACCATGGAAAAATCTAAGTTACTTGTACGGGGGGACACAAATACGCTCCACACCATAAGAGACAACCAATATTTTTTTTGAGACATAATCAAGAGACTAACAGGGGGAGGCCTAAATGGACTCACCGGTACGAAGGATATACTTCCATAAGAAATTTACAAAATAAATTATATAAGACTCATAGTGGGTCTCCCCATCATAAGAACCAACCATCTTAACCAACCAGCACTGGCCGGTAAAGAAAGACCCCAAAATTTAAAGAGTTGGGGCGACCACATGGTTAGATTGCACGGTTTGGGAAGCCATACACTAATAGTTGGGATCCTTCTTTCCGCATGGTTTTATGGGGCATGGTCACTATTATCCAAGTGAAAACTGTGTTCACAAACAATGTAGAAAAACTTCAAACCTTTCTCTAAAGACTCAGTGGAAACCAAAAGGGGGAGGGAATAACATTGGGTGATGACATGGGCACACGACCCTCCACCTATTTCCACCAAACATGGACAAAAGAAGAATGATTATGACACCATAGGTTTAAAATCTTCCTAACTTTCATACTGAGTAAATGACTTTGTACAAGGGTTTAAATGGCCCTATGATTTCCCCTGACTACGAGCCAGCTTCTCTCCGAGACCTATGGCTGGAGCTCAAATGATTGAAGCATCTTTGGCCTCGCAGTTAGGCTTTGGAAACCCCATGAATGATAATTCTTCTTTCAATGAAACCAAAAACTACAACGCAATCCCAGATAAGTTTTCCAGACATAACACATTCCAAACTCACTTTACCCGATCACGATATTTCACTGAAACAAGGGCTAAGAAGATACACACACATCACACCTTGTTTCTTTAGGTGAGAAACAATAGAAGTAAAGAACACCAACACTCACCTTCGTCTAAAATGGAAGATTTTGAAGTTTTTCCAAGGGAGTCATTCTCACAACATAACAGGGACTCTCATAGGATTTCACGACATTCACCTCTATGGTCAATTGAGCACATGACATCATAAGGCATCACCGAACATGACCATTGCGACAGATATAAACAATTCATGTAGAGGGACCTTATACAACATCCCCAAACAACACACAATTCTAGAAAGTGGCCACAATATCTTATCGTGACCATGTTTCCCACACCGGTGGTTTAACATGAATTAATGCATCAAAGAAACTTTGAAGAACCCAAAGGTCCTCTTAGACACCATCGAGACACTCATCCACACTTAAAACCCTAGAACACATCCACCTTCGACGTATCAGGAAACATAAGAAACTAAGGTCTCTGTCAACCTTCCATGAGCACTCTCCCGTTACAAGAGGATCTAAAAATCAAATAAAGGAAAGGGTGTAGACTCAATCTAAAAATCTCAAGAAAAAATATTCCTTATATTGATCAACTGGAGGGTCTTCAAAAGGAAAAACAATCTGGGTTGCACTTTAGTTGTGCACTAACCATTAATGGGGTGTACCTTATCCAACGATTGAACCAAAGGACCCAACCAAGATGGTCTATTGGTCACGATATACCACAATCCAGATCCAAACTCATGAAGGTAACCACCACAAAGTCATCCCAAAACATTTTTCAAAAGAGACCACTAATCGTCCCTACAACACAGCTCACCGACCAAACACAAACCCAAAACACAGTTCAAACAGGAGGGGTTCTTGGACTCAAAACATCCCACAACATCAACATTATCAAAAACCCATAATACAAACTATACCAAACTATTCATCAATACATCATGTTTTTCTTTAAAACTATTTCTTTGAAAAAAACGGTTTTACAGTAAGCGTATCCACCAATGGTACCCCATGGGCCTCACACATGCATGTTTTTATGTCACACCGGGCACCCTCCGCATAACCATCCTAGCACTCATCCAGTCATGCCATCAACCATCCATCATCCCATATAACCCCATGCATGTGGTCACTCATGGAAATACCAAAGGGTAAAACAAAAATTCCTTCCACTTTTCAAAAACAAAATGCTCAACCAACCCAACCTTTTTCTCAAAACTGCTAACAATGAGATCAAAATCCCAATTCACATCTTAAAAAACTTTTCATAAGGACACAAACATAAAAAAAACTCACTTTCAAGTTATTCACATCAATTTCAAAACATCTCATCCCATTAAAACACCCTTTAATCGTTTATAAAACTATATTGGAAACACTTTTGAAAACCAACTTCAATATGGTTTCGGCTTTCAAAAGAGGTGTAAGCATACTATTTTCCATTTCAAAACAATTCTGAAAATTCAGTTCCACCATTTCATAAATCAAAACATTCCATATTTATTTGAAACTCATTTCACAAAAACTTTACAATTCTTAAAACCAAGTTAGTTTAAAACCAAAGTTCCAAGATTTCAAAACTAAAGAACACAAGACAATGCGAGAGGAAACTAGTTTCAGTGGGTGACTTGGACATATGGTTGGAGGCCATATTCCAATCACTTCACTATCATAGAGAGTGTTCTAGGGAATATCCCCAGCTCCACATGGCTTGCCAGGCCCTGCGAGCTTACTGAGACCATTAACCCAACTCTCTTTTCATTTCCCCTAATCATCATTAAAACAAGAAAACCAAAGGACTTAGATAAATCCTGACTTCCCTAGGAAACTTGAATCCTGTCATGAGGTGTGGTGATCAGGCACACTACCCATAACTATAATACCAAGTCCCTACAATCCTAACTCCATGATATCCAGACTCTTCCCGAAATAACATGACCCAAAGAGTTAACATGAACCTCCTCTGATACCATTTTGTCACGAACCGAATCTGGTCGCCACCAAACCCAGCCCGTGACATGACCCGAAGGGAGTTCCCTATCCCCACGGGCTGGCACAAGTGCCCAGGTATCATTTATTTAGTTTTGGGAACGATTTACCCGAATATGAAGGCATAAACCATTAAAAACAATCAATAAACTGAATCTGAAAAATTTATACCAAACGATGTTTAAACAAAAACCAGAACTGAATACATAGGTTTAGAGTCAATACAAAAGGTCCAAAGACACAATGGAACAGAAACAAAACATCCCCATGGACTCCACATGACAAGGGGTCATCACCCCCAAGTCATCTCCACTACTCCGCCCCAAGGATGAGGACTAACACCCTGAACCGCCATCACCCTTAGCCTTTCCTTTACCTGGGTCAAAAAAAAGGTCTACTTACACCCAAGGGATGTAAGTAGGGTGTGAGACTAAGCCCAATAGGATACCACCCTATGATTCCAAGGTGCATGCAATACAAGGTGAAAAAGCAAGCAGTTTTAATATGCAATTAAAAGCGGTGACAAATTCCACGAAATGAAACTTTAAATTGAAAACATTTTTCAAGATAAAACTTTCAGAATGTTAACCCATTTAAATAGGAATATTAGGTACTGCATTATAATTCCAAAGACACCCAAATACAAGGGCAAATACCACAAATCCACTGAGCAACAAAATCGGGAACACCCCTAGGCACTAGATAGTCTCAGGCCCCATGTACCTCGTACCTCAGTGTAATGTAACCATAGTAAAATCTTTTCTCGTGCACGAGCCACTAGTAGGGAACATACCCATAACCTAGTGGTCCCCAATAATAATCCACATAGTTTAGTTAGAGTTCTCATTATCCAAATGCTAAGTGAAACAGGGACAAAACCCATCCGGTCCACTAGCCGTACTAGTACAAATCCGCCCCACCTAGGTACCCGGGCTTCCCCCTTTGTTCTCAAACAATTTCAGGATTTAACACATATCTATTTTAATGTAAAACACCATTACTGGTCACATACACCAAATACAGTATCTATCTCATTTTATACCACTTAAAACACACAACAAACTCTTTGAATTTGAATAAATCAATTTCTCAAAATCTCGTGTAGTTTTGCACACAAAACCCCTTAAGAAACCCACTTGTACACGATGTTCAGAATTGTAAGTTACCAAAACAGTAAAGGCAGCCCAATAAATATCAATTAAAACAACAAATCATTTTTTGGTCATCCCCATGTTAAACAAGAAGTGTTATCTTTGTAAAACCTTCATTTTCACACAAAAGTGGAACCAAAACTTCACTTTCTTTACAAACACAATTAAAACCCATTTTTTGCATCAATTACCAAAGGGGATAAACATTATAAACAGTATTTTATGCCTTATTACAGATCAATAAAAACAACGAAGTATTTATAGGGCATCCCCAAATAAACAAACAAAACACTTCTTTGGAAAACCCCCAATTTCACACCCAATTGGCATTTTAAATTCAATTGCAATAGAAACATCATTAGAACCAATTTTTTCAGCAATAATAAAATTATATAAATCTGAGAATATGATAAATACAGCATGCTAATACACAAATATTGCATCAACATTGGAATGACCTACCAAATCAAATGAAACCATTGAATCCTTTGTGCGAAAACACAAACGCACCACCGCCGCACCTCAAGAAGGGTAGATCAAACCTAAAAATTGAAAATTGGAACAAGAAAAACCAAGGTTAAACCTTAGGTTCTAACTCCTACCCACTGGTCATTGTTCACTTCAATAAAAATGGAGGAAACCCTAATCAAAATAGAATGAAACCCTAATCAATTTGAAAGGGGAAAAGAAATGGACAAACTTACTTGAGAAATCTAAAATGAATCTCCACAAAACACAAGTATCTGAAATTGAAAACGGCCAAAACTTAGGGGATGTTCTCAAAAGAATTATTAGGTCATTTATGAATTGTAATGGAGGGAAAAGATTATGAATTGAGAGAGTTATGATTGAATGAACATGCCTCATCAAATCTGCCCGATTTTAGAAACCCTAAGATGTTCATCCCTAAATCGCGATCCTAAGAGCTCCAAAGAGGGGGGTAAAGAGGCTGGGGGAGCGTCTGGGTGTAAGGGCCGCATATGAGGCTTGGAATCACCGAAAAATATTTAAAATTGAATAAGTTATTAAATAAATAATATTAATTTTTAAAACTGGATATGGGCTTCCGGGCAGGCCCAATACCTTAAATAAAAACCCAAATAAACCATGGTTATGGATTTCCAAAGGCTCCATATTTTAATTTTAGTGTTAATATATAAGGTTAGGACATTTAGGAGTTGGAATGAGTGAAAAATATTAAAAAATGAATAAGTTATAAAAGAATCAAAATTTATTTTTAAATCTGGAATTGGGCTCATGGTTTGGCCCAATCCACGAAAACTCACCTATTCTCTATAAAACCATTGGAAACCCCCAAAACAAAGCATTAATGGAAATTAAAATATATTTAAATTTAAAATAAGCTATGTATGTGACACTATTGTTTCCAAAATATATATTATATTCTAGGTTTTTGGAACATTCTTCATAAAGAAGACTTTATTAAAATATACCACTCATGGGTGTTGGGAACACATTCCCACACATTTTAATAAATAATTGGAATTTTTTATCCTGGATAATACAATTTTATCAATATCTTCTTCTCAAAAAAAGTTATATAAAATTGATGAATCATAAAACACGTGTATTCAATAAATCATCTCATTCTTTTATTAAGAACTCTTTGTTAGAAAACAACTTCTCTTATCATATAAGATAAATTATATGAAGAAAAAAATATTTTACTTAGATTCATGTAAGATTGAAAATATCCTTTATATTCAGATATAATAACTATTTATTTCATCTCATGAGTATAAAATATAAGCTCAATAAATTCTTCCTTTTATTTTGAACTCCTGTATATGTACAGCACTTTGTAAAATATGCATTCAGTATCACATACATTTCAAAATAAAATAATTAATTTCTAAAACATTTATACCTAACAAGTACATTCCATGGAGTTTCTTTAACTCTTTCTGGAAAATCTTGAATAATCCAATAATTTTGAATTATTATTCCTCCTTCCTAAAAGCCTTAGGCTTAAATGACACTGATTGGATTCTTGAAGAAATTTTGTTAAAAATTTCAACTAATATCTCCTCTTCTGGTTTGAAATTTTACCTATTTCTTCTATCTATATAGTACTTTAAAATCAAGACATCATTTTCCTAGTTCATTTATATTCCCAATAGTTTAAGAATATTGGGTAAAATTATTTGAATTCAATCATATTTTCAGAACATTCCCATAGATGACAATATGATATATTACTTAACCATAACAAGCCACCCATTTTTTTAGTTCAACTCATTTAAGACCTTAAATTAATCACTCTATTCTTCCATAAGCATATAGATTCTATTGTTGAATAATTTCAAAACATTGTTACAAAGGATGGAATTATTTTGACTCATAGAATTTTCCTTAGGATATTTTATTAGATCACCAATATAGCTTAATAACTTTTAATAAGTTACTAGACTAAGGAGAAGATTGCATTAAGATTGTCTTTATTAAGGATTGATCAAAAAGTTTTTCTTGATGATGATGATGATATTTGTAACATCCTAGACCCAGATTCAACTAGAAGGTTCCCTGATCCCAGTTGTCCACATGTCCTCAGCGCATCTCCCCAAAATATAAGGGTTGTTGACTAGTAGCGAGGGCCTAGGGTGTGTTTGTGGGAAGATTATTCCCTATTATCAAAGTGTAACACAAAAAAATATCAATAAAAATCAATATCGGATGCAGTATAATAGTCAAAAAATAGATAAACTGAAGGAATATATAACGATGCCAAAAAAGAATCTCATTATATATAATGATCATGTAACGAGTCTACAAAACAACCAAAATAGGTATACATGTTTGGTGTATAAAAAATGTAAAAAAAAACCAAAAATTAAAAAATGTATCCATCTAGAATGACAAGTCTCAGCTCGTACCTATGCTCCCTTACTCCTAAGAATCAATCATAAACCTGTAGTAGGATGCTTTACCTTATCTATACCCATATCCAAATAGTCTTTTTAGGTACCAAATGACGGACTGACTAGGGTGTGAGATAAAATCCCAGTAGGAAAACACCCAAAGGTATAATACCATCCAGTCAGTGAATATATAATAATAATAGTGTGCAGACAGTAATAGAATACATAAAGGAAGTACTAAAAGTAAACAACCCATAAAGGTATGGGTTCCCATGGACACCCATCCTCTACTGCCTACTTTGGACAAGCCCGAAATTCCACTAAATAATAGTTAATAATGTATCAATTTATATTCATGTTTATCTAATTATTCAATCTCATTTAATAAAAATTCTCATGACCTGGCATGTAGCCCGACGTCCCCCTTAAAAATATAAGGAAAAATATGCCTAGCGAGCCCATCTAAAAGGTGTAATACATAGACTAATTCTAATATCGTTCTTTGTCTTGGAAGATGCATCATATAATAATTTCATTCATTAATTATTCAAAATAGAACTAGATCCTATCTTGGGAATTCCTAATTTTTAATTCAGCTATCTCTCCAGGTGTATCATGAACCAAGAACCTTTCAAGACCCTCCTAGGCATTCCTCTTAGGAATCTTTGTATCACTCTGCATGTGGTATAACATCACTTCTATTCGATTCGATCATTGACAGTCCACTAAGGGATTCCAAGTGTCACCCAGGGCATCAAATGATTCTTTGAGTCCATCCTTGTAAATCCATAAGGAGTCCAAGTATCACTCGGGCATATAACAGTAAGCCCCATGAGTCCATCCATGGAAATCTATATAAGGAGTCCAAGTGTCACTCAGGCATAAGCAAGTCGGTAGCCAAATGATTCCATCCATGGAATTCGTATAAGAACCCATGTGTCATGCAAGGCATATAAACAACATTCATTCAATCAATATCATTTAACTATGTCAAGGTCAATACAAAGAACATCTCATTTCAATCTCACCTCAAAAGGTGGCTCAAGTCACGAACTAAGCTTAGAAGTTTTAGACTCTTATTTATCTCCCATAGGAATTTCCTTGTAAGGGAATCTCATTCTTAATCGATAAAATACATGGTAAGAGTCTAGGGACATGGCTTCCATTCCCTTTTCTTTACCAATTCAATTTACATTTAAAATTACAACTATCAATTCAGTTAGAATTGAAAATTCAATATTAAACATCCCATGTGAAGGGGAAACAACACACGTCAAACGAAATTCAAGATCAAAATACACCCATGGTGGTACATTTAATTATACAACACACCTAATGGGTTGTTCTAATTCAATATTCTTAACCTCTATTGATTTATCAATGGGTTCCATTAATTACCTAGGCCACATCTATCAATTTAACTTAAGGGTTAAATTCTATTTCAAGGGCATCACTCTGATAATGGGGAATGCAATACAACAA
Source organism: Viscum album (assembly GCA_963277665.1). Lineage (NCBI taxonomy): Eukaryota > Viridiplantae > Streptophyta > Magnoliopsida > Santalales > Viscaceae > Viscum > Viscum album. The sequence goes on from OY728139.1 coordinate 1,314,078,270, forward strand.
CATATATATATATATATAATTATACTTTAAAGGAAAAACATGAGATGACTTTCTGAAAGTCTTTAGTGAAATAATCATCCAATATCATCTCCAAATTCGACTTAGATCGGGAGAAAATAGAATAATGGATGAAGAACCTGAAATTAGGGTATATTATATTGCACCTAAATAGAATAACTAATTCCAATAAGAATGAGGAATGAAACAAAAGGAATTGAGATCTTATCAATATATATCAAATGATTTTGACATATCTAGATTCTGAGATCGGACAGAGGAGATCATTTGATTCCTATTTTAGGCATCAAAATGAGATCTCAAAGATCATGGATGTGCAACAGAAGGAGAATAGAAATTAGGATTGGAATAAAGGATTAAATGATGGAAAATGGAAAATTCACCAAAATATTTGGTTCTCATGGTTTGGCTACATGATTGGTCAAAACGTGCACCAACTGTGTACCCACTGCTATAGGAAGGGGCATCTCGCATGGTTAATGTGCATGGTTTGACTAACTATGTGCAAACTATGAAAAACTCCTCTATCAAAAGTCTATAGTTTTTCACATGAAAATGTTCCCAAAATTGCATTGTTTATCAAACTATAAAGCCTGTAGCTTCCCATTGTCCAGCCTTTCACAGTTAGAAGAAACCATGAAGCATGCCCTGCATGGTTAGAAGTAACTATGTGGCTTGTTTCACATGGTTTCTACTAACCATGCTATAGGACTGTGTCACCCTAAAAGTTGGGTTCTGAGTTCCAAAAAAGCCCTGGAAACCCCCGACACCTCTATGACCTCAAAGGGCATTCAAATTAGGCCATGATTACACATTTAAACTAAAAATTGATGGAAGAAAACGATTCTGTACCTCAAGATAGAACCATGTTCTTACAAACATACCTCTTAAAAAAATTCATCCTCAAATATCTCTTCCAAGGGTGGTGAAGCATAATTTGTGAACAAATCTGGCCACTGTACTCACACATCGGCCTCCCACTCCTAGGTCTCATCCTGTACTCGGCTCTTCAACCATAGAATCCATACTAGAGGAACTAACCAGCCTTAGAGAACCTTTGTGCTATGATCCACAATATGAATAGGATTCTTCTAAAAGGACACATCTACTTGTAACTCAAACTCATAGAGATTAAATGCATGAGACAAGTCTGAATGATAATGAAACAACCGAGATATGTTGAAGACGTCATACATGGCATGGTTCCTATGAGGTAACTATAACTGATAGGATACCCGACCGAACCTCTATAGAATCTTGAATGGTTTGACATATTACAGAGAGAGGTTACCATGTCTCCTGATCCTCCTATGTCCTAGCCTCAGTGAGGTATGTAGAAAGACCCAATCCCCAAAATTGAACTCTATAGGTCTTCTATTGTGATCGACATATGATTTATGTTGAGACTTCACAATACCCATCCACCTTCGAATCTACTGTAACTACTCTATGGTCTTCTGAATAAGACAAGGCCCAAGCATAGATGCATATCCTTCCTCTAACCAGAACAAGGGTGATCAACATGTCCAACTATACAAAAACACATTAGGCAGCATCATAATAGTATCCTAAAAGATATTTCTGTAGGAGAATTCAACTAGGGGAATGTTCCTATACCAAGAGCCTGAAAAATCTTGGACACATGCTTTCTGCATGTTCTCAAGAACTTGTATCATGTTCTCTGACTGACCATCAGTCTAAGGGTGGTATGATGTGCTTAAAAGAACCTATGTACCTAGTTCCCTCCATAAATTCTTCTAGAAATGAAAATTAAAATAGGAATCTTGATCTGAAATGATATCATGGGGGACCCCATGAAGTTATACTATATCACAAATATACAACCTCCCAAGATCACCTATAGAAAAGGTATCCTTGATAGGTTGGAAATTATAAAACTTTGTGATGTTTTCAAAAATAACGCAAATGAAATAATTACCTCAAGAAGTACTTGATAAAACTATCATGAAATCTACCACGATGTCATACCTTTTCCACTTGGGAATGAGAAGATGCAGTAAAAGTCAAACTGGTCACTGGTGTTCCTCTTTCACCTACTGATAGGTGGGATATCTCATGATGAACCCAACTACATCCCTTTTCATACCCAACCACCGGTATTGGTAATGTAAATCTTGATAAATTTTAGTGATGCTGGGGTGTACTACCCAAGCCAAAGAATGAAAATATCACATCATATCCTCACACATGTAAACTAAAACCCATACATGAACAATTTTTATCCTCTCCTATAGTCCAACTAGGAGGAGCTTCATCACGTGCCACACTCTCCCATAGGACTAGAACCTCAGAATCCGATAACTGCCTTATCCTCACTCTATCCCGGAGGGTAGAGTTCATAGCTAAGGATGATATAAAATTCTACCCCTAACTATCCTGCACCTCCAAGTGAATCTCAGAGAATAAATTTATAAGCTTCCACTCACTACTCGCCTGATGAACTACCTGTATCTGATTCCTCCTACTCAGTGTATCAACCACTGCAATCCCTTTACCTGACATTTAGGCAAGCACGAAATGAAAAGAATATAGGTATTCAAACAACCTTATCTACCTCAGATTTATATTATGCTATATAAATATGTACTTTAGGATTTTTTTGTCTATGTCAACCAAAAAAACTCTCCAAGTAAGTAATGTATCCAACAACACAATGCGTGAACAAATACAACTAACTCAAGATCATGCATTAGGTAATTCCTCTCATGTGGACTCAACTATTGAGACCTATATTCAATAATTTTATCCCATTTCATAAGAAATTATCCAAGACCAATACCTGATTCATCACAATAAATAGTGTAACTTCTACCTGGCTTTGGAAAAATTTGTATCGGTGCTGAAGTCAATCTCCCTTTCAGCTCCTGAAAAGATGAATCGTAGGAATTTTTCAACAAAAAATTCATAGCCTTCTTACTCAATACCATAAGAGTCAATGTTAATCATGGTAAGTCCTATATAAATCACCTGTAATAACTAGATATCCCTAAGAAACTCCATACCTCAAATACGTTCTTGGGATGCTCCTAGAAAACTATGACTCTCACCTTCTCTAGGTCAACTGATACTTCTTTCATTGAGATTATGTGACCTAGGAAGTGAATATGATCCATCCTAAAGTGAAAATTTGTGGTCTTAGCATATAAATAATGCTCTCTCAGTGTATCCAATATGATCTCAAGATGTTTGGAACTATTATGCTGATTATGAGAATACACCAAGATATCATCCATGAATTCCATGACAAATGAATCTAGATAAGGATGGGAAACTTGATTCATTTGTGGCATGAAAACTACCAATTAATTAATGATACTGAATGACATAAAAAAATACTCATAAAGACCACACCTACTATGAAAGGCTATACAAGGTATGTATTATAACCTAACATGCAACTGGTGATGACCAGATCTCAAATCAATCTTTGAGAAAACCCAAGCTCCTCAGAGCTGGTTGAAGAGATCATCTATCCATGATAGAGGATACCATTTATTAAACATCATCTTGTTCAATTTCTAGTAATCCAGGCATACCCTAAGGTTACCATCCACCTTTTTTTGTGAAAGGACCAGCAAAACCCACAGAAAAGTACTAGGTCAAATAAACACATTTGTTTCTAAATCCTCCAGCTTCCTCTTGAGATCCTACATCTCAGTAGTATCCATCATGTAAGGAGGAATAACTACTGGTGTAGCTCCTAGAACTATCTATATAGATAACTTTACCTCTCATATTGTAAGTAATCTTAATAAGTAATATGGTAAAATTTCCCTAAAACGATCAACCACTGGAGGGAAATATGGCTTTCGTGTTCCCTGATCATCCAGATATAAACTCACAATCTGGGTTGTCATCCCACCCAACCCAAAATGTCAGGTCTAGCTTGGATCGGATGGACATCCCATTCACCCTTGTGAATAAGATATCTTCCCTCAAGTGATGTTAATGTTACCCTTATGTGATTGAAATCAATGAAATCATTAAAGGGAACTAACCGGTATAACATAAGAATAATGTCAACACCCATCATCTCAAGGATAAAGACGTCCCATACGAAGTGAAACCCACCAATCTCAATGGGGAACTCCCTGCACTAATGTACATCCTCCATTCAAATCTCTAGTAGAGTATCAAGCATCATTAAGCAATCTGAAAACTAAAATTCAAGCCCAAGTCTATCCATAATGGGAATAGATATAAATCTATGAGAATACCCTGTATCAAAAAGAGAAGATGCTAAAGTAGAGGCTACTAGAATAGTACCTATCTTTATAGATGTCCTAAGACTATGATTCTTATGTGTTGGTTTTAGTATGTATATCTGGCCTGATCTGTGACCCCGTGATAATACCTGGCTACCTTGAGTAGATCCTCTTTGCCGTCACTGAAAAACCGGGGTCTGACTACCATAGTCATGACCACCACCTCAGCCTGGTCAGCCAACTGTACTATAGCTCCCGGCATGATGAGAAGCTGTTGACCCCACTTCTGTATGTGGAGTTGGTGAAGATCATATCTCACTGGTTGTCAGAATAAATATTATGAAAGATCACCCTATATGACCCATCATGTCATAGGATTGGCACTTGACTGGGTTTGTCATGCACCGAGGTCTTGTATTTCCCAATCCACTGCATTGGTGATAGCTCACATGGCTACCTGAGTATGTGTTATGGCTACTAATGTCATCTCATGGAGGATCTAGATAATAAATCCTACTACCAATAAATGTAGCACCAAATATAGATGTCAAACCACCCTGGATCGCACCTCCATCCTCTCTCAGATTATGCTCTGTGATAAGCACCACATTCACTATTATATAAATGGTAGTCATTTTAAAGAAATTAACATGTAATTAGATGTCATTATTGAGACTGTACTCAAATATCCTTGCTTTATATAACTCATCACCCATCAGAATAGGTGAGAAGCACCAGAGCTCTGTAAAATGAGCTGAATAATCCATAAATGATAATGTTTCCTACTCCAAGTGCAGGACTCTTAGGCTCCATCGGCCCTCAACTTTTTAGGATAGAAGTAGTCATAGAAGGCCATATGAAAATACATATAATTTATCTCTTGATGATGATCCATCTAAGTAGTAACATCCTACCATATCTTTCCGCAATCACACATCATATACATAGAGAGATTTACCCTCCTCTTAGGAGGTGTCTCTATATGCTTGAAAATAGATAGCATGGACTCTATCCATCACTTCATATCTTGTGGTCTTACATCCCTTGAGAACATGGGTGGATTCTACTACTATAATTCATACATCACCTCTTATACAGTCAGGGAAGGTCATGGTGCTCCCCAAATGGTCTACATGAATCTCATAAACCCTTCATGGAACTGTGCCTCATCACCTACATCCAATACTACTACTGGGGTCACATCTAGCACTAAAAGAGGATGAATTGGTAGCCAATGGCCCATTGAATAAAGATAATGATTGCTGCCACCCTCCTGATATGTGATTTGAGGACATCATAGTGGCATGTCTCAATAATACCAAACACACACATCAGGAAAGAACATTATCAAAGTTCGCAACTCAAAGTGAAGACATTGACATAATATAGGCAAATCCTTCATTTATAATAACCCACCACTCTACCTTCTCCATGATTATGGTTTTAGAAACATACATATTATATAAAATCAAGAGATATTTCCAACTTCCCACTACTAAAATTGGGTCTGGGTCGAGTTCTATGATATTGACAATTTTAGTTACTATTTTACTCTCATTTCATTTCAATTATATATAAATTCATTTAAAATGGTTGAACCAAATGGTTCAAAAAATTCCAATCCAAAAGGGATCATACTCCTTATGAACCAAAATATGGCGTCCACCTAATCCACACCATAACACATTGTAGTCCATTCGAATCATGGTGCATGAATTAACATTCCACAATTGGATTCTTAGGGTGTTTGTTGTATCCTAATTAGGAAAACACTACTTAGGTTACAATAGACACTCGATGTAATAACCATGTTTCTAAAAACACTACATAGATCAACTATCAAACAAAAAGTATATCTATCACAACACCTATCACAACAACATGAAATCATGTAATGCGTCATATATGGCAAGACATAATTCATTGCATGTGATTTCTATAAAGTTCCTAAAATGTTGAATGATATGGAATACCCTCATCTCATCGGGTTGTAACAAAATAGAACCCACAATTATATCAATAATAACATCATAATTTAAGTGAATCACCCAACAGTGGAATCAAATCAACTATATTTGTCAAAATATAAAAAACATCAATTTCATTCGAGGAAATTTAGAGTTTTCCGGTACGTGGGTTAGCTATGCCCAAGTACAGTTCATTAACAAATTTAAATTCCTTACAATCCATTTATATGATTTCAAAATAGTAAAGAAAACCATAAAAGAATGGTATAATACACTATAACAAAACCGCTGTTTAGCGGCGGTTCTAGGAACCGCCGCAAAACCTTTTGTAAAAAAGGTTTCGCGGCAGTTTATAATAAACCGCCGTGAAACATTGTTTTTTTAACACCCGACCCTTCCCCCCACCCCGACCCTCCTTCCCTCGCGACCCCGACCCCTCACTTCCCCCGTACCTCAGCCCCCCGCAACCCTGGCGACCCCGCGACCCCGACCCCGGTGACCCCGGCGACCCCGCGTCCCCGACCCCGGTGACCCCGTTGACCCCAACCCCAGTGACCCCAGTGACCCTGACGAACCCGCGACCCCCGGCGCCCCACAACCCCCGGCCCCCCGCGACCCCGGAAGCTGCACTATCTTCCGCTCTAGGTAGGGTTTTGTTTCTCCTTCTTTAGGTTTTTTGGTTTTCCAGTATGTAGGTTTTTAGTATATAGTTTGGTATAATCTCCACATTAGTTTACAACCTCCTGGTCTCATGATTTTAAACAGTATGACATTTTTCCTAATTTCATTCAATTAAACATCATAAAAATCATCCCTCATCACATGAGTACTTGTTTTGCTAAAATAAAATGCAAGAATTTTTTTTCTTTCTATGTGACCCATTACCAATATGAGATCTTCATCCATGTAATGGTATAATGTAGATTATTCCAAACTATATATTAATTGTATAGTTGAATATTTTATTTCTATGGAAAAATGTATCTTATCTATTGGGTATTAGATATAGATCATCACCTTTTTACAATCCCATACAAGGATGCGATATTGAAATCCAAACCCCACTAAATGAGATCTTGATCAATATAGAAGTCTTTTCCACATGGTTGAAAAGTATATTAGAGAATTAATGCACATATTCCTCACATTTGATATAAATCTATGCAATGAATCATCTATAAATATAACTACAAGTTGGATTGACTCCCATCACATTAGGATATGTAGTGATATCTAGGTACCCTACCATGGAACCAACTACCATATTCCTTGTAAAAATATTATAATTACTATCACCTATATATGTGGTGAATCTATGTAGTAGATTTTTAAATAAGTTATCTTATATATAGACCCATGATAAGAATAAAATTTCTCTTTCCTTTTATATGATTCATATCTTTGACAGAGGGATTTTCATTTCAAGAACTATGTGTGGATTTATTCTCATTCTAATGAAATACATGGTCACAATGATATTTATTTTCATAGGCATGACCACAAATACATAGTACATGTACTACAAACATAAAAATTGTGAATTTACCCATGGGAAAATTATACATCAATTGGGATCCCAACTGAAGTTGGATATGTCCTCCCCATTGATGTACTAGTTTTTCTACCTTCCATGTCTAAGTTAAGTGACGTTGAACCTCATAAATTTTTTTTCAAATCTGTATGAGCTTAAATTTTAACCCTTTTTCCTAATTAAAATTAAATAAACTAAAAATCAAAATAGTCACAACTATTTGTTAGGTCTAAACCCTCTTAAAGAAATCATTAGAGGTGTAATGTTTCACTCCCACTAATTTGTTCCCTTTTATGGATTAGGAAAAATATTTCTTATAAGAATACTGTCATAAAAATCTCATGGGGTTCACTATGTGATCCTTGATAATTTATTCCTATTCCCCATAAAAGATTCATCTTGAAAAACGTTATATTGGATATCCCATCCCATTTTCAACTAGACTTAGGAAATTTTAATAGTGCATTCTCCTAAATTAAAATACTACCTCTTCAAATCGAATATATCACTACATTAAGTGATTTAATACACAGGAGTCTCATGTTCCGTTACATCACACAAGAAACAATTTCAGTACATGGTGGAATAACATATAATGTTTTAAAATTCTTTTTGAATATTTTTTTCTCTATGAAGCCAGTTCATAACTCTGATGTGTGATTCAACACTGATAAATTTCCCAAGTTGATATACTATTCTTAGGATCCCTTAAACTTGATTTAATCAATAGTTTTTTCTATATTCATATAAAAATTGGTTGTGGATGTTGATTTATTTGGAGCTAACCTATCAGGATTTGATACTGAATATCACACCTTTCCTCGAAGCATATAAAGTTATCCCTATGGGATATTTCAGTCATGGAAGATAGTTCCACCTAAACCACATAATCAATCAATGGACTGATTGAGAAAATATCCAACCTACAACCATTAGATTCTATTGAATGAGAATGGTATTAGTATTCCACTATTTGTAATGGTCATTCTTCACCAGTTAGTCTCTATTTCTTACTGACTTAGGCATTCATAATGTTTTTTTAAACCTTCCAAAATCATTCTATTCAATGTGATTGTTGTACCCTGAAGTTTAAACATTTGAGAATCATTTTAACAGTTAAATAAATTATGAAATTATATTCTTCTGCACCTTCCAATTTGGGTATGAATATCTTTTGGATACCCCAAATACATAACATTAGATTCTCTGTTTGTAATGTCTTATCAAAACCACGGTCCTTTTCATAGGATATTAAACTTTGTGACACAATGGTCTAAACATCATGACCATAAAATTAATGTCCCCCTCCAAGGTATTATATGATACTAATAATCCTTAATTCACATCAGGTTGTGTTTTGGAATATCTATGAAGACTAACCAATCATTGGTTCTATGTTTTTATATATAAAAATGTTAGTAGCTACAAGTCTGAGAACCACGACCATAAAATATCCGAGTCATCCCCTAAGGATATATGCATATGTGTGTCAATATCTACATCCATATCATATTTTTATTCCTCTCTTATATTGCTATATATATCACATAATTTTTTTCAAGGATACATTCTGTTAAACTATATACATAGATTGGTCTATAAACAATGAAATTAAACATAGTGTGAATATCCATGGAGATTGTTGTTGGATTGGTGTTGCCCGATCCAGTTGGGCCGAATGCTTGTGGCCCGCAACTGTCGCGGGTCGAGTTCCGCGGTGATCTTGTTGGGGGTTGTAAGGGGCAACGTGCCCCTGCTCCGGGGGTCCGGGGGCCGAAGGGCATCGACCAAATTTTTTCGGCACTGTAGCAATACTGCCCATTGTAGCGGAGCTGACCGACCGACACCGACATGCACTGTAGCAGTGCTGACTTCGGGGTCAACTTCACTGTAGCGCTTTAGACTTCCAGCCGGCAGACACTGTAGCACTTTTGACAAAGTGAGCCGCCGATCACTGTTGCAACGCGGACTACTATTCGGAACAGTGGACTGTCTTCTTCATATGTAGCCCATTTTGGGCTAGGGTTTGATTACTGAAAAAAAACCCTCTGTAATTTGTGCTCCCGAATTAGTGAAATTCTGCCTCTCCCTTGGACGTAGGGATTTTTCCCGAACCACGTAAATCGTTGTGTCCTTTGCTTTCTTTCTTTTGGTTTTTCCTCATTTCTGTCGTTGTGTGTCTCGACGATTCCACAGCAATTGTTTATATGATCATTGGGATCACAATTCATGTAATTCTCTCATTTCCATTGTTTTATAATATTCCACACCCGCCTATTATATCCATGATATATGAGATTAAAAGATAATAATAATTTTTCAATACATCTGATCCTAAAATAGAATAAAAATATTTTTATTTTTTTTACATTAAAATATGTGTACAACACCTCATGGTTTTCTGCAATAATGAAATTAGGCCCCAAACTCACATCATTTTATTCAACACATTTCAAAATTCCAACCACCTCACATTCGATTAAAAATGAATTTCCATAAAAATATAAAAATTGGACTAACATTCAATAATTTAAAATACTAATTGAAATATACATAGCACTAACTATGTTAGAAAAATACAATAAGAACCTAGGGAAATATTTGAATCCCCCCTGCTATGAATGCACATTAAAAAACATATGAAAAGTATGATAATTCAATAAAAATGGTAAATCCATAAAAAGTTTCAAGTTAAACCCCCTAAAAAGTGTATCTTTCTATAAATTCGTTTTTATTCCCACTAGAACCCACATTTAATGTCTCATGAAACATTTACGGTGAAAATAAATAATAAAAATCACATAGGGACAACCATTCAACCATAGAAAAAATAGGGATATAGTCACTAGGCCACTCAAACATGGATAGTGTTAGATCACAAATTTTATACTCATGAAAAACCTAAGGGTACTATTTCCTCATTGCATGGGAAAAAATTGCTTGATATACAGTAAATTCTACATGACCTCAATCTGGTTATTGTATAATAACTTTATTAGCTATAAATATGTACATGAGTGCCAGATGAATAAAATATCTCAATATAAACATGTTCCCCTACCCATGAATCCATGATATGTTAATGATATCCCCTATCATTCATATGATATATTTCAACATGATATATTTCACTAGAGGCTTATTCATCAATGTACTTATATTTAAAATTCAGTCCTTTAATGATTGATCATGGTCTATATAGTAGTCCCTTTATCAGAACTACAAAGAGCATGATTCCTACTCTTATAGTATACATAGATAAATCTAGATATCCTATCTTGTATCAACCTATAAATCTAATTTAAGTATTTAATTGATATAGTTCATTTAGATGTTATTGTTGTCCACTGTAATTTTCAAAAAGGATTATTTACTTCCTATTCCGACCTAGAATACGTGTTGATTTGTTGATGTTAAATAATTTTCAATCTCAGACACCATCATAGGATTCCTGAATCACTATCTTCCTTCATTAAGTGTTTTTCAAGGGTCAGTAGAAGCAGTTAGGTAGTTGGAACAAATTGAGGTGATCCTCAATTATCTTAGGGAACATGATACTTTGTGTGTGAGAATTTTTTAGAACTGGATTTATAGTTTCAGTAGACTCTTATGGGAGTCAGTGGTACCTTCTTAACTTCATGAATGTATGAATTGGAATCTCATCAAGATTGGTTTTTTAATGGTTATTTCCTAAGGGAATGAATGTAGAGAAATAGACTGAGATCATGAGACTTTTTATTGGTGACAGATCAGTATGGGAGTATGTCAATAACCTTTTAAGGTTTGTTATATATTCTATAAATATAGGGGTCATCAATTATGAGAAAGATCATTTCTTTGGTTATGGTCTTCACCCAGACCTTGGTACATCTCTACTTTCTTTGGGCATAACATCCATTTTGGAGGTTGTCACTAGGGTCATGTGAATGGAAGCTAAATATTCTTGGAAATCGATGGTTGTTCATTCCTTAGTTTTATCAGGTATGCAAAAAATTAATAATGGGAATGAAGAGAATCCAATGTGCAAGGAGTAGAGGCAGGATGAACCATAACATGATGAAAAGGCCCATTCTTATAGAAAGAGTTCATCCATTTTGTGCTTCCAGTTTAGGGACTTTGAGGAATTTTGAGACCCATTTCTTGATATATCCTTGAATTTTTCTCTATTATGTAAATTTTGTTCATCATTATTTGGTTTTGATGATGGGTTTATAGAAGATGTCTCATGTTTGATTCCTTGTTTTTTGTGTAGGCACATTGTGATATACATGGATAAAAGCTGGATCACATTACCGAGGAACACACCTCAGTATGTTAAGGGTTTGAATGAGTTTTTAGATTTTGCAATTTCTAATCGATCTGTTGAAGGGAGAATAAAATTTTCATGTCCTAAATGTAAATTTAGAACATGGTTGAAGAGAGATGAGGTTTATGAACATTTAATACTGAAGCAATTCCCTGCTCAATATTTGTGTTGGATTTGGCATGGAGAATCGAACGTTACAGAAAGATTGAGCACTGATGTTAATCCACATAATGAGATCCCAAGTTCATCGACAATGGAAAATGAAATACAAAACCTAATAAATGATGCATTCGGCACTGCAAGACACCACTATCAGCATCAAAACATATCAGAACAACCAGAAGAGGGTGCAACAAATTGCAACGTGACATGTGATGTTTTTGAGACTGTAACACAGGTAGATCAAGATTGTCACATATCATTGGATCCTCCTCTTGATTCTATGGAGCCAAATGGAAGAGAAAACATCACTGAGGAAAATGTGTTTCGTGATTTAGTTGATGATGGAAATCAAGAGTTGTATAGTGGGTGTTTGAAATATTCAAAGCTTTTATTTTTTCTGATGTTGTACCATATCAAATGTCTATGTGGAATTACAAATAAGGCAATGTCCATGATATTGGAATTGATTCGTGATGCATTTCCTGAAGCAAAAATCTCAGAATCTTTTTATGATATGAAGAAATTTGTTAACAATTTTGGTCTGAATTATACAAAAATACATGCGTGTCCCAATGATTGTATGCTTTATTGGGGAGAGGATTCAAGTAGACAGAATTTCAAGAAATGTTCTTCTAGATGGCAAGAAAAGGGTGATGTTGGAAGCTTGAATGAACATAATTTCATAGAGAAGAAGAAAAGGAGTACACCTACAAAGGTTTTGCGTTACTTTCCTTTGAATCCTCAATTGCAAAGATTATTCATGTCATCGAAAACTGCCAAACACATGAAGTGGAATTCTGCAGATAATAACAATGCTGGGTTAACAAGACATCCATGAGATTCCCAATCGTGGAAGACATTTGATTCATTACATCTCGATTTCTCAGCTGATCCTAGGAATGTTCGATTGGGATTGGCTTCCAATGGATTCAACCCATTTGGGACTTTGAGTACCAATTATAGCATTTGGCCAGTTGTTTTCATCCCTTATAATCTGCCTTCGTGGATGTGTATGAAACAAACATCTTTTATCCTTTCGATGATTATTCCTGGAAAACAAATTCCTGGAAATGATATTGATGTATACTTGCAGCCTTTGATTGATGAACTGTAGGAGTTATGGAGCAACGGTGTTCAGACATTTGATGCTTCTAAAACAATGTTCAAAATGCATGCTGCTTTAATGTGGACCATTAGTGACTTCCCTGGGCTTGGGAATTTATCTGGTTGGAACACTTACACAGGTCTGGCTTGTCCCGTTTGTAACTTTGATTTTGAGCCCAAATGGCTACCTCATAGTAGAAAATGGTGCTTCTTGTGTCATAGAAGATTTCTCGATGCATCTCATAGATTTCGGCTGAACAGATCAAAATTTAATGGTTCCATTGATCGTAAACCACCTCCAAAGTTGTTAAATGGTTTTGAAATATTGGCACAGCTTGAAAATGTTGAAACAAAATTTGGGAAGGTTCATCATTTGAATGATAGCAGAAAACGGGTCCGAAATGCATCGTCAAGCGAAACCTAAACGCAACAATGGAAGAAAAAAAGTATATTCTTCAAAATTCCGTATTGGGAATTTAATTTGTTTCGGCATAATCTTGATGTGATGCATATTGAGAAGAATGTCTGTGACAATTTGATTTTCACATTGCTTAATGAGCATGGAAAGTCGAAGGATCATCTCAATGCTCGCAAAGACTTACAAGCAATGAACATAAAACACGATCTCTGGCCAGATGAGAATGGAAAGTATCTTTCAGCAATTTTTGCAATGAAAAATAGGGATAAAGATACATTCCTTCAAATGTTAAAGAATGTTAAGGTATTTGATGGGTATTCAAGTAACATCTCGAGGTGTGTTGACTTGATGAATCGTAAGTTACATGGATTGAAAATCCATGATTCACATATTTTGTTACAACAGTTACTACAATTGGCATTGTATACATTATTACCTGAAAAAATTACTGCTGTTGTACTCCAGTTCTGCACATTTTTCAGAAAACTATGTGAGAAATCGCTACATCCATTTCATCTTGACAACCTCCCGGAGAGGTTTGTATTGACCCTTTGCGCAATGGAGATGATCTTTCCTCCATCCTTTTTTACTGTAATGATGCATTTAAATGTTCATTTGGATGAGAAAGCTAAATTAAGAGGCCTTGTTCATTATTGATGGATGTATCCAATTGAGATGTACTTTATTTATATGTTTTCTAATTAAGTAAACAATTCTTGGTACTTAATTAAATGCATAATTATGTTTATTTTATTTCACAGATATCTTGGGCATTTGAAATCATACGTGAGAAATAAAGCTAAACCAGAAGGCTCAATTGCTGAAGGATATGTGGCTGAGGAGTGTATTACCTTTTGTTATCTATACTTGGATGATATTGAGGCAAGATTTAATCGAGTTGGACGTGTTGATGACACATCGAATCAATATCAAATACATCAGAAATCCAAAATATTTCCTGCTATTGGCCAATCAGTTGGGAGGACCTCAAATGTGACACTGACTGAATTGGAATTATTACAGGCACATAGATATGTGCTGCTGAATAGTGAAATTTCAGATCAATTTATTGAAGAGTTGAAGATACAAACAAAGAGACGAATGAGAGGCTGAACACGAAATGAGAAAGATATAACGAAAGCTGATAATAAAGAGCTTATAGAATGGTTTGCACGACGTGTAAGTTCATAAATATTACAATAAATATGAATATTAGTTTGACACATACATTTTGTAAATCTAATAAAGTATATTTCTTTTTTTAGATCATGAATACTGATACTCGAGCAGAGGTGTTAGAATATTTGAAGTTTCTTACTAGAGGTCCTCTAAAAGAAGTTAGAAAGTTCGACGCTTATAATGTGAATGGCTTTTGATTTCGTACAGTCGATCAAGAAGTGGGTTTGAGAACACAGAATAGTGGTATATTTACATTTACTGAAGTGGAATACTATGGAAAGCTGCATGATATTATTGAATTAAACTACCCCCGACATTTTTTGGTTGTTTTATTTAAATGCAAATGGGTCGATATTATCAGAGGCATTAAAAGAGATTCCTTGCTATATACTTTTTTGAACTTCTCTCGCTTGATAGATGTTGGTGATTGTGAACTGCATGATCCATATATCTTAGCATCGCAAGAAAAAATGGTATATTATGTGAATGATGTTGTCGATGAAGGGTGGAGTGTAGTTACTCACGTAATACAAAGAGATTTGTATGATATGGGTGATGAAGTGGAAAATTTGACCTCTGAAATTGAATTTAATCAGCAACAGGAAGCAGAATTATTTTTCCATCATGATATTGAAAATATTAGTCTAGCAATGATGAATGAAGTGGATGAAGCAATGGAGCAGGAAACCGACATGATTTAAGGGGAAAATGATTGTATGTACAATTATTTATTTATTCAGCAACCACTTGTTTCATTTCTGCAGTCATTCATTATCATTGTTATACATATTTTGTCTGTTAGTACTCCATCTGTTATCATTTTTAATTTTTTTTCTGCATAATTTTTTTGAAATATATATTCTGAACTTAATTTTATTTAATTAAATGACAGGAATTCCAAGGAAGAAGCGTTACATTATTTCATCCAGTTCTACGACAGATGACTATCCATCTGGCTCCCTCCCCATGACATCTGATGCACCAGCTGCCGAAACCCCTGCACCATCTCCCCCTGCACCATCTCTCACACCATCTGTGGATGTCCCAGTAGAGGCTGAGTCGTCGACTCCCCCTTCAGGAGCCTCAGCAGTGGGGCAGCGACGCGCCCCTTCCAGTTCATCCCGGACATACTGGAGTGTCACTATCATAGGTACAAATTTTAATTAAATAAATTTATTGCATTTTATTTATACTAATTGTTTTCTCATTGAAGATGAAAAAAATGCAACCATGGAGAAAAAAAATAAAAAGTTCAGATGTTTGGAATCTGAATGGCGAGAAGATTGTTATGCCATTCGATTCTTACAAGGTCCCTACAAATGATGCCACAGGGTTGCTTGGCCAGATTCTAGGCCAGCTGGCAGTGGAGCCCATTTCCCTTCCCATTTCATATGATGATTGGAGACATATGCCTCCAAGATGGAAAAATGAAGTGTTTGATTCTCAAATAAATGTAAATTTATTACATTATGGTTTAATTGAATGTCATGTTACTAATATGTTCAAAATGAATTTCTGTATACAGATGTTCTTCCACTTTATCGTTGCTGATGTGATAGCACGGAAGTGGACATTGAAAAATCTAGGTAATAAGTGGAAAGATTTTAAATGGAGATTGTGGTGTGATGTCAACGATGCTTCGTTGACCGCGCTGCAAATGTATGAGAAGCTACCCAGTGGGGTACCGAAAGAGAAGTGGAAAGTGTTTGTTGACAGAAATCGGGATCAGAAGCGGATGGTATTGAAATATATATATTATTATATTATCCTCATTTTACATTTATACATGTATATGAAAATGACATGACATTAAATACATCATTATTAAATTGCTTTCTTTTTATTTTAGGATCTATTAAGACAGAATGCGTCAAACCGAGCGAACCAAGTCATCCCGCACACTGCTGGCTCAAAAAGTTTTTCTAGAAATCAAAGTACATTGGTAATATTTTAATTAGTTTAAATATTTATAAGACAATATTATCTGTTTAATATATTGAATTGTTGATTTATCTTTTATTAATGAAGACACAGAGTTTAGGCCATGAAGCATCCAGAACTGAAATGTGGTTGGATGTTCACAAGAAATCAGATAAATGTTTTGTTAATGAGTCTGCTAAAGAAGTTGGGGTATGAAGTCAATTTTTTATCATAATAACTTATTATCAATTTTTTCTGTGTTAATATATATTGATATTTTATTTATAGGTCAAAATTAAAGAACTATGGGATGTCAATCCTGCACATTCCTACTCTGTCTCCCAGGATGACCCGGTTGCTAAAGTCCTTGGGAATGAGCATCCTGGGAGAGTGCACGGGATGGATTTGGGACCCGTGCCATCTGAGGTTTTTAGTAGGCCACAGGGGATAACTGCTACATCTACTCATGACTTTAGTCAGCTCATACCCAGAGATGCTAAGAAAGAGATTGTTTCTTTATGAAACACAGTTCACCAGCAGGGGGATCAGATATCTACATTGCAGAAAGAGTTGATTGAACTACGTCAGCAGATGAGCAGATATGCCCCCATTGAGAGTGCATCGATTGGTGGTATGCAGGTAAATCACATAAAATCAAAATAATTTAGTTTTCTAACTTTCATTTCTTTTAAGTTTTAATATAAATATGTAACCGTATTTAATTTTCAATATAATGTTCTTACCGGTGACAACACAAAGTGGAAATGAAGCTGGAGAGGGTGACGATGAATCATCGGACCCTGAGTAGTCATATTGTTGATGTGTTGAACAAAAATGGAAACGATTGGTTTGTATATGTAACATTTGTGGCACATAGTTTCCACCACACATTTTCATGTCCTAAAATTTCTTTGATTTCTCATGTTTCTTTTTATGCATTTTATTGATTTATGATGTTTCCTTTTATGTCTTCACTTCTCGATTGTGGTATACATCGTTCCATTTAGGACTGTGTTTGAATCGGTAGTCGAGATTTTGGATGACTAGGAGTTAAACCCACTAGTGATGTGTTGAACAAATTGGGTCATTTCATAGTGATCAAGGGGATAGTGTTGTTAACACTTTGGTGAGGCCCATTGTTGAAAATGTCTGATTTAAGCGTCAAAAGTATCTAAACATGCTCTAGCTCTTCTAAAATGTCATGAGAATTTTCTAAATCAAGGGTGGTTCACTAAGATATAGGTGTGACTGAGGGGTGATAAATTATCATAAGTCCATGAATATAGGCAAGAATACTTTATAAATTAAAATATAATCTCGAAGATGGATGTCTACTTGACGCACAATTGGTATGTCTTATAAAAACATGAATTTTAAGAAAATAACTTCTACCAAATACTTCAATATTAGGATGGTTACAATGGACCATTTCCAACCATAACTGTTTTGATCATTGAACTGTTATTGCATGACTTGAACTGCATTCCCAACACAATTTCCACTTAATCATGGTCTGTCTGGTAATTATTACCTATCATTATATCCCTGAATTATTTATATTATTATTCTTAATTCCATTTTTTGATTCATTACAAGCTATCCGGTCATGAAACTTTAATTATTGGAATTCCAGAACATTCTTCTTTACCATTCATGACTATTCTTTCTACAACCACTCTCCCAAAGGTTACATTTTCCATGACCTATGTGATTCTCCCCACCATAGGATTTTAATATTCATCATTTTAATAAAAATAGGAATCTAATTCTCATGAAAAACACTATGTCCACCACTATACATGGTTTCTAGATGTGAGTCAACATGATTATACCATGTTCCATCACGACAATCCATCCTTGGCATACACTGAAGCCTCATCTGGAACTAATATTCCATCCTTGAACAACCTGTGGTTCACTTCCTACCACATAGATTTACATCATCCACTTAATAATAAATAGAAATGGTATATTCATAATCACATGCATTATGAAATCCTCATTCCATGCGCACACATTCAATCAACATCAATAACTACATCTTGAACTTTAACCCAGATTGATGATGTTATAAAACTCGATCCTCTTACATAGTCATCCATAGAACTAGGATAACATAGATTTTCTACTAAAAACTCTAGTCTACATCACTCACCACAACATAGTTAATACCTAGGTAACCTCACCCAGGGAGTGATCGGTTAACACAACCTTTTTAGATCCCACAACCCTAAACCAAGTAGTTATGTGATAATACCCCTCAAGGTGTTACCTGTGATTTCATCCCTCAGACTCTCAGAGACTAGAAATTTTTTCACAAAACACCACACAACTCTCTCCACCAAACATTAGTTAAAAAGTAAATTTATATGATAATGAATACTAAATTGATGTTACATCAACGAAATGGGAACACTCATTTCATATAATTCATAGGACCAATGACACCGTGCATTCTTGGTATTTTCTAGCCTACTCAAAAAATCAAACCCAAGGGTCACGTTATCCTACATAACCATTTAACATGGATGATGACTTCTTGAGTCATACACCTTGGAAATTAAACTCACACAACTAACTAAACTAAATAAAATTAGATTGGCATGTCAGTACCACTAATCTCAAGCATTAAAGATGCTCATAACACCTAGAAGTTTTACTTATCTCATGATCGCCTACCAACTTGGGGAATCATTCCACAACTAAAGTCTTACTCAATCCCAAAATACATAAAAAACACATTTTGTGACCAAAAACTAAAAAGATGCATCCAATGATGCTTAATATCTCCAAGGATGCTAGAAAAACTAGGTTAACCCCTCACATAACACGAGGAATCAACTCTAATTCTAGGTTTATTCCTAAAAGGTCACTAGAATCTCCCACCTAACCTATATTCCAACATAATAAGATGTCAACTAAGACTCACTGGAAATATACACATTTCTATAAAATCTATATCCCAATGTAACTCTAAAACTATTCCCACAATAGGATTTTTTATAACAATATATTTCTAATGTGTTATTTAAGCTATTTCATCCGTTCAAATTTATTATAAGAATTAAGGATGGTTTCTAGGCCACAAAACAAAAAAAAATCATTATATAAATGGGTTGGTACTAATATAACTACTAATTCATCAATTATCAATTTTTATAAGTAGATTGAAATCGCTATGGATGATCTATCCAAAGAAAGTGAAGTTATAAGATTTAGTGGAATCCAGTTTGGGATGTTACAATGTTGTATCAATGGAGTTTTATCTTCCTAGTATTTACTATTTAGGATATTGTATACATGAGTATGATGAATGTGTTGGAACCCTTGATGGATATCTGACTGTTGTGTTAATAATACTTTCTCTAATAAGAAGTCTTATTTTCAAGAGTTTCAGATTTTTGTTCTATTTTTAAATATTAAAGTTGTATATTATTTCTCATTGAGAGAAAAACAAGTTTTCTGGATGTTGTGATTTATTCTGGATATTCAGCTCTTGGTCATTGGTGGGAGGCCAGAGATGGTTTTTTCTGGTTTTATTTTTTTTCAGGGCAGTGGTGCAGCAGAAGCAAAGAATTATTTTTTTTATTCTGGGCAGCTTTTTGCGGCGGTTTAAACCGCCGCTAAACCTAAAATAAAATTTAATTTTAGCGGCGGTTATAACCGCCGCTAAATAGGAGCATTATGGATGCCTCATTCCATGGCGGTTCTCGTGATTTTAGCGACGGTTTTACGGCCACTGGAATTTGATTTTATTGGCGGCGGTTATAACCGCCGCGAATAACGTGATATCCAGGGCTCGTAAAACCGCCGCTAAATTCAGGGAAACCGCCGCGAAATGAGGCAGTGACAACGCTTTCCTAAAACCACCGCTAAACGTAAATAACTGCCGCTAATAGATTTTCGATGCCCTATTAGACGGCGGTTTCTGTAAACCGCCGCAAAACAATGTAGCGGCGGTTTAAACCGCCGCTAAACAGCGATTCTGTTGTAGTGATACCACTTTGTAACATCCTAGACCTAGATACCACTGAAAGGTGTTCTGAGCCTAGTTGGTGACGTGACCTCAAGCACATCTCCCCAAATACCAGAGGCTTCCAAGTAGAAGAGAGGCCCTACGGTGTGTCTATGTAGAGACTATTCCCTCTTATCAGAGTGTAATGCAATAGAATATCAATAAAATTCAATAGTATAATAATTATAACAATCATATAATATGTAAACTATAGGAATAGATATCAATACTAAACAGTAATCTCACATATATAATTATCATGTTATGAGTCTACAAAATATCCAAAACAAGTATACATGGTAGGTGTACAATACATGTAAACAAATACGAAAAAGTCCAAAAAATATCCAACTATAATCATGAGCCTCATCTCAGTCCTATACTCCCCTACTCTTATGAAACAATCAAAAACCTATAATATGATGGTTTCCCTTATCTATACCTGCATCCAAATAGTATTTTCAAGTACCCAACGATGGCCCAAATAGTTTGTGAGATACAATCTCAGTAGGTAACCACCGAAAGGAATAATTTCTTCTAGTTAGTTAATATACAATAATAAAAATGTGCAGGAAATAATAGAATATGTAGAATAAGTACTGAAAGTAAACAACCCATAAAGGATCGGGTTTCCATCGACACCCATCATCTACTACCTAATTTAGCCTAGCCGTAAATTTCACTGAATAATATTCAGTCATGTATCAATTTATATTCAAGTTCATTTAATTATTCAATATCATTTAATAGAAATTCTAAAGACCTGACACGTATCCCAATTCCCCCCATAAAAATATATGTTCAAAGATGCCTTACTAGGCCATCTGAAATTTGTATGACATTGATTGATTCAAATATTTTGATTTTCTTGGTAGACTCATCATATAATCATTTCATTCATTAATTATTCAATAGACCCTGACCTTATCCTTGGAATTCCTAATTTTGAATCCAGGTATTGCTCAAGGTGTATCATGAACCAAGCACCTTACAAGCACATCATAGGCATTCCTGTTGGGAATCCTGGTATCACTATGGGTGTGGTATAAAAACACCACAACTCATGTCCATCCTTGGAGGCCCACTAAGGGAGCCTATGTGTCACCCATGGTGTATATGATCACCTACCCCTTTGAGTCCATCCTTGGAAATCGATAAGGAGTCTAAGTATCGCATATGCATATAACAGTAAGCCCCACGAGTTTGTCCTTGGAAATCCATATAAGGAGTACAAGTGTCACTCAGGTGTAAGTAAGGCAATAGCCAAATGATCCCATACATGGAATTAATATGAGAACCCATGTTTCACCCAAGGCATATGAAAAACATGCATTTAATCAATATAATTTAACTATGTGAAGGTCAACACCAAGAACATCTCATTTCAATATCACCTTAAAAGGTGGTTGAAGGCACAAGCTAAGCTTAGAAGTCTTGGCCTCTTATTTATCTCCCATGGGAATTTCATTATAATGGAATATCATTCTTAATCAACCAAATACATGTAAAGAGTGTAGGTACATAGATTACATTCCATTTTCTGTATCAACTCAATTTACCTTTCAAATTACAACTATCAATTCAATTACAATTGAAAATTCAATATGAAAAATATCATGTAAAGGGGTAACCACACACCTAAAAGGAAATTCAAGATGAAAATCCACCCATGTTAGTCCATTTAATTATACAACACACCCAAGGGTTGGTTTCACTTCAAGGTTATTAACCTCTATTCATTTATCAATGGGTTTTGTTAATTACATAGGCTATATTTATCGATTTAACTCTAGGGTTAAATTCCATTTCAAGATTATCACTATAATAATTAGGAAAATGACACAATGAAATATATATAATCACTTATACTTTTAAGGAAAATAATTAGACCACCTACTGTAGGTTTTTAGTGGATTCCTCATCTAGTATCAGCTCCTGATTCAACTTAGATCTGTATAAAATCAAAGAAGAGACAAATAATCTAAAATTATAACATATTAACTTACACCTAAATATAACCACTGATACTAATAATAATGATAAATGATATAAAAGTAATTGAGATCTTATCATGATAGATCTGATGCTTCTAATGGATCTTGATTCTGAGCTCAGATGGAGGAGATCCTTCAATTCCTAGTTTAGGTGTCAAAATGAGATCTCAAATCTCATGGTTATGAAATGATATGATAATATAAATAATAGTTGAAATAAAGGATTAAATGAGGGGAAAATGGTAAATCCACCAAAATCCCTAGGTGACATGGTTTGGCTGCATGTTTGGGTCAATCGTTCGCAAACCGTGCAACCATTGCTGTAGGAAGAGGCAATTTGAATGGTTAATGCGCATGGTTTGACTAATCGTGTGCAACATGTGAAAAAATCCAATGTCAAAAGTCTGTAGTTTTTTTCACAACTGTGCTCCCCAAATCACATGGTTTATAAAACCGTGCATCCTTTAGCTTCCCATTATCCAGTCTTTCATGGTTAGATGTAACCATGTCGCCTGCCCCGCATGGTTTCTACTAACCACACACCAAACCTATTTCACCCCAAAAGTTGGGTTTTTAGCTCTGAACAAGACACAAACACCCCCCAACATCTTCATAAACTCAAATTTCATTCATATTAGGTAATGATTAAGCATTTAAACTGAAATTTATAGAATAAAATGATTTCATACCTCAAGAAAGACTTGGGTTCTTACAATATTATCTATAACAAAATCTTTTATCATATGAGTATCATGTTTTATTAACCTTTTAACAAGGAATTTCATGAAATTATCTCACACTAAAATGATGATCCCCTTTAAAATCCATCATATCCATTAGTGGTAAAAGATCCATATTTCCCTAATCTTTAGGTTGATTTAGTGTTTCAACCATTTTTTATTTATTTAGGTAGGGAATCATCCCAATGGTATCATATATGATTCTTTAATTGTTGAGCAGAAAACCCTTTATCCAATCCATCATATGGTTAAACTCCACTCTATTAATCTGGTAACCTAATTCAATTAAGGTCTCTCGACTATTTTAAACCAAAGAAAATGACAAAAAACAAACTAATAAGGGACAATCTTGGGGCACCCATCTTTAGCCAGAACTACCTAATAGGACAATATAGAGTTACTTATTACTTTTTTCCTTACACAAGATAATCCAGACACACCCTTATATGGTGTAAAACTACCTAGTTATATGATAAAGGTCTTGAAAAGTGCCACTTTAGAAGTAGTATCACACTTAGTTATTGAAGGTTATTTAGTATCACACTCTGATCTCTTTTTATTTCATTTTATATAGGTTTCCTTTCAGTAAATTTAGTTTAGGATCCTATTCCCTCCACAAAATCAATATGTTCAAACCATATTTATGTGTAACCCTTTACAAAACCCACATGTTTTTGTTACTCAAAATAAAAAGTAAATTATATTCATACATATCTTAATTCATCATATGAATAAGGTACACGAACAATTAATTTAATGATCTAGAATTATTTGATATTCAAAATTTCCACTTGTTTAATCCTGAATGGATAGATATCCAACCACATTAACTAACCTAAACAAGGTATAATATTCTAGGTAGGTAGGTAGGTAGGTATTCCAACCACAAGTCCCTCTACCCAAAGTGTTAGGTCCACAAGGCTGAATACCCTGAGAGGGGGGTGAATCAGGGTATGACTAATTTAAAATTAACGCTCGTTCTGATCTTGTTTCGATGTTAAGCGAAACACTCTTCTCTCTCTTTCCTGTTGCACAAAGTAAATAGAAAGTAAAGTATGCACAAGACACAAAAATTTTACTTGGTTCACCACAAAGGGCTACGTACAAAGAGCATACGCGGACAAGTTGTCGGTCGTACCAAATTCCACTAATCTTCACCAGTTGTGGATTACAAGGTTCGGGCTAGATCACTCCTAAGCCTAGGCTCACTGCCTTTACAAGTTTAGGGTCAGCTCACTGCTTTCCCAAGGGTCACTCCCTGTTTCTCTCTCTCTGGCTCACTACCAGTAGAGAGGATCACCTTCTTTCTCTTCCTTTGCTCACTGCTCTTGGAAGGAATCCACTCACAGTTTATAGACCTGTAGGTCTCTTCATTTGCATGGAAGAATGCATCTTCTCCTATATGTAGATGCTCTGTTGAAGTTCAACTTTCATCTGTAAATGAATCTCTCTTTTCACCGAAGGTATCGGGCAAACCTCAAGCTTCCACGTAGCCCGAAAATCACTGCTGGAAATAAACCTTACATGGCGCGTAAGTCTAACTCGGCGCGCAAGTATCGGTGTGCAAGTCACAACGAGTGTGAAAATCCACCTAAGACACTTGCGCGACACAATCTTCCCCAAATCCAAACTTGAGAGACTCTCTTTATTTTACGCCCAAACCAATATTGGCGCGCAATTTCCAACTAGCGCGCAACTTCTCACACTGGCGCCCAACTTCACTTGCGCGACCCACACACCACTTGCGCGACCACCACACCTGCGCGACGAGAGCTCTGATTTCTCAAAGTGTTGAACTCCGGTAAAGAATGAAGAGGGGTGGTCCAGTATTTATAGGCATTTGGTCACCCCTGTGCGACAGCGCGCAACTCTCCCTTCGGCACGCAAGTCTCGGTGTGCAGATCTCTTCCCCTGCAAGTCACTTGCGTGACCCACTTCCAAACTTGCGTGAACCTCTTTCTTTTTCCATATTTTGATCTTCAGATCTTGGAAAACCATAGGCGCGCAAGTTCTCAAACTTCCAAGGCATCGGCGCGCAAGTCACCTGCGCGATCTCACCAAAACTTGCCCGAACCTTATTCCTTTTCCATATTTTGATGATCTGATCTTGAAAAAAATATGGCGTGCAATTTTCCAAGCTTTCATGTACACGACGATCAAGTCCCTTTGCCAAAAACCAATTTTCTTTATTTGTCAATTTTCAGGCCCAAAAATTTGGAAAACACTGGAAAACGGCGCCACATTGTATCTGTTCTTCTTGTACCGCCTCTAGATCGTCCATTCCATTATCGACGTTCTTGAATCAAACATGGATCATTGACCACAGCTCTTGAACTCGACATTCCACTATGAAATCCTCTTTGTCAACAAATTTTCATGTCATTTTTTTTCTTTGTCAACAATCACTACTCAGATTTCCACTTTGTCAACAAACACAATCACCTCAAAAAAATACTTAAATAATGCCTTGAGGGATTTTTTTCCAACACAAAGATACTTTACTCCAGAGAGAATCCAATTCATCATAACTCTAACACTTAATTTACACAAACTATATTCTATAATTAAATTCAAGATAATAACTTCAATTACAAACTATGGTCAAGGAAGATGAAAAACTAAGTTCATTATATAACTATTCCTAGCATGAAAATGCAAGACTCTATCCTATAAGAAATTTATCATATAAAATTTGGAATGAAAACATTCATAATATAAGCAATTTATAACTATGAATAAAATAGGGAGTACAATTTAAATAAATGAACAATTTAGATATTTAAATATGAGATAAAAATTTATGAACAATTCATAAATTAATGATAATTATAGACCTTTTATTATTTGAGCTTTATATTATGGTTGCAAATTAAATTTTTATTTTCCAAAAACTTTTATGGAAAAAGTGAGAAACCAAAGTTCAACCACAAAAGGAAACAACCAAGTCATTAAAGAATAATTTAAGCCTACTAGAATTAATCTCCCTAAATAGTTTCCAGGAGACATCACTAACCTAAGTGTCTGGTTCATCCATTAGAAAATCTTCGAACCGAAGGGCCAAATTATCCCAGGACTGTATATACTCATCAAGGATGATCTTACCATTATTGAATTCTCCAAAAACGACCAGTTCCTAATTGTCTATCTATGCATATTTCTCATCATTGAGATCCATCCTTAATAATCTACCCATCATTTTAGCGACTTCTTCTTCAGTAGTATTGGGAGACAAAACCTATTCGACCACTTCTTCTTTTGATCTCATGATAAATTCCAAGGATTGATCAAGCGCAACACCTAACTTATACTAGTTTCCCATCTTCTTGTCTTTCAACTTCTTTGTTGACAATGTCTCCATAGGAAGAGCCAAAAAGTAGTAGTCCTCCATTTATAGATTCCCTTCCTCCCATCCATGGAGGGCTGACCGGATCACCTTCCAACTCCTAAGCTATACCCTCAATCTCTTTATTATCATTATCATGTTTAACATAAAAGATGAGGCCAAAATCATATCATTCAGAATACGAATTCAAAAACCCTCTCCCCATAAGAGTGTCATCACCATCAACATGCTCAACATGAACCTTATTCACCTCAGCAACCTGGATTCCAACAAGGTTTTCAGAAGAGTTTTGTTGTGTGACAAAGACCTCCATGGAAGAAAAATTCCCAGAGAAGCCTCCATATAAATCCAGTCTCAAGTCATCAACGTCAATAAATTCAAAACGGTTAGAAACTATAACATTAGGGATGGTTATTTCTGGTCTCACGCCACTTGTTTATTTCTCCCATCCCGTATTGTCTTCACTGTGTATAAATGCCCCTACATTTTTGTCATCTGAATCCTACCAATTCTGAATATCTTCCTCTTCATTTACCACTCCTATTTAAACCACATTAGGATCCTATAATGTTTTACTCATTGGGCTTGTATATTTAGTTATACACCTCCCTCCAAGGTCAAGCATCAATTTATGGAAAATGTCAGCAACTTTCGGCTTAGGGAGTGCCAACTAAGCCTCCTTCTTTGAATGGTTGTCCTTAATTGGTAGGCCAATAGCAGTATTAGCAGTCAGCCCAGAGCTTACACTAAACTAATCCCATTACACTAAACTAATCCCATGTTGCATGAATTTAATCATTAATTCAATCCCTATAACCTTTAAAATTTATCCCCAAGCTCTTAATAATATCTTACCATTATTTTATAAGTTCTATATAAAGGTAGGCGATCTCTCTCACTTATTTTCAGTTGAGGGGCGTTCTTGGTTTTTAGACTTTGGAACCTCAATTTTAATTATAATCAATTTTTAATAAATATACCATTACAATAAAATCTATGTTATATGAATGAGAAATCCATTATCCCTACTTGTTATATGCTTTATCATAGGTGTAACTATGATTAAGTAAGTGATCCTATCTTTATCCTCTTTATTTAGGAACCTTATTTATATTATGTATTTAAATTTACACTTTTTATTGTTTGGTTAAATTTTATACATCCTTATTACTATCATGAATAAATAAAAGTAATGAAATACCCCTTATACCCTCATTAAACCCTTCAATTAATCTTTTTTACCCCCTTTATGCAGTTGAAATTATCTTTCAATTTCTTCATGAAAAACATTAATGTAGGGAATAAACATCCAATTTTCCACTTAATGTTATTCACGTAGATGCATCCTGTAGACGCCGAAAAAGTCCGTTGTTCCCAAACAAAGCTCCGAATGCGGAAAGCGAGGTCATATTTGGAGTCAGAAGCACGTTTCGGAAGGCCCGGAGGCCTTGCGCGGAATTTTGGAGGCCCGCACGCAAAGTTGAAGTGCGGCGCGCAATCCTCCCGGGATGCGCGCAATGCACCGGGCCGGTGCGCAATTTTGCGCGCCCGCGGCCCGCGTGACTCCCTTGCGCGCCGGGGCCCCGATTCCGCGCCCACGAAGGAAATTTCGCGCCCGCGCCATGAATTGCGCGCCGGCGGCGAGATTCCGTGCCCGGGGTTGCCTATAAATACAAGGCGACCCCCAACGTTTTGAAGGTTGCCAGAATTCGAAGGGTCGCTCGTGCGCGCAATCCCACCCCCTCCGCGCGCAATGCTGATCTTCAGGTAACCTCTTTTATTTCGCGCAAGCAAGCCTCGGGGTTCGCCTTCGCGCGCAACCCCTTTGGCTCCTTTCCTTTGACCAACTACTCACCCAAAGGTCGTCGCGCGCAAAAGAAGACTCTTGCGCGCAATTTCCCCCCGGGTGCGCGCAATCCAGCCCGATTGCGCGCACCCCCCTTACTAAGTGTCCATTCGTTAAAGAATGGGCCGTTGCCCCCGCGCGCTATCAGAGGCCCGGTGCGCGCAATGTCCATCTTCCGCGCGCAAAGCGTTGGCCCAATTGCGCGCCAGCCCGCCCAATTGCGCGCCGACCCGCAGTATTGCGCGCCAAGCTTCTCTTTTGCGCGCAAAACTTCCAGGGTCGCCCCCTTTGACCCCCTGAGGGTACCCGCCTGCGTGGTGCCCGATGATCTTCATCCCGGATGCCCGCACCGTGTGTTGTCTTCCCGTGCGGCCCTCCAGGCTCGCGCGAAGTGAAACGGACCCATCGGCGGCACTATCTCGTCCGCGCTGCAAGACGTTAAACTGCCAAGCATCTTCGTCCTCAACACACGACGTTAAACTGTACTTCGTCCGGCAAGACGTTAAACTGTCCGCATCACCTGATCCCGTGCCCCGCACGCAGGGTCCCCCCCGGTTTGGATGTGGCCCCCACCCGCTCGTCTATGCAGGGATGTCGGGATTGCCCCTCTTTAGGGATGATTTATTGGAGTGGCCTTCGCCCACGGGGGTAGGGTATTACAAACCCCTAGTTTCTTGTGGGGGAATGCACATGTGTATCTCCATTGTGCTTCCCCACTTCCGAAGCCAGTAGAGGGCGTGACAGGGATCGAGGTGTCTCTTACCTTCGGCCCAAGTCGCTCTCCAACTGAGCTTTGCCGCATATGGTCCTCCTTAGAGTGTAAGCCCCAAACACCAGCGTCCAGCATGACGAGAAACTGTGATCCACCCAGCAGTTCCATCCCCCTCTGTGCGAGGTGTTTCGGTTCAATCCTCTGTCCGGCAGCCTCGACCTCCTTGTGAGTTGGCTTGCCATCGTCCAGCATGACGTTAAACTGTATATCCGAACTACGCTGACTTTGATCCGCGCTAACGCGCGGTACGTAGGAAGCCTCTACGGGGTCCAAGCTCTTCACTCCATTATCCATCCTGACCCTTACCCGGGCCACCACATCCCGGTGGGGTCATGCCATTTCATTCCACTCCCCTTCACTCGAGAAGCCACCCATGTGCTGTCCCCAGCATCGGAGGTTCCCCACAAGGGGTTCTGTCATCTGATCCACTCCTTGTGTTGATCAGTCCGATGTCGTCCCCGCTGGACGTTAAACTCGTGGCATACCCCATGTTAAACATGGGAAGCTGAGGAAAACCTCAGGTAACGCAGTTCCCCGTACCCAGCACGGGATGCCTCAGGCCATCACGCCTTCGAGAAGCCCTATTAGGGACGGAAGGCAGACATGCAGAGCCGCAGTGTTAAGACACGCCCCCAACACCCGGAGCTACCCGGTCTCCTCACCGCGGGTTTCTGCCCCGACCAGACTCCTTGGAGCGTCCGGGCGGAAGCAGCGTAATTAACCGGTGTTCATGAAGATATGGCGCCGGGAACGAGATTCACGAATATTCTTAAATCTATGAGGGAGACCCGGATTAGGCGACGAGTTCCGAGGAGACGTCCACGGAAGGAGGAGCCGACATCCCATCATCCCGGTTTTGATCAAGGAGCAGACGTCCCTGAATAAGGGACGGATGCCGCCCGCCTTTGGAAAGCGGGACTGCGGGGCCACAAGCCGCGTTCCCATCCCCTCGGGTCGACGGGCGCACGCGCAAACGCGTCCCGGCGGAACAGCGTCGGAACAGAAGCCCGACGCACATCCGCACCGAAATAGAAAATGGTGAACCCGACGTGAATCTCTTCTCCTCAATACGAAGACCGATGGATTTCAGAGGTGTTGGAAGACCAGCATGTTGCCCGGCCGAGCATTCAGCACTGGGGCACGAAACCCGCCAGGGCTGGGGAAGGGAAATCGGGCACTCCGTCTCACGACGTCGATGGCCTGGGTTCCCCCCACGGAAGGCGTCGTGGCACTAATGGTTGATTGTCGATTCCTTTTCCTATCAGTGTTAACGGGTTCTTCTCCCTGCTTTCAAGAATCAGGTCGCCCAATCCAGTGCCCGATCACCGCCCGCCCACTGGCACAGGGGTAGGGGAAACACCGACGCAGCTACTCCGCGCGGTCCCGCCTGTTCCACAGCCGTCCTAGTAGCCGCAACTGCGGGGCAACCACGCCCTCTCTCCCCCTCGGAGGTCATCCAGATAAGGGTGATCAACAACTTAGTGCGGAGATATGAGGAAGAGGGAATCATCCCCACCAGGGACATGGCTCGCCTAGACCTCGAGGAAGCTGCATCTCGCCACCAACGCCGCCCCCGAGGGCCGCGCAGGGAGGCACCACCGCCTACCTCGACGTCCAACCGCTTCGGGAGTTTATCCCTGGAACGCTCCGACATCTCCTTCCCCTATGCGGATGAGGTGGAGGATGTCCGGGACCACCCTATCCGAGATTCGCTCCAGGGATCCGCGATAAGGGCTCCTGTCAGGCCACGTCGACACCACCGCCAGGCTTCTCAGGTCAAAGAACGGGCTTTCCACCTTCCTGCGCCGCTCATACCGACTCGTCTGTCCCGACGCCAACGTCGGGCACGAGCGGAAGAGGATGCCCACCTTGGGGCCCTAGCAACAGCGGCCGTGTTGGCCCAAGCCACTGGTGGCTCCAGTCACCAGGCCCCTGCGCATCCTGAGCAGGGGCACTTCTATGCCCGACCTGGATCGAGGCCCCGACCGCCCCAAAGGCAGGTTGGGTTGACTCTCCCGGTTGCTGGTACAGGCAATAGCCACCGCGGACTACCTCGCGGTAGCGCTATTCACCAGTAGGGTCTACTCCGTGCGGCCGATCCAAGAGGCATGGGTGATCCCACCTTTCGATCCCGGCCCGGAGGCCTGCTCGGAATCATCTCTCCCCGCGTCCCCTTTGATATCTGTCCCGGTGCTCCTCGCGCCTTGGTTTCCAGTCCTCTTGGCCCCAGCACCGGTGCCAGAGGACGCCAGGACAGAGATCAGCCATGCCCCGAAGAACCACCCAGGGGCAGGAAGGCGAGGCGTCGACGTCGAGTGAGGAATGTTAGGGAATTCCGGATAGAGATCCGACCGGTTCGTTTCTCTGATACAGAGGCGGAGTACGATTCCGCAACAGAGCCCTCCCCCCGATCCCGCCAGTTTGGGGCAGGGGTAGGAATGCGGCACGTCAGCCTCGTACTCCCCGAGAGCGAGATCGATGTGATCCCCGCTTCTCTCCGAAGGTATATCTGGAGTAGCGAGGGCCTGGTAGACCCCCAAGGATCAAGCTTGCGGTTGGTACCGGCCCCTCCGGAAGCGCCTTCTGCCTCGATCGGAGAAGCCGGAGACTTTTTCTGGGGACCGACGGTCGAACCACGATCTAGTTCACCCTCGGCGAGCACCGGCGCTACGGCAGGATGTTCTCTCGCCGGCCCGTCCTATCGTGATGCGGTAGCTGGGGCACCGCCACCCTCAGAGGGCGGCCCGGGATATGGAGGCCAATCGGCCTGCTCGCCGTATTCACCGCCGGCCAGCCCGTCGGCCCGGCGGCCCGCCTCGGCACCACTGCCGGTTCCCCGTCCATTCCCAGTCGTTGAAGAGGACCAAGAAGACCTGGGTCCCGAGTTTGAGTCGTGGAGCTTCTGGACCATCCTTGCAGAGGGCCACTTCCCTGAGAAGTTTTGGCCAGTCGCAGGACCGGACTTTGATGCACCAGAATCACTCACCCCAGATGAGTTCGAATGCTTCCGCCGAACTCTCCGGGAGACTCACTCCCGTCTTCACCGCCTAAAAATGCCATATCCCGGGATTCAAGTGCACCTGGAGGATATTGGTGAGCAGTGCCGTCAGATTGACCTGGCCACGCTCCCCGCGGTTCGGCACCCCGGGTCATTTGGGCACCATGAGGCCCTCCAACAACGATGCGTTGAGTGCTTTCAAGTACTCCGCAAGGTTATCGAGGAAGCCACCCCCCACGTGTATATCCGTGGATGGGGGCAGTACACTGCCCTACGCTTCAGTGCGATTCGCCGACAGCCCGATTCACTGGGTGGCCCTGAGGGTACGTCCCCAGGGACGGAAACGGTCAATATGGCTGACCTGTCGGGAGAGGGGAACGGCTTGGAACTTCTCGACGGGGGCTCTCCCCCTGAAGAAAAGCCGTTGTTGGATCCATCGGTAAGAGTTACTCGTCACCAGAGGAACCTCTTGGGTCTCCCCACACCCACTGAAGCACTGATGTTGAGCCGAAACGTCAGCAAAGGTAAAGAGCACGGCGGGGCTATAAAACCCGCCGACCCATCTGCCTCCATGCAGAGGGCAGAGGAGGATCCCAAAAAGTCCACGCTACGTCAACTGCTCGCCGAGTAGAAGAAGCTAGTTGACCAGCTCCTCGCCGAGCGCGCTGCAGAGCAGCAGCCTGACTACGGTGATCCTAGGCCAGGACAGCAGGGACAGGAACAACCACTCCTCGACGAGACTCTCTCGGGCAACCGTGATTATGTCGTGTTTGCCGACAGGGGATAGGTCATTGCCTATTGCAAGAGGGCGCGGTATGTTTCACCACACCCTCCCGAACGGCGTGACTACCTGAGAGACCCCGCTCGGATTCCTCCCGCTGCCCCAAGGGCCGCTCCGCCCGCCATCCCACGTGCTGCCGAGTTCGACGACCCGGTCGACGACCCGATTGAAGGGCCATGCAATGCGATCGTGGTTAGAGATCCTCGCCAGGACTAGAACCCATGTCCAGACGATCCGATGGCGTCACTCATCGCCCGCTTGGAAGCCTTGGAGACTCGGCAAGTGGCGATCCCACCGGACGGCAATCCATACCCAGCATGGGTGGATGACATGCCGGCACCTCCGGGATTCGGGAACCCCACTTTCGCCCCCTTCAATGGGACTGGAGATCCGCCACAGCATTTGGCCCATTTCAATTCAAGGTGTGGGCCTATGTTGGGAACTCCGGCGCAGCAGGAGGCCGCTAAGCTTCGCTGCTTTGTCCAGACACTGGAAGGGCCAGCATTTGTCTGGTACAGCCAGCTCCCCGTCGGGTCGATAACTAGCTGGGAGGACCTTCATAGACAGTTCCTCTACCAGTTCAGTTACACGACCCGGAAGACGAGTATCGCAGACCTCTTCAAGTGCAAGCAAAGGCCTGATGAGCGAGTCGTGGATTTCGTCGCCCGATAGAAGGGTCTCACGTATTCCCTTGACATGCCATTGACTCAGGAGCAGTTGCTGACAATGTGCGTCGGGAACGTCAAGACCGAGCTGGTCCCTTCCTTGATCACTCAGAATTACCCTGGAGGGTTCAGGGACTTCTCAGACAAAGCTCAACGTCTTGAGGAAGCCCTGCAACAGGCCAGTCAGGCACACCCGCTGCCTCCTATGATCCCTGCAAGGAGAGTCAGCAGGGCTGAGCCCGCTGTTGTTGCCCAGATAGAGGCCCCCAGGCCGTTGGAGCTGCTGCCGGTGAGGCCAGTTCCACAACCTCACAGGAATCCGCCTCCACGGGCTCAGTTCCCGGCCCAGCAGCGGCGGCCCCAGAACCGGCCGACCCCTCCGCATAATGTACCGCCACAACCCAGGCGAGATAATTAGGGTCCACCTCCTCGGCATGCCCCTCCATCCCCTCGTCAAGACCACGCTCCTAGGGCCCCGAGATACCTGACTTACTCATTTCACGAGGATCAGGTCCCCGGTTATTTCCGGAGCGCCCTGGAGCAGAGGATTGTGCGACTGCCTGAGTGTTGGAGGCCAGAGGAGGCACATCTCACGGATAACCCCCACTAATGCCCTTACCATCGGGCCCTGGGGCACACCATCCGACGGTGTTACGTGTTTAAGGATTGGCTCCAAGACCAGATTAACAACAATGTAATCAGGTTGGGCCCAGCTCTAGCACAAGTGGCGGGTGTGTTCATGGGATCATATGACGATAGTGGCGACGAGGACGAATGGCAGCTGGTCTCTGACCGCGGATCCCAGATGTATAATGACTGGATGGCCCGCAAGACGATCATCCGCGCCCATGGAATCATCCGTGTGCGCTTGAATCAGCCTGAGCCCCCAGAATATGCGGGTGCTGCTCCGGCATCGCTGTCCTAGCCTGCCTCTTCTGAGAAGAGCAAACGGCGGCGGCGCAAGAAGGAAGAGCGCACCCCGCCAGTTCCGCCACTATCCCGCACTCTCGGCGATTTCATGCCCCCGGAGATGGGGATCCCTCCTCGGATCCGCCCGGTGATGAATGATTCGTCCGATGACAGTTTTGGGTACGCTTCGGTTAATACCGTCGAGCTGGTAAATCCCTTTTCGGTTCCCGACGTTGAAGAACACCAGGTGGACCTCCCTAGTGTCCCCGGTCGTCGCCACCGTCGGAGGAACCGCAAAAACAGGAGTCGCTGGGGCACAGCAGTTGGTACCTCTAGCCAGGCCGTGCACACCACTGAGAATAGGCAGCAGGCTCAAAACCGAGCTCAGCGCGCGCAGCCCCCCCATCCGGGGATGACGGATTCGCCTCCGGCACCGTTTGTGGTGTGGGACCAGGCAGAACCGCCTCAGCCGCGCCGCGACCAGCTCCGTCCTGCCACGAGTCCATCCCGGCCCCCTGGCCCCAGTACGGTGACCACTTCCCGGGCTGTAACCAGTGAACAGCGAGATGCGCCAAGCTCCAGTCGGCCACCAGTCTAACCGGCAAGGCCCGTCATGCCTCCAACCGCAGATCAACCTCCTGTAACCAGGGGCTCGTGCTTGGAAAGAAAGTATGATGTCCTGAAGCACTTGTCCGACATCCCAGCAAGGCTCTCCATCCTTGAGGCTCTGCGCCTGTCACCTGAGATGCGCGAGGCACTCGCTGAATCCCTGAAGAGCCCCCTCCAGTTTGAGACGGAGGTTGCGGCTGCAGAGTCCTTTCACGCCGAAGCGATTGAGAACGCCAAATGTCAGGCAGCTATCTCGTTCTCTGGTAAGGATGAAGACCCTCCTATACAGGGGCACATTCGTCCGCTGTATGTTACTGGCCAGTTCAATGGCCTTGAAGTCCGGCACTGTCTTGTCGACACGGGGTCTGGGATTAACCTGATTCCAACTCGGACGCTCCGGAGATTGGGGTTGTCTGAGGATGACTTGATCCCCTCCGACCTCAGGATCCAGGGGTACGACCGCACCGAGCAAACTCCGGTCAGCAAGATACGTTTGAAGACCCAGTTCGGTGACCTGGTTTCCAACACCGAATTCATGGTAGTCTCTCAGGACACTGCGTACAACGTATTGATGGGCAGGACATGGCTCCACCTTCATGCGGCGATTCCCTCGTCATACCACCAATGCCTTAAATACTCCCTCAATGGTCGAGTAGGCGTGATTCAGGGAGATGCCTCTCCTTTTGCCTCATGTGAAGCCCGCTATCTGGACGCGGACTATTACAAGAGCAAGGATAAGCAGATCCTGGCAGGTGAGGTTGAGCCTGTCGCTGTTGAAAGTGATCCCTGGGCAAGTTTGGATGACGCTTACGTCCTCCCGATCCATCGGTTAGACATAGCCATGGTCTCGACGGCTTGTGAGTCTTCTGATGAGATGACCGTGACCGCCCATGCCAGCACCAGCGGCTCAGCAGGATCTGGTAGCCCCAATGCAGTTTCCAATGCAGTCTCTCCCATGGACGATTCCCCCCCCCCCCCCCCCGAGTGGAGAGGACATGGAAGATGCACCCCCAGCCTTTGAGGAGGGCGTCTCCGCCACGGTCGATGAGTTAGTACAGGTGAACCTTGGAACCGAGGCAGATCCAAGACCCACATTGGTCAGTTCCGCTATGCCCTCTGAGGAGCGGCAGCAGTACGTGGACTTTCTCAGACAGCACCGTGATGTGTTCGCTTGGGGCTATAACGAGATGCCGGGGCTAGATCCTCAGGTAGCCGTCCACCGCCTTGGTCTCCCAGCGAACCATCGCGGGTTCAAGCAGCCTCCCAGGAAGATGCACCCATTCCACGGTGCCATGGTTGAGGCCGAAGTTGACAAGCTTATCGAAGCCAACTTCATGAGGGAAGTTCAGTACCCCAGATGGCTGGCCAACATTGTGCCGGTCAGGAAGAAGAACGGGCAGATCAGAGTCTGTATCGACTTCCGCGATCTCAACCGCCACTGTCCGAAGGATGATTTTCCCCTTCCGGTGACAGAGCTGTTGATTGATGCCACGACAGGGTTCCAAGCCCTCTCCTTCATGGATGGATACTCTGGATACAACCAAATCCGGATGGCCCCTGAGGATGAGGAGTTCACTTCCTTCAGGGCCCCCAAGGTATCTTTTGTTACCAGGTCATGCCCTTCGGCCTGAA
Source organism: Viscum album (assembly GCA_963277665.1). Classification (NCBI taxonomy): domain Eukaryota; kingdom Viridiplantae; phylum Streptophyta; class Magnoliopsida; order Santalales; family Viscaceae; genus Viscum; species Viscum album. The sequence goes on from OY728139.1 coordinate 1,314,115,405, forward strand.
GAATGCAGGTGCCACCTATCAATGGGCGATGCACCGCATATTCAAGCCCATCCTCGGCACACTGGTGGAATGCTACGTCGACGACTTGGTGGTCAAATCGCACCAGCGTCAGGACCATCTCAAAGATCTTGAGAAAGTGTTCGGCTTCCTCCGGTCTCGCTGCCTGAAGATGAACCCGTTGAAGTGTGCCTTCGGGGTCACCTCCGGGAAGTTTCATGGATTTGTGGTATGATACCGGGGTATCGAGATCGACCCAGAGAAGATCAGGGCGATTAGCCAGATGCCTCCCCCAGGAAACATCCAGGAACTGCAAGGGTTCCAAGGCCACTTAGCCTATATACGCCGATTCATCACGAATCTGGCCGGAAAGTGTAAGCCCTTTTCTCGGCTCATAAAGAAAGGTGCCACATATGTATGGGATAAGGAGTGTCAGACCGCTTTCGAGGAAATCAAGCAGTACCTGCTTCAACCTCCGGTTCTGATGCCGCCTGTATCCGGGAAGCCGCTGGTCCTTTATGTGACCGCCCTGGAACGGTCCCTTGGTGCCCTTCTCGCCCAGAAGAACAACGAGGGAATAGAGAATAGCCTCTATTACCTCAGTCGCATGATCCTCGATGCGGAAGTTAGGTATTCCCCCATCGAGAAGAGCTGCCTGGCGCTCGTATTTTCCGTACAGAAATTACGGCACTACTTGCAGCACCACGAGGTACAGTTGGTTTCTCGGGTAGACCCGTTGAAATATATCTTGAGCCGGCCTATGTTGACTGGCTGTCTAGCGTGGTGGGCTGTGATTCTCCAGCAGTTCGACATCAGGTATGTGTCTCAGAAGGCCATCAAAGGGAAAGCATTGGCAGACTTTCTGGCTGCTCACCCGACCTCCGCGGATCAGCCGCTGGATCTAGGATTTCCTGATGAGGCCGTCCTCTCGGTCGACCGTGCCAATCCATGCTGGAAGATGCACTTTGACGGTGCCTCCTGGATCCCCACCTGTAGAAGACTCGATAATCCTAAGCTCAATAGAGTGGGCTTGGGTATCGTCTTCATTACCCCAGAGCAAGCCGTGCTGCCATACTCTTTCCTGTTGTCAGAGGGCTGTACCAATAATGAGGCAGAATACCATGCCCTCATCATTGGCCTCGAGTTAGCTCTCGAGATCGACGTGCCCCATCTTTGTGTGAAAGGGGACTCCGAGCTGGTCGTTAAGCAGATCAATGGCGACTATGTTGTCAGGAAGCCGAGACTTGTGCCATTGCTGGAGTGCACCCTCCTCCTGATGGCCCAGTTCCCTTCTCGGCCAGAAATTGTCCATATTCCCCGGTCGCAGAACGGTCGAGCAGATGCTTTGGCCAGCCTTGCTGCGTCACTCGCAGAGCCTGAACAGGACAACCTGATCATCCGCATGACACACTGCAGGCTCATCGCTCCCGTTATCCCGGAGGGAGATCGCGGCCCGTCGGTAAGTAATCTCACCACGGTTGCCCCTGTGCCTGGAGCCCCGAGTACCACAGATATGGCAGTCGAATCAGCCCCTTATTGGAGGACGCCTTTGGTTGAGTACCTCCAACATGGCATTCTCCCGTCGGATCGGGCCGAGCGCGAGCGAGTTCGACGCCGCGCATCGCAGTTTCTCCTCCTGAGCAGTCGCGGTCTGGAGCAGATCCTCTATAGACGCAGATTTGATGGTGTTATCCTCCGTTGCCTTCAGGGAGTTGAGATCCCATGAGTCATGCAAGAGGTTCATGTTGGTTCATGTGGTGCCCATCAGACTGGGCCGAAGCTGTCCCACCAGATTCGGAGGTTGGGATACTTCTAGCCCTCCATGCTCCATGACTGCATCGAGTATGCCAGGAAGTTCCATGCGTGCCAGGTTCATGCGAACTTTGTGCATCGGCCGCCGGAGCCTCTCCATACCACCAGGTATTCTTGGCCCTTTGCAGTCTGGGGGCTGGACGTTGTGGGACCTTACCTGCCGGCGACGGCTCGCCAGTTCCAGTTCATTCTGACCGCCACGGACTTCTTTTCCAAATGGGCAGAGGCGATTCCGCTCAGAGAGGTCAAATCCTGTTCTATCGCTGACTTCGTGACCTCCAACATCATTTATCGATTTGGAGTGCCTCACGCTATCCTCACGGATAACGGAGCCAATTTCCGAGCAGCCGAGTTGAAGAAGTTGTACGCCAAGTACAACATTCGCTCGAACCATACATATCGCTATCATGCGCAGGAGAATGGACAGATTGAGGCGTTTAACAAAACCCTCTCTAACATTCTGCAAACGATGGTTGGTCAGAACAAGAAGAGTTGGCCGGACAAGCTCCCCAACGCCCTCTGGGCTTATCGAACGACGACTCGCAATTCCACCCAGATGACCCCTTATTCCCTGGTGTATGGAGCTGAAGCCGTCCTGCCCATCAAGATCCAGTTACCGTCCTTGCGCACTGCGGTCTACGACCAGCAAGCGCTGGACAGAGCTGTTGAAGCCCGTCTAGTCGATTTGGAAGCACTGGATGAGAATAGGCTTCGCGCTTTGCACAACTTGGAGAGGCATCAAAGTAGAATGGCTCGAGCTTTCAATAAGAAGGTTCGCCTCCGCTCCTTCCTGCAGGGCGACCTAGTACTGGCCCTAAGAGCACCAATGATCCCCGGCAGGAAGCCGCCCAATTTGGAGCCCAAGTGGGAGGGACCTTTCGTCATCCACAAGGTCTATCCCAATGGCGCGTACTCCCTAGCGACTATGGATGGTGAGCGTGTCACTCCTCCCACCAACGATAGGTTCCTCAAGCAGTACTTTGCCTAAGCGTCCATCGTCCCGCATGACGTTAAACTGCACTTCGTCCCGCATGACGTTAAACTGCACTTCGTCCCGCATGACGTTAAACTGCACTTCGTCCCGCATGACGTTAAACTCCACTTCGTCCCGCATGACGTTAAACTGCACTTCGTCCTGCATGACGTTAAACTGCACTTCGTCCCGCATGACGTTAAACTGCACTTTGTCCCGCATGACGCTAAACTGCACCACGTCCGAGCTACAAGACGTTAAACTGTTCAGCATTCGTCCCGCATGACGTTAAACTGCACTTCGTCCCGCATGACGTTAAACTGCACTTCGTCCCGCATGACGTTAAACTGCACTTCGTCCCGCATAACGTTAACCTGCACTTCATCCCGCATGACGTTAAACTGCACTTCGTCTCGCATGACGTTAAACTGCACTTCGTCCCGCATGACGTTAAACTGCACTTCGTCCCGCATGACGCTAAACTGCACCACGTCCGAGCTACAAGACGTTAAACTGTTCAGCATTCGTCCCGCATGACGTTAAACTGCACTTCGTCCCGCATGACGTTAAACTGCACTTCGTCCCGCATGACGTTAAACTGCACTTCGTCCCGCATAACGTTAACCTGCACTTCGTCCCGCATGACGTTAAACTGCACTTCGTCCCGCATGACGTTAAACTGCACTTCGTCCCGCATGACGTTAAACTGCACTTCGTCCCGCATGACGCTAAACTGCACCACGTCCGAGCTACAAGACGTTAAACTGTTCATCATTCGTCATGCATGACGCTAAACTGCACCTCAAGAACTACGTGTGGCTTGATTCCCATCCTTATGGGATACGTAGGACCGCCTGAACATTCATGTTTCAGGCCCAGCCCCATCCTTCGAGAATTTCCATCCCATCTCGGGCCCTTGGCCCAAGTGCCTCTGGGTATGCGGCGTATGGTGTGAACGCGGCGCTATGCCCTCATTCACATTGGTTTTCTCGCCACGTTGTACTCCCCCCACGTTTGGGGATGCTTTCTGCTCCCCCCTTTCTTTTTTCGTCCTGCATGATGTTAAAATGCACTTCAAGAACTACGTACGGCTTGATTCCCATCCTTATGGGATACGTAGGACCACCTGAACATTCATGTTTCAGGCCCAGCCCCATTTCCCGGGAATCTCTATCCCGCGTTGGGCCTCTAGCCCAAGTTCCCCTCCTTTTTGTGCGAGGTTTATGGCGTGAGCGGGGGATTATGTCCTCATTCACATCGGTCTACTGGCCGTTCCGTACGCCTCCCCCATGTGTGGGACTACCTCACACCCCTCATCATCCTGCATGACGTTAAACTGCCTCTCAAGAACTACGTACGGCTTGATTCCCATCCTTATGGGATACGTAGGACCGCCTGGACGTTTGTGTTTCAAGTCCAGCCCCGTCTTTTGGTTGCTATCAGGGTGAGTCCTCTGACCCTTTCCGGTGATCTGTTAACATGTTTTGGGTACTCCGGTCTATGACCTGTAGTGTCGGATTCAATCCTGAAAAATCCTGTGTTACTTGTCAGGCCTCGCGCTTCCTCTTGTTCGAGCCTTCACTCAAAGGGATCCTCGTTAGCGGTTTGGATACGATGCCTCAGTGCTCTCCTACGGCTCCGGGTTGATTTACCGGCGGGTCCTGGGCCGCAAATCGATATGAATCATGCGCTTGAGCGGTTGATGCTCGTTTTCTTGCCTCATCCTAGGCTGACGCGATCAGATGTTGTGTTGCGAATATGGTCAGCGACATCCTTGATCGCCATGTCAGCTCTTTCAGGCTCTGAACATTGGTTGCGCAGTCCTCATCACACTCTGCCTCTGTGCGTTGTAGTGGAATCTCGACACTCTCTCTCTTCATACTGACCTTCAGTACACCTCTACACGTTAGGCAGGCCAACCAGGGTAATGGTGTCTTTCGAGGCTCCCACGATCTGAGCACCAAGGATATATGTTGATGTCCTCCCTAAGGGCCATGTGTAGCTAGACCCTCGTACCCATGAGGAGGAAGGATTCGCCCGAAAAATCGCGTTCTGGGCCCAGCATAGCTAGAGGCTAGCATCTCTACCCCTCGGGTGATAGACATATGCAGGCCCCTATCCCAGGATCCTTCTCCTGGAATTGTGCGTGACCGCAGGGCTGGGATGTGTCCCCACCTCCGCTGGGTCCGCCGTATCGCAATAAGCGGATTCCTCCATGGTCCGAACCACACGACCTTAAACTGTGTTGCCTGGTCTTACCACACGACCGTAAACTGTGATCGTCTTGGCTGCCCGACGAGAAACGGCACTGCATCGTGATGTTCTCCTCAGGGGACACTCACGTTGGGCGCTGGTTAATAACCACGCCATTTATCAATGCCTTTCATGGCTTGATTATTGTGGCGATGCCAGGGATTTTTTAATCACAGGCATGTCGCTGCACAAAGAAAAACCATCCACCTTTAAGGACAAACAAGAAATATAAAATACCGCTTCTTCTGGGTGCGAGGGCCAGACCCGCACCCCTCCCCGCGCTGGTGCCCGATTGTGTTGCGCCGCGCTTCAAGAACTACATGTGGCTTGATTCCCATCCTTATGGGATACGTAGGAACGCTCGGATGTTTGAAACTTTGGGTCCAGCCCCCCACCTCTTAGAGATTCCCCCTTCTCTGGGGAATCCGCCGCCTTCGGGTCACCCTCAAGGCATGTCCCTCGACCCCTTGTAGTGGTCCACCGGTGTCAAGAGTACTCTGGTTTATTTCCAGGAGGGTCAGGTTCCGCTTGGTCAGGTTCCTTCCACTTTTCAGGCTTTGTGCTCCCCTTCATTCGGACCCATCGCCTACGCCCTGGGTGGAACCCCCGTGAGCGGTCTGGATACAATGCCTCAGTGCTCTCCCACCAACTCGGGCAGGTGCCCCCAAGGGCCTCGGGCAGGAAATCGATATGAATCCTGCGCTTGAGCGGTTGATTCTCGTTTGCTGTCTCATTCCATCAACGGTCAGTGCGATATTGATGCTGCTTTTTCTCCACGGTCGGCAGTACTCCCATATCGTTACACCGGTGCCCCCAGTCCTTGAGTGAATGGCCGCATGATTCACATTACGTTTTCCTCCTCCCACTCTGACCAGGCGAAACCTCGACACTCTTGACACTATCCCTCAGTGCATCTTCACATATCCAGGGGATAGGACCACGATGTGGCGTACTTTGAGGTTCTTATGGTCCGAGCTCTAAGACCTTAAACTAAGATCTTCCCCTATGGTCCGAGCTCTACGACCTTAAACTAAGATCTCCCTAAACGGGGTTCTACGTCTCACATAACGTTAAAACTGCACTCTCAGAACTACGTGTGGCTTGATCTCTAGCCTGATGGAGTACGTAGGAACGCCCGGGCATCTCGACTCGGGTCCAGCCTCAGGGATCGCTAAGTCCCACCCCTCCTCGTCGCCGGCCGTCTGGCCTGGCTTCTGGTAGAGTGGTGAGGTTGTGATATTCTCCCCGATTCATCTCGGGATGCCCCATTTCAATGATGGGAAGCGACAGTTTCCTCGTCAAAGAGGTTCTGTCTGAGAATTGGGATGATTCACGGCCAGATTAGTGCATCCGCCTAATACACTTTCCCCACTGTGGCGTAATTTTGGGAGTGTTAGATTCTGTCCGAACAAATCATCACTTCGCCCCACGCTTCGCATGCTCTTTTGATCTGGATTTCCACCCTTGTGTCTGAAGGAACCCCCAAAGTGGTATTGATGATGACATGTGATCCGCCTCCTGCAATATGAATGATGACCTTCGGTCCGTCTATTGCAGTAGTATGGTCGATTGATCCATTGTCCGCTTGCCGTCTTGGGCATCTCCTGGAAGACTGACCGTCGTGGATTTTTGAATTCGGGACACGCGATTCACCCTTTCTCATTTCCCTATGTTCGGATAAAATCTCAACGCCCCTAGCGTTGTCCCGCTCGCGTGTCGGAACAAGTTGGGGGGATGGTACATTGATTAGGTCTGAGGTCTCCTTTCCTAGGAATGACCTCCCTCTTTTCCTTAGAAATCCAGGCCCAATTGTGGATTCCTGAAGCTTGGTTAATGCTCCCGCGAGGTAATGAATTGTGGTTGAGCATGTTAAGCCAAATGATGCAGATAAATATGTTGATTCATACAAATGGATCGAAGTATTGATTAGCGGAAGAAAAATTTTCTGGGAATGGAAAAAACAAAGCCCCTAGGGATTAGCATGCTGAATGAGTCTTTCCAACACCACTACCCTTTGGCTGGCGGCCTCCAGAGCTGCTTCTCACTCTCTGAATGCCCTCTCTTCGTCGGCGGTCGCAGAACGCAGCTCGCCGATCCTGGCCTGTGCACGCTCCCGCTCGACTTGAAGTGTGACCATCTGGTGGCCCGCCTCCGTCAGCTGTGCCTGGGCGTCATCCAGCTGGGCCGTAAATTGCTCCACAAGCTCAGTGCACGCTGCGACGAAGGCCTCCTTCTCTGCCGCCTGCCCTTCGAGGCGCCGGACATCCTGCTCCGCCACGAGGAGCGCCCGCGTGTTCTCCGACATGTCCCGACATTGTGCGACGTCAGCACGCCGGCGGCTCTCGCGCATCTTTTCGGCCATGAAATCACGGACCGTCAGATGGAGGAATTGAGCATCAGCTCCCCCGGCACACAGGAAGCGCAGCCAGGTTTGAAGCGATCCCATGCACCCCAGCCACTCCGATGAGGGTCGTTTGAGGAAGTGCTGGATGCACTTCCACCCCCTGCGGCGCGTTATCCAGCTCTCCTCGACCGCCTCCGTGTCCGAGTCGTCCATCTCCTCGGGGTCCGCAGGCCGGTAGGTAGGGAAGGCAGCCAGCAGGTTTTCTGCAGGGTCCGCCCCTGGGATGTCCTCACAGGGGATAGGTTCCCCAACATCTGGGCGACCTTCTTCTCTCGCCCCAGCGGCGTTGGCACCCTCGTCAGCCCCCGACCTCTCTCCGATGGCAGCACCACCGGCGTCCGCTGCCCCCTGATCAGCAGTTGGTGGGGCCGGCTCGGTGTGAGAAGTCTGTTCCAGAGCAGGCGGCATGTCTTCCACTGGTCCACTCGTGGATGGCCCGGGTTCGGCAGCCCGACGAGCCTCCAATATTGAGATCACTGCGCAGGGCATGCCGTGGTTAGTCACGGATCATCAACGGTAAGCACCAACAGTAATGTAAGGAGACTTACGGGAATCCAGAGCGTCATCTTCCGCTGTCCCGGCCGCCGCAGGAGCAATTGCAGCAGGGGACCCCTCAGCGCTTGTCAATTCAATGATGGGTGTCTGGCCCCCGCCCTGTCCTGCTGGCGCCTCTCCTACTCCAACTGAGGATGCCTGACCAACATCCGTGCACTCCTGAGGAAGGTGAAGAAATGGGTTAGAAGCTGCATAAGAGAATGGATGAAGCAGGTTGAGTAGGGATAGAAGCGGACCTCGAGGAGCTCAGTGATATCAATATTTCCAGAGTCGGCCACCTCGCCGCTCTCCCGCGGGCTCCCCGGATGGGACCTTCCCTCAGAGCCTTCATCCTCCCCCGTCTCCTCCTCTTCCTCGGAGTCGTCGTTACTATCATCTTCCTCCGGCGTCATCTGTTCTGGAGCAGGCTCTAGACCGAGCATCACCTTCACCAGAAGGGACGGCTACGCACGTTGGCGCGCGTACTCGTCCATGGCCGTCAGATACGCATACCGCCGGTGGAAGTTCACCCTGTCGGCGACCTGAAGGCGCCCGAACTCTAGCAGATGGATTCTTTCTCTGGTTATCTTCTGCCAGATGGTTTCGGTCCCCAGCGACTGCCGCAGGGTCATCCAAGCCGACCACAGCGCTGGGAAGACTGCATCGTGGGAGGGTTCGAGCAGACGCCTTATCTGCTTCCCGGGCCGCTCCCCGACCACCGCATGTGCCCCCTCTCTGGGCGCTGAAGCCGTGGCGGCAGTCTGCGATGTGCCCGCCGCCGAAGTCCCTGCCCGTGCCGGCTCCGCTGCCTGGCGCGCCTCCATTCTCCCCCGCGTAACGGCGCCTCGCCTCCTTCCTTGACGCCCGGTCTCCGCACGGGTGACCTCGAGCCGCCGAACTGGCTTCCGTAGAAGCCCCTCGGGGTACGTGATGGCCCAGTGTTCGGCGTACTCGGTTGCCAAGCCTGCGTCAACCCCGGTAGGAGGGAGAGTGATGACATCGCCAGAGCCGAAAGCGGCGAACATTAGCCACATCTGGCGAAGGACGCAAGGGTTCGTCTCCTCCCGGATAGCAGTGAATACCCTCTTCGACATCCGTTGAAGGCACCTGAACTGCCTGGCGAACCGGGTTGGTACGTAGGGCTCGCAGATCACCTTCCTGTCGATCCGAGCCACGAGTACCCCGCCCCGCATGCTCAGGAAGTATTCGTGCTGCTCCAGCGGACCCTGTCCATTGTCGATCATCTGTCCAACAGGAGTGGGGAACGGGCTGAAGTTGAAATTGGCGTGATTTCCAATCCGAATCCTCACGCCCTCCTCATTTAGGGTCATCGGAGCGACCCCCGCGATGTTCAGCAGGGAGGGTCGCAGGCCGTTGCCCGGAGGAATGACGGCATTGGGAAACGTGTACCCACCAAGGTGAGCAGCCACCCAGCCGTGGAAGAATTTAAAGGGCCCACAGACCCTTCGTGGCGACCCCCCTCGCGAGATGCGTCCCAGGATGGCGTACAGCTTAGCCAGCACTGGGACCCCGAGGTTGTATCTTTTGTTGGCGGCCATGGCGCCCGCCATCGCCAGTGTCGCCGGGCGGACGCCCATCCTCACGTCCCGCACTGGCAGGAGCCACCCACTCAGAAAGGCGGACAGGAACGCCGCGTACCGGACATTTGGGTCCCGGGCCTCGATGACGCGGTACCCCCATGAGCGGTAGTCTCCCGTCTCCAGGACCCACCAGTACGACCCGTTCCGGCTCCTCTGAGCTGCGGTTGGGCACCGCTTCCCCCTGCCTGGCATCTTGACCGCTGGGTCATGCTCCAAGAACTGGCTGAACAACTCCTTGTAGGCTATGTCCTTGTGGAAGTCCTTGACCCCGAGCCGCTCCGTATCCAGGTCCAGTAGATGCCATGTCAGGATGGGAGTCCGTGACCTGTCGCCCCAGGTGTTCCTCGGAGGTAGGAACTCATCGTATTGGTAACCCTCCAGTGGGATACCTCCGATGCAGTGGATGTCCCAGAGACCGATGCTGACCTCCCCATGGTGAAGATGGAAGGTGTTGGTATCCGGGGACCAGCGGGTGAACAGCTCCGGCCCGAGCTCGGGCTGATGGTAGAAGTGGAACTGTGACGTCCACACTGCCTCAAACAGGCCGATGTACCACAACTCCTCCGCGAAGTGATCGCAGGTGTGGCGTACCCAGAACGCCCAGGCCCACTCACTGGTAAAATTGCCCCCAGACCGCAAGTCTCAGTCCTTCATCCAGCCCTTGGTGTCGTCGGTGACACTCTGGCGATACGTGCTCGAGTAGAGGGCTGGAGAGTTCTCCGCAGTAGGCTCACTCCCGGTGATGGTTCGCGTCCTCGGGTTCAGGACATAGACATCTAAGTGCCTGGTCTCCCTGGCAGGATGCCCGTTGTTGGTGATGTTATAGCGGGGAAGCTCGTCCTCCCGAGTCACCCAGGTCCGTGGCGCATCAACCTCGAACCCTGGCACCGAAACCTCATCCAGGATGCCGTAGTTCCAGAGTGGCAGGTTGTCCGACAGTGGATACGTCTTCTGGGCCGGCGTCAGCAAATCGAACAAGGATTGATTGTTGGAAACAATCTCCTTGGCTCCGTAGACCTCCTCGTTCGCCGCCATCTCAGCTCTGCGAATGGCGGCATCCCCCTCATTCACTTGATCCACGGCCATCTCAGAAGCTCCAGGAGTCGTGTGGGTTAAGGGATGAGGCGTGCGGAATCGGAAGAGGCTGGTAGAGAAGTTTGGGAGTTGGCGTGCAATCCTAGTGGACGGCGCGCAATTGGGAAGTCTGTCGCGTAAACCCCCGGGTGTTCGCGCAAAAACAGGCCGAAATCCGGATGGGTTTGCGCGACGAACGGGTGAATTTCGCGCCGGCAATGGCAATTTCGCGCACGAGAGCTTGAAAGCTTGTCGCGCGGAAAGCCTGTGTACGGTACGGGGGACCCAGGGCCCCTATTTATAGGCGAGGTCGGGTGTCCGCGCTGCGCAGAAAGTGCTTTGCGCGACAACGACAGCGAATTTCGCGCCCGACGCCCTTTTTGCGCGCCACAATCCCGCGCCACCCAGGACTTCGGCATTCCGGCGTCTCCCTCGGAACCCGATCGTTGCGACCTCTCGCCGATCAGATTTTGAGGGGGGGATTTTGTAGATGCCGAAAAAGTCCGTTGTTCCCAAACGAAGCTCCGGATGCGGAAAGCGAGGTCATATTTGGAGTCAGAAGCACGTTTCGGAAGGCCCGGAGGCCTTGCGCGGAATTTTGGAGGCCCGCGCGCAAAGTTGAAGTGCGGCGCACAATCCTCCCGGGATGCGCGCAATGCGCCGGGCCGGTGCGCAATTTTGCGCGCCCGTGGCCCGCGCGACTCCCTTGCGCGCCGGGCCCCCGATTCCACGCCCGCGAAGGAAATTTCGCGCCCGCTCCATGAATTGCGCGCCGGTGGAGAGATTCCGCGCCCGGGGTTGCCTATAAATACAAGGCGACCCCCAACGTTTTGAAGGTTGCCAGAATTCGAAGGGTCGCTCGTGCGCGCAATCCCACCCCCTCCGCGCGCAATGCCGATCTTCAGGTAACCTCTTTTATTTCGTGCAAGCAAGCCTCAGGGTTCACCTTCGCGCGCAACCCCTTTGGCTCCTTTCCTTTGACCAACTCCTCACCCAAAGGTCGTCGCGCGCAAAAGAAGCCTCTTACGCGCAATTGCCCCCCGGGTGCGCGCAATCCAGCCCGATTGCGTGCACCCCCCCTTACTAAGTGGTCATTCGTTAAAGAATGGGCCGTTGCCCCCGCGCGCTATCAGAGGCCCGGTGCGCACAATCTCCATCTTCCGCGCGCAAAGCGCTGGCCCAATTGCGTGCCAGCCCGCCCAATTGCGCGCCGACCCACGGTATTGCGCGCCAAGCTTTTCTTTTGCGCGCAAAACCGCCAGGGTCGCCCCCTTTGACCCCCTGAGGGTATCCGCCTACGTGGCGCCCGATGATCTTCATCCCGGATGCCCGCACCGTGCGTTGTCTTCCCGTGCGGCCCTACAGGCTCGCGCGAAGTGACACGGACCCATCCGTGGCACTATCTCATCCGCGCTGCAAGACGTTAAACTGCCAAGCATCTTCGTCCTCAACACACGACGTTAAACTGTACTTAATCCGGCAAGACGTTAAACCGTCCGCATCACCCGATCCTGTGCCCCGCACGCAGGGTCCCCCCGGTTTGGATATGGCCCCCACCCTCTCGTCTCTGTAGGGATGTCGGGATTGCCCCTCTTTAGGGACGATTTATTGGAGTGACCTTCGCCCACGGGGGTAGGGTATTACAAACCCTTAGTTTCTTGTAGGGGACTGCACATGTGTATCTCCATTGTGCTTCCCCACTGCCGAAGCTAGTAGAGGGCGTGACAAGGATCGAGGTGTCTCTTACCTTCGGCCCAAGTCCCTCTCCAACTGAGCTTTGCCGCATATGGGCCTCCTTAGAGTGTAAGCCCCAAACACCAGCGTCAAGCATGACGAGAAACTGTGATCCACCCAGCCGTTCCATCCCCCTCTGTGCGAGGTGGTTCGGTTCAATCCTCTGCCCGGCAGCCTCGACCTCCTTGTGAGTCGGCTTGCCATCGTCCAACATGACGTTAAACTGTATATCCGAACTACGCTGACTTTGATCCGCGCTAACGCGCGGTACGTAGGAAGCCTCTACGGGGTCCAAGCTCTTCACTCCATCATCCATCCTGACCCTTACCCGGGCCGCCACATCCCGATGGGGTCATGCCATTTCATTCCACTCCACTTCACTCGGGAAGCCGCCCATGTGTTGGCCCCAGCATCGGAGGTTCCCCGCAAGGGGTTCTGTCATCTGATCCACTCCTCGTGTTGATCAGTCCGATGCCGTCCCCGCTGGATGTTAAACTCGCGGCATACCCCATGTTAAACATGGGAAGCTGAGGAAAACCTCAGGTAACGCAGTTCCCCGTGCCCAGTGCGGGATGCCTCAGGCCATCACGCCTTCGAGAAGCCCTATTAGGGACGGAAGGCAGACATGCAGAGCCGCAGTGTTAAGACACGCCCCCAACACCCGGAGCTACCCGGTCTCCTCACCGCGGGTTGCTGCCCCGACCAGACTCCTTGGAGCGTCCGGGCGGAAGCAGCGTAATTAACCGGTGTTCATGAAGATATGGCACCAGGAACGAGATTCACGAACATTCTTAAATCTATGAGGGAGACCCGGATTAGGCGACGAGTTCCGAGGAGACGTCCATGGAAGGAGGAGCCGACATCCCATCATCCCGGTTTCGATCAAGGAGAAGACGTCCCTGAATAAGGGACGGATGCCGCCCGCCTTTGGAAAGTGGGACTGCGGGGCCACAAGCCGCGCTCCCATCCCCTCGGGTCGACGGGCGCACGCGCGAACGCGTCCTGGCGGAACAGCGTCAGAACAGAAGCCCGACGCACATCCGCACCGAAACACATCAATCATTTATTAAAGGGGGAATTCTATATATATAACATAAAATTAAAAATCACAGGATTATATCTAATGGGATATTATAGTATGTTAAATGGTCTATGTGGCACATATATACATGTACATAATGTAAATGTGATGGGAGGTTTTGGTATTATATATCACTAAAATAAATTGTTTAATAATTTCACCTCATGGGTTTTAAAGTATTATGCATGGGAGGTTATCTTATGTACACTATGTTGTGATTTCTTCATGGTTATCCATACACATCTCCACTGTCATGGCCCTTAGACTTTCTTCCCATTTCTGCATCCATCTTTAGTGAATGACTCAACCCAGCCCATGGTTCACCATGAACCACATCATCCTCAATCTGAGCCCCCACATGTACTTAACAAGGGGGCCATCCACACAACTTATACCAGACTTATGCAAACCCATCTGTCTTGACCCACGTCTATAGGCCACTGATGAATGCTTTAACCACTTGAAAATAGAACAAAAGTCTACCTGATATTAAAACACCACATTCTACCTACAATGGAATTTTGATCCAATTGTAATCCAAATGAAATCAGAAGAATTTAGTGAAACATCAACTTTAACACACACTTATGGATTAACAGGATGACACACTTATTTGGTTCGACTATCAGAGCAAAAGAACCTACCTATAAGGTTAAAAGCATCCTAATAATTGAAGGATTCTAAAATGGGAAGGGTAGGTTAGTGAAACTCACCCAAATCAACACCGAGGGTTAGTTCCGCTTCATATAATAATCATATTTCCATCACTATAGGAAGAATCAGAACCCTCTGTAGCTTCGAGGCGTGCTCATCCAAGCTTTGATAAGGTATTCCTCTGACACGAAGTAGATCATGAAGTTCAGGTTGTTGACAAAACCAACAATATCCCTATCCTGAAGATCCCATGAACTAAAAATGAATCTATCAAAGGAGTCCACCGAAGGCCTTTTCTATGATAAACGAGAAATCATGGCCCGATTGAGAAGTGCCAAAGCTTCATTAAAATCTGCGATTGACAATGGAATATTAGGGAATCCTTCATAAAAATCAAGGACCTTAGGATACCAGGAACATTACGGGAATGAGGGAAGAATCTTAGGTTTGGAAAAGGTAGATAAGGGAGACTCCACTCCCTTAATGGATGACTAAGGTCCCTCCCCCACTAGGGGGGAGGGACCAACACGGTGATCACTTCCGTCATGAAGTATGAGAATACGTCAAAGCTCCCCCTAAAAAAAACCTCACCCCTAAAAAAATTAATTAAGCTTTATATTATAGACATTACATAATTATGGATGTAAAATTTTTATATCCATTCCAATATGAACTATTTCATATCAATAATTATAAGATATTTTCATTTTAAATATATGATATTATATGAATTATAATCTATTTATAATATAATTTCTCTTATGTAAACATTCTACATTATCAAAATATAATATACTTATTTATTATTTAAACCTTGAACATATCAATCATCAAAAAACTTTTTGATGTGGCTTAAATAACATCTAAATAAGGCCCCCTTTTTATTTTGAGCAATTCAAAGTAATTAATTCTGAAAAATTCATAATTTAAATATAAAAAAAATTATATTTTGGCCTTATTTCATAATTTATAACTCTTTATAAATTATCACTTATTATTTATAAATAAAACCTTTTATTTATAGATTATAAGTAAATCCATATAATTAGTTAAAAGGTATTTTAAATATTATCATTTAATATTTGGAATATAAATGTTTCATAAAAATTTATTTAATTTAATTACAAAACATTTATAATTAATTAATTTACAAACATTTTATAAATTAAAATATCCCAAAATACATTTTATAATGATTTATAAACATTTTATAAAGAATTAAAATCATTTTAGTTTTTGAATTTTTTTTAACAATTATTAAAATTGTTCTGATTACCTTTATGCATAATCCATATTCTGTATATGCATGTCTTGCTTATACCCTTATAAAAACACTTTGTGTAAGGGTAAACCAAATCTAGAACCCTTGTATAAAGGTAATATGATTCTTACCTTTATACAACTTAAAAATATAGCACCGCTTAAGGGTACTACCTTCACATAGATGACCTGAATAAGGGTATGTAATTTATTTATAAAACATTGCGTAAGAGAACATAAGGTTTTACCATTATGAGGAATTATGTAACTATTGCATAAGGGTACTACATTTTTCATGAACCAACAGAGATGCCTTGGTATACCGATACCCATGCTGACTCTAAAATGACCCGTAGGGCATTCTTGATCCCCATGGGCTAGCAACTAACATCCAAGAATCATTAAAAAGAATTAGAGAATGATTTATTCCCAATAATAAAAAATTAGAATATAACAATGGAAGATAAAAAAAATGAAAAGTTGGCATTCCAAAAACACATCAGGGAAAAAAGTACCACAACCAGACTGATAAAGATCAAAGTGATACATAATCCCAAAAAGACATAACAACAACCATTAAGGATAAATGTTGAAAACTTTGTTCAATGAGTGGATCATAGCTCCACCAAGAACCATAAACACCTAAGGTCCCATGCATCAATAACATCCACCACCTCTATGTGGAATTGTTCCTTTTCCTGGACCTAGCATAACATAATCTATAAATGTTTGAAGGAAAAGGTTGCGTGTGAGAAAAAATTCCTAGTACGGTCTCACGAAGTGACCCATAAGTAGTTCCAATACAAATAAACCATATATTATTCAATTTAAATAAAAAAGGAATGAAAATTCAATTCAAATTCTCAATCAAAACATGCTTTCAATACAAGAAGATTACTGGTTTATCAAAAACTTGTTTAAATGAACATTTCAATAAAACTAGAGGGAATGAATAAAATAATTTCAATAATAAATGGAATGTAATCATAAAATAAAACATATTATAACTCCATTTTATAATCCCTATGGTTAGTTAATTTCTGGTATAGGATCCTCACACATATCAATCAATGGTCATGACTCAAGTGTGCACACGTCCCTCAAGTCATGCCAACATGAAAAACACCCCATCAAGGGAAATCATGCCAAACTTGGTTTTTGTTAGAGTTTTCATCGTCAATCCATTTTTAGGGAGTCAGAGTCCTAGAATTATTATCCTATTCATACACTAACTACCCGGTCCCACATGTACATCAATAAATCAAACAATCATGGGAAAATCATTCATTTCACATCAATTCATTGTTCACAATTCAATTTCCTTGTTTTTAAGTTTCAATATTCCAGTTCAATTTTTTTTAAAAATCATGGTTTTTATCAATTTCATGCCTTTCAAAATCACATTTCATCTAAATCCATTTTCTTAAAGATTAATAGTTAAATAATTTCCCAACTCAAACATTATTTTATCAAAAATCACCAAATTCATCAAATCTTTTGAAAAAGTGACTTCATTTATAAAACCAATCATTTCTAAAATAATAAAATTGAGGTTCACAAATCAATTTAAAAAACTTTTTAAATCAAAAAAGAAATCAAGGAATCATAAGTATGGAAAATCCTTATTGAACCACCTACCTTTAATTACATGATCAAATGATCAATCGCCTAAAATGAGAATCACCAATAGAGAATTAATTGATAATATAATCAAAGAAGAATTACTAGTATCATAATCCATCGAATGAAAGATCCAATCCACAAAAAATGTGAGGATTCCTTACTCTCAATAAAGGAGAGAAGATATAAGGAATTAATTACAAATCAAGAAGAAACTGCTTACCAGAGAGAGATCAAATAAATCCACTGGCACTTCAATCTGAGAAGAAGAGAGGTCATAGGAGTCAATTAACCTCTTTAGAACCTTAAAAACCCAAGAAATTCGATTAGGGTTAAATGAGGGGTGTCTTGTATTAATAAATGGGGTTTTTAGGATTTAAATTAAAATTTCTGGGCATTAAAAACCCATTCACATGGTTTCTTAGGGAGGATTCACGGTTAGTACAAACTGTGCACCTAACCGTGTGCCCTCACTGTGCTTCTTGAAAGGGTGCACAATTTGGTCACATGGTTAGTTTAACCATGCAACAACCATGTAACCCCCAATGTCCAAGGATACATGGTTTGGGTGAAGGCTTCATGGTTTGAAACTAACATTTCATCCCCCATCCAGTTCCTCACAACAAGGTGCACGGTTTGTTGGGCCAAACCATATGGTTTTCCCTAATCATGCGCCAACCATGCATAGTACCATTGGTTTCCAAAAATTTTAAAAATCTACCGGAACGACCCAAAACAAACCCTAAACCAAGGAAGATCAAAAAAGGGTCAATAAGTACCCAATAGTGGGCGATGATATGTCAAAAAATTGGTTACCTTTACATATTTACAACTCGTGTAAGGGTAAGCAACCAATTACCTTTACATGAGCCTTTAAATACCACCTTTACCTTTACATAACACCTATACATGTAAGGGTATATTCAAGTGACCCTTACATTGATATATCTATATAAGGGTAATATGTGATGACCCTTACACAGACCAATATGTGTAAGGGTAAATCCTTGGTTAACATTATGTATCTTAGCTCCATAAGGGTATGGAGTTGGAAACCTTTATATATCATAGTTATGGAAGGGAAACTCTTTTATGGAATCAAATATCTAGAAATAAATAACTTATTATTTTTTATTCTCTTATTCATTTCAACAACAGTTTCATAAAACATAAGCATAGATTCCTTTGATACCACTAAAGGGTTTTGTTAGAGTCTAATAACATTTATCAGATCAAGCAGAAGTAATTAAAACCCTTTTACTAAGGATATTTATGAAAGATAATATGAAATATTAATATAAAATATAGAAATGAAGAACTACAATAAATGGAATACCTTACATTGAAGATAATTTGCAACATATTCATCTCCCTATGCATTTTATAACGATCACATAAGTGAAAAAAGAACCCCACCACCATGGTGTATCCACAGGTCGAATTGAATCTCTCATTGAATGAGAGGGATCCATCCATCTCCCACAATGTTCTAGCATCTCAATATGAAATGGGAGAAGTCAAAGAGAGAATCGGGACCTAGGAGATTTTTTATAAATATCCACACACTACAACCATCGAATGGATGTATAATTTATAATCCTAAAGGACGCTCCTTGGGATCTCTCATTTATCCATGAATTAAAACACATGAATAAATACCATGACTAATATGAATTAATCATATACATATACTCCCAAACGTCTCATAAAATAAAACATGACATTAAATGATAGTCGAGTGGATGATCATACTATCCAAATGATCACTATTATCATTTTAGGTATAAATGATATTGCTTTATCTGCATGAAAACTGAAATTTTCCATAAATCCATAAAATATATATATATATATATGTGTGTGTGTGTGTGTGTGTGTGTGTGTGGATTTAGGGAAGATATTCATCAATATTTGTGTTGAAAAATAAATAAATGGTAACCATAGACCTCATACCCAGAATACCGATCATGGATACCCCATCAAGACAAATGGATACCAGTTGGTGCTTAATCTTAACTAGTTCACCTCCATCCTAGGTTCCCAAAGCACACATCGAAAGTGTTCCCCATGATTGAAGAACCAAAATAAAGTATCACTAACCATGGACACACATAAGATTTCAAAAGGACACATCCATTCCAACAATACATGATAGAAACTAGAAATCATAAAATTTCATATGGAACAACTGAAAAATAACCCAATGAGTCATGCTATAAAAATAATTACCATAAATAATTTATTGACAAAAACCCCCAAAGTGAATATTCACCAAACATAAAAACACTTTAGGCATTTCTTATGAGGCATAATCTAAATAATGGAGAGAGAACCACACCCCATAAAACATATTCCCAAAACAATAATCACCTTCATCCAAAATCTTATCTTAATTCAACTAATAACTCAAAGAAATCAACCATATATAACATTGAAGGGAATCACAACATCAATAAAATAAAAAGGTCCCACGTTTTAACCATTCCAAAATCACGGATTTAGATTTTTAAATCTTAGAGATACATTTTAAAACACTTTTTAAACCCCGCTATACCACAATTATAAACACTCATGAATTTCCAAACACCCACTTCATTCTAAATTTATTTATAAAAACTCATTTATTAACCTAAAAACCTATTTTACTTTTATTAAAACAAATTTATTCGAGCGAAAAGACTAACATTCCCCTTCATAAAGCATTTTACAATCACAAACTTCCTTTTTTAAAGTTAGAAATTAAATTTCACCATTTAAAACTATTATTTCCTTTTATAACCATTTCAAAATGTACATACCATTTGAAAATTTGAAAATTTTAGTTGAAAATCAATTAAAAACTTCAAAAATCTCCATTCAAAGAATCAAAATCCAAGTGACCAAGATCACACAACATAGGACCACCATGAATGGGACTATTGACTTTTCATGAATTGAATGCATGGTTGGGTGGACCGTGTGACAACCATAAAACTATCACTAAGAGCTATGTCAAACCATGTATGTGGTATCTGCATAGATTATCAGGTTATGAAAGTTCACCACACACCACCAGATCAACTCTCATTCCATCCCAAAATACAAAAAATACATAAAAAATCAAAACGCAAAAAAACACTACCCATGACTAAAATACAACTTCCCATAGAAACCAAGGGTTTGAAATAGGTAAGGGTAAGACAGACCCTTCCCGCACCTACCATCCAAGTTTTAAAAGTTCTATCTCCATCTAACAAACTAATTCAAATAAAAAGGGGACCATATGATACCATTTTTCATGAAAAGTAATAGGTAGTCCCTCTATCAGGCACCCGAGCTAGCCCTTGATAGGGCCTGAGGGGCATTCCCAATCCCCATAGTCTGACAACTAGTGTTAGGCATCAGAGTGATTATAGTTGTGAATGAATTTACCCAATAAGTATAATTAATTAAGTATAGAAATCTATATAAATTCTAGAATGATAACTTTATACATCATAGGTATATGTTCCAGAATAAAAAAAACAACAATATACTAGTAGTAAACCCTCAGTGCACCTCTAACTCCCTTACACACAACAACCCCTTCATTCAACATCCATTACCCCACATACTTAAACACCACCAATTAAGGTAAATAAAAACAAATATGGAAGATTTGGATAAAAATAATAAGGCATAAGAAAAATAAAAAATTTATACCTTATCGAGATATCCATGTGACCTTATGTCACTCTCCAATCAAAACCTAAGTTAACCCCATTTCAAAATGGCCTAAAGAAAGAGTTGGATTGGTGGAATTCTTCATATTTAGGACCTAATCCTACAAAAGAGCTTATCATTCTATATAAACCGAGTGGTATAAGATGGGTGTGGTCTTGAAATAATAGGAGTATATATCCATTGATTCTTTGTTTCATTATTTCTATGAAAAACCATAAATGCTAATTTTAAATACATTTAGAAATCACAATTTTCCTATATAAGTATATAAAAGCATAATTAAAGTCTATGATTGTTTTAATTTTTTTTATATTTTTATTAAATGAAAACAATCACTTGGAAATAATTTTATAGGCCCACACATCATTTATTCAAATAAACATTGTTAATTTTCCTTTAAAATCAATTTGTAATTTGTTTTTTGAAACAATTTCATAAATAATCCATTTATATAAAATACTTTGGAAATATTTTAATAAAACAAGTGGAATCATGATTAAAAAATATAACACCAAGGTACCACATAACTAAAGGAACAATCAAACAAAACCTAATAAATGGACACATCAAATAAATTGATGATACAAATCAAAAGAAGTAAAGGAAAATCCAATTCTAGGGGTAGGTCTTGGAAAAAAAAAGAAAAATTATAATATAGCATGGTCTAGAGGAAACAAAAATACATAGAAAAAAAAACTAGTGAGAGATTTGAATAAATAGTAAGGTATAGTAAACAAAGAACTAAATAGGGATAAACATGAGATATTCACTAAGGTCACCTAGGCTAGGATACCAAGTAGTATAACTTGACTCTGAATGAGTGGACCTATGATAACTTATATAACTATAGGGGAGCCACACTAATAAATTTACAAGTTAGGATGACACCTAATCAAGTGTAAATGATCTCGTATGATCTAGGATATCCTACCAAAGTTCTTAGTATGTCCCATGTAGCATATTCACTAAATAAGGGAGATGAGGGAAACATTTTAATAGAAGTTAATCACAAACCAATTGTAACACCTCGGGTAAATAAAGAATATGAAATTTTTATATTTATCCCTATTTGTGAATAAAATGTTAAAATTAATTTAAAGGGAACTCTATGCTCGATGGCTTACCCAATACACAACAACTAGTTCCTTTGAAATCTTATGTTTCACTCTAATAATAAAATAATTTTATTTTAAATGGTAGTTAACACCTAGTCGTTGTAATGACGAGAATGAAAAGAACTAACTAAAAATGATTATATATGTTTTTCAAATATTTTTACTTTTTACAATATATGATAGAGGATTAAAAATGTGAATGGATCCAATTTTAAGTGTAAACATTCTAATATTTTTTAAAAGGTCGATTAACCGCCTTTTGATGGTGAACCTCTTTTAAATCCACTTTTTGACAATTTTTTGTGTTATATTTGACAAAATAAAATTATTCTTTAGAATCGGGACATCAAAATTTACTTTGTGTAAATTTTTGGTATTTTTCCGATAAAGTTCATTTTTTAATGAATAGTGAAAAAGGTTGTATTTTAATTCAAAACCCCTTTTTAATATAATTTATTTATATGATTAGATTATCTTTTTAGTTGGTTTTAAAGTTAAATTAGAATATATTTTTACCATTTAATCCAATTGTGGTCATTGGAATTAATATCACTTTGAGATTGGACATAAACGAGTATCAATCTTTTGATAGACATTGTTTCTTAAAAACACGCTATTTGATTTGACAGTGGGATTTAATTACAAAATTAATTAATGAAACTTCTATTTTATGAATTTGGTAAAATAGACATCATTTTTGAATTCGGAATATCAAATATAGCTTAGGGTGAATTTTTGGTATTTTTCTGAAAAACTTTAATTTTTAATGAATAGTGAAACCACAAAGTGGTAGTTACAAAAACTGATTTTTCGTTTAAATGGAACTTTACCACTTCTATGATTTGAATTTCAAAAATCCAATTTAAATTATTTTTATTATTAATTAAAATTTGGTTCAATGGGATGGAAATAATTTTTGATGAAAAGTAACTTTTAAGTTTTATTAATCGCGATTAAAGGTAATTAGTGTGATTTAAGGTAAAAATGATATTATAATAAAATGAAAATATCTTGAAACTTGTCCTAACCCTATTGGATGAGTCATGACCGACCAATACAACCCATGGGTAGATTTTTGTGACCCCATTGAGCCACTTGGGTATGATAATGACATTTATGCCTTTTATTTAAAGTAAAAGTAAAAATGACACAAACAAGTATTGTTTTACTAAAAAAAATTTTACATGGGGTTATAAAAGTCATATTTTTTACTATAAATAGTCATTGTAAAGATAAAAATAGTTCCTACATAATAGTATTTTTTTATAATTTTTAGACATTAAATAAATTAAATTATTTATGACATCATGATGATGCAACCATTACCTCATTATTCAATGATTTAATTAAAATGAAACGATAATGTAAAATCTAAGACCTAAACAATTCAAAAACCTATTTTATGGGTGTATTTAGAACTCTTATCACCTTAGCCTCGAAATAAAACAATGTGGTACCTTTAAAATCCAAAACTCATTTGAAAATAAAGTAACATTTTATACTTTTCCAAGAGTGCCCCTCCTCTCCTCTTATAAAAGGCCCCCACCTCTATCACCTTACCCACACCTATAAAGCCTTTGGCTCGGCCACGCTCTAATAATTTTGTCTCTCCACATCCCTCTAATCATTCTAGAAGCCTTAACTTAGGCAGGAAGCTCTTAAAGAAACCCTTTTGGTTCAAACCAAAGGGAGTTACCCGATTTTAAGGTAACGTCTTCACTTGTGCTCTTTTTTTTATTTTGCTTCTCCAACCCCCTAAACTCTTTTTATTCATTTTTTTTGTAACAAAAACAGTATCTTACATATAATAGGATGTTTTAATAAGAAGTATTTGAGCTAAAATTACACACACCTACATCTAATGGTTAAAGAACATACTGTTTCTGTGGATGGTGAATTTCTGCCTCACGAAACAATGATTGTTCAATATTCTTTTAACACCTTCAAATGTGGCCATCAAGATGTCACTATATTTATATATGATATATAATATGTTTATGTTTTCCTTAAGATTCTGTATTTTTCATTTATGGCATACCTTTATGGTTTCCATTATGGGTAAACACGATATCTTCATTTTAGGAAGTGCGGACTACCGCCCCCTCAAAGTGATTTGATTCGTTAATACCATATGTGGTATGTATAAAGGATATATTTAATGATATTATATATGATACCATACTGTAATTATAATACTATTATGTATCATTATGTTTTAATTCCATTAAATATGAAATAGAAATGGAAGTAGCGTTCATGCGTACGTACGGCTTACCGTCTCCATGAACGGTACATTTCATTTCTTACCTCTAAATGTTATGTAATATTATAATTGAATGTATATAATTGATATATATTATATATATGATATCTAAATAATTAATATAATTCTGGATATAATGGATATTTTACCCCATGAACAAACTTGTAATTACAAAGAGTTTATTTTTGACTCAAGTAGCAATGATCGTTAAAATGACCGTTATTAACTTAAATAATTACATAGTGTTCATGAAATGGTAATAAGTGATATAAAAGTAATAATTAACTTTAAAAAGGTTCTTAATTAAGTAGGAATTAAATCAAGTTTATTATCTAGGAGATTAAAGAACGATCGAGTCAAGTCGGATACGAGATAAGGGATCCTACCCCTCTCTTTCTTTTTAAGTACACTCTTTTATGTCATTCCTTTTAAGCTCATCTTTCTTATGATTGGGATGTTCTTTTATATTACTATTGCTTCAAATTTTATGTTAATATTATTAGATACCCTATTTGATCTCATCAATCCATTTTTGAAGTTTTATGTGGCGTCGTTAGGCTGCCGAATTTTCATAAGGGGATTTTCATCTCACATTTTATTCACGTGAGATTCATGCTACATTGGCCACTATTTCCTTTTGTTTGGTATATGTACTGCCCATTATTTTACTATTTGTATAATATAATCTCATTTATGTGTAGTTACATCTTCATTGTATGACCCATATTTCATGGGGTGTACGTTTCGGAAGTTACCCAATTCGGTAAGGGAACCTTTCACCCTCCTCATTTTAAAAGACTTCTTTTTTTGGTCTTTTAATCTTATTATTATGGGATATGTTCTTATATATCCTTATTGATATAAATGTTATGTCCAAGTGATGAGATACCCCTTTTTATCTCTCATCAACTCATTTTCTGAATTTTGAAGTGACGTCGTTAGGATGTCAAATTTTTGCAAGGGAACTTCTTAACCCAATTTTGATTCTTTGGGATAAACTTGTACTCCTTGAATATGTCGTTCTATGAATATGTGTGAATAAAATATGATTGTATTACACTTAATATACACTTATATTTGGTGTATTCGTTTGTCACACATAATTATGTAATTGATTTATCCTTAATCTAAGGATACCGTCTTTGTAAGGGACTTCGTCTTAGTCTCCTTTAATTGAGGCATATTTTGTTTTATACACAATTTTCTTTTATACAGAGTATAAACCCCTTTGACTTCTACTTTTATTCGAAAGGAATCTTTCCTATACGAAGCATTTTACTAAACGAAAAAAAGTATGTTTCTTTTTAATGTACACGGTGACAATGACCTTTCCGTCGCCGCGAGTATTATTTGATCTCTGGCTTCCTCAACAAGACGTTATATTTTTAAAAGTAAGTAAATACCATATAATATTTTATGTATTTTGGTATTGGAAATGGTGTTGATAATGGATTTTTTATGTCAATATATTTAAGTGATATATTGTGCTTGAAATGTGGAAATGTTTTCTTTCCTTTATAATTGTTTTATGTGTTATGATTTTATGATGGTACTTGGACATTTTACTGGTGGTTATGTGATAAACCATATGATGGGTGGTGCCGTGAATACCAGGATGGGTGGTTACGTTATAACCTCCAATTAATTGGGTATGGAAGTCAGCCGTATGGCTATTCCATTAAGTATGTGTGGAAGTCAACGGTATGGTTATTCCATTTAAGTATGTTTATGTCCCAAGTTACCTTTTTATGTTATGTGTTCTTTATATGGGTTTTATGGTAATATTTTGGTTAAAAAGGGTAAGTAATGGTCTTTTATTCAGTAAAGAGTTTTTACTACTTCATAAAGGTGAAAATTATTACTTTGGTAAAGTATTCATTGTTTACTTGTTGATTTGAAAAACTAACAGTTTTCCTTGTTTGTGTATCCTTTATTGAGCTTGTTATGATCACCCCATGTTTTTTTTGAAATGTTTTTCACAGGACTTAATGTGGAGTAGGGTCATGGATGGGATTAAGGGAATGTCATGCTATATTAAACATGTAACTAGACATGTTTCTTTTTAAGAGTTTTTATTTTATGGAAACTTATTAGAAGTGTCTACTTTGTAATCGTTTGAGATGTAATAGTTATGTCCTAATTCTATAAAAATCTAAACCCGAAAAGATCCTCAATGTGAATTATTCATTTAATTCAATATTAAGTAAGGTTTAAGGCAGGGACCTTATAGTTGGTATCAGAGGTCGGTTTAGAAAACTTTAGGGATTAGGAGTTTTGTTAGACACATGGTTAGTCCCTAAATCTATTATTTCAGTTAAATCCTTGTTTTATAACTTTTTTTCAGGTCATGTAAAGTCAGTTACGAATGGAAGGAGGAGGATCTGAAACGACATTCCTATCTCTTCCTGATGACATGCTTGCAATAATTATTGCAAAGTCATGTTCAGATGATTGTGAAACTCTTTCTAGCGTACAACTCACTTGCAAGCAGTTGTTTGAGATATCAAACACCTCCACTATACCTCGTTATCATCGTGGATCATGGGTTGTATTTAGACAAATACTATTTTCACAATATTCTCATATTTTCAAGAAAGGTAAATATTATCAAGGTATTTTCAAATATTTTACCTTATCACAAGAATTTGAAGCATATTATGATTTTAAAAATGGTGCTAATGAAGGAGACCCTTGCGCAACCTATTTATATTTTCTTTTAAAATATAGTCTCTCAGCGCATACTTATGGTATTTTAAAAGGTCCAATAATAGAAAGTTTCAACTCAAATTCTGTCTGACTATTTTATAGAAATCATGTTTTATCAGATGTTTTGGAATTATATGTCATACATGATTATTTTCAAAAACTATTTTTCTGTGAACACCCATATGACCCATGTTGTATAAGGTGTATTTGGATGAAGGAAGCAAATGATTTTGAAGGATCTCTAAATAATTGTTGTAATGCATGGGAATTCTACCTACATGAACAAGATGACGATGAAACCGAGTGGACTCCATGATCAAGGTATGTTGTTATTCATCTTGGGAATTGTTTTATTTTATGGTGGTGAAATAAGACTTCAAGAAATAAGATGTTGATATCGTAATGAATTTGGATGAAAATGAGAGGTATAAGGAAACTATTGAGGTTAAAACATGTTCGGGTTATTTTTGGAGTTTTATAAAAAGGACAACACATAGACCGTGTGACAACCCGTCGTGTCAGACAAAGCTGCGGGAATCGAACCCACAACCAAAGTGCGACTGTTATTTATCACCTACCACTGGACTACGTGAAGTCCCTGATTAGTTTGAATGATTCTTTTTAGTTAGATAATTTTATGAAATAAGAGTAAGTTGATTTTGGGTTATCTATAGAAATTATTAACCTATCATGGAGGATATGTGATTAGGTTAATTACTTTTCAATATGAGACTTTTAGAGCAACATATGTTAATTGGAGATAAGTGTCAATTTGTACCTTGGAAGACTATGTGACTAAATCCTTCAAATATTTGGTTTTCGATCTTAGTTTGGTTTACTTTGAAGAATTTTATGGAAAAATTGTTTATCGAAT
This sequence comes from Viscum album, assembly GCA_963277665.1. Lineage (NCBI taxonomy): Eukaryota > Viridiplantae > Streptophyta > Magnoliopsida > Santalales > Viscaceae > Viscum > Viscum album. The sequence continues at coordinate 1,314,143,062 of OY728139.1, forward strand.
GTTCCTCGTTGAACTTTGGGTATTGGACAAATTTTGGATATTAAGAATAGATTTTATTTTTATAAAGGGTTATCCTTTTCTGGATTATCTAATCTTGTACTAACCTTTTTGATTTTGGTTATGGTTAAAGTCTAAAGACATGGGAAGTATATAGTTCTCTTTTTTGGATTAGATGATTCTCTAGAAGTTGATTATAGCTCTCTTAATGTAAAAAAGACATCCAAAATACTCATCTTTTGGAGAAAATATGAGTTCATGTAAGAAATATAGTAAAAGTTGAAAGTCAACATGAAAAGTAAGTATGTTTCCTTATGTTTTAGTTAATCTCAAGAATAAATTCCTCAATAAAAAGTAACTAAAAAAAATGTTTTCCATTAACTTTTCCTACTGGGGAATCCAATACCGTTTAACCCATCACAAGTTTGTGATTTTCTAGTGATTAACTTTCTCCTAAACATGTTTTCTATCACACTCACTCAGAACATGACCCTTTGTTTTTTCTTCCATATCCATGTTTTCATACATGGAATCATAGTATAGGTTAACTCAGGTGACCTTTGTACTTCCCTTTCTTTCTTTTAAAGTGATAGTTTAATTTACTTCTTTTCCTATGTGGGGTTTTCAATGAAGTTTCCGAGCCAAATTTTAAAATTGCGAGGACGCAATTCCCAAAAGGGGGGAAGGATGTAACACCCCAGGTAAATAAAGAATATGACATTTTTATACTTATCCCTATTTGTGAATAAAATTTTAATATTAATTTAAAGGGAATGCTATGCTCGATGGCTTACCCAATACGCAACAACGAGTTCCTTTGAAATCTTACGTTGCACTCTAATAATAAAATAATTTTATTTTAAATGGTAGTTAACACCTAGCCATTGTAATGACAAGAATGAATATAAATAACTACAAAATGATTATATATGTTTGTCAAATATTTTTACTTTTTACAATAAATGACAGAGAATTAAAAATGTTAATGAATCCAATTTTAAGCGTAAACATTCTAATATTCTTTAAAAGGTCGATTAACCGCCTTTTATGGTGAACCTCTTTTAAATACACGTTTTGAAAATTTTATATGTTATATTTGACAAAAATAAATTCTTCTTTAGAATCGGGACATCAAAATTTACTTTGTGTAAATTTTTGGTATTTTTCCGATAAAGTTCATTTTTTTAATGAATAGTGAAAAATGTTATATTTTAATTCAAAACTGCTTTTAATATATTTTATTTACATGATTATATTATCTTTTGAATTAGTTTTAAAGTGAAATTAGAATATATTTTTACCATTTAATCCAATGGTGGTCATTGTAATTAATATCACTTTGAGATTGGACATAAACGGGTGTCAATCTTTTGATAGATATTGTTTCTTAAAAACACGCTATTTGATTTGATAGCGGGATTTAATTATAAAATTAATTAATGAAACTTCTATGTTATTAATTTGGTAAAATAGACATAATTTTTGAATTCTGAATATCAAATATATCTTAGGGTGAATTTTTGGTATTTTTCTAGAAAACCTTAATTTTTGATGAATAGTGAAACCACAAAGTGGTAGTTACAAAAACTGATTTTTCGTTTAAATGGAACTTTACCACTTCTGTGATTTGAATTTCAAAAATCCAATTTAAATGATTTTTATTATTAAGTAAAATGTGTTTCAATGGGATGAAAATAATTTTTTATGAAAAGTAACTTTTAAGTTTTATTAATCGCGATTAAAGGTAATTAGTGTGATTTAAGGTAAAAATGATATTATAATAAAATGAAAATATCTTGACACTTATACTAACCCTATTGTATGAGTCATGGCCGACCAAGAAAACCCATGGGTAAATTTTTGGGACCCCATGGAGCCACTTGGGTAAGATAATGACATTTATGCCTTTTATTTAAAGTAAAAGTAAAAATGACACAAACAAGTATTGTTTTACTAAAACAATTTTTACATGAGGTTACAGAAGTCCTATTTTTGACTATAAATAGTCATTGGAAATATAAAAAGATTTCCTACATCATATTATTTGTTTTATAATTTTTAGACATTAAATAAATTAAATTATTTATGACATCATGATGATGCGGCGATTACCTCATTATTTAACGATTTAAATAAAATGAAAAGATAATGTAAAATCTAAGACCTACACTTGTCAAAAACTTAGTGGATGGGTGGATTTTGAACTCTTATCACCTTATAATATAAATACATTAATGTGGGACCTTTAAAATCCGAAACTCATCTGAAAATAAAGTAACATTTTATACTTTTCCAAGAGTGCCCCTCCTCTCCTCTTATAAAAGGCCCCCACCTCTACCACCTTACCCACACCTCTCAAGCCTTTGTCTCGCCCAATATCTGATGATTTTGTCTCTCCAAATCCCTCTCCTAATCCTAGAAGCCTTACCTTATGCAGGAATCTCTTCAAGAAACCCTTTTGGTTCAAACCAAAGGGAGTTACCCGATTTTAAGGTAACGTCTTCACTTGTGCTCTTTTGTTTTATTTTGGTTCTCCAACCCCCTAAACTCTTTTTATCCATTTATTTTGAAACAAAACCAGTATATTACATATAATATGATGTTTGTATAAGAATTATTCTAGCTACACTTACACACACCTACATCTAATGGTTAAAGAACATACTATTTCTGTGAATGGTGAATTTCTGCCTCACGAAATGATGATTGTTCAATATTCTTTTAACACCTTCAAAGGTGGCCATTAATATGTAACTATATTTATATATGATATATAATATGTTTATGTTTTCCTTAATCTTCTGTATTTTTTATTTATGGAATACCTTTATGGTTTCCATTATGGGTAAACCTGATATCTTCATTTTAGGAAGTGCGGACTACCGCCCCCTCAAAGTGATTTGATTCGTTAATACTATATGTGGTACGTATAAATGATATATTTAATGATATTATATATGATAAAATACTTGAATTATAATAATATTATGTATCATTATGTTTTAATTCTATTAAATATGAAATAGAAATGGAAGTAGCATTCATGCGTACGTATGGCTTACCGTCTCCATGAACGGTGCATTTCATTTCATACCTCTAAATGTTATGTAATATTATAAATGAATGTATATAATGTATATATATTATATATATGATATCTACATAATTAATATAATTCTGGATATAATGGATATTTTACCCCATGAACAAACTTGTAATTACAAAGAGTTTATTTTTGACTCAAGTAGCAATGATCGTTAAAACGACCATTATTAACTTAAATAATTACATAGTGTTCATGACATGGTAATAAGTGATATAAAAGGAATAATGAACTTGAAAAATTTTCTTAGGCAATTAGTAATTAACTCAAGTTTATTATTCAGGAGATTAAACAACGATCGAGTCAAGTTGGATACGAGGTAAGGGATCCTACCCATCTCTTTCTTTTTAAGTACACTCTTTTATGTCATTCCTTTTAAGCTCATCTTTCTTATGATTGGGATGTTATTTTATATTACTCTTGCTATAAATTTTATATTAATATTATTAGATACTCTATTTTATCTTCTCAATCCATTTTTTATGTTTTATGTGGCGCCGTTAGGCTGCCGAATTTTTATAAGGGGATTTTTATCTTAATTTTTATTCCCGTGGGATTCATGCTACATTGGCCACTATTTCCTTTTGTTTGGTATATGTACTTCCCATTATTTTACTATTTGTATGATATACTCTCATTTATGGGTAGTTACATCTTTATTGTATGGCCCATCTTTCATGGGGTGTACGTTTCGAAAGTTACCCAATTCGGTAAGGGAACATTTCACCCTCCTCATTTTAAAAGACTTCTTTTTTAGGTACGCGGTGATGCCGTTAGGCTGTCAAATTTTTATAAGGGAACTTCTTAACCCAATTTTGATTCTTTGGGATAAACTTTTAATCCTTGAATATGTAGTTTTATCAATATGTGTGAATAAAATCTGATTTTTTTACACTTAATATCCACTTATATTTGGTGTATTCTTTTGTCACACATAATTATGTAATTGATTTATCCTTAATTAAAGGATATCATCTTTGTAAGGGACTTCGTCTTAGTCTCCTTTCATTGAGGAATATTTTTTTTTATACACAATTTTCTTTTATATGGTGTATAAACCCCTTTGACTTCTACTTTTATTCGAAATGAATCTTTCCTATATGAAGCGTTTTACTAAACGACAAAAAGTATGTTTCTTTTTAACGTACGCGGTGACAACGACCTTTCCACCGCCGTGAGTATTATTTGATCTGTGGCTTCCTCAATAAGCCGTTATGTTTTTAAAAGTAAATAAATACCATATAATCTTTTATGTATTTTGGTATTGGAAATGGTTTTGATAATGGATTTGTTATGTCAATATATTTAAGTGATATATTGTGCTTGAAATGTGGAAATGTTTTCTTTCCTTTATAATTGTTTTATGTGTTATGATTTTATGATGGTACTTGGACATTTTACGGGTGGTTATGTGATAAACCATATGACGGGCGGTGCCGTGAATACCAGGACGGGTGGTTACGTTATAACCTCCAATGCATTGGGTATGGAAGTCGGCCGTATGTATATTCCATTAATTATGTGTGGAAGTCGATCGTATGGTTTTTCCATTTAAGTATGTTTATGTCCCAAGTTACCTTTTTATGGTATTTGTTCTTTATATGGGTTTTATGGTAATATTTTGGTTACAAAAGGGTAAGTAATGGTCTTTTATTCAGTGAAGAGTTTTTACTACTTCATAAAGGTGAAAATTATTACTTTGGTAAAGTATTCATGGTTTACTTGTTATTTTGAAAAACTAACAGTTTTCCTTCTTTGTGTATCCTTTACTGAGCTTGTTATGCTCACCCTAAGTTTTTTTTGAAATGTTTTTCACAGGACTTAATGTGGAGTAGGTTCAAGGATGGGATCAACGGAAATTCATGCTATATTAAACATGGAACTAGACATGTTTGTTTTTAAGAGTTTTTATTTTATGGAAACTTAGTAGAAGTGTCTACTTTGTAATCATTTGAGATATAATAGTTATGTCCTAATTCTCTAAAAATCTAAACCGGAAAATACCCTCAATGTAAATTATTCATTTAATTCAATATTAATTAAGTTTTAAGGCCGGGGCCTTATACCAATCACATCATGTAAGACAATAAAACATATAATTAATACATCATCTCACTTCCCTGCCCCAGAAAGTATGATTCCCATTTATATTATAAATAATAAGAAATAAAAATCATATCAATTAATAATCTAAAATACATGACATAAAATTGGGATTCCACTACGGGTGTATCCTGATTTTAGAATAATCATTTAGAATATTCTAATCGGTCCTTTATACTTTATTTAAAAATTACTCTTTGAAAAATTATTTAAAAATTGAATTTAAAGCATTGATTTTAATTTCAAAACTTCTCTTTGAGGTCAAAAAAATATAAATTTATTTATATATATACATCTCTTAGTGAACATATTCACATGTTCCCATGTGAATATGTACATGTATCTATATATGTTCACATGTGCATATGTTTATAACCACAAAATATAGTGAGAAACAGAGAGAAGTATAAAAATGTAAAAATGTTTCTCAAGAAATGAAGTCAAACACAATTTACCCACTTAAACATGAACAACAACCCGTAAAAAGGCATAAAAAAACTCAATAAACTCTAAAATATTATTATTTTATATAAAAAAATTCCATAAAAATATTACTGATCAAAAGTAGAATCATTATTAAGCTATAGATAGAAAAAAGTTGAAAAATATATAAGAACACATCAAATTAAATCTTTGAATTATAAAAACATGATCAATATATATATATACACATATCACAATAGAATTAAAAATTTAGAATAAAATTTCAATTTAAAATACCCAAGAACACACGACATTCAAAAGAAAATAAAAATTAGGGAAACACCTACCTATCATAATCATAAATTATCAGATTCCTTCATCGATGAAAAATGAAGGGTTGTATAGGACCCATTAAACACCTTAGGAATAAGATCCACACAATTTTATAACCTGAAACCCCACCCAGGGTATGGCTAGGGCACAACACATCAAAGGGGGAAAGAAAAATTGAGAGGAAAGGAGATGAAGAGGAAGGAGGAGAAGATAGGGCCTTACCCGGATGGAGATTTTCTTGAATCACAAGAGAAAACACTCATAATCAGAGGGGGAAACAATGGAGGAGGCACATGGGGGGCTGTATTCAGCCAACTCAAGCAAGCAAGAGATAGGGTATCCGATTTTGGTAAAAATAAGAGGGTATTTTAAGAATTCCAAAAATATTACAGCCTAGGTAAAATGCATAGTTTGGACACATGGTTATAAAAACTATGTGAAAAATATGATAACCTCACTGTACGAAACTAGACACCCCACAGGATTCCCCTTAGACCTTTCATGATTGAATTCAATGTGTTCTAATCATGAAAAAGGGAACTGTCAAAAACTGCATCACTATCGGATGAACACCACACAGTTTCCCCTAACCATATGAGCTAACCATGTGACACCCAAAAAACATTATAATTTTAAAAATTTGAAAGAGGTATAGTCCAAAAATCATGGGTGTTGTAAATAGTAAATAAATTAAATAATAAGGAAATAAAAGGTTAGGGTGTGGAATAGTGTATTTATTTTGTAATGGAATGAGATATTGGCAGTATGAGTATACCTTAGTCTAGGATGGATCCACAGGTCGAATTATAAAAATGTCTCTTCAATTATAGGTCATACAATCTTTTTTTCTACTATTATATTGGTATAGTTTTTACTTTTAGTGAAATCTAGGAATATTTTTATTTTATGTATTATTTTATTGATGAAAAGTGGTAACTCATAATCTCATTATCACTAGTTTAAGTAATTTAGAGAAATAATAGTGGATTAATCGAGTCATGAGTGACTGATTGTTAAATGTTGTCTCCTCATTGATTCTTACTCATCAAGTTTCTTTTCCTGAATTGAATTTGGACTAACTTGATATTGTTCTTCCTTGATTTCACAGTGTCAGTTATTCTATAATGAATCCTTTAATTTTATATAAATAAACACCTTCTTTATCATGAATTATTATCCCTCAATAGTATCTATCTTCTTAATATATGTTTAAATATTTTCAAGGATGACAAGTTATAAAGTGTGTGTAATAAAAAGACCTAAAAATTTATATTTTTTTACTTCATTAAAATTTCAATGGGTAAGTAGTAATTTTATTTTGATGATATTATAGAGTGTTTTGATGAAAATTTACTGTAATAAATAATTATTTTATCTGTAAAAATGATAACATATAATTTAATAAAGTAAATAATTATCATTTAATGCCATTATACATAGAACAAGTTATATTTTTTTTGTTTTTATTCTATTAAAGTAATATGTATTTTTTATGATAATGAAAATTATTCTATAATGTAAGAAACATGGTTACTTAAACAAATTTATAGGGTTTATAGCTAATTAATTTTATTTAATAGAGTAAATGAATGGTATTTTGACCTTTCATGACGTTTTTAAGAAATAAATTTTATTAAATATAATTATATTAGGGTTTTGATGGAGAATCAAATATTAATGGAATATAATTTGTTAAAAAAAATTAATTTTGTGAGACTATTTGTGATGTATTGAAGAGAATTAAAATAGAAATATTTTATTCAAAACATGGGGAATGAATCTAAGTCAATATGGAAGTTAATAAAGAATATTAATGTTCCAAAATTTAATTTCTATTATCAAATAGTTAATCATTTATTTAAAATCTTGGAATACATAAATATTTTACATGGATAGAAAATAGGAGCTTATTTATATATATGGAATGATTATTCATTAGTCAAATTTTTATATTTTTTTGAATATGTATTAATGTTAAGATTTAATAATTGACCATGTTTATGATTTAATATGGTGGTAAAATAAATTCATTAGTATGAATTATAACTGGAATTTGTTTAAACTTTCAATTATTATTTATGATGATATACATTTCTAAGAAAATTAAAAGATATGGTAAAGTATTTTTATGCTTCCATATTTAAAATATATAAGAGTAAAATTAATATATGGTGAGGATTTCTTTGAATAATTATCTTTTAAAATTATGGAAAATATTATGTGAAATATTATTTTTCAAATGGAAATTCTTCAATCTTCTATGTTTTATGATTATATATAATGGAATAATGTATAATAAATGAAATTGCAAATGATATATCATTGAATGTTGAAAATATTTTCTTATGGAAAAAATATTTATTTTTATTATTAAGTAAAATTTATTTAGAAATATTTAATATTTAAATAATTACCTGATTGATTAAAAATGAGAATAAAGAATAATTTTTTGTTTTGATAAGTTATGGGTGTTTACAAAGAAAATGGTATTTACCATTTCTAGTTTTTTTCTCTCATGATATAATAAAAAATTTCCTATGATTTAATCCCTTTCATATCCATCATAGTCAAATAATATCTATATAAATTAGCAATTGATGTGGGAAAAATAACAACCCTACTTATCTGAACCACTTGTAGGGTCCAATATTCTCATTGGAATCAAAGTGAATACTCATGTCATAGCTGATGTGAGTCAGACTATAGCCCAACCTATCCCAACTTCCCTTAGGTTAGAAAATTTTTATTGACATCAGTTCACAACCACCACAACATATCCATATCCATCATAGTTGGTTATCAAGAATATGAAGCACAAAAACACCATTCCCTCCTCTTCCATGCATTACCCATACCATGTACCAAGACATAACCATATCTCATTCCAGTGTATCATCATTAATACCCATTATACATCTAGATGGGGGAGTGGGGAAGAATGAGTAACTAACCATTCATTCCCTTTCTAACCTGAATGTCGATTAAAACTCCTAGAACACAAAACCTTTGGGTGTCAATGAGGTTATCTAACTTGGGTGGGAGTGTCTATGAGATTATAAAGAATTAAATGTATAATAAAAGTACACAATATCCCATCCTAGTAGGTCTTCACCTAAACTACATTAACACATCCCATAAAAACACCACATCACCACAACCTTCAAATATTGACTTCTGCCACTCCTATAATGAAAACCATCCCACTTTTAATTAAAAATAGACACTACAACACATATAATTTCCCATATAAAATTTAATTTTTTCCTAAAAACAATTTTATGGGAAGTGAGAATCCAAAAAGATTATATGATCACCAAAATTGAGACAACATAGGAAATTATTAAGCTATTCCATAAAATCTTCCAAGAATTTGAATTACTCACCCTATGTAAACTCTATGTTAAATAGGTTACATTTGTGTCAGGATCGTCTTTGAAGAGGTCCTCAAAGTGGTATCCCAATCAGTCCCAGGTCTGAATATATTCCTCTAAGTTTATTTATTCTATGTTGATTACACATGCCAGTATCCAATCTTGTTTGTTTATCCAATCAAATTTCTCATCATTAAGGATAAATCAGATCAATCTATCATACATTCTATCAGCATCCACAATTGAAAAATTAATATAAAATTTTTACTCCAACATATCTTTCATTGAATGCAAGAGAAGTTTCAGGTTAGTATCCTCCTCCCTTGTCACCTTCTGGACGCCATCACATTTAATTCCATCAACTAACCATTCCTAATTAAAAATTTACTAGACTTTAAATGTTCATTATGAAATTGATTCCCCATATTTAATGAAATCCATTCCAAAACTATCACCCACATTCATTATGACCTATTACACATTCATTTCAGCAAATAGTATTTCATTAACAACTCATGATTCATTTAACTCAATCTGATAGCCCTCATTAGTTTCATGATTACCAACTAAGGGTTCCACACTAATGAGAATCAACTATATTAACCATTATAACTAGTTAATAACCATATAACTAGCATGTAACACATAAGATATAGACCCCAACAGTCATTACACACCACTTCCATTCCCGCATAACTAGCCATGCCATGAAGAACCACATAAACAACCCTTCCTCCTCATGTTGCAGCCTCATTTCCAAATACACTCTAGTAATAAAACTAACTATGAAAACTCCTAACCATGCATACATGACCAATAAAAATCAAACATAAAAATTGTAGGGAATTATAACAAAACTAACAAAATAATTCAATAATCATCCAACTTTAAGCTACACTTCTCATATATTTCATTTAAAGATAACATAAATATCATCCCATTTTATTCCAATTTCACAAAATCATTTCATTACTATATTTAATTTATTATTATTTTATAGAGATGTGATTTTAATAATAAAATCATAGAAAAGGAAAATTTTACTTAGAAAAAAATAATAGTTCTCAACAACAAAAATAAAAAAGCATTGATCCCATAATCAAAAGCACGGACACGTGTAAACAAAAATTCTACACTCCTTCCCATAAATTTCCTTTTTAGTTAAATTCATCATCTTTGATAAATCAATCTTTAAAATTTACCCAAATAAATAAAAATCATGTTATTCCAACATTATACTAAAAATAATGGGAGTTCTTGAATCGCCTACCTGAATATAATCTTTAACGACTATTGTACAATGATAAGAAGAAAAAATTATCACAAGGTCCAAATCACACAAATGAACCACAATAACTAATAAAATGACAATATCTATCTATCAGATACCTTATGAAAACTCGAACCAACAAATTTCACCGCTGAAAGCTTTTTTGGATGAAGAGTGTAGAGAAATACAAGATGAAAAGTGAGAAAACTCACCTTGGATCATCAATAATCAATATCTTAAAGTTGAGGTTCAAATATAAGAAAAAATGGGCTAAAAGGTCTTCTAAAAACACTTTATTGTCTCCCAAGTGTTCTCGGAAAAAAGGAATAAAAATCAAATTCATAAGGGATTCTGAATTTTTACTAAGTCTAGAAAACCATAAGGAAAAAACACATGGGTATGGGATAAACCATAATGGGTTTAAGTTAATGAAATCTTAGAAATCACACAATAATCAATCAGTAGATTTGATAAAACTATTGAATAACTATGATGAAAATTTTATCACCACAAAAAAGAACATGAAATACTTGAATTTATAACAAATTCCTAAAAATAGAACATGAATCAAAATTAGCACCATGAAAAAAACCAAAATGGTAGAATTACAGAATTAATTGGCTTGGGATCCCTAGAACAACTGGGATGGCCATGATAAAATCTTTGGCCTTCCCTTTACCTTGATTATCTCCTAGAACACTACCATGAAACAACTAAAGGAACACAAAAAAATGACCCTTAATGTGACAAAAACATAATTATCAACCACTCCAAAATCCGTGTCACAATTTAACCAACCACGTTGTATCTAATCCTCCCAAGCAACCTATCATGGAACAACACTTTCCCCCATGCCAAAAAACCACCCCAACTAAAATCATAGATGGAACTCTAATTTTCAATCCTCAAACCTCTTTTTAGAATATCGAACATCCAAAACACATAGAGTATCATACCAGAAAGGTCCATGCCATTACATAATTGGTGGAATTCTTTTATTAATTTTATAATATTATATTATTTTTGGTAGTGATGGAATTATGTAACCTCCCTTTTTCAAATGAATTCAATGTAATATACCAAATATTTTAATTAAGAAGGTTTAATGGTCATTTAATTAAGAATTAAAATCTATTTTAAATGTGGTGATTTAATGGGATTAGTTATGCTTAGAGATATGAATGCTGAAACTGTGAATCATTGTAAAAAAAATATTGGGCGTGAGATACTATTCATATTAAATCATTTTACCTCCCCTATTCTACCATTAAGAATTCTTCTCGGTGGTTCTATTCCATTTAGTGGTAGATTCATCATTCAAGGTGATGGATTATGATAGTATAAATAGAAACTAACTTGAATTAGTATATTATTATGAATCTTCATTAATAGTGGATATTAAAATATTTTTGATAAATAACACATGTTTTATAAAAACCTTTCCCCCCATAATTATGATATATCCCTAAAGAATTATTTAGTTCAAGATTTTTTTTGGGAAGTGATTATATTTGTTTTCATTTAAAATCCATTTTATAATTAGATTATGTTTATTTTAATAAAATAAGGTTGCAATCCATGTTATATAAATGTGTTTTATACCACTTTTCTTATATGGTGTGTATTTTTAATTGTTTTAAATTTGGTAATGCAGTGTAACAAAATTACATGGAGATCGCAAAGCATTATATAAAATATTAACATAATGTTCCTAATACATATTGAAGTTCATACAATTGGTGGTTCCAAATTAGTATGAATCCATACCAAATCAGCACATCGATGTGCCAAAATTATAACATTCGTCCCTTTCAACTATACTGTCACGACCCGACCCTACCCGGGCTCGAGCCTCAACTTCCCCAAGCCCGCCTTCATAGGCCAGGGGCTGGCGACCAGCGCCGAAGGCACAATAACTCGGGGAGGCCTTTGCCTAAGCACCTGTACACACACACGCAGCAAACTCAATGCAACAATGCAGAGTAAAAGTAAAGACAAGTAAAGAAAAGGAAAGGGCAACTGCTATATATATATACCACAAAGTGCATAGACCTCTACAAGTACAAAGAAAGATGAAGGAACGCTGAAAAGAAAAGGGGCAAAAAACGCGCCCAACCAAAAAGTGCCACAACCCGGCAACAGGTAAACAAAAGAAACAGCTGACGGGTCTCCCACCCGGAACCCGGCCACGACCACCACACGCGGTCCAAGCTCCCGAACTCCTATGCTCCACTGAAGTCACGCTCCACCTGTCTATCTTCTGTAAGGGCACAACAAGTGCGGGCAAAGCCCAAGCAGGGGTGAGTATAAAAATACTCAGTAGGATACCCCGAAGGCTCGAGGGAGCAAAAAAAGAGTTACTAAAGGGTGAGCAGTAGAGCGAACAGGGAAAGAAAAGGATTCCAACCAAGGGTGCAGTAAAGAGTCCAGCTCAACCCAACAAGAGGAAGGAAGTAGACTCGTCCATGCACAAGGAGCTGGAAACGGTGAGAAGATGAACTTCCCATCGAGTCTTCACTACCTATAGAAGGAGAGTAGACTCGTCCAACCATGAGAAGAAAGACACGGAAAGCACGTGGCATACCCCGCGTGTCTTCACCTCACCTGGAAGGAGTGTAACCAAACCCAAGAAGTGGGTACCGGAAACAAGGTATATACATGTCCATATGCTCAAACAAGAAGCCCGAACAATGTCGTAAGGGGATCTCCGTCCCATAGCTCAACCCAAGAAAAAGTGTCACCAATAGTCCCAGAAGTATCCTCCATCGATGTCAGCATCCCGCATGTCTGCCCCGAACTGCAAGCCAAGGGGCTCAATCACCACACCTCGACACTATCCGCTTTGGGCGGCACTGACTCGCCCGCACGGTTTTAGATCGCATCACAAGAACGCGTCTCGGTGGGGAAAGTGCCCCTCGTACTTGAGAGTTCAATGGAAAGTCAAACCACACCTCGTCACTACCCTACAGTCGAGAGGTCTCCTAAAAGCCATATTCGTTCCATCACCGACCCGTACAACCAAGGGTCCCGCTCCGGTAATCACGGAGGTAAGCCACAAACTAGCCTAGTCGAGAGGACTGAGTTTGGAATATCAACGGGTGTCCCACTGCCCAGCCCCGCTAGAGGGTAATTCATAACCAAATATCGGGTGACCCACTGCCTATCCCTGCTGGAGGGTAAACCCTAATACATCATCCGGTGACCCACTGCCTAGCCCCAATGGATGGTAGTCCTTAATACATCATCAGGCGACCCACTGCCCAGCCCCGCTGGAGGGTAAACCAAATTACATCATCAGGCGACCCACTGCCTAGACCCGCTGGAGGGTAGACCTAGAATAAGTCGACAGGCGACCCACTGACCAGCCTTGCTGGAGGGTAGACCTGGAACTAGACGACGGGTGACCTACTACCCAGCTCTGCTGGAGGGTAGACCCTAAGAGGTCGTCGGGTGACCCACTGCCCAGTCTATGATGGAGGGTAGACCCTAATAGGTCGTCGGGTGACCCACTGCCCAGTCTCTGCTGGAGGGTAGACCCTAATAGCATCGGGTGACCCACTGCCCAATCTCTACTGGAGGGTAGACCCTAAAAGTCAGTGTGGAACCCACTGCCCAGCCCTGCTGGAAGGTAAGCCCAAGGAAGTCGATAAGTAACCCACTGCCCAGCCCTGCTGGAGGGTAAAACTCAGAATCGCTCTGCCATCTCTACATGAGGGTACAACATTGGCCGACCGAACACGGAGTGGGTGTCACCCAACCACCCAACTCCAGAACAGCTCTCCCAAAATAGGTGCAGCGTCTGCCCCAGCATTGGGTGTCACTAGCACCGCTACCAGCCAATCCATCGAGAACGAAACCAAGGGGAGACCACTCAACCCTGCTGGTCAACAAACGAGCACAGAGCCAGGGGAAGAGCTCCACCCTGCTGGTCAAACAAACACACAGAGGGACCCTCTACGCCGTAAGAGGTCCAGGTACGTGAAGAAGAACACAACACGCACTTGGGGCCCACACAACGTGTGGCCCCAAGTCAAACCCCAACCAAGCGCAGAAACAGTCTCAGGTACGAACCACACGTACCCCAAGAGCTCTCGTATACTCCCTGAGTGTACCTCGTTATAGCCCAAAGGTTATCATGACCATGGCACCCAGTGTCAATGCGAAGTCATGACGTAACAACTCCACCTCAAAGGCCCAGGAACGGCCAACCACATCTTGTGAATCATTTATATCACTCTCCCAAGAGTGCACGATCACACGCCAAGGGTCCACTACAAACAAGGTAGGACCAACCACCACCAGAGCACCTCCCATGATCCACATTCAACAAGATCGCGCAAGAGGCTCCACACAACCAAACGGATTGCACTTTTGTAATCCTCGCGGAAAAACACACGAGATCGACTACTTACTCGCCTCGAACGGATATCCGACGGAAAAGTCACCAACACCGCCTCACGCCCGAACGACGTCCCGTGATCCCGATCCTCGGCCCCAAAAACAGTCCGGTGCACTGCACCATTGTGATCCCCTCGCGAAAACACGTCAAAATCTGTACTCACATCAGTGCAACAGATACCCGGAGAAAAAGATACGTTCCTGCGCACCGCACACGAGCGGTGCCACGGAACGTATCTTTTTCTCCAGGTATCCGTTGCACTCATATGAGTAGTGCTTTTGACGTGTTTTCCTGAGGGGATCGCAATGGTGCGGTGCGCCCGACTATTTTCGGGGCCGAGGATCGGGATCACGGGACGTCGTTCGGGCCTGAGGCAGTGTTGGTGACTTTTCCGTCGGATATCCGTTCGAGGCGAGTAAGTAGTCGATCTCGTGTGTTTTTCCACGAGGATTACAACGGTCCAATCCGTTTGGTTGTGTGGAGCCTCTTGCGTGATCTTATTGAATGTGGAGCATGGGAGGTGCTCCGGTGGTGGTTCGTCCTACCTTGTTTGTAGCGGACCCTTGGCATGTGATCGCGCACTCTTGGGAGAGTGATATAAATGATTCACAACATGTGGTAGGCCGTGCCTAGGCATTTGAGGTGGATTTGTTATGTCACGCCTTCGCGTTGACGTTGGGTGTCGTGGGAATGATAACCTTTGGGCTAAAACGAGGTATACTCAGGGAGTATACGAGATCACTTGGGGGTACGTGTGGTTCGTACCTGAGACTGTTTGTGCATGTGGTTGGGGTTTGACTTGGGGCCACACGTCGTGTGGGCCCCAAGTGTGTGTTGTGTTCTGCTTCGTGTACTTGGACCTCTCGCAGTGTAGAGGGTCCCTCTGTGTGTTTGTTTGACCAGAAGGGTGGAGCTCTTCCCCTGGCTCTGTGCTCGTTTGTTGACTAGCAGGGTTGAGTGGTCTCCCCCTGGTTTCGTTCTCAATGGATTGGCCGGTAGCGGTGCTAGTGACACCTAGTGCTGGGGCAGACGCTGCACCTCTTTTGGGAGAGCTGTTCTGGAGTTGGGTGGTTGCGCGACACCCACTCCGTGTTCGTTCGGCCAGTGTTGTACCCTCCTATAGAGATGGAAGAGCGGTTTTGAGTTTTACCCTCCAGCGGGGCTGGGCAGTGGGTTACTTATTGACTTCCTCAGGCTTCCCTCCAGTAGGGCTGGGTAGTGGGTTGCTCACTGACTTTTAGGGTCTACCCTCCAGTAGAGACTGGGTAGTGGGTCACCCGACGCTATTATGGTCTACCCTCTAGCAGAGACTGGGCAGTGGGTCACCCGAAGACCTATTAGGGTCTACCCTCCAGCAGAGACTGGGAAGTGGGTCACCCGACGACCTCTTAGGGTCTACCCTCCAGCAGGGCTGGGCAGTGGGTCACCCGTCATCTAGTTCCAGGTCTACCCTCCAGCAAGGCTGGGCAGTGGGTCGCCTAATGATGTAATTTGGTTTACCCTCCAGCGGGGCTGGGCAGTGGGTCGCTTGATGATGTATTAAGGTCTACCCTCCAGCGGGGCTGGGCAGTGGGTCGCCGGATGATGTGTTAGGATTTACCCTCCAGCAGGGCTGGGCAGTGGGTCACCCGATATATGGTTATGAATTACCCTCCAGCAGGGCTGGGCAGTGGGACACCCGTTGATATTCCAGACATAGTCCTCTCGACTAGGCTAGTCTGTGGCTTACCTTCGTGATTACCGGAGCGGGACCCTTGGTTATACGGGTCGGTGATGGAACAATTATGGCTTTGAGGAGACCTCTCAACTGTAGGGCAGTGACGAGGTGTGGTTTGACTTTCCATATAACTCTCAAGTACAAGGGGAACTTTCCCCACCGAGACGCGTTCTTGTGACGCGATCTAAAACCGTGCGGGCGAGTCAGTGCTGCCCAAAGTGGATAGTGTCGAGGTGCGGTGATTGAGCCCCTTGTCTTGCAGTTCGGGGCAGACATGCGGGATGCTGACATCGATGGAGGTTACTTCTTGTACTGTTGGTGACACTTTTTCTTGGGCTAAGCTACGGGACGGAGATCCCCTTATGACATTGTTCAGGCTTCTTGTTTGAGCATATGGACATGTATATACCTTGTTTCTGGTACCCACTTCCTGGATTTGGTTACTCTCGTTCCAGGTGAGGTGAAGACCCGCGGGGTATGCCACGTGCTTTCCGTGTCTAGCTTATCATGGTTGGAAGAGTCTACTCTCCTGCTATAGGTAGCGAAGACTCGACAGGAAGTTCATCTTATCACCGTTTCCAGCTCCTTGTGCCTGGACGAGTCTACTTCCTTCCTCTTGTTGGGTTGAGCTGGACTCTTTACTTCACCCTCGGTTGGACTCCTTTACTTTCCCTGTTCGCTCTACTGCTCACCCTTCAGTACCTCCTTTGTTGCTCCCTCGAGCCTTCGGGGTATCCTACTGAGTATTTTTATACTCACCCCTGCTTGGGCTTTGCCCGCACTTGGTGTGCCCTTGCAGATGATAGACAGGTGAAGCGTGACTTCAGTGGAGCATAGGAGTTCGAGAGCTTGGACTGCGTGCGGTGGTCGTGGCCGGGTTCCAAGTGGGAGACCCGTCAGATGTTTCTTTTGTTTACCTGTTTCCGGGTTCTGGCACTTTTTGGTTGGGCGCGTGTTTTCCCCTTTTCTTTTCAGTGTTCCTTCATCTTTTTTTGTACTTGTAGAGGTCGATTCACTTTGTGGTATATATATATAGCAGTTTCACTTTCCTTTTCTTTGTGTGTCTTTACTATTACTCTACATTGTTGCATTGAGTTTTTTGTGTGTGTGTATACAGGTACTTAGGCAAAGGCCTCCCTGAGTTATTGTGCCTTCGGCGCTGGTCTCCAGCCCCTGGCCTATGGAGGCGGGCTTGGGGTAGTTGCGGCTCGAGCCCGGGTTGGGTCGGGTCGTGACATATACTCTATATTGGGTAGTTTATTTATCATAAAAATGTAGTGTATAAATATTTTATAAATAGTTAAGTTGTCATTTATAGTTTTAAATAAAGACTTTTTAGGTTATATTGTAATGATATGAGAGAATAATTATTAGAAATATACTTAAATATGAAGTTTCATTGAAGAAATTTGTGAATAACAAGTTTATAAGAAGAATGTCGTGGCATAAATGATAAGTTGTTGATGATGATGTGATCATGATAAGGAGGTGATTTTAAGTGACATGATACTGATAGTGAATATTGACATATCTTTTAAATTTGAATTCATAATGGGGTGGTGGATGGGTTTTTTTAAATTCTGGGAAATTAAAAAAAATGCATCTAATTATTTATAAATAGTGATTATATTTAATCATCAATGGAATTTATAGACAATTAAAAATTATTTATTTTTAATCAGATATTTCCATTTATTTTATTTTGACCAGATTCTGAGGTTGGATACATAGTTGAGAGGATATTCTCTCAGATAATAGTTAACCATGATGTTTGTATTTTTATCCCAAGTTTTTTATGATATTCTTGATGTTATTGATATTTGAAAATTTTATGATATTTTTTTAACTTTTTTGTTTTCATAGTGTTTTTATTGATATTGGTATCAAAAATAACATTTAATATGTGAAGATATTTAAGGTTTGGATTATGTTTTAATGGTAGGGATTATGATTGAGGTGATAATGTTATTTCATGTTACATATTGAGAAAATTGGTCTTTGAACACTCAATGAATATCTAATTTGATATATTTTTCCACACGTATTTTTATGTAGTGTTTTTTTCACTCTAAAATGATATTAATTTATGAAATGATCCTAATGAGTATGTGTAGTTCTCACCCCTCCATAGTTTATTGAGTTTGTGTTACTGGTTGGTTTAATAGAGTTATAAAGATGTTGTTTAGGTTGTTGGAGTTGGTTCCATATAACTAAAGGCCTATGTACTTTAGATTACCTATATATATATTCAAATTTGTGAATATTAAATGTTTTTATTATCATATTATGATTAATTATTATACATTACATTAATGTGATAATTTTCTAGCGATATTGGTTTCATAAAAAGTAAATAATCGTTCCCTACTATGATGAGATCCTTGAATTGCCATGACCGAATCCATAAATATCAATACTATGGTTGGGATAACAATATATGATGAGGCACATAATATGTTGACCATTAGGTCTAGTAATCATAAGTGGATGGGACTACCTCTAATTTAGTTAGCACTTGGTAATATCTTATATGGGATATTATGAGGATAAACCCTCTTATAAGGATTCCACATGTTTCCATATAATTAGAATTCCTAATTATGATCACATGTAATGATACATTAGAATTAAATTTTTTATTAATACATATCCTAAGTTATGTAAACTGATATATTTCCTCTAATTGTGACAACCTATTCTCATGGGGAAGTAAGATATATTAGGTTCATCATGAATGATATTCTATGAACGAACAAGTAAAGAAAGGATTTATCCCTTATTTTCTTTAATAGATGTTTATATATTAGGCCCTTATATTGAAATGTACATGTTTGATAAATTCCATGGACAAGGTGTTTGATGAGTACATTTATGATAGTCAAATAAAGATAAATCTATCACATTGGCTGATGACATGAAATTTGTAACTTGATTGATTAGACATATCACGAAAAATAGATTATGTTACACAACGAATGTTTATATTTGATTATTGTCATTGTGGAATATCTTCTTTCTCCAGGGAAGATTTAATCTATTTCAAGACAATAATATTAGACTTTAGGTAAACCCAAATAAATCCATTGACAAAGATAACTAGAATGTAATGGATTTCATTTTTACATGTATTACTTTATAATATTATATGGATTATTTCTAGAGCTAGGTACTGATATGGAATGAAATTCCAAGGCCCAGTAAGATAGAAATTTACATTTAAAAAATATTAAATATATTAATATCACATGCATGAAGTTTTCCTAAAAAAGTTTAATAACTCTTAAATGGAGGCTCAAATCAGAAATCTAATTCTTCTATTGAGTTCATATAATGGGATTTTTCCAAGGCGTGACATAATATTTGTTCGCATTGGGCTTTTCGATAAAGTGTTATCACTGGTGAAAATAATAAAATAAATTAAGATAATTAATTTATTTCATTATTTTGATGTAGTGACCTAGAATACTCTATTTAGATTTGGATATACCTAATCCCTAGGGTTATCTGCATAACCTAGGGATTCAAAGGAGCTGTATGTGAGGATCTGTTAGAGGATCACTATAAGAAGTCTTTAGATTGAGATCAAATTGAGGATCATGTGGTAATGAAGTTCGTAGATCTCACCAATGATAGAAATGTAGGTCCATTATTCATTAAAAATCGATCCAAAATCCATGTATGATGTTTTATTTGTGTGATTTCATCCCATTATTTATCACATATCAAACACGGATCAATTCCACAAATAAGAATTTATTCTCACATTGATGGTTGATTTATTTATGGTAGATTTATTTGTTCACTGATTATTCCCTCTTTGTTCATCTAATTATTTGAAAACTAATCGAGGATAAATTATAAAAAGGAAAAGGTTCATTCATCATGTTTTTGGTTTGTGGATTTCTCCCCTGTTTCTTCGCACGTTAAATGTGGGAAATTTCTTTGGCATGTGGTTCGATAAATACTGGGTATATGATAGTTGCATGACCATTCTATGGTGCAACATATCTATACCATATGTGTAGTTCATGATTGAGGGTATGATCGAGGTGTGATGATGACAAAGAAAAATCAAATGTATATCATAACATATCAAAATTTTCTATTCTCCATGGTTCATCATGTAGCTATGATGACATGGATTAATGGTTGTGTTTTCCGCACAGATTCGAATTCCGTATTCATATCCTCATCAAAAGGAGGGTTGGATAACCTCATATACATTATTCACAACTAAAATTATGATGGTTGAACATAGAATAAAATGTAAAGAAGAACCCGATGGTTCTGGAAATTTTTGAGATACACAGAATATACTCCAGGACTTCATGCCATGTGGGGCCCTAGCTTAGGCAATAGGGTTTCCATAGAGAAGAAAATCACATGCTATTTAAACCATGCTGGTGGGCCAATGTGTATCTCAGTGGATACATGAGAATGGGAAGGATAGGGTATATATAAATGGTTAGAGTATATGGGGAATTCCATGTACTTGGACATATCTAGGTGTACACAGGAACAACTAGGTGTACAAGGGAATGACCAAAAGTACACAAGCATTGAAAAAAGGCACATGTAGGGTGCCAAGAAACCTCTACACACCATGTATCCTTACTTACATTCCCTGTATTTTTATATTTAAATTATATGTGAGGTAGCGACACGCAAACAGACCAGGGGTAGGATAGAAACAACATGTACCCTTAGTACACACCACGTACCCTCAGTACATGCCACATACCCATAGTACATTCCTTGTACCCCCTTTGAGGCTGTTTAGAGACCTTTATTTAATTTTAGACTAGTATCAATTGAATGTGTTCCCTTGGACCATCCCCTTGAGGGTAAAAAGTTTCATTGCGTCCAAAGATATAGATTGTGTCCCCTTTATAGGATGAGTCTTAGATAGAGTTTCTAGTTCCCCTCCGTGAGATCAGAATGTGATCCAATATCATTCCATCTTATACCCTAGGTGGCATTTATGGAATTAGTGTGACATCCTTGCATAGGGCGTTGATCCCCCACATAGTAGACTATTTTAATAGGGTTCACGGTATCATTGACATACAATCCCTTACATAGTGGGTTGACCTAAATTAGTTTTGTGGTGTCCCCCAGTGATATTGGATGTGATACCATATATGTGCATTGATATATTTAGAGACCAGTGAGTTTTCTTGGGTGGGGACTAATGATCATGACCTATAATATGAGTGTATATAGTGATATCATGGTTCATGGAGTGGGTTCTCCTAGAATGATCATTGCCTAGAATCTTCGAGTGGAATCTTGTTGCTGGTAGTTTGGTTAAGGCCATCTGAAGATACAGTGTACTTCTTAAGTATATCTATGCTTTTTTCTTCTTTAATAGTATTATTACTTTTATGAGTTGACTACTCTTGATGCATTATGTTTGGTTATTTTGGGGTGTCCTACTGGGTTTTGTTGTACATACTCCTACACAGGCTCTTCCCACACATGTCATGTCATTTATAGATGATGACCCGTTTGATGGTGTCCTAGGAGGATAGGGATCTAGTCGACCATAGTTTGGGCTAGATAGAATGAGGTGTTTTTTTGTGTGATTGAATTTTTTAGTTGTACCCTCCTTCTGAGAATGTTATACTTTCTATTGTTTTTGGTTGGGTTTGTATTTGGCCCCTATATTTCTTTCCAGTACATTTTTTTCATACTCTGATTATGGGATTTTAGATGTATACATGCATGTTTATCAGTTTTTTTACATTTTAGAATTGTATGGGCTTGGAGATGTGTGTGTGTGTGTGTGTGTATAGATGCTTTAGTGTAATTCCACCCATGTGTTTGATATTCCTACTCAGTACTGGTTGTTAACCCCATGAATATTGGAGGTAGGCTTGGGGTAGTCGCTTCTCGGGCCCCGATAGGTCGGGTCACGACATAGTGGTATCAGTGGAGTTGGTTATACATCAGGAATAGAGTCCATGAGATTGGTTTGGGTTTTTTAGAAATAGTGTTAAAGTGTTTTGAGATTGGATTTTTGCCCAGGGACCCTAGTGTTGGTGCGATGACTCATATATCCATTCAATAGGACTCTAATAACCTACTTTTCAACTCAGTACATATAGACACTGGTTGTAGATGAATAATTGGTACATGAAACATATAAGAATGAGTTATGGTTTCCATATCCTTATTGAGTTAGCTATCCCAATATATTTTTTGACCATGGCACATATTGTTTATTTCCTTATGAATCTGTGAAGATAACTAGCCATGATTCCAATACATTATCACAAGGATGATCTAATGAGTGGAAGGCTTTAGTATAGGGTCATGTATAGAATATAATACATGTAAGTGGTTTACCAAATATAACACCACCATTTGAGTAGTAGTTACTACTGACTATACCAGATGAGGATGAATGTAGGATGAGTGCACCGAATGAGTTATAGAGGTTGTGACCTCCTTGGTTTTGGGGTGATCCAGACTTTTAGGTGGTTGAGGACTGGCTAGAGGAAGTCACTCAAGTTTTCTTCCTTCTGAGAACACCTACAGATCATATGGAAGTCTTCATAGTGATTTTTATTCAAGTCTCTACTGGGTGATGACGGAGTCTGGTGATGTAGTCACATGAAAAGATAAATATCTCCTGGACATACATTGAGTATCTCATCATGAAATAGTTTTATTCGGCCATATTGTGATCTGTGTGCACATAGGAGTTTCTTCATCTAAAGAAGGGTAGTATGATCATGTCATTGTATAAAAAAAGGTTTATTAATCTCTTATAGTACTCAATGGATATGGTGTGAGATATGTTCTTCAGATATCAGACCTTTTAGAAGGTATTGTATTGAGATATCCGAGATTCAGTGTGATCTCTTTGCATTACCACCTATGTCGAAGTGGTTGAGTGGGATTTAGTAGTGGAGAGATTCCTAAAAGAACATATTCCAATAGTGGGTGATAGTAGTGGGTACAAAGGAGATAATAACTCAACAATAGGAAACCAAAAATGGTTTTAGGGATTCAATAATTTCTTATGATTCTGGAGAAGATCCAAGGATATAGGACCAATGGTGTCAGTATCTCAGGTTGGATTGAATTAGCTGAGGGAGAGGCGGTGTTTCTCCTATGATGGTAGGGGATATATTTCATGGGATTACATGAATTTTCATATAACTAATTAGGAGATAGTTTATGAATCACTCAAGTAAAGATTATGGTAAGAGAAATGAGGTCTGTAGGGAGTAAGGTGTGGTATAGGTGATGGTAGAGCCGAAAGAGGTGGTCAAAAGTTTGACCTACTTCCACCACAACCACCAGGTGGTCCATGCCAGGCTTAAGGAGTTGGTGATTAGGGATGAGGACAACTGTGAGATATGGAGGACCATAACCTTGAGGCTCCAGGAATTATATAAGGGACAATATGTGTATTTTTTTACCTTAGATATAGTAATGATAGACACAAGTGTAATTCATTCCTTTATTTCCACAAGTGTGATTCATTCATGAGACTTAGAGATTCCATTTGAGCCTTTGGCTAAGCCCTTTCACTTAGAGACTCTTAAAGGATGTGACTCAACGATTGAATACTTCCACCGATAGTGTGATCTAATGCTTAGAGGTGAGAGATTTGTATACGATCTCTTTGTTACAGTGATGATGCCTTATGATGTCATATTAGGTTTGGACTGTCTATCCATAGTTCATTCCCAAATTTATGATTTTAGGTGGAGGATTTAGTATGTCCACAATGATGGGATGATGCTTTCCTTTGTGGGTGAAAAGGAAACCTCGGAAGAGTGGGAAGGGCATAGGTATAGGAGAGAATGGAAAATTACTCACCAATTATATATAATTACTCTTAGATTAGTAGATAATATGGGCTATAAATTTCTTACGGTGGTGGAGGAGTATGGGGATGTCTTTCTAGAGAATGTTCTAGGCTTACCTCTTCATAGAGAGTTAGACTTCTACATCGCTTACCCCCGAAAATGAACCCGATATCCAAATTATCATATCATATGGATCCCATAAAGCTTTGTGAGATGAGGTAGCAGTTGGAGGACTTGAAAAATAATAGATTCATGAGACCTAGTGTTTTCCCTAGGTATCCCCAGTGTTATTCTCCAATAAGGTAGACAAGATCTTGAGGTTATGTGTGGATTACCGATGTTGAACCAAGTGACCATGAAAAATAAGTATCCACTATTGAGGACCAATGAACTCTTATATCATTTAAGAGGGGTGTGATGGTTCTCAATGACTACAATCAGATTAGGTAATCACTAACTATGAGTATGGGATGACGATACAACAAATATGACATTTATATGTTTCTATAGTCAGTATGACTAATTTTTTATTCCATTTTCTGTAACGAATTCTTCAATAGTGTTCATGGGAATCATGAAAAAATTCTTTCACCCTTTATTATATTATTTTGTGGTGATTTTAATTGATGATATCCTAGTGTACTCAGAGTATAATGAGGACCACACAATGCCCTTGAGGATGGTTCGATGGACACTTTGATAGAAACATGTTTATGGGAAGCTCTCAAAGTTTCAGTCTTGGATTCAATAGTTTCACTTCCTGGGGCACGTCATCTTAAAGGTAGGAGTAGCATTAGACCTAGAAATGGTTGAGGGAGATCTAGCAGGGGAGCCACCCAAGAGTGTTACTAAGTTGTGGAGTTTCCTTGTGTTGGTAGGGTACTATAAGAGGCTTGTACCCTTTTTCTCTAGAGTTGTAGCACCTTTTATAGATTTGACCCAATATGGTAAAACTTTCACATGGATAGAAAAGTGTCAACAATGTTTTTAGAAGTTAATTAAGGGTTTATGAGCACCCCCATATTTACATTTTGAGAGGAGGGTATCAAGTACATAGTGTTTTGTGATAACTTATGGACCAGACTTGGAAATGCATGATACAAAGGTAAGAAATGATTACTTATGGGTAAAGGTAGTTGATACTACATGATCAAAACTATGTGACCCATGATATTGAGCTAGTGGTAGTAGTATTCATCATGAATTTGTGGAAACACTACCTTATGGGAGAGTAGTTTATCATCTAGTAGAACCATAAGAGTCTAAAGTATACATTCTCTAAAAAAGATCTTAACATGAGTCAGAGATGATGGTAAGAGTTCCTCTAGGAATATGACATTGATATTTTCTATACACTAGGGAAGGGGAATGTGGTGGAAGAAACTCTCACCAAGAGATATTGTTTTTAGTTGTTGGATGAGGAGTCAGAGTAGTTATCATCATTATAGTTTTCATTAGTGGAAAAGGATGGTGTTTCATATATTCAGTCAATGGTCATTACCCCATAAATTTTATAGTGTGTTAGGGAATCTTAGTTTATAGATAGACTGTGAGACCCTATATACTCATATATCTATTGGACATGCTCCTAATGGATTTTATGAATGTGGGAAGCATGTTATCCTTTTTAGAGGATGACTGATGGTACCAATGATGTTGTGGGTGGAGTTGATGAGGGAGTTTCATACACCCCCTTTGGAGGTACATCCATGTGTGGTGAATATGTACTAGGACCTCCAACATCAGTTTCGGGGGCTAGGATTAGAGAGATGTGTTACATAGTTTTTCTCTCGATGCCTCACTTATCAGCAGGTGATGGATAAGCACCATGTTCTAGTGAGTTTATATCAACCCCTTTTAGATTATAGAGTAAAATTGAGGTGGGATATCTATGGAATTCATGATGGGGTTACCATATACATCCAAGGGACATGATGAAATTTGGGTGATTATAGACTGAATCTCCAAGTCATCCCACTTCCAAGCTATTTGAGAGTAGTGTTCAGTAGAGGGATATGGATGCTTTTACATACATGAGGTATTATAAATCCATGTAGTTCCCTTTATGGTCGTTTTAGACCATGATTCTTACTTCATGTTGTAGTTATAGAGGGCATTTGGGCTCAATAAAAATTTTACATGGATTTTCACCCCCAACTATTGACCATACTGAGAAAAACATTCTTGACATGGAGGATATTCTTTAGTCTTGCATGTTAGACTTTTTCCATAGTTCGGAAGATCACATTCTCTTGGTAGACTTCATATAAAAAATAGATACCACTCCACCATTGATATAGAATAATATGGGCCTTGTATGGGTGACCCTGAAGGTCACCACTTTTTGGGATTGATCCAGGAGAGTCAACACTCATGGGAATAGAGTTGGTTTGAGCTATTTTAATTGCCTAACCCTAGTTACAAAGATTCGGTGCATTATTACATGACATTGGAATGCTCACAAGGGATCAAATCCCGAAACATCGATCCTTTTAGTAACCTTGGAAGTACTAGATACATACATAAGTTTTACATTACATTATGAAATAAAAACAACAACATTGTCTCTCCTTTGTACACACTCATATCTCATAGCTAATCCCTGCAGGTGAATCATAATATACTTCTTTACATCCAGGGAAAATTAAAACATGAGAAAGGGGTGAGCTCAGATGCTCAGTAAGGATAAAAATATAACAGAAACTATCATAAATAAGCATAAACATTTAAGGAAATGTATAAGACTAAAATACAAGCCTTTTAAACATAATATTCTATATAATATGGAAAATATAAATCAGTTAATTCCATTTACTTATTCACATGGATATTATACTAGTTGAATAATCGCATGCAACATCAAATATCCAATTTCAAAATGATGGAATGCATAATGCTGGACATCATAACCACATAGTCAAGGCCTCGTGCCAAGACTACAAATAAGATTTTTTCAAGGACTTGTGCCAAGACACTGGTTTTTCTCATTAGACCTACCAATGCATCAAGGAGCTATAGCGGGCTCCACCCATCACTTACTAAGTCCAATGAATTCCACATATAAAAATGTTGAAATATAACATAAAAATTCATATTAAAACTATCATACAAAATGTCAATACTTTTACCATAAAAATTGAATGGTATAAAAATAGCACATCCACAGTCGAACCTATCACAAAACCTTCAATACAATATGGATGATTGTATCATAATAAATCAAATTCAAATAGTCATAAAATCCAACAAAGGATGTTGACATAAATGAAATCAAAACTATTTGAGAGAAATATATCTCTATTTTGAAATTATTTAAATTTCACATAATTATAAAAGAAAACATTTATTTTGAAAATATTCTTATAAACTTGTAAGAGAAGCTTTGTAGGTGTTACAACAATAGAAAATAGTTGCATCCACTGTATAAGTTAAAAAATATTCTTACCTTAATTTTTTGAAAAGGTTATGTAGTACCTTGTTTGGAAAACGATGGAAAGATTCCATTAAAAACAATTTATAAAATGTCAAACAAGGATATAAATGACTTTAAACCATAGTCTAGTAAATAGTAAAAATGTTTTGAAATACATTTTTAAGAAACATGGATGTGGATGATAAAGAAGTCCAAGTAGATACTTACATATAAACAACCTCAGATAAATAAAGAGATTGTAAATTTAACCCTTACCTTGTACTTTTCCTTAGTCGATGGTATGTTAACCTCATGTATAATGATTAAAACATTGTTATAAAGTTATAAAAGAATCGCATACATAAATATGATATCATATATGATCTTATAATATTTCCTTGTTAATAATATTTCAGTAGTATCATTGTTTCGGGTGTTAACTGATTCATTTTTCTTTATATGTTTTGTTACGTAAGAAATGTTTGTTATGGATAGTAAGTACTTTATTCATATTTTTGGACTCCTCATGTACTAATCATGTTTTAATGATCAAAAATCCTATTGAACCTGGTTAAATCCAGTAAATTATATCAAATCATGTGTATTAATGTTTAAAGTATTCTCAATCTTTAAGAAGATCCATTCAAGATCTTAATTTATCTATATTCAGTTTAATTACTTTATACTATCTTTTGACTCACTTTATAATGATTTCTCTGACAAATGATTAAGTCTAATCCATTTTATGATCATCATTGCTTAATTCTGAATACAGTTACCTTGAAAAGTCTAAGACACCATGAGTCTGCCACTGGTTATGTCTTTTTGGAACAATAAAGAAGACACTGTGAATCAGACACCATGAAGTAGACACAGTGAAGCAGACACCGTGAAGCAGACACAGTGAAGTAGACACCGTGAAGGAGACACCGTAAAGTAGACATAGTGAAGCAGACACCGTAAATATTGAGACACCGTAAAAAATGAGACACCGTGACCATGAGACACTGTGACCACGAGACACCGTTACCGTGAGACATAGTGACATTCAGACACCGTGACAAATTCAGACACCATGTGAAGGAGACACCATTTCCATGACATACTGTGACACCGTTTCCTAATATGTTTTGTCATTTTTCAATTTAATATCTAACGGTCATATTTGAAGATATTAATGCAATGAAATAATTATTGTTTATTTGTAGACATAACATCTAATAGTACGAGGTATTTGCTGCAGAAAACATGCAACCTGTCAGCCCAACACATGCTTTCCAAGATAAAAGAAAAGTTCTTCCTAGAAATAAGACATACACGAGAAAGAAAATCAAGCAGGAGTGAGCACCATAAGGAAGAACACACTTAGATCAAAATTTTCAAATAAAGGCCTATTGCATGAAACTCAACACTGTTGAAGAACACACGAAGAATATTTGAAGCCCAGAGAACATCTTCGCACTGTAAAACCTCACGAAGAACACAAGATAAATCACGACACTCTGTTTTACAAACGAGACTCGAATTCTACATCTGCTTCATATCAGAAGTCCAGAGCTGCAAAGACCAACACTCAGAGCACTTCTAAACCTATCTTAATATTTCTAATCTGTTGTGTATTTTTTTATTAACTTTAGAGTAATGTGTGTTTCTGTATAATAACACACTCTGTATCCAACATCAAACTGAAGGATACAATATATCCTTACTCAAACACTCATTTACCCTTGTGTATACCCACAGATAAGTGTGGAAGAAGTCCCTATGTTTCCTGGTAGTTTTTACCTAGGAAGAACTATGGAAGAGGTACCTATGTGGCCTGGTAGTTTGTACCCATGAAGAACTATGGAAGAGGTCCATGTGTGGCCTGGACAATCCTGCATACTATTATTAACCCCGATCCATGGTGTGGATCAAAGTTTATTTATATAAACTGCTTGGTGGAAGGTGATATCCAAGTGGAGTGTATTAAGTATCAACTTGAGACTAAAATACTTGTTTCATATCCACTGTGCTGCTTAATTTAGTTTTCTCTATTTTTCTACTTTCCTCCATAACATAAAAATCACTAAATTAACTTTAATAGTTAGTCTTGGAAAGAAGTTATATCTGTCTTTTCTTAGTATAATAACTTCAAAAGTAGTTTTAATAATTAATATTAAGGGTACCGAGAAATAATCAATCTTATAAGAAGTTATTTAAACAGTAAAACTCTTATAACAGTATAACCTTGATTAACTGGGCTGTATCTAATCTTTTTGGAAAAACCTTTTAGAAATATTTTTTACAGAAATTTTTATAGTTACTCAATTCACCCCTACCCTCTTGAGTAATATACTCTGACCAACACATATCCAAAATGATATTATGTTCTTAATCATTATTTTTAATTATCAAATTAAAATTATTCTTGAATTGTTACGATGGGGATTGAATCTCATTGCGTTCGTGGAGACGGTAATCCGTACGTATGCACGAGCGAAAATATCATTATATTGATGGTTAAATCATATGTAATTGGATACTGAATCATATACAAAGAATCAGTAGAATGTTATATTTATTATTTACATAAATTATATATCATTATTATACCCATCCAAATAATGGAGTGTTGAATAACAAACTACTCCACGACGTGGAGACGATAAGCCATACGTACGCACGTATGGTTACTTTGTCATTCATGGGATGGATAGAATAATGGATATTATTGTAACATATTTATAATAACATCATAGTATGTATAAGGTAATAGATTTATCATTTTGGTATAGAAACAACAAATAAAGTGGAAGTAGAAGAAGAAAAAAACTTTGAAAGAGGTGATGAAATTATTACCTCTTCTTCGGGTGCTTCCTTTTGATTTGATGAAACGGGATCCTTAGGTTGGATTTATGATCAAATTAAGACATCTAGGATAAAGTGAGGGTATTTGGGAGTATATTTGGGTAGTCGGAAGGGTTTGGATGTGCCAAATGGCTATTGAGGTGTGATTTTGAGAGAAGGGGAAGTACCCTTTTATAAGAGAGGTGAGAGTCACTTTAGGAAAAGTTTGAAATATTATTTTATTATAAAATAATTTTCATGTTATAATGGCTAAAAAAGAATTTATTTCTAGGATAAGGTAGGTATGGGTTGAAATATTATCAATGAATAGGTTTTATACAAGTTTAGGTAACCATATTAACATTATTTTTTAGATTTAACTCGCAGTTATGTAGTTTGACATTTACCATGTCTCCTTGTATTTTTATATTATAAAGTTAATAAACATACTATAAAATCTCAAGTGAACCCAAAGTGGTTCCTTATTGACACATATAACCTTATATAATTCCCTTTTCCGAAACATTGATTTTAGGAATATTATATCATTTAATAATATAGTATTTATTTTAAAACCTCTTTTATGTCAAATTTTACACTATTGAGTATTTGATTTTTTTGAAAGTCATAAAAAATTTATCACTTAATTTTTTTAAAATCAACCCTAACATGTCATATTAACCTATAAAATTCATGGAATACATAAAAAGTCTCAATTTACAATTATATTAATATTTATAATATCAATTATTTTAATCTTTCATTCATAATGTAATCACTGCATCATTATCGTGTCATAAATAAAAATAATTATTTAATGTCTAAAAATTATAAATAAAATACCATTAAGTAGGAAATTTTTTCTTATTTCTAATTAATAATTTAGTTGAATTTATCTTATGTATAACACTATATAATAAATGGTTTAGTTATTAAAATTTTAATTTAACAATTATAACTCTTCTTTAAATAAAATAATAATAAATGTCCTAATCTAATCCAAGTGGACCAAAAGGATCATATTTTATTCCTAAGATTTATTTTAGTCTATGTAAAATTATCCAATAGAATTAGGACATGTGTTAGTGTAATTATAAAATCATTTTTACCTTTAATTACCCTATTTACTTTTAACCGTGTTAAATAAAATTCAAAAGTTACTATTCACAAAAAATTATTTTCATCTTATTGAACCAAATTTTACATTATTATGTCAATATTTTCTCTAGGATTTTTGAAATTCAATTCACAGAAGCGGTAAAAATACATTTTATGCAAATTTACAAATGTGCCTAAAAGTTGTGTAAAAGACGGTAAAAAGTTCAATAAACTTTTATACATCAAATATTATTATAAAATGAATCCAATGAATTAAATTGAACATATATAAATATTTTGTATCTATTTTTTTCATAAAATAAATTTCAATAAAATAAATAATCATTTCAATAAAAAGTCTGTTTTAAACAATAACATAGTGTTTTCACTATTCATCAAAAATTGAAAGTTTTCAGAAAAATACAAAAACTTCACCCTAAGATAATTTTGATATTCCATGGTCAAAAATGAATTCTATTTTACCAAATTTAATTCATAGAAGTTTCATTAATTAATTTAAAATTAATTCCCGTTGTCAAAACCAAAAAGCAGGTTTTTTAATAAAGTAAAAACTATCAAAAGATTAACATGTGTTTATGTCCAATTTAAATGTGAAATTACTTATAATGACCTAAATTGTATTACATGATAAAAATATAATATAATTATACTTCAAAACTACTCAAATTTATAATTTAACTCTATAATTTATTTTTATTAAAAAAGTTGTTTTCAATTAAAATTTAGTAGCTTTCACTATTCATCAAAATATGAAAGTTATCAGATAAAACCAAAAATTTATCCAAACTAAATTTTGATGTCACAACTATAAATAAGAAGTTTAATTTGTAAAATTTAATATATAAAATTGTTAAATATTGGATTTAAAAAGGGTTCACCATTAGTAGGCTGTCAAATTGCATTGTTTGAAAAAAAAAACTTCTTTTATCTGAAAAATTTATTTTGTTCTTATATTATTTCTAATTAAAACATAATATGGATGTTAAAATTATATGGAGTATTTAAAATTCAGTTAATACTATTCATAACTTCTTTTTGAATGGCTAGTTTGGTAAGTCATGGTGCGCTCGAACTCAGTGTTGCGTGTAGCACACGCTATTGAATTACATTAAAGAGATAACATACTATGAAATCTTGGGGTGTTACATTCTCCCCTCCAATAAATTGTGTTCTCACAATTTGAAAATTTTCATCGATTTTTTTTATAAAAATAGAAAATACATTTTGGGAAAATACCTTTGTTGGAAACCCCAATTGGAAATATGGTTAATAAAATTTAGTCATAATAAGAGGGAAAGGGAAATGAAAAATTCATCACCAAATTAGGGGTTCTAATAAGAGAAAATTGGTGGAAATTATAGACACATAATTGGTGAAAAAATGTAAATATTTGTAAGGAGTGATTGAGGTAATCCATCACAAACAAGTGAACTATAAATGGAAAATTGAGGGCCTCAAAGCCATTAATCTATGATGATTTAAAATATCATCAGTTCAACAAAACCAAAGTTATTAGGATAATTTTTTTTCTTTTGAGATACTTTTACTAATGTTTGAGAATTAATTTCTTCATAGAATAAGAAGAAAAGAAAATTGAAAAATATAGTTCCATCCTTTAACTAATTTCTACCACAAACTCATCTTTCACTCCATATGAAAATAGAATTCAAAAATATTCTATTTATTCTAATTGTATAGGGTTAAAAAAATGTATTTATAATTCATATGTCAGACCTTTTAAAAAAACTACACTATACAAACTAGGACATCACGTAGGCCAGTGGTAGGTGATGTACCTTTGTCACCCTTCGACTGTGGGTTGAAGTCTCATAGCCTTGTCAGATATGACAGGTTGTCGCCCAACTTTTGGGTGGTCCTTTTTATAAGAAATCCATAAATAATATTAAGAAATGGTTTAACCTTAAACCATAGTATCCAATTTCAAAATTAATCCATTCCAACCATTAGAATTATCCAAAATACTTGTGTCCAAACTCATAGTCCAAAAATTTATAAGGAAGGTCAACATAACATAATGAAGATCTTTTTATTTCCACATAATAACATGCGAGTACCTTCATTATGTATTCTCTTAAAACATGGTAACACCTTGAATTACCATAAAACCTTATTGATTACATTCATGCTCCCTTATTCCTTATATAATACTAGATACATTTCTTATATTAATTTTTTTTGAATACTCCATCAATGATGGAAAAAACAAACCATTAATCAGTTCCAAGGTAGTCAAGAATATACAATATAATTTTTCCAAATAAACCATCTCTTATTCAAAAATCACTACCTCAGTATCATGACTATATTAAGGATTATATTTCCTTTAACCATATATTTTCCAAAAAAATTAACTTGTTCTTGAGTTACTTTTTTTAGTACCATATAATCTCAAATCCTCAATGAAATCGTATTTCAGTACAATCGTTATTTATTTCCATAATTCATATAACTTGTACATCATCGATAAAACACTAAAATGACATTATTATTTAATAACAACATAAGAAAAATAGTCATTCCTCTTCATCTGTGGTAGTCTCATAACTTGATTATTATCCAATAGCATCATTTGGGAATACTCTAATGATTGGAACATTGATTCACATAGTGTCCCAAATCCTTTCAGATGAATAATTGTAAATTTGAAACCTTTTTCTTACCCTTTCAATCACATACTTGATATCCCTTTTCTCCACACTTATAATAAACTACCCTTCCCTTCAATAATTTACCAAGGTGATTCTTTCCACAATTATCACATATGGGAAAATTCTTTTTTCCCTTCTTCCCTTTATCCATCTTTCTCTCTACCATCCTTTTCTTTTCTTGCTTCCCTTCAAAGCCATAAGACTCAGAGAATTATTTACTCATCTTATTAACACATGATACTATTTCTTCCTATGATTAAAATACGTGGGAGACAATTTTACTTCTAAAAGATGGCTTAATACAATGAAAGATAGGATCCTTTATACTTTTTTGATCATGTGTATTTTTGGAGTTATCATTCCTTCTACTGGGTGCCATTTTTAATTGACTACGTACACTTGGTTAGATCATATCATAATGTAAAATCCAAAAAATAAAAAAATTCTCAAAATTAATTGATGATTTTCACACATATAGTATCATAATCATAAAAATGGTTTCTCTGCTCACATATTTACCCATAAATCCTTCATAATGGTTTGTAAAGAAAATTTGAATTGTCCTAAGTATATCCCTTGGGAGTGTAATAACCAAGAGTTTAGAAAGGCCCATTTTCATGTACCATGATACTCTTGGTCAAGCCTGAAACTCCTTATCAGAGCTTTCACTCCAAGGTACATCTGTGCCAGAGCTGCCTCTACCTGCTTCTATATAGATAGGGATGTATTTATTAGAAAAATCACAAAATCTATACATTACCAAAATTATAGGAAGTTTATCTATACCAATCCTCGATGTTTATCATAGGGTAATGTTCTCTAACCAGAGTTTATCTAAATATAGTTTCCAAGGTTTGTACTAAACTTCCTCTGATACCAACTTTAATGCCCTAACCCTAGTTACCCAGAGTCAGTGCATTATTACATAACATTGGCATGATCACAGGGGATCAAATCCCGAAATACCGATCAGTTTAGTAGCCTTAGAAGTACTAGATACATACATACATTTTATATTACATTATGAAAAAAAATTGTGTATCCTATGGAAAAACTCATATCCCATGGCCTATCACTACAGGTCAATCATAATATACTTCTTCACATCCTGGGAAAATTAAAACATAAGAAAGGGGTCAGATTAGATACTCAGTAAGGATGACAATATAGTGGAAACTATCATAACTAAGCATAAAAATTTATGCCAATGTATAAGACTAAAATAAAATCCTTTTAAACATAATATTCAGTTTAATATTGAAAAGATAAATCAAATAATTCCATTTACATATTCACTTGGATTTTACACTAGTCGAATAATCACATGAAATATCAAATAGCCAATTTCATAATGATGGAATGCATAATGCTGGACATCATAACCACATAGTCAAGGCCTCATGACAAGACTACAAATAATATTTTTTTCAAGGCCTTGTTACAAGACACTAGTTTGTCTCATGAGACCTACCGATGCATCGGGGAGCTATAGCAGGCTCCACCCGTCACTTACTAAGTTCAATGCATTCCTCATATGAAAATGTTGAAACCTAACATAAACATTCATATTAAAACTAGCATACAAAATGTCAATACTTTAACCATAAACCATGAATGGTATAAAAATAGCACATAAATAGTCAAACATATCACAAAACTCTCAATACAATATGGAATATTCTATCATAACAAATCCAATTCAAATAGCGGTAAAATCCAACAAAGGACATTGACATAGATGAAATCAAAACTATTTGAGAGAAATATATCTTTCTATTTGGAAATAATTTAAAAGTCACTTAATTATAAAATAAAAAATTTATTTTGAAAATATTCTTATAATATTGTAAGGGAAGCTTTGAAGGTGTTATAACAACAGAAAATATCCGCACCCACTGTATAAGTTAAAAAACATTCTTATCTTAATTTATCGAAAAGGTCATATAGTAAATTGTTTGGAAAATGATGGAAAGATTCCATTCAAAACATTTTATAAAAAGTCAAAAAGGGTATAAATTAATTTTACCCATAGTCTAGTAAATAGTAAAAATGTTTTGAAATACATTTGTATGAAACACGGATGTGGATGATAAAAAATTCTCATTAGATAATTATGCACAAACAACCTCAGATAAATAAAGAGATTGTAAAATTAACCCTTACCTTTTACTTTTTGTAGTTGATGATATTTTAACCTCATGTATAATGGTTAATATATTTTTGTTAATTTATACAATAACCACATACATAAATATGATATCATATACGATATTCTAATATTTCTTTGTTAATAATATTTAAGTAGTATCATTGTTTCAGGTGTTAACTGATTCATTTTTCTTTACATGTTCTATTAAGTAAGTAATGTTTGTTATAGATATTATGTAGTTTATTAATATCCATATTGATATTATGTTCTTAAAAAATATTTTTAATCATAAAATAAACATTATTCTTGAATGGTTATTATGGGGAATGAATCTCATCGCGTTCATGGAGACGGTAATATGTACGTACACATGAGCGAAAATATCATTATATTGATGGTGAAATCATATTTAATTGGATGTTATATAATATATAAAGAATAATTAACATGTTATATTTATTATTTACATCAATTATACATCATTATTATACTCATCCAAATAATGAAGTGTTGAATAAAAAACTACACCATGACGTGGAGATGATAATCCGTACGTACGTAGGTATGGTGACTTTGTCATTCATAGGATGGATAAAATAATGAATATTTTTGTAACATATTTATAATAACATCATAGTATTTATAAGGTACTAGAGTTATCATTTTGTTATGGAAACAACAAAAAAAGAGGAAGTGGAAGAAGAAAAGAACTTTGAAAGAGGTGATGAAATTATTACCTCTTATTCAGGTTCTTTCTTTTGATTTGATCAAAAGGAATCCTTAGGTTGGATTTATGGTCAAATTAAGGCATCTAGGATGCGTTGAGGGTAGTTGGGAGGTGATTTGGTCTATTTTTGGATAATCCAAATGGATTTGGAAGTGTGATTTGGAGAGAAGGGGAAGTACCCTTTTATAAGAGAGGTGAGGGTCACTTTAGGAAAAGTTTGAAATATTATTTTATTATAAAATAATTTTCGGTTTATATTGGCTCCAAAATGATTTATTTCGAGGCCAAGGTAGGTATGGGTCGAAATATTCTAAACCAATAGGTTTTAGACAAGTTTAGGTCACCATATTAACCTTATCTTTTAAATTTAACTATTAGTTAAATTGTTTGACATTTACCATGTCTCCTTATATTTTTATATTATATGGTTAATAAACTTACTATAAAATTACATGAGAACCCCAAGTGGTTGATTATTTATATAAATAACCTTATCTAAGTCCATTGGACTAATCATAGATTATTAGGAATATTATATAATTTAATAATATAGTATTTGTTTTAAAACCTCTTTTATGTCAATTTTGACAGTATTTAGTATTTGATTTTTTAAAAGTCATAAATACTTTATAACTTCGAAAAAAATTTATTCAATCAACCATAAAAGGTCATATTAACCTAGAAAATTTGTGTAATACATAAAATGTCTCATTTTAAAATTATATTAGTATTTATAATATCAATTGCTTTAATCTATCATTAATAAGTTAATTCATGCATCATCATTGTGTCATAAATAAATTTAATTATTTAATGTCTAAAAATTATAAATAAAATAAAATTATGTATGAAATATTTTTATATTTACAATGAATATTAATAGTTGAATTTATCTTATGTATATCCCTATATTAAAAATGGTTTAGTTATTAAAATTTGAATTTTACAATTTTAACTCTTCTTTAAATAAAATAATAATAAATGTACTAATCTAATCCAATTGGACCAAAAGGATAATATTTTATTCCAAAGGTTGATTTTGGTTGAAATACACTTATCAAATAGAACCGGTATATGTGTTAGGGTAATTATAACATCATTTTTACCTTTAATTACCCTATTTACTTTTAACCGTGGTAAATAAAATTCAAAAGTTACTATTCACCCACAATTATTTTCATCTTATTGAACCAAATTTTACTAACTGATGTTAATTGTTTCTCTAGTATTTTTTAAATTAAATTAATAGAAGCGGTAAAATTACCTTTTAGTCAAATTTTCAAATGTGCCTTGAAGGTGGGTAAAAGACGGTAAAAAGTTCAATAAATTTTTATACATCTAATATTATTTTAAAATTACTCCAATGAAATACATTGATCATATACAGGTATTATGGATATATATTTTACTTAAAATAAATTTAAATAAAATAAATAACTATTTAAATAAAAAGTCAGGTTTAAACAATAACGTAATGTCTTTCACTATTTATCAAAAATTGAATGTTTTCAGAAGAATTCTAAAAATTCACCTTAAGCTAATTTTGATATTCCAAATTCAAAAATTAAGTATATTTTACAAGTAAAAAACATATAAGTTTCATTAATTAGTTTAAAATTAATTCCTATTTTCAAAACCAAAAAGCAGGTTTTTTTAAAAAGTAAAAACTATCAAAAGATTGACATGTGTTTATGTCCAATTTAAATGTGAAATTACTTATAATGACCTAAATTGTATTAAATTATAAAAATATAATATAATTATACTTCAAAACTATTCAAATGTATAATTTAACTCTATAATTGTTTTATTAAAAAAGTTGTTTTCAATTAAAATTTAGTATCTTTCACTATTCATCAAAATATGAAAGTTATTAGAAAAACACCAAAAATTTATCCAAAATAAATTTTTATATCCCAATTCTAAATAAGAAGTTTATTTTTTAAAATTTAATATGTAAAAATTTCAAATATTGTATTTAAAAAGGGTTCTTTATTAATAGGTGGTAAAATTGCATTTTTTGAAAAATACTTGTTTTATCTAAAAAATTGAATCTGTTCTTATATTATGTCTTATAAACACATAATATGGATGTTAAAATTATATGGAGTATTCAAAATGCAGTTAATACTATTCATAAATACTTTTTGAATGACTAATTTGGTAAGTTGTGGTGCGCTCGAACTCGGTGTTGCATGTAACACAAGCTATTGAATTAGTTTAAAGAGATAACGTACTATGAAATCTTGGGGGTGTTACAACTATGATAAAGAAGGTACAAATCATATAGGATCATATGAAAGTGGACTAATGTCTTTACAAGTTCTATACATACTAATGATGTAGGCCTTTGGAGTTATAGGAGGGATGAAATTTGTTCTTGAGGGTATAACCATGATGTGGATTATAGATATTTCTCTAGGGTGACAAGCTGTCTTTTAGAATCATTTCCCCTTTCGTGATATTGTGAAGAGCTGTTGAAGTGGAATAGCTCTTATCTCTATAGCTATTGTTTGGTTAGGTACCTAAAATATTTCGCGTGTCGTAGATGAGGATGTATATGCACGAATCATCACATGTTATCTATTGGGGTGAGCTTGAAATTTAGATGGGGATACCTTTAATAATTACCCATTGGAGATCAAGGTTTGGTAAGAGAGGACCAATCTCGTCTGATTGATTACCTTAGTGCATGTCCAGTGACAACATGAGAATCTTCAGGGGATCATCAAGGAGCAGGAGTCCCAAATGTGAGCTTAGTACCCTCATCTTTTTGAGTAGGTTTTTTCTCATTTTGGGATAAAAATACCTAATGTGGGTAGAATATAAGGACTATGATTTTTCCATGTATTACTTTAGAATATTACATGCATTAATTTCAGTTTTATTCACTATGAAGGCATAATATCCAATGGCTCAGTGAGCCCACAATTGACATTTTAAAAATATTTAAAAAGATAATATCACACATGTGTTGTTTTCATTAAAAAGTAAAATAAATCCTAAATGGATGATCAAATCAAATTTCAAAGGATAATATTGAGTTTATTGTGTGGTCTTTACTATTGGTGTGAAATAATATTTGTAGGCATCATGTGTTTTTCTAATGTACTATCGTGGGCACAGATAATAAAGTAAAATTTATTCATTTATTTATTTTAAAACAATGAACTTGTATCCTCTATTTAAGCATAGATATGACTAATCCTTAGGGTTATCCACATAACCTAGATATTGAGAGAATCCATTGGAGAGGAGCTATTAGAGAATTGTTGGAAGACAACATCAGATCGAGGTCAGATCGAGGATCGTGTGCCAATGTAGTTCTTAAATCTCACCAACGATAGAAAAACATGATTTTTATTCATCAAATATTGATCCAAAATTCTATCAAGATGTTTGAATTACATGATTCCATACAATTCTTCATCCTATGTTTAATGAAGACCAATTCTAAAAATAATAATTGATTTATGCATTTACAGTTTATTTATTTATGGTAGTTTTATTTGTTTATTGATTATTCTCTCTTCATTCATATAATTCTTTGACAACAGACCTAGGATTAATGAAACAAGGCCAAGGATTATTCATCATGTTTTCAGTTTATGGATTCATCCCCAATTTTATTGAACGTTCATTGTGGGTAATTTATTTGGACCATGATTCAATGAATATGATGTATACAATCATAACACTATTGTTCTTCAGTGAAATAGATCAATATCACAGGTGTGTTTCATGATCAAGGTTATGATCAAGATGTGATGATGATGGAGGATGATTATAGGTAGATTAGAATGGATTGAACATTTCCATTCTTCCTGGTTTGACATACAATAGTGATGGCATAACTCGATAGTGGAATTTTCTGAGCAGATTCAAAGAATGTATTTATATCTCCAGTGATGGGATGGTCAGATGTCCTTTGACCCATGATTATTAGATGGAATCACAATATTGAAAATTCATGAAATTATGTAGATAAGAACTTTTGGGTTATAGAAATTTTCTAGTTACAGAGTGTGTGTTCCAGGACTACATGTTGTGTGGGGCCTTGTCTATAGTGATAGGGTTTCCATGGAGAATAAAATATCACACACCATGTGACACCTATCACACATTGTGTGACCCATGTTGGTGGTTCATTGTGTATCTCATAGGATTAACAAGTGTCTTAGGATGGGGTATATAGACAAAGTCAGAGTACATCGACAGATCTGTGCACTCAGACATAGTCAGGTGTACATGAGAACGGCCAGGTGTACATGAGTTCATATGCGATCACAATTGGAAGTACATGGGAATGAAAAAAAATGCATAGGAATTGTTTCAGAAGAACTCCAATGCCATGTATCCATACACATCATGTATTTTGAGATTTACATTTCGTGTGAGGTAGTGACACATGAGCAGACCAGGTGTTGACTAGACTTTCCATTAACCCTCATTACACACCGTGTACCCCCTTTGAGGGTGTTTGAGTCCCTTCGTTTCTTCAGTTTGGAAAGGTATCGGTTGAGTGTGTTCCCTTGGTCCATCGTCTCAAGGGTATATTGTGACATTTCATCCAAATCTCTAGATTGAGATCCTCTATGGAGGATGAGTCTCATATAGAGTTTTTGGTGTCCCTCCGTGAGATCGAAGTGTGATCCTCTATCATTCCTTCTTATACTATAAGTGGGGTTCATAGAATTAGAATGAACACATTGTATGGGAAATTTATCACCCATCTAGAAGGCTATTTTAGTAGGGTTCATGGTATCATTTACATAATAACCCCTACACAGCGGGTTGATCCATATTAGGTATGTGGTGTCCCCTAGCCCTAATGGCCCGAAGGCCTTCATTTTTATTGATTTTTGATAACCCCCTTTCAAGGGATGAGCATTGACTATAATCATTTATAATAATCCTATGAAAAAAATTGTTTTTTGAGAGTACCTGGAGGTGCAGTGTCCTTCGTGATTATATCTAGGTTTTGTTCTCTAATTTAATTATAGTATTACTTTAATGAGATGAATACTCATGATTCTTTATGGTTAGTGATTTTGGGAATCCTTCTAGATATTTTTATACTCACCCCTACAATGGATCTTCCTACACGCATTGTGTCTTATATAGATGAAAACCCCTTAGATGGTGTCCTGGGAGAGTAGGGTTCAAGTGGAGCATACTTTGGGATAGACAGACCGATGTGTTTTTTGGTTGACTCCATTTGATAGTAGACCCCTCCTTATAAGTAGGTTGTACTTTTTGAAGTTTTTGGTTGGGATTTTATTTTTCCCCTTTATTTATTTCTATTACCTTTTGTTATATTTTTATTATGGGATTATAGATGTGTACATGCATGGTTATAAGATTTTTTACATTCAATCACTGTGTGGGATTAGAGATGCATGTGTATGTTTAGGTTCTTAAGGATAATGCCTCTCATGTGTGTGATATTCCTACATAGTGATAGTCACCAACCCCTACTCTATTTGATATAGGTTTGGGGTAGTCACATCTGAGGCCCCACTGGGCCAGGTCATGAAATAGAAGGCCACACACAAAATGTTTCTATGATTTTAATTAAATTATATTTGAATTTAACAATGAAATATATTAATATTCTCAATACTAATTAATAATTATTATTATGGATTTATTAATCGCAAATATTTATTATGTACTCATATACGTAAGTTAAATATGAAATAAATATTTATTAACAAGACTATGAATTTAATATTTTTCTATTTATCCATTTAATGAATAATATTTATTAAAATATGTATTCAATGTTCAATAAATATTTAGGATGATGGGTGGACTGATTTATAGGTTCAGTGATAAATATTTATTTCCAATTCCATGAATAAGTAACATTTATCATTGTGCTATTTAGCACATCCCATGAAAATTTTATATGATTTAAATATTATTAAATAAATATTAATTAACTAATTTATTAAAATGATATTTGATGATGCATAAAACAACACATTCCATGTAATAATAATAATAATATTTATATTATTAACATGGGGTACATTATGGGATTAAATATAGATTTATATAATTTTAGAAATTAACATAATTAAACCCTACGTCTATATATAGTCAGTTATATTGTTCTTGAGATATACACATGTGAACCTAGAAATTGTGAAAAAAATCCCCCCAGGGGACTTATCTCCCCCAATACTATCTCTAGGAAATTCTATTAATAATAAACAAAGATACTATCCTCCTCTCTTTCAATATTGAGAGATCTAGAGACAATCCTTTGATGTTGAATGAATTGTTATTGTGATCATAAACAAATGAAACAAGATAATCTACATCTCCATGC
Source organism: Viscum album (assembly GCA_963277665.1). Classification (NCBI taxonomy): domain Eukaryota; kingdom Viridiplantae; phylum Streptophyta; class Magnoliopsida; order Santalales; family Viscaceae; genus Viscum; species Viscum album. The sequence continues at coordinate 1,314,186,843 of OY728139.1, forward strand.
TAGCTCCTTGAATTCTGATGGTGATATTTTCCAATCTAGGAGCATGTGTGGATCAATGCTATAAGAGATATTCTTTATGACCTCTTAACATAATTACCCTTAAACACGAATAGGTTTTATGAGATAAACAACTTCATCATGCCTGAGGTATTATTCTTCTCGATTAAATTAATTATAAATTTAATGTGAAAAGAACCTCTTTATTGGTTTTGTAATTATGATCTAGTTTCATTGGATATATCCAATAATCATGATGATTCATCATTATGATTTAAAATATTATTTTTTGTAACCAATAAAACCATCATTGGGAATGATCATGACCGACGCTTCTGTTGTGCCAAGAACTTAAAAGTAGTATATGAGAAGTCACATTCAAATTTATAATTATTTATTTTTATGATCATTTATCACATTTATTATATTATATTTTCATTTTATTTATCATTTTTAATACATAAATTAGATATAATATGTTTATTCACTATCGTATGACAAATATTAGGATAATAACAAGTGAAGAACACATGAAGATTCCATATGAAGGTGTAGAGATCCTTGTTATTAATACTATTACACAACCTATAACCTAATTACATGCCATGTAGTCATGGTCAACCACATATGAATGCATTTTCTATAACCTTGGCACACTATATGGGACAATTGTACATGGGTTAATTAATTACATTAATGACACCGCGTATTGACTGCTAGGATGGTACACGACTTGCATGATTACAAGGTGGGTAAAATCTATACACATAATATAATCCTATAACAATGTGGTGGGAATATGGTCAACATACACATTGTGTATTTAATACACACACCATATAATTGAATACATATATGTTACATGGTTCCATATATGATTACACAACATATAACTTGTGTATATGTCGTGTATCAGTTTAAATTACCCATGGGTTACACATAATCTCCTAAAGAGAGTAAAGAAGATATGATAGAAAGGATTACATGTTGTATATCTAGTGAACATATCCTGTAATATATTCCAAATCATGAAAAATACATGTTTTAACTGAGTCATTTGATTTATTACACACAAAGATAAAATAATTAATTTAAAGTTAAACCAAACCATAAAACATGTAGTTAGTGTACCAGCCGTGTGACTGGATTTTTCCACACATCGAATAATTTTCAGATTCTATGTAGAATATAGATTAATTATTTATTTATTTTCATATACATGTCATTTATATTACTTGTACACACTTTTTACTTTACAGATGAATCCAACTGTACATGCTGCTTATATTAATGGTGCGTCGTGTGGTCAAACTCATCAAGAAAATCAATTGATTACATCCATGGAACAAATTTTGGGTAAATATCTAAAACATATTGTATATTAACATGCTGTATAAGTACATGGTAAATGACCAAAAATATACCCCAAAACTATTACATTTCATCCATTGTAATACTATATTCCGTTTATTAAATATAGAAACACCATATGTTGTACTGCCTACAGTACACACCATGTACTTACATAATTTAAATAATAATAATTTATTTAAAATAATAGTGGATTAGATTCATATTTATCTATATATTACTTTAATTAAATTAGGATAAATAATTATTTAATTAATAAAATCAATAATAATTAATTCAAGAGAACTGTATCTTAATTAAGAGAGCTATTAAAAATAAATTCTATCATGTATGAATGTGATGTTGTTGCATGTATATGATTGATCATGAGATTTGATCGAACAATGTATGAAATGGATTCATTTAATTTAATATTATTGGATGGGTTTGTAATAATTTATTATTAAATTAAATATTATGGTATGTATGTCATCTCTCCCTCGTTTAATTTATAGGGCGTGTTTGTCCATGTGGGGTGCCCCAGATCTGCACACCCAAGACTGGTGAAAAAAACACATACCTTTAAAAATTAAATTTGATACCATGTGAGATTATATAAACAAAACTTTTACAAATTTCACATTATTATTACATGTCACAATTATCTCATACAACTCAGAGAGCCATTTGGTTTAGTGTCTTTGAAGACCAACTACATAAGCAATCTATTTTATAAAACTTGTGAACATTTATCAATAATTGAACCATAATCTACTCTTATATATACTTCCCATATGTTACACTCATATTTATAAACTAGGTAAATGGAAACATAAGAAATAGTGAGCTCAAATTTTCAGAAAGGGTAAATATAAGCAATAATAATCAATTCTCATAACTGATCATAAAATGAGAATATATGTATAATCAAGATACTTAAGAAAATCTTACACAACAAAAATTAGATCATAAAACATGGAGTAAGGAATGTCATATAATAAATAATTAATCAAAAGTGTGTGGAAACATGAGTCAATAAATATGAACCATGATACCATAACATAATAATGAAAAACATAATTCATATATGGAACATACATTAGTATATGAAACATTTCTTTCATGACCCGCACCACCTGTTCCCATGCTTATAAGTAACTAAAACACCCTAGTGAATACTTTACCTCAATATATTTAAAATTCTAACCAATTCATTGTAGGGTGATATAGGACCCCACCCATCATTAATCCAAATGTATATGTACCATACAAAATCAATTATTAATCATACTAAGAAGAACTGATATAAATAAATTAGGTTTCATTCAACACATCATAGAGAACCCTATGAAATAAAAATGGGGTTCCTTCATCACATCAAAAATAACCCATGGAAGAAAATTAGTTTCATTCATCACATAAAAAACCCATGAAAGAAAACTGATTTCATATCCTTTTTGAATGGATTCACATGAGCAGGTCATTGACATAATAAACCCCTGGAAAATAAATGTGTATCCAATGATATTCCATAACTTTATAGGTAAATACCCATCAATCAATATAAATCACATTAAATTTTCACTGTGTAGATAAATATTATATGGTCAACTCAATAATTTTCTTAATCAATCTATGTATGGCATCAAGGTGAATAACCTTCAATAAATAGAAATATATAGTGTTCATAAAGAAAAGGTATTAGAAAACAATTTATGCCTGTACATAGTGGATGGTTTGATAATACAATTGTAGTGATAGATTACATCTTTGATAAAAATAAAATTACATAATGCATATAGAGAAACTAGGTGGAAGGTTGAAAAATAACATATCACAATGTAATAAAGGAAACTCAGAAGGATGTTAACCCAGATGAAAAACATCTCTTCAAAATAATGTTTCGAATGATATCACACAATAAGGGATTAAGAATTGAATTATTTGATAGCATGAGTTCAATACCAAAAATTAAAAATTAATATATTTATTAGAGAATAAATCATGTAACATAAATCCCATGAGTATAAATCAATTTTAACATTAAAATAAAAATGGATGTGAAAAGTTAAATGATCTTTTAGAATTTTTTTAACATTATTGTAAAATAAAAACATACATGCCACTTTAAAAAGTATCTTTGAAAAGGTAAAGTGAATTATTTTTAAAACTTATACTTTTAAAAATAAAATAAAATAATGTATCCTTAAAAATTTCATAATGTTTTTTATAGAAAATTTGGATCCAAATAATAAACATTTGATTACAAAATGAACATTTTTTAATACTTTGAAATTACCTTTGTTGAAAACCCACATTGTAAAAAGATTAATAAAAAATTATTTGTATTAAAACTTTATTTTAAAAAATGGGATTATGAAATACCATATAATAAAATATTAGGGTTGGATAACCCAATCATGGAGTAAAAAGTTCAAGATAAAACTTTATAACTCAAAGAAAGGATATTTGAGATATCAGTATCCCTTACGAGAAACATATTCCATAAGGTAAGAAATATTTGACCAGGATTTATGTGGTATGAATATAAATCCATTTTAAATAATGAGATAATAACACATAATAAAATCAATGGTATAATATACCCAACTTATATGAAATAAGTTCAAGATAATGGTCATAACTCAATGAACTAAAGTTGAGTTACCAAACATCATTACTATTGGGGTAATAGTTGAATCAATGGAAATTTGAAGAGGGGAATATTTTTTGGAATAGTATGTCTCATTAAATAGAAAAAATTATGATAAAAATACATCCATGGGACATAAATACAGTATATAAGGAAAACATAGTTCCCAAAATGTATTATGTCTCAAAGAATCAGAATTGAGACCAAGAAAACCCTTTCGGATTTTAAAACCATAAAATAAAAACCCTTTGATGGATAGAATTTAAAATGAAACATCAAAGAATATTAATAATTAAATAATCCTAAAATAAAATATTTAATGGGTATTAAGTACATTATAGAATATAAAACATGATTAACAATATAAATATGTCTCATGGAATTGAATTTTGATAGAAATAACTCCTTAACTTGTTCCAAATTCATTCTTAACTTGAACCAAACATCATAGATAATTAAATTATTTATATTAAATAAAAAATTAATAAACGTATTCATAACTATAACCATTTATTATCCACATTTATTATCATTCTATACACATATATATAGTTAGTTTTTAACTATTTTAAATATATGGTGTAAGTAATCTTTATTGTTTTGCACTAGTTTTGTAAGAAACGTGCCAGTATTAATTCTTATTACAATGTTAATCAATAAAATATGACTAAAATTACTTAAAGGAGTAAATTATAATAATTTATGAAGTTATAAATTTCTTTTATTAGTGTTTTATTTTTTATCCCTGAAGCTGAAATCGACAACATACATATTTTTCTAATTCTTAATCAACAAAGGATTTTTTCTTAATTAATGAGTTAAATAATGAAATAAACTTTCAATAAATAAAAATAAATAATTATTTAAATATTTATAACATATTATATTAGTTATTAAGTTCCTATAGTCATACATGATATAATGAAAATATGATATATTAGGAAAATCTTCTTTTAGTAAAAAAATTACGTTTTCAAACTTCAAGTGTTTTAATTCATATTTCATATAGATTTAATAGTAATTTAATATCGATATATTAGTTTTTAAAACTATATATTACCAATTATAATAAGATTTTAACAATTATAAATTTAATTTTTCAGGTAAAATACAATACCCCATTTTTTAAATGGTTCTTCAAAAGTTATCTTTTTTAAAATATTAATCTAAGGAAATAATAATATATAATTATTTTAATTTATTATTAAATTTTTTACCTACTATTTATTATATTATTAATGTAATTTTCATATGTTGTGGTATATTTTAGTTGTTTGTTGTGTTAGTTCGGTGTTACATGAGATAAAACAATTGAATATAGTATTAATTTAAATGGTCTAAACCCTGGGGTCATTACACCTTGGTTTATTTGTGTAGCTGTAATAAACTATCCCAGGTCAACCCATAATTTAACCCAAATTAGACAACCAGAAGGCCTGAAGTGAATTGTATATCACTATAAGATGAAGATAGCACCGGGTTATCATTCAAAGAAAAGTGATAATGGTTTTACCCTCAATGAATATATGATAATATATGAATAAATAGAGCATCATTACAGATAACCAAAGATACATCATATGTCAAGACATCCAAACCATAAACAAAAAATCCAAAAATTGGATACTAGATCTAATGAAAAAAATGATAGACCATCAACATGGAACCTAAAGTAACCCATGGGTCCATCTCTAAATGACCATATGTCATCACCATCACAACCCATCATAAGGAAACATGAACTAGGAGAGCCATCATATACATGAAACTCTTCCCTTTACCAATATCCTATAAAACTCGGGATAAAAATCCCCATATGAAAGATAAGGTTCTGAGCACTAAATATTAGTAGGATATAGTAAAAATATATAAAACCACTATCCACATTTAACTATTAGTTCTTATATAAAACATATTTCTAAAACATTTTAGAAGAAATAATTTTCCATATAAAATCACACTTTGTCTTTCATTTAAAAACATGGGATATTTAAATAATCAAAGTAATAATACATAAAACATATAAATGAGGCATAAAAAGATGAATAAAACATGTTTCAAGAATCAATATCTATATCGAGTGTCAAAATAATAATATATATATATATATGCATGTAATGTTTCCATAAATTACTAAAGGTACAATCACAAAACAAGGGTGTACACAACTAAGACAAACAATAAACACTAGCTGAAATAAATGAACTCTAATGTCTAGGAACCTTGGTTCCTTAGAAAGGTTGCCCACTAAAAACCATGATATAATGAGAACCTCCACTTCAAATAACTAACTTCACTTGGGATTTCATATCTCTAGTTTTCCCTTATACCTCAAGGTCTTCCCAATTTCCTACTATATCATCAATACATTCATGATTTTTTTTTCATATTTTATAAACATTTTCCAAGGAAAAATAAATTTCATTTTCATGCACACTTTTTTATAAAACATTTTCTATAGTTATTCCACACTTCTTACATGATTGAAAACCCATTTCAATTTCAAGACCACCTTTGAGGTATTTTACAAAAAACATCACATGTATAAAAATGATTTTTTACAAAACCATATTTTTATACTACACTTACATAGACATAAAAGATAAAATTAACCTATAAAGGATTTAATGTCATAAATTTAATAAATTAAAACCAAATTAAATCATAATAATACAAGTTATTACAATGGATAAACAATTGGATAATGACCCATACCTCACAATTTACGAAAACCTTGTTGCTTTCAAAATAAATGATGGAAAATGAATATAATTGGCCCTCACAAGTATTGATCTAAATGATATATCATCAATTACCTTTCCAAAAACTTATATATATCAATCACAACCTAATTAGGTTCCAAGAGATCAAGTGGAAGAGAGATTGATGATATATCTAGGGAAAAGAGGAGAAAAAAAGAGAAAACCATACATACCTTGATGATATCCACATAAAATGACCAAGGATTACTAAGGATTCAAGGTGAGAGTCCTCTATAAAATCATGGAGGGACCTTCTTGAGATAATGATGTATTGATAGGATATTAGAGTTAACAATGACCAAAGGTATCAGGGTAATTTTACATTTTAAGAAGTTCATATTAGGTAAAACATGATTAGACCCATGGTTAGAAAAAATTCTCAACAATTGTATGATAGACACTCCCAATTGAAAAATAAAATTACAATGTTTACTTGGAATAGACACATGTTTATAAAAACCTTTCCCATGATAGAGACAACCTCTGAACCAGACCCATCATCTTGTATGGTTTTTCTTGTTGACTCACACAGTTAGACAAAACAAAATCATATCATGATAATTACCACTATAAATCATATATCCATATCGCATGGTTATTGCATGGTTAACACCAACCATGAAACTAACATGTTTTCCTTGAAAATCTATATTTTCAACCCTTGAATCCTGAAATACTTTAAAACATCACAAGAGAATAACTATGCTCAAAATTAAGCATACTTATGACTCATAGGGTGTCATAATAAACACACTTAACCAATCCATTTGTTCCCCTCACTTGCATGTGAGTCAAAAAAATATGTAAATAAGGGTATTTCGATAGAGTATAGGTGGTTCAAGATGAAGCTAAGGAAAAACCAGCCAAAAAGATACACTATTTAATGGAGGGATGGTGTAACTTAATCCAAGATAGAGTTATGGAGTTTCACCCCTAAGATTATAGATTTATTTTTCACCCATTTGATAAATCAGTCATTATAAATATCATGATCAATTAATTTTATTTATTTCATTTTTCAGGGTTATTTATTTATTTTTTCGATGTTTTATTGTTTTCATATTAAATAAATAAGATATAATAATTTGTAATATGAAATAAATCCAATGTATTATGAATAAATAAACTATCAAGACAATGTTAATTAATTATTTAAAATACACATAATATTAATTAGAAAATTGGCAGATAAAATGGTTGAATTTACATACACACACGTATAAACAAAACCCCCCAAGAAAATATTAAGTGAAATCATATTCCATTACTCGATTAAGGATGCAACAATAAAAATAATAGTTTTTCTTAACTCATCGGGAAATTTAATTTAATTTTGGATTTCTTATGAAGGTATTGGGTCAAATTAACCATGTACACATTAATAGAATTATAACTATGGAGAATTTTTGTTATTTTGAGTCAAGTGTTGCGGTGATTCAAGTAAAAAGTTTAGGAACTAGGAGTCCACTCAACGGAACAAAGATCTATGTGGTGATGTAGTAGGTAATAACACCTATAAAAACATCTTTAAATACTTTTATAAACTAATGTTTACACTATGAGAAGTAAAATATTTATCCTTATGACAAGAATGTACTAGTGATAGGGAATTCCAAGTCCAATGGTGAGGGATGTTGGGACTTGATAAAATAGTGGGAGACTAATAACATCTTACATATTTTGGTAATAATTAAAAATTACTTATAAAATATCCTTTAAATATTATATAAATGAAATATAAATAAAAAATTAGGGCACGAAAATTATTTCTCAACAAGTGGTATTTCCTCACAATCATAAATATCCAAGAGTGCTATAATCATTTATACATTTCACCACTATTGAAAAATTTATATTATGTGTTAGAATCCTCTATTCTTGATGTGCTTTCACAACCAGTGAGACAGTGGTGAAGGGGATGCCTACTATAGATACATAGAGAATGTATCCTATGTTCATTACATCATATAATCAACTATGTCTAGATATTTTATGATATAATATAAGGTCAGAAAATTTTACACTATAACATATCATCTTCTATCACTTAAGAAGGATGAATATAGGAGAAATATAAATAATATTTTCACTATACTATATCAATGTAAACTAAAAGGATGGTACCTTTCTACTGATCATGGATTCAAAATACTAGAGTATATTAATTAGTTAAAAAATTGGGATTCAATTTAGAAAATAAATTATCCATTAATCTCATATTATTATACATAACACTAAGGTTATCTTTATTTTTCTAATTATAGATAAATAGAATGGATAGATAACTCATGAATCTGCCACTATACTTAAATAAGAAAACATGGATCAAGGGGAATGTGGTTCCTTAACCCATACAGTTAAAAGAATAAAATACATGGTCGAAAAGCCTATGGTTGATTTAAAGCTAATGGTGTCTTTACAATATTCATTAGAGAGGCAAAGGATTAAAAGGGAGTGAAATGAGTATGATACTATATTATTTTGATGTTGATATAAAGGTTATTAGAAGAGGAATTTAAAAGGATTGAAGGAGAATAAATATAATCCATCTTATTTAGGTTTGTTAATCATTATATTTATATTCACTTATTGTGTATTAAAATACAATATGTTTACCACATACATGTATTTAAATTCAGGAACCAAGAATGCATAAAAATAAGAGGAGTTATTTTTCTAAAAACATAAAAATAAAGAATAGTGATCCCTATATAAATAAAGGGAAAGAAAAAACTTTTTGAATATATGTTGGATTTATTACAATCAAACTATTGTTTTTATTGATTATTAATGAAACATTGACTGTTATGATTATTTGAGATACACTGATACTTTATTTCATTTTGGAATAAATTTTTTTATGGTAGTTAATTGTTAAATGATTATAGAATCATTTATATCCAACTAAAAATAATGATGAGTAATATATAAGACCCAATTACCTATTGATGGGAAGATAATTACTTTTCAAATAAAACATACAACACTTGATTTTTTCTGTGATCTGGTGAATGAAAAAATGCATCCTTGTTTTGAATTCATTACCTTTGTTAACCGATGGAGGAATTTAGCAGCTAAAGAAAAATGGAACATAAAAGAGGAAGATGCAGTACAAATGGTTATCGATAACCAGCATGGTCCCATCAAGGAAGCGATGGTGCTAAGAGATTTCTGAACATTCCCTCAACTGTTTGAACGCATGAAGAGGAGTATAAAAGACGGGTCTATCACTTTCCTCAGGAACAGTTCTAATTGGGGAGAAGGCAAGCCGAATAATACCCTAAGAACCCAGCAGCCAACTCAAGAGGTTACCATCACTCCGGATCAAATGAATGTGGTTCAAGCATAGCAGAATGCACAGAGACAACAGAGCACCCGGAATCAGCAAGCCATCCAGGGGGTCGGGGCCGTCCCCCAACCCACTCAAAAACCTCCTACCACCGCAAAACCCAGCGCAAGCTCCTCCCATACCCACTTATAACAATGCTGCGCCTCTGGCCAATTATGATCCTCAGTAGCAACAAGGTTCTCCCAAGAGACCCTGGGGACCCAATAGAGCTCACTACCCGCCATTACCCCTATCCATTCCTACCCTATTCTCCATCCTTCTGGCCTCAGAAAGACCCGAACCTTCCGGTTTTTTTCTATATAAAATCTTTCCAACCAAGCCAAGATGTTCGCCTCGATGTGGTAGATAAGTGGATAGGTTCGCGATAGGAGAACTAGACCTTTACTTGCATGGGATAGCGAAGCTTCTCCAATCCACTAGCAAAAACCACATTTTGAGACTCAACTAAAATGTTGTAGCATTTATTGAGCAAAGCCGCTCTGCAATAGTGAAGGAGCGGCTTGTCTGTCTCATGGCAGGCAATTGACTTTTTGTTGTCTACTTTATAAGCTCCTTTTTGCATGCGCTCTACTGTATCTGCCGCAGGTCTTATCAGCTTATGTACTAAGCGAAGCCACCTTCGGCCCTAAGCTCTCATCAAAGCCGCCCTCACCCCTATCTCTAAAGGGGCTTACGAACGAGCGGAGTATTCCGAAAGTATGCGCTTCTCGGTGACGATATCATCATCGGTGATCGCCAGGTGGCTACTGCATATCGGGAAGTCATGGACCAGCTCGGAGTCAGTATATCCAAAGCGAAAAGTCTGATTTATGAGTCTGGGGGTCTTGAGTTTGCGAAGAAATTTCGCATCCTCGACCGTGATTTGTCTCCCGTTAGTGTGAAAATGCTATGGGCTGCTCGTCATTCTGTGGCTTGGATGCCAGTGTGTAAGAATGTTGGTGTCTCCTCTATTCAAGTCTCTATGAGACTTTTTGGAGCTGGTTATCGAAGATATTCTTCTCGACTAGAACACATCAATACTAACTACAACAGGAACTGGTTCCTTCATGTGTTAGTGGCGTTATCACCTGGTGGGATATGCCCAATGCCATTAGAGTTTTGGCTTGGATTCCAGGAAGTTTTGGTGATTTCACCTTATCAGATGGGTATGGTTAGGAAAATGCTTCTCGACTCATGTAATCCAGATTGGGACTTCATGCAGCGCATGGCATCAGATCTCAGTCATCAGTTAGATGATGACACTATATTCTTCACATCTCTGGTTTACCATTGGGTGCATTCTGCGTTAGAGTACGAGAAGTGGTATATCCGTGAAAAAATAGATTTCTCTGTTACGGCGTTGGATGTATTTTGACACCCTCCATCCTCCTTGTTCTACCCCATCCAGACAGAACTAGAACATAGGTAGTGTTAACCGCCAAAAAGAGGAGCTGGTTCAGTAGTGGGAGTAATTGGATCTCTTCTTGATGATGGACAAGGTTTCTTCATTTACAGTGAGCAAGGTCGTTTATTTCCTTGATTCATGCTCAGTCCCCCTTCTTTATTTCATAACCTTACCGGGAATACTAGGGAATAGAACCGCTGGAACCCATGGTTCATAAAGACGGAGCGGGGATCCATATACTAAACCCGACTCCCTTGATCAATTTCCATGGGTGAAGCTTCTGGGAAAGATCCAGGAAAATTCTGATAAGAGAAGAGGGCACAATGGCTATATAGGAAACCTTAGGAATCACTCTAAGCCAGAAGATGGTTCAGGAGGCGGTGGAGGATCTATGGAAACCCATTAATGGAAGAATCTAAAAGGTTGGGCCCTTTCTGTATACAATTAGCATCGGTGAAGGACAAAGACTTGGCCTTCAGAAATGGTACATGGCCGTGACAAATATTTCATTTTTAATGAGTGGAAGGGAGGGCAAATAAGAGAAGGGAAGGGGTCCAGGGGATTCTCGTTCTTGCCCGAACCGTAAGGGTAAAAAAATATCAAACACTTTGCTTTTCCAATAGGTCCTGACGAGAAGATTGACTTAAGATTCCTTTTGGTCTCTTAGCTATCTCACCTAGGCAGTGAAGGAAGGGCGGTATGGGGACGGTTTCGCCTTTGCAACGCTCGAGTGCTTTAGCCAGGCATCACTCACGGAAGCGAAATCATCAACTTCGGAAGACTTTCGAGAGCTTATACTGCAAATCTAGCTTGAGGACTAGTGCAAAATAGCATAAAGAGGGGGTTAGGGCTATCAGGAATGAGAAAGGTAATGTACGCTGGCCTGTCTTTTTTGTTGCGGAATCACCAACGTCCGCTATGGGTCAGAGCTGGACTCGTCATGAAACAAATTCTGAGAGAAAAGCCAGGACTACCTTGCTCGCTCAATGCACGAAAAAATCTCTTTGCGCTTCTCGAGTGAGTTGAGCTTACGAGCCCTTTCTTTCAAAGATAGCAAACAACCTTGCTCTGTGGCTCTATCATCAACCGAATCGCCCGTCTCATCTATTGTGACTGAATCCACTATTGGCTAAATCCGAAGAGTTAAAGGACCCACACCTTCCCTTCTGGAAAGGCCCTATAAATGAACAGACCCCAACAGAAACCTCCTAACGAGCAGCTACATATGGGCTAGGATTAACTGCTGTGGATGAAAGAGCTCTTGTTTATCTTTCTTTGGCTGATACTGACACTGATGCTTATCCTTTAGCTGAATCTCCAGTTGAACTGATGCCCTAGTCGACCACTTTTTAGGAAGGCGCTAACTTGCAAGGTCGCTGACTTCACGCCTTTAGGGAGGTAGTAGATTACCTTGAACCAGTCCCGGGGGCGAGGATAGAAGCGGAGCTAGGTGCATCATGTGGTGATACAAATACGTATGTCCCCTTCCGAATCCCTATCACAGTCGCGCGGGACCGACCGGCCCACTTACTCAACCGAGTGAACGGATGGAACTACTGATGCTATTGGATTTACCGGTACTGGATCGGCTACTTATGAACCTTCTGGAGGGGGAAGGTCAATCAATAGCATCGACTGGCACCGACTGGACGGACTTTTCTACTGCTTAGTCAATCTCATCAACGGTTCTTCTACTGATGCTGAAACTGGGTGAACTACAGGTACTTACTGAAACTACTCATGCGGGGAGCTACTATTGATAATGTTCCTCCACCTTCTGCTTACTGGGTTGAGTGGGAGGCTCTCACGCACTCCTATGTATGGATTTCAAGTTCGTTCTTCCCCACCTAGCATAGAAAACCCCTAACCATCTAGGGGCGCTCCTGCGCCCTTACTAGTAAAGGGGGTATGAGGTTCAGGATATGAAATAGAGAAACTTGACGTAACAGAAAAAAGCATAAATTGAGTTGAATCATAAGATCGAGTTTCATCCCCAACTGAGGAAATGTAATTGTCAAGGTCGGTAACCTGTGGCTACCTCAGAACTATCTGACTACACGGATTACACTGACAGTTATAGTTAGAAAATCTGTAGCGCTTAACTGCGCGAAGTAGTCATTGGAAACAGTGCATGATTGAATCATGCCTGTTCCAGGCTTTAAAACTACTTGATTTATGAGTCGGCTAATCAATTACAGCTAAAAGTAGCAATTTACGCCAAAAAGACGGGGTTTATTGAACTTGTGAAGATTCAACACCAGCTCTACGAGTGGAAAACGTCAGTTACTCAGTTCGCTTTGCTGCTCGCCCTGGTTCGCTAGGAGCTCTTCTTGCACAAAAATGAAGTTTATCTATACTAAAAAAGTCGTACCCTGGTGGGCACAAAGTCAAATTACTCAAACATAGCATAGAAAATATATACCTGGCATTTGTGTTTGCAGTACAAAATCTTAGACACTATCTCCTTGAACATACCGTTCGGCTCATATCGAAAGCAGATCCGCTCAAGTATTAGCTTTCGAGCCTTTCTTAAAGGATAATTACCAAGAGGTTATGGATTATCCAAATGGTCCATGATGTTTCCCTAATGTTGTAAGGCAAAGGAAAAGCATTGGCTGATTTCTTGGCAGCTCATCCAGCCTCAGATGACACTCCTTTGTCAGATGATCTACCTGATGAAGAAGTTTTATATGCTCAAGTTCAGTTCCCCTGGGAGATGTACTTCGATGGTTCATCCAGGAGCAGGGGCAGGGACGAAAGCAGAGCTAGTGGTGGCCATGTTCGAGAACCAGTAGTAGATTGAGTTCCAGATAGAGATTATGTTTCTCCAATAGAAGAACCTGTTTTAATGCAACAACACCGCCAACCGCTAGAGAGGCAGTTCGTGATGTAGCTAACTAAGAGTAGCGGATTCAGTTGTTTATCTTGAACCAGTCAATGTATCAGTCACAACATTCCTTCCAGGAGTAGCCAGGGATTATTTTTAAGTTGATTCAGCACTCCTTATCCGAGTCACTTACCCCTCACTCAAGTTTTAGTGGCTATTGCTTTGTAAGCATCTGAACCAATTATAGTCTCAGTTAATGATGCCAGTGAACCAGCACAAATTGATCGAGTTTACCTATAATGGGACGCATCTCTTCCTAGCCCTATTGAGTGACTTTCTTCCAGGATAGCTGGATTGAAAACCTAGCTCTATCTATAACTATAAGTATAAATCCCGTCCCTCCATTCCATCCACACGTCTGGAATGAGATGATCTAAGTTCTAAGTGCCGACCTTTCTATCCTACTCGCTAGGTTCTTTGTTTTTGTCATTCCTATCCGACTAGTAGGAAGCTAGTAGTCTATGAAACTAAGAGAATAGATAGAGCGTCAAGAGCAACCTATCATCCTTCTTCCTTCGACCACTTCACCAGGGATTGGAATCCTGTACTTAAACCTGTGGCTTGAAAGAAGATCTTCTATGCCCATTATAACGATATCTAAAGTTTCTAGTAATGGTTACTACCCTTTCTAATCACATGCCTTAAAAGTTCTGTGAACCATCCTAGGAATAACATACCGAAACAAGGAAGACGCTCCTGAACGCCCACCCCTGAGAGCCAACAAGCCCGGTCACTCTGGCATGGCAACTCCTAAGCTAGGCCTCAATCTTTAGCTGGAGCTGGTTCTTTAGCTTCCCTTTTCATTGAGTGTGAAGAATAAGAAGAAGACTCAGCGGAACCCCAAGATCTGGAACTAGATCTCATGTCACTCCACCAATAAAATAAGATTCATGCATGACAGCCAATCCCTTGAACTGAACTCCTCTAACAGGCAATCCCGCTCACTCCTCTCCTATCTTTGAGTCAATCCCTCCAGCTTGAAAGGGGAAAAGGTTCAAGACTCGTCGACTAGGTTCAAAACCAAAGGGGAAGGTTCAAAGCTCGTACTCATCCCAAGCCATGCAGCGGATAAAAAGAGCTCCAGACAGGGAATGAATTCTTCTTCTCCCCCTCCCTTCGTGATATCTTCTCGCCTCCCTCAGGCTAGACTATCATGTGACCTCGTACCTCGCTTACTAGCTGATTGAACGAATAGGAGACGCGAAAGATAGATTTACTAAACAAATCCATCCCCCCGGCCCGGCTCCTCTCCAGAAGGCTTTCTCAAGGTCAATCTCAATATCCATTCCCTGGCCACAGGCTGCCCCATCTTCTTTCTTTCCACCCCCAGCCCAAAGAAAGGGAATGACCGGTCTCTCTTGCTGTGGTATCAACGATTACCTAAAGATGGTCTTAGAAGAGGTAGTTCGTCTCCAGGTGATGGGATAGGTTTAAGAATCCTGTCTCTCCGGCTCAGCATCGACCGGATCTTTCTATCAGGATTTCTATCTATCCATCAGGGCTTCTGCAGCCAAGCCGACAAGGCATTCTATTCCCACTTCATCTATCTGGACATTGCGGTCAAGTTGCCGCCTGGTTTGCTTTCTCTTGACTCTCTTTACTACTAAACTTAGTGAGATGGAAGTTGATTTTTGGTTTTGATTCCTTCTGACCTAATACCCTTTGACGATTATCCGCTATCCTCCGATCAAGACTAGAAGAAGGTAGGTCAGATCGATCTAGCTATCCAGTTTCGGATTGGACAGGGATGAAGCTAGTATTTTCTCTCGCATGGATAGGCTGGCGAAAAAGCAAGAGAGGTAGAAGCTCCTTTCTCTAGACTTTAACGCGGTTACACAGGACAGCGAATCCAAAAAAGCCAAATGTGCTTTCAAATCAAAGTGTAATGGAAGTGGGTAGGCTAGCTAGACGGCTACGATGTTGAGAGGAAGTGTGCTGAAATGCGAGGTTGACTAATACGAAATCGACGTTCTCGAGGCCAATCAGGTGATCTAAATGATCATTGAAATGCCAATAACGAGGCTGAAGAGGGGCGCTTCCCTTCAAGGTTGGATTATCCGATCTGAGGAGCAAATGAAATTGTTGATCAGATCATGAAGGCCTCAATCGAAAGATTGAATTGAAGGCCATCTTTATATAGCCTATCCATCTCATCTTCGAGGTCCTCTTTGCCGCGCTCCTAACCTGTGGGGAAAGGGTAGAAGAAGGTCTTGTCAGTGGAAGGTTGGAAAAGGAACGGGGCTGCTGAACCTTGGGATGGAATAGCTGGACAAGAGGAGAGCCTTGAGTGCTTCCACTTGATCGGATGAAGGGATAAAGACGACCGGCTCTCCATAAGAGGTTTCGGAAGGGATGCTTCCATTTCCGGTTCGGGGGATTCAACTGATAGAGATGTAGATGGATCAGATTCACTCGCCTTGAGGCGTTGAAAGACATTGAGAAGAAAGGCTGACATACAGGTCCGGCCCCAACAAATGGAGATGAAGGGACTGGAGGAGAACAAGAGCTGGGGAGCTAGCTAGGTATTCCCTTCGAGGGTGAGATGGGATGAGATCAGTTCACAGCTTCCTTTCTTCGGTAGCGATGAGGTCTTGCAGAGCCTCAACTGACTCACGCGACGGATAGAGCAGCGGGCTCCAATGCTGCTAGCTGGTGAGCTTGCCCTGGGCTCGCAGTAGGGGATAGGGAGTAAGAGGGATGCTTATTGACATCATTATTACGGTAGGTATCCAGATATGGAATTTGGTCGATGGGTCCCAAATAGATGGCTTTGGGTCAGATGCAGCTACAAGTGTTCCAGTTGGCTCATATTCAGTCGTTTGGGTCACTTCCCATTGCTTTCGATAGCTATATATGCTTTACCGGGGCCTCCGGTGATGCTAATGGGAGTTCAAGAGGTGGAGCAAAGAGGTTAGCTGGTCACTAGCTGCTTGCTATCGTAGAATCGGGCCTTCCATTTGGCCCGGATATAGCTATAGAGTGAGCTTCCCCTTCCTTCCCTTTCAGAGATATCCAGCTGGGGACGTTGATTGCCTTTGTTGTTATTATGTTGGTCGAACAAACTTATTCATGATTTGAGTCGTGAATTAAAGGGAGCCTTTCACTCTACTGTTTACCGCTAGTAGTAGATCATTATCATTAGGAGAGATGAAAAAAACGGCTGCTTTTCGAAATCCATTTTGATTCAACAAATCTGGTCCCATCCTCTGGGAAACTTGGTTCCACTCACTCCATTCCCATCCGACATTCCGTATGCAACGCTGTCAATATTGATTCGAACGAAATTCTTGCTCCAGAATCTCACTCCTAATGACCCAACTTTCTCCCGGCCCATGCTTCATCTAAATGAGATCCCAAAAGAGGGTCCGACGGAGAGAAACACAGGTAGGTGGACAGGGGTTAGACCAAGGTTCCTCCTGCCCACACGTCGATTCCAACATTTTTCAAAGATGTTCGAGAAGAGCTGACTGACTTATGTGCAAACAAAAAAGGCGAGCGCTCCTGCACGAGCCTTGCAATCTTTCTAAAGCGCTAACGAGCAAGAAAAGGCCCCTTACTATAGATAGGGTGTTAGCGCCCCTTATTGAAAACTCAAGGAAAGCCTTTTTATATATGTATTTTATTAATGCGCTCAAGCATGCGAAGAAAGCCGGCCTTACCTTCTATTATATTAGTAAAGGGCGTTTAGCCTTTACTAAGAGTTTTCTATAGAGCTTGGGACTTTCCCACTAAACAAGGGTTCTCCGCCTCTTACTAATAGGACAGGACTATAGAATCAAGGCGCCCAAGGACAGAGGACCGGGCAGTTGATATCGATCGAAATTCCAGATTCTGGTCTCTGAAATTAAATCTTCAAGTTCAAGTAAAAAAAAAGTCAGACAATTGAATGAGATGGTATGGGACTGCTTTCGAATTCCCGGGAATAAGCCCTGCTGGTCTGGCTCCGAAGTTTTCTAAGACTCCCTTGAGTTCCTAAGGTAGCCACTACTTCAGTAAACGCTGGTTCTTTCTCCCTTAGCTCCGCACTCTTACAACCAAGCACCAGAACCAGCAAACAATCAATTGGCTCGTCAATGGCTAAGTAAATGGCGCTCGAACCCTCCATCCTGTATTTATTTTCTAGTCCCTCGATATCTGACCCATCAACCTTCCTATCTCCCCTGTCTGTTCCATCAGGTTATTTCACTCCGTCTCTGTCCGGTTATTTCGGTCAGTCGGGCTCTCTGACTGGAATTGGGGTTTATTGGTTTGTATTAGTATAAGTTTCCATCGTAGTCTGTATCTTAAGGTCCCAGCTCTAGAACATCTCAATATCTAGCCTCCCGAATCTTTCTTTGCTGGTTTTCCCCGCCTCCGCTACCACGGTATTAGGATGGAAGATTTTATCCACTCACTCGACTGAAAGGCGTATGAAAGCTCCACCCCTTAATACGTATATAATAAGCTTCATAGAGCTGGTGCCCTACCCTGCTGGCTCGAAGCCATTCATTCTGTTGTTTCGCTACATCTTTTTTCCATGAGAGTGTAGCTTTTAATGGCTTTGACCTTCAACCTCTTCCAACTCACCTTCGATAGACCAACTTTCTTGCTTGAAGCGGGTCGAATGCAGTTGATTTTTTTCTTCTTAGCTGTGTATTAAGACGATTGTTTCAATCATTGAGTGATTGGTTGTGTGGGGGGGGGGTATAGTGCACGATCAAATCTTTGATCTTCCCCGAAGCCTTTACTGCTATCTCACGAATTGGATTCGAACCAATATCAACCCTTTAGTCCCTCTCGGTCGCTTTCCTGACAGTAAGTTCAGTTAAGAAGATTCAGTTTCTATAAAATGTATTTATACCTGAATTCCACCATGAAAAGAAAAAAGGAACCCTCAAAATACATGATTAGGACTAGATTCGGTAAGTCTTCTGTGTCTGTAGCCCTATATTTCTTGCTAATCCTATGGTTCAAAAGAATTCATTCTGGGCACAATCGCCTACCTTAGTCTGGTCTGAGAAGTTCAGTGCGTCTTCGGTTCGGATAGACTGAAGAAAGTACACCCCTTATAAGTAGTGAAGAAAGAAATCTTAGGAGAGCTCCCAGTCAATGAAGGAGGTAAGGCTCGGGATCCCCTCATAGGCTGAGGCAGGGTTTAGTCTATAAATCAAATCTTCAAGGCTGATTGCGTCTTCTCTCCAGTCTTTTCTTTCTATCATCCCGTCTATCTGGATGAGTATGCCCCCCATATAGACATAGAGATATTTCTAGTTAAGAATGAGTGCTTTTATTGGCTTTTCTGAGTTCCGTTTGTGGACTCTCTTTGACTGTCTATTTCATTACCCGACCAATTGACTCCCGCTTCTTCTATCCCTGCTTCTGTCCTCGCGGAATCTCGATATCGATCTCAATCAACAGGCTCTAGTTCAACTGTCTCCACCTCCACTACCTAAACTTAATCAAATACAATTGTGGGTGATACTTCAAGTGGGACTGGGCCTTACGTGCCACACCAACCCTCCACCTTTACCTATTCCTTCGCATCTGATGTTTATTACGGTCAACCCCCCCCCCCCCCTCCTTCCATTCTTTCCTTCCTCAAGGCCTAAACCTCAGCTATTCCTATTAGCAGGTTTAAAAAGTCCCCACCTGATTGTGTAGCATAAAGGCTTGCTACCAGAATGGGTCTTTCTTCTTCCTCCTAGTCCTATTAGCAACCTCTTTTTCACCAACCTCTTTTCGAACAACCCCTTATTGTCAAACCTGTTAGCTCGGTTCGGTATGGAGTTCTGAAACTGCTTCCCTCCATTCCCAGGGAGAAGTTCGTCCTGCGCCTCCAGGAACTGCAATTGAGTTTTCATTGTCTATTTCCAATTGATCTGAAATCTCATTCTAATTCTTATTTTGTTTCTTCTGATTGATCAGAAAAGCTGGTTGAAGAATTTATCCCACCCGGATGGAGAGACCAATGCTCGAACTCAACTGCTTGATGCCAAAACCAAAGACTTTCCTTCGGGTTGATCTTTAAAGTAGCTCCAACTAATCACTGAACTATTGGCAGAACGCCTACTTAAATTCACCGAGTTCGCTCTGTCAGCTGCATCGGATGAGTCTGACAGCAAGCCTTCTTTATCTACTAGTCCAGTTGGAAAAGAAAAAGCCAAAAAGGCCGGTTTTCTCAACCCTGATCGTGATGATCTCAGTCCGCCCAAGGTTGAAAGAGTTGGTGAACCTTCCTTGCCCATAGGGCTGACTTTCTTCAATTCAATACGGAGGATCCCTTCAGTTCCTAGGTCTACCCTTTCTAGGGGATCATATCCCGGTATACGGATGATTCAATGTAATAAAAGGGTTCCGAACCTAATTGCGTAGCTTAGCTTGGTCGCCTTCGTTAACATTTATTAATAGGTCTTTCTCTTTCCAGTTGTTTTCATGTATCAAATCCAATGTAGTTTTCTTTCTATAAGTATGAATTCGATTTCGAAATCTAAAATTGAACTAGTACTAACAACGGGAAGATCAAACTTCTTTTAGCTCATATTCAAGCTCAGAGGGGTACAACCAATTAGGATAGACAACGGATTTGGTAATAGAATCGGTTGTGGACATAGCAAACCTCCTACTATAAATAAGAGAGATGTCCTTAGAACAGGCTTGAGGGAAGTTCCTTTTTCGAGATAGAAGACCAATAAAGGTATAACTGCCCCCTTCTTGCCTGGAAGAAAGTAGATCACGGGTTGAAACTGACTCAAGGAAAGGGAACCAAGAAAAGAATGAGCCGGATAAATGGGGACTTCTACTCACTGGAGGAATTCCCAATCATAGATAGAGGAAAGGTTGAATGCTGCCCCCTTCCTCTGACTCCGAATCATTCTTTCAACCTTCGGCCAGGCGCCTAACTAACCTAACTAAGAGGAAGCTAGCATCTTACCGAAATTGGATTTCCTTTCCGTGCCATATGCGCTTAGACTTTCTTTTTTCCCCTCTTCCCGGTCTTCTCGAAAGTATTCGTTTCCGTGTAGAAGCAAACTCTTAAAATTGTTGACCAACCCAGTTCAGAACGAGTGTAGAATTAAATAACCTCTTAAAATCAGGATATCATCTCGATCTGCGGGCTTTCATAAATCAATATATATTGATTTATGATATTTATTATATTTATATATAATAATATGATTTTATATCGTATCGGAGATAATCAACTATGATTCCCTTCAAATAGGGATTGATCGGTTTTCCCCCGACAAATCCACCACTCAATAGGTAGTTGACGTGACCCGGATGGTTTTCCAATAGCCACAAGAAGTCTTTCACAATGCTTAGATTGAGTCGACATCATGCGAGATCGTACCCTGTATCCTGCCCCTCCAAGATGAAACATAACAATAAGTCAGATTTTATTGAGTCTTGAGTTGACATAGACCAATGGTAGACTGACACATTAGAAGAGCTTGCATAGAGATAGGCGAGATGTCCACTTGGGTATTCTTTGTCCAAAATCTCTTAGCAAACTCGAGAGTCCCATTATCAGATATTAGAGATTTAGATAGTGAAACGGAAACTCCCATTCTATCTAATAATAGCCGGTATTGGAGAGCCACCTACTCAACTGCAATGACGACATCGTCACCCAGAATGGCATAGCACCTGAAAGGTCTTTTCCTCTCAGGGTAGCACATTTCCGCTGCCAACCAAAGAATATAATGGTGTGACAACGCGAACAAAGTTCGTTTAGAGAATATAATACCAGGTGAAAACATCCCATCTTGTATGGAATGTATTTTATTAACATTCCATTCAAAAGCAGCGATCTCATGCTTAAAATTTGAAAAGATATTGATAGGAGCATGAGCACCAGGCATGGGTAGATCGAGTTTCTCTCCGGCGGTCCGAGACCAACCTTTAAGAAACTGACGCCCATCCATTGGAGTGATTTTCCAAGTAGGTTCCCAATGTCACCCTTTCTCAAGGGGAATTTGGGAAATCCAAGGTCCCTAAACTTCTCTTTCATTAGGGATAACACCTCCTTTAAACTTTCCACATCCTTTAAGGGAGTTACGATTGACTCAAACGTTACTTTTCTTACAGGCTTAGCAAGTTTGATCCACCGAGACAACCCAGATAAATAAAGCTGGACAAGTTTATCGGCTCGATCATCCCTTCGCCGAATCACATGTCTGTGATAGGATGGAATGATCTGAGGTATACCAGATCATGTGAGACTGACCATCATCGGAAGGGCCTCTGACTAAGATCATTTCCTACCACATACTATACAGGCAAGGAGCAGCTTTCCCCAGTGGAGGAGGTGAAGGGAGGGAATTCAAGGGGAGTCATGGCAGACAATCTTCGTTGCCCTGAAGGCGTCAGGAGAGGTCAAGGAACGACATGAAATTTGGTTTCACACGAGATGGAATCAAACAATGTCATTCCGGGTGCGGTCTACGAGTCAGAAAAGTAAAAAGCTTTTGAGGATAAAATCCTCTTTTAAAGAAAAAATAGTCAAATCTTTATGTTACAGTAGGTTCCCCATGGATCATAATTCCGCCGAAGTACCTTCAGAGGTGTTACCAGACCTACTAGCCACTCTTACATCGTGGATCTACCTAATAGTTCACTCCACCCCCATTCATTCAGCTTCGGGGGTGGCTGAGAGAGACTGAGATTGGGACAAGCATCTCGGAAACTCCATCTCTCTTTGGTTCTGCTTTTGCTGCAGGATCCATTATCTAATAAAATCTCGACTCTTCGGCAGAGGAGGTGTTGAAAGACTGGAAATAAGACCGTTTGAGTCAAATTTCGATTTCGACACTCCCTTAGAGAATTCGAGAATGAAGAAAGCAATAAATATCCCCGCTAAACAAAGCATTTACCAGCAGTGTCATCGGTGCTTTAGTAACCAAATCTTTCCTAGCTAGAGTGGGAGGATGAAGTCAAAAATACCCTGGAAAAGGGCTTATGAGAAAATCAATCAACACTACTATGACTATTCCCCGCCATAAAACTAGGCCAAACAAGGGAAAAAGCACAAGGACTTGAGGGCCTTGCAAGCAACCTGTCACCTGACTTGTCTACGCGGTCGTATCCCTCACGAGCCTTCACTGCCCGCTCCTTATGAAACTCAGAAAAAAAGGTCAGACACATCAGCTTCTACAATCAGTCATCCAGATGGCACTCCATTTCACCAAGGTGGTTGTGACTCGTACAGAAATCGAAGCTTGAGTGGGTTAAGAATGCGCGAGTTATCACCCTTCATCACCATCAGGTGTGAAAGAGAGGGAGAAAGCATTTTACATATCCATTATAGGAAAGTGAGAGGATGCAAAACAGAAAGACGTGGGAAGGTCATGTACAGCAGGGGTGGAATCCTTTATTGCTACAGCTCCAGTAGGCTTCATCGGTGATGATCCCATCGGCCGGTTAGAATTTTGAACTGAGCCAGGTGGTTCTAGCTTGAAATCACCATGGTTTTCAACTTTAGCCAAGCTCTTAATAGGATACCTCAATCCGATTCCAACATTCTGTAGGGAAGCCGAGAATTTGGGCTAAGCAGTTGAAGATTCAGGAATTCATAGTCGAATAGGGATTGGAAAGCTATCCGTTTGTGGGCCTCTAACCAGTCATATCCTCTTTTCTCATCAGCATTTAGGTAGCTGAAGGATGGAAATCGTGACTCCAGTTCGATCAAACATGGTCTTGGTCCGGGCATACGAAAGGATGGGAACGATACCGAAACTCCAGTTTAGTATCTCGGGGGTCTTGGTTGGTCAGGTAGTCCTCCCTCCGACTGAGACATTGGTCCGGCATTCAAAAAAGGTTGCAGTCAACTTAGTCCCGTGGATTCTGACACAAGTCCGAGTTCGGGGTTCAGTCGAGAGGTTCCCCTATCCCTATCAGTAGAGCCGAGCTACCGCTCTCCTTTGACCGTCACATGGGTCCGATAAAAGTAAGGATAATGCAACTAGCAAGGAGTCATTATCTAATGTTGTCACACTTGGTCAATTCGAACCAAACAATCATGGAGGGAGCCAATCAAGTTACATCCAAACCGAATAAGATCCGCTGAATGGTACAACCAGCGAGTAAGAAATACTACATAGTGGTTGAAAAAGTACTCTACCATATGAGTACTTTTCTCTCACTCCTTTGAGAAAGGTAGTACTAAGTGAGCTATCTTCTCTGTCATCTTATCGACCCACCCTTCTAGTCGATTAACCTTTGTCACCTTTATGAGCTAGGGTGCTCTTCAGGAATCAAAACCAAACCTCGGTCTTTGGAGTCAAAAGCCTTTGGTTCATTTCAGTAGCCCGAACGAGAGTCGACTTATTTCTATTTAGGATACTAAACCTTAATTCTCACCCGGTAAGGTGGTCCACCCACACTTGAGTGAGCTATCAGGCTCCACACATTTGTCGGCCAACCACTTCGTTCGGAAAATCAATCAAAAGGCGAACATTCTCTGGCTTCATTGAATGTCACACTTTTGAAAGTGAGTGAGAGGACATCAAGTGAGGAAAAATGAAGGAAGTCAAGCTAGTCAATCCACACTTTCCTTTCCGCTCTTTCTCCAGAAGCTCCATTAGTGACAATTTTTTGCTTTCTAGATGTGGCCTCAGTCTTTGTATTCTCTCCTTTGTTTTTCACCCGAACTCTTGCAAAATCAGGCCTGGACCAAAGACCTCAAAGGTGTTGAAGGCGAACCCACCTTTAGTCGATGTTCCACATTCTCCTTCCCTTTTCCGTGCTTCTGCTCTTTATGGAAGGCAGATTGGAGTGGTGCGTCCTTTTCTTCATTCAAAGCGCAGGTCAAAACAAGCTACGATAGGCTCTAATCCAACCAAAAAAATGAAATCCGACTTGGTCTCCTATCGTTGTTTCACTTTGGTTTGAGGATGAAAAACCAGCTTTATTTTGCTTAGCCAATGAGGCTCTTACTGATCCCACTTTTTTCTTCCTCTATACCAGCCCCCCAACTTCTTTTTTAAGAGACTCGGTTGTCTATGTCAATAAGCGGGATCCCTTAAGGTGACTTCTAGCTTGATAAGGAAAGTGAGTTGGCTTGCCTGGTAGGTTTCAGAATTCCTTTACTAGATTTTAAAACCTGGACTTTATTAATGAAATGAAATTCAAGACTGGTCCCAGTGCTTTTCGAATCCTCTATGTGATCTTCCCTCTGGAGCTGGATCTAGTAGGCAGATCCCGGCACCGTCTATAGGACGAGATTCTTGTAGCATGATATTCCGTGCAAAAACTAGCTCTGACTTTGGGCAGGGCCCATACTAGTAAGATAATCACTTGTTTAATATCTTTAATAGAAGGCCTTTACCCCTCCTGATCCAAGATGAGCTAACAAGTCGTGCATTCCTTACCCAATAGAGGGCACCTCCCCGGATAGCCCGATCGGGATGATAAAAGGTTTCATATTTCTTAATGGCAGGCCAAGCAGCCAAGTCTCGTGCATTCAGAATCCTTTCTTTTAAGAATTTCCACGTGCAATAACTTCAACTCTCATTGATTGAGGTGCCCTCGCTAACTACGAGATAGGCAACCGCGTATATCCTGCCATTACATCGAGGTGAGCCCACCAGTTGCTAGTCTGAGTCTCTGTGCATTTTTCTAGTACCAGAATCAGATGATTCTAATCAGACGAAACTATGGATTTTTTCGATGTTCACGAATCGTCTGCCTGTGTGGAATGCCCTTCGACACAAATCTTTCAAGTCTGAACCCCAAGATGGGGAATTGCTTATATAGATAGATCCGCCCTTTAGAGAGAACATTTTCTCTCTTCTTTTATCCTGATCTGTCTTTCCTGGGTATCTGTTGTTCATTTTTCAGGTATCTGAATCATATGATTATGAATTCTACGTGTAAGAAGTTTGTCTGGCCTTCCTTTGGGTTACAATAAATGTTCATGTTGATTAGAGGCCTTCTCCCGCTTCTGGAGAATTAGAATGTTGGGATGACGATACTGGTACAAACAATAGATTAGAAGCCTTTTCCCTCTGGGAGGTTCAATAAGTAGTGGGTTTCCGAAACCCTATATTTTATGGCTTGACTTTCGAACTGGATTCCATAGTGGAAGGGGGGGCTCTCAGAGCAGATTTCAGTTTTTGAATTATTGAATACTTAGCCAGGAAAGCCAGATCCAGATAAAAGTGGTGGTGTCCCCTGTTTAGCAAGGTTTTGATTCTGGGATCCTATTTGAATGGTATACAATCAGTTCATTAAGACAATCAGGCTGACGTTCTTCCTCTTACCGGGATTCGAGGGAACCTAGGCACACTAGAGCTAGAAGGAAAGAAAGGAATTTTCAAACCTTTCTACCACAAGTCCAAAATCTCTTTCCTCTCCCTATGGTCGAGCATATAAATCACCTCGCCCGATGTGTCAACGTGAGTTTCATGAGCAAGCTACCTTAAGTCAGTAGCTAATTGAATAGTGCTTCTAGGGGAGCGAGTCTCAGCAAGCCAGAACGATAAGCCATAGAGAGAATGAATAGAGAAAATCCCTTTTTCTTTCCGCTTAGCAATCTCGCCATCCGTGAAGCGATTTCCCTCCACGAATAGAAGGAAAATCCCTCGACGAATCGCACGACGAATCGAAGGCAACTAAGGAATGACTGAATCCAATAGGGTTTTTCTTTGGGTTTACGATTGGAGTCTCACAGGAGGGACTGTAACCCCCTCTATCATCGTATGAGGGGACGAGCAGTTAGAGCTTCTTATCCTTGCCTTATCGAAACATAGGGCCTCATTCTGAACCTTGTCTTATCCGAAGCCAATCGGGGACAGAGTGAGGGGCAAGGATGGAAAAGAAGTTCGTGCTTTCTCTCTCTTAGGTCGCCTACGCTCGACATTTACGTCTTGAGTGGTCTCCTGGGTTGGAAGCTCTCTTGTGCTCTGTGGGCCACAAAGGTGTTCTATCCTTTGATTTTGCTTTTGATCCACCGTAACATAAGAATCCGGGATTATGAATGACATTGACATAAAGGAGTGGAAAAAGTTGGGACTTTCCTGTTTTATGGGCTCACTTTCCTTGGGTTCCCATGGTCTCATTCATATCTGGGTTGCCTCGTCAGCTGCGGGCGCCGGTAAAGAAAGGTTGTTTATTATAGGCATTCTACATGAAGCAAGTTTGAGACCCTATCACGATCGGGCGATGTCTGTATTGCGTCTCCTTGAGTGTGATGGGACTTGACTGAACTTATCACCAAAGAAAGAAATGAGGAAGTTCAGAGGGTTTCAGTGTTTTTTCTCTTATAGTTTTTCGTTTTGATTGAAAGTTCCGTCCCTTAGTTAGAATGTCCAAGATTGGTCATTTACTAGATGACGGCCTCATTCTTTGGCGATATCCTTGCATCAGTTGGTTGTGCTTCACTCTATCCTTGGGAAAAATCAAGTGCTTTCTCACCAGCCGACCATTCACTATTCACTAAGTGGTCCAAATGGATTCTCTTAACTTCTGGTCAACCATTCGATTAGGTTACCATGCCTCGTGGCCACTCTTTAGCCTAACTCATCATTGGATGGTGTGGTGTGGGTTGCAGTGGATAGAGTTTACCCAAATGAATGAGGTATTCAAATCCTATGCTCTTATTCTCGGTAACGAGATCGTCATGGCAGATAGTAGGGTCGATGAAGAGTCTTAGTGGATCCTAACCGACTTAGATGTCCAAGTTTCCAAATCGAAATCCTTGCTATCTAAATCTTAATATTTTTCATTTGCCAAGAGGTACTGAGTGAGGGACCGTAGACAACTCTCCGTTGTCTATGCTATGGCCGCCGCCTGACTCTGTCGTACAACAACTGATGGTCTCTCCACCATTCATTCGCAGAAGCGTCAATCTTATAAAAAATAGAAAGACGCTTCTGTATCTGGGAGGAGCAGGATTTCGACTTCTTGGTCATCCTAAGGCCTCGCTCAAGGGCAGACGGAACTACCTTATTCAGATCTTATAGACTGAACTAACCTATTAAGACAATCGAAACTCTTTTATTAAGATCTTATGGTATGGGGTCGACTCATTACTTTGATGACGCGACCGGACCTTTCCGATCGACTAGCCTTCGAGTTCTGCTTGGGTGGCTGGAAAGCACTCAACCCCCGTATGGGAAGGGAAGACTACTGGATTGGCTCAGGGGGCAAGTTCAGCCGAAGGATCTCCTGCTTCCACCGAAGTGAGGTGATTATGGTACGAGCTTATTCTCTGAGGATCACAAGCTACTCCTAGAGATCACTATCATCCAAGGGAAGACTCATCCAGTGGCTCGAGTGGGTGAGCTGCTATTCAAAAGGTAGCTTTGGATCCTTCTGTCTCAATCTATGCCCTTCTTTCCTTTTTTCCTTTTGGCTCGCTATAAGGGTTTCGGGGCACTTTTCCTCCCCGATTCCTATTGACTCGATCCATTGCTCCCTCGTTCGTGCTCTCATCTTTCCCGCTGCCTTCTTTTTCTGTCTGCTTCCAGAGGTGCTGGTTCAAATCCAGTTCGTGACATGGTCATCTCGATGAGAATAATCCACCTGAGCTCTCGACTGATGCTTCTCCGCTCGGGAGCCGGGCCTCTTTAGATACCACCTTCCCCAGCGATCCTCCCAACCATCCTTCCTTAATATTATCCATCTATGAAAAGGAGGAATGATCCGGGGTAGGCCCGAACGAGTCAGTGAGACCATCACAGGAAGTAGATCATGTTTTTGAGGAACACCTCCATACTGTTGTTGGAGGCACACCCCACACTGCTTTTAAAAAAAAGCGCAGTGAACAGAATTCCTGATGAACGCTTTCATCTCAACACCGACTTTGCAAAAAGGTCAGCCGCAACGCTAGTCTCCACTAATAGACGACCGGAGATGACTAAAACGACCCTTCAAAGGAGTTCTTTTAGCTGCTTTCACACCATGAAACTATAGGCACCCTTTCTAATGCGCTGGTCAACATATTATTCATGATAATGTTACTACGCAAGAAAACGAGATAATGCTTTAGATTCAACTCTCCTAAACGATCATCTCAGGATGACCAAGGGATGGCGTCCGACTTCTCACATCAGACATCTCCTACATCCATCAGCATTGGAAGGCCAACACCGATAGAGGCTCTTTCGAAATGATTCTCAGGAACAATTCTCAATATTCGGGGGAAGGATTCCTGATTCCATAGAAAAGGAATGACTCTATTTATGTTATGCATTGAATGCCTTTATTTGTGCTTTTAGGAAGGAAAATCTAACTAGCCTACTCTATTGAACTACATGCCTAGTGTAGGATAAATCCGCAAAGGATAATGAAGCCTCGGATCAAATATACTATTATCCTACGATTGAATCAAAGCAAGGTCGATAGAACAAAGAAGGCTTTCATTCCACTACGGAAGACTCAAAGCCAGATGGTCAATCTCTCTCTTCCAGGACGGAGGCTTGAAGTCTCAGATGAGATTGACAAATTGACTATCTTCATCCCAAATTCATGGTTCAAAAGAAAGGGCCTTCTTGACGCTTCTAGGATGGCTTTCCTAGGATCAGGCCTGAGAAAGGTGAATGTTCTTTCTCAACGAACTACTATTCTGAGTTTCAATGTCCATTGATTCAATGTATGATTGAATGATCATCGATTTACTTGTCCATCCCTTTCTTGCCTCAAAATATCATCTGTAAGTGAACTAAATGGAAACCCCCTCCAGGGTTCCTACTCCATTTCAGGGCTTGGTCTCAACTTCTCGGTAAGGGAACCTCCACCGACTTCGAAGCCAACCTCTTTCTCAAACCGGTTGCGTTCACTCCTGTAGTCTCTACTCTACTATATATATTCTTTCAGCGGGGCAGCTTGAAGGAAGGCTAGAAGGGAGTCCCTTTTAGCCAAGTAACTTCTAAGAAAGCAATCCGTTCTCTTTTCGGCTGTTCTACGGCAGGATGGAACTTTTCTGTTGACCTAACTTTCTAGTGAGCGGACCTACTCGAAGGAAGGACAAAGAAGGGGGTTGGGGGTGCTTCTATCTCATCTCTAATCCGGGTCTGACCCCTGCTGCTACGGATGCACGGAACTCACCTAAAAATCCAAACCTGCGTGCAGTCAAACTGCTTGATTCAACTTGGCAAAGACAAAGCATGACCTCTGGAACCAAATCGTTCTTGTCTCTGGATTGACTCAACTCGAAGCATGAGACCTGTAACCCAGCTTAACCAACTCGGCTGGCACTGGAACTGTGCTGTCAACTCTACAAGGGCACTGCTCCTACCGCACTTCTCGAGCACATCAATGTGAAACCTTCTTGAGTCAAAAGGAACTCAGAATTGGCTAGTATTGGCCTTTCTTCCTCGCCTAAAAACCCAAACTCACAACCCAGCCACTCAGCTTGACGAGCGAATCATTATCCTTCATCGGAGAATGCGAGATGAGCACTCCCACTGATTTGAGTATTCCTGCCAAGACTCATAGACAAGTAAGTCGAGAACACGAAGTCATAACTTTCAGAACTCGCAGGCCTTTTATTGTATACATCTATAGGCAAACTTTCCAAACAGATCAATGTGTAACGCCCCGACCCCAGCTACCCAGAGTCGGTGCATTACTTCGTAACATTGGCATGATCACAAAAGATCAAGTCTCGAAAGACCGATTAGTTTAGTAGCCTTGGAAACACTAGATACATTCATAAGTCTTTCATTACATCAAAAAGTAAACAAACTACAATAACCAGGTCTTCATAGTCCACACTCTTATCCTCACTGACTATTCTTGCAAGTCAGTCATAATACACTTCTTCACATCCTGGAAAATATTAAAACAATGAAAGGGGTGAGCTCAGATGCTCGGTAAGGATAACAATATTGCGGAAGCTTTTATAAGAAAACATAAGCATTTAAGGCAATGTATAACTAAAACAAAAGCCTTATTGAACTTGAACTTCAGCATAATATGGAAAAAGTAAAATAAAATAATGCCATTACTTGCTCACATGGATATTCTACTAGACGAATAATCACATGAAATATCAATAACCACTTTCATAATGAGGGAATGTATAATGCCAGACATTCTGAAACATTTTGTCAAGGCCTCGGCCAAGACGTCTAAAATGATTAAGGCCTCGGCCAAAACCATAAATCAAATTGGGAAAGGGCCTCGGCCAATTCCACGTCTAGTTGTCTCATGAGACCTAACGATGCATCGAGGGGCTATAGCGGGCTCCACCCGTCACATATTAAGTCCAATACATTCCTCATATGAATAGGTTTAAACAAAACATAAATATTCATATTAAAACTAGCATACGAAATGTCAACAATTTCTCCATAAACTATGGATGGTATAAAATAACACATCCACAGTCAAATATTTCACAAAATGTTCAATGGAAGTTTTGTATCATAAATCAATTTCAATTAAACTTAAAACCCATCAAAGGATGTTGACATGGATGAAATAAAAGCTATTTGAGAGAAATATCTCTCCTTTTTGAAATCATTTAAAAGTCCCATAATTATAAAATAATACATTTACCTTGAAAATATTCTTATAAGCTTGTTAGGGAAGCTTCGACGAAGTTATAATGGCGGAAAATAGCCGCACCCGCCGTATAAGTAAAAAAACATTCTTACCTTAAATTTGTCAAAAAGGTCAAAAAGTACATTGTTTGAAAAACGATGGTAAGATTCCTTTCAAAAACGTATAAGGGTATAAATGACTTTAACCCATTTTCCATTTAATAGTAAAAATGTTTTGAAAGACATTTTTAAGAAACATGGATGTGGATGATAACGAGGTCCGAGTAGATAATTATGTATAAACAACCTTGGATAATGAAGAGGTTGTGAAGTAAACCCTTACCTTGTACTTTTCCTTGGTTGGGGTAGGTTAACCTCCTGTATAATGGTGAAATAATTGTTATTAAATTATACAAGAATCATATACATTCATATGATATCATATATGATCTTTTAACATTGCTTTGTTAACAATATCTTAGATTTATCGTTGTTTCGGGTGTTAACTTACTCATTTTCTTTTATATGTTTTGTTACGTAAGTCGTGTTTTTCATGGATAGGTTGTATCTTATTCATATCCAGAATTATATCATGTCCTTAAACATTATTTTTAAATCATCAAATGATAATTATACTTGAATGGATACGACGGAGAATGAATCTCATCGCGTTCGTGGAGACGGTAGTCCGTACGTACGCACGAGCGACAATATCATTATTTTGATATTAAAATAATATATAATTGGATAGTATATCATATATACAGAATCATTATCATGTTATATTTATTATTTACATGAATTACATATCATTATTATACCCATCTAAATAATAATATATTAAATAACAATTACACCACGACGTGGAGACGGTAAGCCGTACGTACGCACGTATGGTGACATGTCATTCAAATGATGGGTAGAATACTGAATATGGTTGTTCCATATTTATAATAACATCACAGTATATAGAAGATACTAGAGTTATAATTTTAGAATTGAAATAATAAACAAAGAGGGAGTGGAAGAAGAAAGAAACTTGAAAGAGGGTGATGAAAATGTTACCTCTTCTTCGGGTTCTTCCTTTTGATTTGATCAAAAGGACTCCTTAGGATGGCTTTCTGACTAAAGTAAAGCTTCTAGGATGAAGGGAGAGAAGTTGGGAGAGTATTTGGGCAGAGGTTGGCCGAACCAAAAGGCTTGGAAGTGTGAATAAGGTGGTAGAGGTGGGGGCCTTTTATAAGAGGAGAGGAGGGGCTCTTTTGGAAAGATTGAAATGTTACATTATTATACAATGCTTTTCGGATTCTAAAGGTCCCACACTTATATAATTCGTGTCTAAGGTGATAAGGGTTCGAAATATCCTCATTAAATAGGCTTTGGACAAGTGTAAGCCTTGGATGTTGCATTATCTTCTCATTTTATTTAAATCGTTAAATAATGAGGTCATCGCTGCATCATAATGATGTCATAAATAATTTATTTTATTTAATTTCGAAAAATTATTAAAAAAATACTACGATGTAGGAAATAGTTTTATCTTTCTAATGAATATTTATAGTCAAAATTTGGATCTGTGTAACCCCACTTAAAAACTGTTTTAGTAAAACAACTCATGTTTGTGTCAATTTAATTTTAACATTAAATAAATATATATTAATGTCATTTTCCAACTAAAGTGGCTCCATGGGGTCCCCAAGTTGACCCATGGGTTGTCTTGGTCGGCCATGACTCATCTAATAGGAGTAGGACAAGTTTCAAGCTCATCTCATATTATTAAAACATTATTTTTACCTTAAACTACACTAATTACCTCTAATCGCGATTAAGAACTTAAAAGTTACTATTCACCAAAAAATTATTTTAATCTCATTGAACCACATTTTACTTCTTAATGACAACCATGTATGTCGGATTTTTGAAAATCAAATCACAGAAGTGGTAATATTTCATTTTAACGAAAAATCAGTTTTTTAACAACCACTTAGTGGTTTCACTATTCATCAAAAATTGAAGTTTTTCAGAATAAGGCCAAAATTTCACCCTAAGCTATAATTGATATTCCGAATTCAAAAATGATGTCTATTTTAAAAAATTCGAAACATATAAGTTGTATTAATTAATTTTATAATTAATTCCCGCTGTTACAACAAATAGCGTGTTTTTAAGAAACAATTTATATCAAAAGATTGGCAATTGTTTATGTCCAATTTCAATGTTAAATTAATTCTAATGACCACCATTGGATAAAATGGTAAAAATATATTCTAATTATACTTTAAAACCACTAAATATTATAATTTATCACTATAAATTATTTTGATTAAAAAAGTTGTTTTTAAGTATTTTTCACTATTCATAAAAATTTAGAAGTTCTCAGAAAAATACCAAAAATTCAACATGGGCTAATTTCAATATTCCGAATCCAAAAATGAAGTCCATTTTGATAAATAAAATTTATAAAATTTCAAAAAGTAGGTATTACTATTCACAACGGCTAGTTTAGTTAGTTGTGGTGTGTGTTAGAGCTCGAGGTTGCGTACAACACACGCTATTGCATTATTCGAAGGGAAACGTACAGTGGAAGCTTGGGGTGTTACATTATCCCCTCCTTCAAATAATTGCGTCCTCGCAATTTCTAGGGTATTACTGCATAAAAAGACTCGGGTGGTTTTTCATCATAAATTCCTCAGGTTCCCACGTTGCCTCTTCCATTTTATGATTTCTCCACAAAACCTTCACCAGACGAGTCGTCCGGTTTCTCAGCACCTGCTCCCTCACATCAAGAATCCTGATGGGCTCTTCACAATAGGAAAGATCGGGTTCCAGTTCTAATTCCTCATAGGTGAGTACATGCGTTGGGTCAGGCATGTATTTCCTCAACAGAGATACGTGGAACACATCGTGAACTTTGGAGAGACTTGGCGGCATTGCCAATCGGTAAGCTACAGCCCCAATTCGTTCTAGAATTTCGAAAGGTCCGATGTACCTGGGACTCAATTTACCTTTCTTACCAAAACGTATGACTCCCTTCCATGGAGATACCTTCAGGAAAACATGATCACCGACTTGAAATTCCAAATCCTTCCTTCGATTATCGGCATAGCTCTTCTGCCTACTTTGAGCTGCTTTGATGTGATTTTGGATTACTTTCACCTTTTCCA
Organism: Viscum album; assembly: GCA_963277665.1. NCBI lineage: Eukaryota > Viridiplantae > Streptophyta > Magnoliopsida > Santalales > Viscaceae > Viscum > Viscum album. The sequence continues at coordinate 1,314,221,854 of OY728139.1, forward strand.
CCGTTTCCTCCACCAGTTCTGGGCCTACAAGTTTTCTTTCACCAACGTCATCCCAACAGGTTGGTGTACGACATCTCTTTCCGTATAATGCTTCATATGGTGCCATATGAATACTTGAATGGAAGCTATTGTTATAGGAAAATTCTACCAGTGGTAAATATTGATCCCACATACCCTGAAAGTCAAGAGATCATGATCTCAACATGTCTTCTAAGGTTTGAATAGTTCGTTCTGATTGTCCATCTGTTTGAGGGTGATAGGCAGTGCTCAAACGCAGTTCAGTATCCAAGGCCTTTTGAATACTTTTCCAGAATCTTGAAGTAAAACGAGGATCATGATCAGAAACAATCGATAGGGGTACTCCATGAAGTCTTACAACTTCATTAATATATAGTCTTACTAGACGTTCAAGTGGTAGATCCTCCCGTATAGCCAGAAAATGTGCTGACTTAGTAAGTCGATCAACAATGACCCATATTGCATCATTCCTTCTAGGAGTCTTTGGTAGTCCCATGACAAAGTCCATCGTAATATTATCCCATTTCCACTCAGGTATGGGAAGAGGTTGCAATACTCCACCAGGATGTTGCCTTCCAGCTTTCACTTGTTGACAAACCATACACCTCGACACAAAATCAGCAATCTACCTCTTCATATTGTCCCACCAAAAATGTTCCTTCAAATATCTATACATTTTGGTGCTCCCAGGGTGTATAGAGAAGTTGGAACTATGAGCATCATCCAACAATTCCCTTTTTAGATCAGGTATATCGAGAACACAAAGTCTCTTCCCGAATTTCAAAATTCCATCCTTATACACAAAGTCCCTCAATCTTCCATCATTCACACCTTTAATCTTCTTCTGAAATTCTTCATTATTGGTCTGAGAACTCTTAATCCTTTCTAGTAATGATGGTTTGGCAACCATTTGAAAAAGCATTGATGTTTCACCTTCCCTAGTTATTCCCATGTCCATCTTCACTAGGTCCAAGAAAATTGGATCCCTTTCAATTCTCATCACATTCAAAACTCCATGGTCTTTTCTACTCAAATCATCTTCCACCTTGTTTGCCTTCCCCGAGTGGTAATATATCGTGCAATCATAATCCTTGAGTAGTTCAAGCCATCGCCTTTGCCTCATGTTGAGTTCTTTTTGTGTGAAAATATACTTCAAACTCTTGTGATCAGTATAAATCTCACATTTTTTACCATAGAGGTAATGTCTCCATATCTTTAAAGCAAATATCACAGCTGCTAACTCAAGATCATGAGTAGGATAGTTTTTCTCATGAATTTTTAGCTGTCGTGATGCATAGGCAATGACCTTATCATTCTGCATAAGGACACAACCGAGTCCTTTCTTCGATGCATCACTATAAATAACAAACCCATCATTCCCCGATGGTAGAGTCAATACAGGGGAATTGACTAATCTTCTCTTTAGTTCTTCAAAACATTCTTCACACTCTTTTGTCCAGACAAATTTAATCCCTTTACGTGTGAGCTTTGTCAATAGGTTAGCCAATCTGGCAAAATTCTGGACGAAACGTCGATAATAACCTGCTAAACCAATAAAACTGCGTACATCAGTTATACTTGTCGGTTCTGACCATTCTTGGATTGCCTTGGTTTTAGAAGGATCAACGGAAATTCCATCCTTAGAGACAATATGGCCAAGAAAATAAATCTCATGAAGCCAGAATTCACACTTGCTAAATTTCCCATATAATTCATGTCTTCTAAGAGTCTTCAGGATAATGCGTAAGTGATTTTCATGATCTTCGTTGCTTTTGGAGTATACCAAGATATCATCAATAAATACCACTACAAAGTCATCAAGATATTCCTTGAAAACTCTATTCATTAGATCCATGAAAATAGAGGGTGCATTAGTCAATCCAAAAGGCATTACTGTAAACTCGTAATGCCCGTACCTTGTTCGAAATGCTGTCTTTGGAACGTCTTCCTTCTTCACACACAACTGATGGTATCCAGACCGATGGTCAATCTTTGAAAAGTATTGAGCTCCATGCAGTTGGTCAAACAAATCATCAATGCGAGGTAGGGGATACTTGTTCTTTATTGTTATAGCATTGATCTCCCTATAGTCAATGCACAACCTCATAGATCCATCTTTCTTCTTAACAAAAAGAACAGGGGCTCCCCAAGGAGAAACACTAGGGCGAATAAATCCCTTATTACTCAATTCCTCTAGTTGTTTCTTTAGTTCAACTAATTCCACAGTGGCCATTCTATAAGGGTTCTTCGATATGGGCCTTGATCCAGGAAATAAATCAATGGAAAACTCAACTTCTCGTTCTGGAGGATGTCCAGGTAAATCTTCCGGAAACACATCAACATATTCTCTCACAATAGGTACATCCTCTATTTGAATATTCCTTTCCTCACCCTCAGTAATTTCCTTCTCTTCCTCCCCAATAATTGAATTCAGTTGAGCTACTGGGGGTGGATCTAGATAAGAATTATGTGGCGACGATTCGGCTCTAAAGATAAGGTGTTCCTTATCATCATCATCAAGAATCGTAACCTCTTTCTTCTTACAATAAATTTTTGCATCATGGTCCGAAAGCCAATCCATACCGAGGATTATATCAAATTCAATCATGGGTATGACGATGAGATCAGCAGGTAAAGAACATTTAGGTGCTCTAATGGGAACTAATCGAAAAAACTTTGTTGCAACAATACTTCCCTTAGGTGTTTTGACCGACAACTCCCTTGTTAAATCAAATTGGAAATATCTAATTTTCTTAGCAAACTGGGAAGATATGAAACAATGCGATGATCCAGAATCAAATAATGCATTTGCTAAACTTGAAGAAACCATTAAATTACCTGCCACCACGTCTTTCGGAGCTTCCACCTTAGCAGTAGTGATAGCATAAGCCTGGCCTTGATCCCTTGGCCTCTTCTGAGGTAAGTTCCCCTGACGCTTAGGACATTCATTTGCATAATGTCCCTTCTCTCTACAATTATAACATTCCACGTTGACAGCCGCTTTCTTTCCCTTGCATTCATGAGCTTGGTGGCCTTTTTCACCACACTTGTAACATACTCCTTTTCCTTTTAGACAGGCACCAGGGTGCTTCCTACCATAATTATCACAGGGTGGAAATTCATTTCTACCCTTCTTCCCTGTTTCCTTATTTCCTTTCCCAGAGTTTTCAGCGGATCTCTTCTTATCTTGCTTTGATTTAAAGTCATAAGACTTAGAGAATTCCTTTTCTGTCTTGATAGCGCACGAGACAATACCTTCGTATGAAGAGAACGTTTGTGATACTAAAGCTCGGCGGAGAAATGGTTTCAACCCATCAAAGAAACGATCAGTCTTACTTCTTGGGTTACATATGTAATCTGCAGCATACCTTGCTAACCTTGTAAAGTTAGCCTCATACTTTGCGACATTCTCATCCTCCTTCTGCCTCAGACTCAGAAATTGCCTTTCCATATCCGCTCGATGGTCTCGAGGAAAGTATTTTTCTAATAATAACTCTTTGAACTCATGCCATTCCATGTTTGTTAATTCATCATCTTCCTTTGTGTTTTGAATTAGTGACCACCATTGATCGGCATCTCCAGTGAGGCGGTAAACTGCCATGACAACATTCTCCCTTTCACTACTCCCCAAGGCATGGAATATTTTCTCTAAGGAATTTATCCATTGCTCAGCTACTATAGGATTTTTACTCCCATTGAAGGTTGGCGGTTGTTGCCTCATGAAACGGTCTAGCATTGATCCTCCATGTTGTGGATCGGGGTGCTCCATACGAGTAAGGTTGTTATTCATAACCTGCGTGAGTTGTCCCAGTACGGTGAGAAGCTGATCAGTACCAGTTGTATCACTAGCTCCACCATAATTATCCTGAGTAGAAGGGAAATCCCTACATGGAGTGCGTGCATTGATACGGTTTCCATTCCTTCCACTAGGCGCCATTTCTAAATAATGCCATAAACTAGATTAGTTCATGAATCAAAATACATAATTCCATACTTGTAAAACACTTAACATAAATTGAACTAATTATGGATATAATCCATAATTATAAAAATGTTTTCTTTGAGGAAGTATATACTCGTAACCCTTCATAGTGGTTTGTAAAGAAAATGGGAATTATCCAAAGCATATCCCCCGGGAGTGTCGTAACCAAGAGTGCAGCAAGGCCCGTTGTCGTGCACCAGTTCCCGTTCGAGTCTAGCTCAAAGAGGTGTTTTCGGGTTTTACCCCTAGGTACATCTGTGCCAGAGCCGCCTCTACCTGCTTGTATCCAGACAGGGATATATTGCTCGGAAAACTCACAACATCTCTACAATACCAAAATTCTAGGAATTTCTTCTATACTAATCCTCAAAGTCTATCTTCGGGATATGTGCTCTAATCAGAGTTTATCTAAATCTAGCTTCCAAGGTTAGTACTAAACTGCCTCTGATACCAACTGTAACGCCCCGACCCCAGCTACCCAGAGTCGGTGCATTACTTCGTAACATTGGCATGATCACAAAAGATCAAGTCTCGAAAGACCGATTAGTTTAGTAGCCTTGGAAACACTAGATACATTCATAAGTCTTTCATTACATCAAAAAGTAAACAAACTACAATAACATGGTCTTCATAGTCCACACTCTTATCCTCACTGACTATTCTTGCAAGTCAGTCATAATACACTTCTTCACATCCTGGAAAATATTAAAACAATGAAAGGGGTGAGCTCAGATGCTCAGTAAGGATAACAATATTGCGGAAGCTTTTATAAGAAAACATAAGCATTTAAGGCAATGTATAACTAAAACAAAAGCCTTATTGAACTTGAACTTCAGCATAATATGGAAAAAGTAAAATAAAATAATGCCATTACTTGCTCACATGGATATTCTACTAGACGAATAATCACATGAAATATCAATAACCACTTTCATAATGAGGGAATGTATAATGCCAGACATTCTGAAACATTTTGTCAAGGCCTCGGCCAAGACGTCTAAAATGATTAAGGCCTCGGCCAAAACCATAAATCAAATTGGGAAAGGGCCTCGTCCAATTCCACGTCTAGTTGTCTCATGAGACCTAACGATGCATCGAGGGGCTATAGCGGGCTCCACCCGTCACATATTAAGTCCAATACATTCTTCATATGAATAGGTTTAAACAAAACATAAATATTCGTATTAAAACTAGCATACGAAATGTCAACAATTTCTCCATAAACTATGGATGGTATAAAATAACACATCCACAGTCAAATATTTCACAAAATGTTCAATGGAAGTTTTGTATCATAAATCAATTTCAATTAAACTTAAAACCCATCAAAGGATGTTGACATGGATGAAATAAAAGCTATTTGAGAGAAATATCTCTCCTTTTTGAAATCATTTAAAAGTCCCATAATTATAAAATAATACATTTACCTTGAAAATATTCTTATAAGCTTGTTAGGGAAGCTTCGACGAAGTTATAATGGCGGAAAATAGCCGCACCCGCCGTATAAGTAAAAAAACATTCTTACCTTAAATTTGTCAAAAAGGTCAAAAAGTACATTGTTTGAAAAACGATGGTAAGATTCCTTTCAAAAACGTATAAGGGTATAAATGACTTTAACCCATTTTCCATTTAATAGTAAAAATGTTTTGAAAGACATTTTTAAGAAACATGGATGTGGATGATAACGAGGTCCGAGTAGATAATTATGTATAAACAACCTTGGATAATGAAGAGGTTGTGAAGTAAACCCTTACCTTGTACTTTTCCTTGGTTGGGGTAGGTTAACCTCCTGTATAATGGTGAAATAATTGTTATTAAATTATACAAGAATCATATACATTCATATGATATCATATATGATCTTTTAACATTGCTTTGTTAACAATATCTTAGATTTATCGTTGTTTCGGGTGTTAACTTACTCGTTTTCTTTTATATGTTTTGTTACGTAAGTCATGTTTTTCATGGATAGGTTGTATCTTATTCATATCCAGAATTATATCATGTCCTTAAACATTATTTTTAAATCATCAAATGATAATTATACTTGAATGGATACGACGGAGAATGAATCTCATCGCGTTCGTGGAGACGGTAGTCCGTATGTACGCACGAGCGACAATATCATTATTTTGATATTAAAATAATATATAATTGGATAGTATATCATATATACAGAATCATTATCATGTTATATTTATTATTTACATGAATTACATATCATTATTATACCCATCTAAATAATAATATATTGAATAACAATTACACCACGACGTGGAGACGGTAAGCCGTACGTACGCACGTATGGTGACATGTCATTCAAATGATGGGTAGAATACTGAATATGGTTGTTCCATATTTATAATAACATCACAGTATATAGAAGATACTAGAGTTATAATTTTAGAATTGAAATAATAAACAAAGAGGGAGTGGAAGAAGAAAGAAACTTGAAAGAGGGTGATGAAAATGTTACCTCTTCTTCGGGTTCTTCCTTTTGATTTGATCAAAAGGACTCCTTAGGATGGCTTTCTGACTAAAGTAAAGCTTCTAGGATGAAGGGAGAGAAGTTGGGAGAGTATTTGGGCAGAGGTTGGCCGAACCAAAAGGCTTGGAAGTGTGAATAAGGTGGTAGAGGTGGGGGCCTTTTATAAGAGGAGAGGAGGGGCTCTTTTGGAAAGATTGAAATGTTACATTATTATACAATTCTTTTCGGATTATAAAGGTCCCACACTTATATAATTCGTGGCTAAGGTGATAAGGGTTCGAAATCTCCTCATGAAATAGGCTTTTTACAAGTGTAAGCCTTGTATTTTGCATTATCTTCTCATTTTATTTAAATCGTTAAATAATGAGGTCATCGCTGCATCATAATGATGTCATAAATAATTTATTTTATTTAATTTCGAAAAATTATTAAAAAACTACTATGATGTAGGAAATCTTTTTATCTTTCTAATGAATATTTATAGTCAAAATTTGGATCTGTGTAACCCCACTTAAAAACTGTTTTAGTAAAACAACTCATGTTTGTGTCAATTTAATTTTAACATTAAATAAATATATATTAATGTCATTTTCCAACTAAAGTGGCTCCATGGGGTCCCCAAGTTGACCCATGGGTTGTCTTGGTCGGCCATGACTCATCTAATAGGAGTAGAACAAGTTTCAAGCTCATCTCATATTATTAAAACATTATTTTTACCTTAAACTACACTAATTACCTCTAATCGCGATTAAGAACTTAAAAGTTACTATTCACCAAAAAATTATTTTAATCTCATTGAACCACATTTTACTTCTTAATGATAACCATGTATGTCGGATTTTTGAAAATCAAATCACAGAAGTGGTAATATTTCATTTTAACGAAAAATCAGTTTTTTAACAACCACTTAGTGGTTTCACTATTCATCAAAAATTGAAGTTTTTCATAATAAGGCCAAAATTTCACCCTAAGCTATAATTGATATTCCGAATTCAAAAATGATGTCTATTTTAAAAAATTCTAAACATATAAGTTGTATTAATTAATTTTATAATTAATTCCCGCTGTTACAACAAATAGCGTGTTTTTAAGAAACAATTTATATCAAAAGATTGGCAATTGTTTATGTCCAATTTCAATGTTAAATTAATTCTAATGACCACCATTGGATAAAATGGTAAAAATATATTCTAATTATACTTTAAAACCACTAAATATTATAATTTATCACTATAAATTATTTTGATTAAAAAAGTTGTTTTTAAGTATTTTTCACTATTCATAAAAATTTAGAAGTTCTCAGAAAAATACCAAAAATTCAACATGGGCTAATTTCAATATTCCAAATCCAAAAATGAAGTCCATTTTGATAAATAAAATTTATAAAATTTCAAAAAGTAGGTATTACTATTCACAACGGCTAGTTTAGTTAGTTGTGGTGTGTGTTAGAGCTCGAGGTTGCGTACAACACACGCTATTGCATTATTCGAAGGGAAACGTACAGTGGAAGCTTGGGGTGTTACATTATCCCCTCCTTCAAATAATTGCGTCCTCGCAATTTCTAGGGTATTACTGCATAAAAAGACTCGGGTGGTTTTTCATCATAAATTCCTCAGGTTCCCACGTTGCCTCTTCCATTTTATGATTTCTCCACAAAACCTTCACCAGACGAGTCGTCCGGTTTCTCAGCACCTGCTCCCTCACATCAAGAATCCTGACGGGCTCTTCACAATAGGAAAGATCGGGTTCCAGTTCTAATTCCTCATAGGTGAGTACATGCGTTGGGTCAGGCATGTATTTCCTCAACAGAGATACGTGGAACACATCGTGAACTTTGGAGAGACTTGGCGGCATTGCCAATCGGTAAGCTACAGCCCCAATTCGTTCTAGAATTTCGAAAGGTCCGATGTACCTGGGACTCAATTTACCTTTCTTACCAAAACGTATGACTCCCTTCCATGGAGATACCTTCAGGAAAACATGATCACCGACTTGAAATTCCAAATCCTTCCTTCGATTATCGGCATAGCTCTTCTGCCTACTTTGAGCTGCTTTGATGTGATTTTGGATTACTTTCACCTTTTCCACCGTTTCCTCCACCAGTTCTGGGCCTACAAGTTTTCTTTCACCAACGTCATCCCAACAGGTTGGTGTACGACATCTCTTTCCGTATAATGCTTCATATGGTGCCATATGAATACTTGAATGGAAGCTATTGTTATAGGAAAATTATACCAGTGGTAAATATTGATCCCACATACCCTGAAAGTCAAGAGATCATGATCTCAACATGTCTTCTAAGGTTTGAATAGTTCGTTCTGATTGTCCATCTGTTTGAGGGTGATAGGCAGTGCTCAAACGCAGTTCAGTATCCAAGGCCTTTTGAATACTTTTCCAGAATCTTGAAGTAAAACGAGGATCATGATCAGAAACAATCGATAGGGGTACTCCATGAAGTCTTACAACTTCATTAATATATAGTCTTGCTAGACGTTCAAGTGGTAGATCCTCCCGTATAGCCAGAAAATGTGCTGACTTAGTAAGTCGATCAACAATGACCCATATTGCATCATTCCTTCTAGGAGTCTTTGGTAGTCCCATGACAAAGTCCATCGTAATATTATCCCATTTCCACTCAGGTATGGGAAGAGGTTGCAATACTCAACCAGGATGTTGCCTTCCAGCTTTCACTTGTTGACAAACCATACACCTCGACACAAAATCAGCAATCTACCTCTTCATATTGTCCCACCAAAAATGTTACTTCAAATCTCTATACATTTTGGTGCTCCCAGGGTGTATAGAGAAGTTGGAACTATGAGCATCATCCAGCAATTCCCTTTTTAGATCAGGTATATCGGGAACACAAAGTCTCTTCCCGAATTTCAAAATTCCATCCTTATACACAAAGTCCCTCAATCTTCCATCATTCACACCTTTAATCTTCTTCTGAAATTCTTCATTATTGGTCTGAGAACTCTTAATCCTTTCTAGTAATGATGGTTTGGCAACCATTTGAAAAAGCATTGATGTTTCACCTTCCCTAGTTATTCCCATGTCCATCTTCACTAGATCCAAGAAAATTGGATCCCTTTCAATTCTCATCACATTCAAAACTCCATGGTCTTTTCTACTCAAATCATCTTCCACCTTGTTTGCCTTCCCCGAGTGGTAATGTATCGTGCAATCATAATCCTTGAGTAGTTCAAGCCATCGCCTTTGCCTCATGTTGAGTTCTTTTTGTGTGAAAATATACTTCAAACTCTTGTGATCAGTATAAATCTCACATTTTTTACCATAGAGGTAATGTCTCCATATCTTTAAAGCAAAGATCACAGCTGCTAACTCAAGATCATGAGTAGGATAGTTTTTCTCATGAATTTTTAGCTGTCGTGATGCATAGGCAATGACCTTATCATTCTGCATAAGGACACAACCGAGTCCTTTCTTCGATGCATCACTATAAATAACAAACCCATCATTCCCCGATGGTAGAGTCAATACAGGGGCATTGAATAATCTTCTCTTTAGTTCTTCAAAACATTCTTCACACTCTTTTGTCCAGACAAATTTAATCCCTTTACGTGTGAGCTTTGTCAATGGGTTAGCCAATCTGGCAAAATTCTGGACGAAACGTCGATAATAACCTGCTAAACCAATAAAACTGCGTACCTCAGTTATACTTGTCGGTTCTGACCATTCTTGGATTGCCTTGGTTTTAGAAGGATCAACGGAAATTCCATCCTTAGAGACAATATGGCCAAGAAAAGAAATCTCATGAAGCCAGAATTCACACTTGCTAAATTTCCCATATAATTCATGTCTTCTAAGAGTCTTCAGGATAATGCGTAAGTGATTTTCATGATCTTCGTTGCTTTTGGAGTATACCAAGATATCATCAATAAATACCACTACAAAGTCATCAAGATATTCCTTGAAAACTCTATTCATTAGATCCATGAAAATAGAGGGTGCATTAGTCAATCCAAAAGGCATTACTGTAAACTCGTAATGCCCGTACCTTGTTCGAAATGCTGTCTTTGGAACGTCTTCCTTCTTCACACACAACTGATGGTATCCAGACCGATGGTCAATCTTTGAAAAGTATTGAGCTCCATGCAGTTGGTCAAACAAATCATCAATACGAGGTAGGGGATACTTGTTCTTTATTGTTATAGCATTGATCTCCCTATAGTCAATGCACAACCTCATAGATCCATCTTTCTTCTTAACAAAAAGAACAGGGGCTCCCCAAGGAGTAACACTAGGGCGAATAAATCCCTTATTACTCAATTCCTCTAGTTGTTTCTTTAGTTCAACTAATTCCACAGTGGCCATTCTATAAGGGTTCTTCGATATGGGCCTTGATCCAGGAATTAAATCAATGGAAAACTCAACTTCTCGTTCTGGAGGATGTCCAGGTAAATCTTCCGGAAACACATCAACATATTCTCTCACAATAGGTACATCCTCTATTTGAATATTTCTTTCCTCACCCTCAGTAATTTCCTTCACTTCCTCCCCAATAATTGAATTCAGTTGAGCTACTGGGGGTGGATCTAGATAAGAATTATGTGGCGACGATTCGGATCTAAAGATAAGGTGTTCCTTATCATCATCATCAAGAATCGTAACCTCTTTCTTCTTACAATAAATTTTTGCATCATGGTCCGAAAGCCAATCCATACCGAGGATTATATCAAATTCAATCATGGGTATGACGATGAGATCAGCAGGTAAAGAACATTTAGGTGCTCTAATGGGAACTAATCGAAAAAACTTTGTTGCAACAATACTTCCCTTAGGTGTTTTGACCGACAACTCCCTTGTTAAATCAAATTGGAAATATCTAATTTTCTTAGCAAACTGGGAAGATATGAAACAATGCGATGATCCAGAATCAAATAATGCATTTGCTAAACTTTAAGAAACCATTAAATTACCTGCCACCACGTCTTTCGGAGCTTCCACCTTAGCAGTAGTGATAGCATAAGCCTGGCCTTGATCCCTTGGCCTCTTCTGAGGTAAGTTCCCCTGACGCTTAGGACATTCATTTGCATAATGTCCCTTCTCTCTACAATTATAACATTCCACGTTGACAGCCGCTTTCTTTCCCTTGCATTCATGAGCTTGGTGGCCTTTTTCACCACACTTGTAACATACTCCTTTTCCTTTTAGACAGGCACCAGGGTGCTTCCTACCATAATTATCACAGGGTGGAAATTCATTTCTACCCTTCTTCCCTGTTTCCTTATTTCCTTTCCCAGAGTTTTCAGCGGATCTCTTCTTATCTTGCTTTGATTTAAAGTCATAAGACTTAGAGAATTCCTTTTCCGTCTTGATAGCGCACGAGACAATACCTTCGTATGAAGAGAACGTTTGTGATACTAAAGCTCGGCGGAGAAATGGTTTCAACCCATCAAAGAAACGATCAGTCTTACTTCTTGGGTTACATATGTAATCTGCAGCATACCTTGCTAACCTTGTAAAGTTAGCCTCATACTTTGCGACATTCTCATCCTCCTTCTGCCTCAGACTCAGAAATTGCCTTTCCATATCCGCTCGATGGTCTCGAGGAAAGTATTTTTCTAAGAATAACTCTTTGAACTCATGCCATTCCATGTTTGTTAATTCATCATCTTCCTTTGTGTTTTGAATTAGTGACCACCATTGATCGGCATCTCCAGTGAGGCGGTAAACTGCCATGACAACATTCTCCCTTTCACTACTCCCCAAGGCATGGAATATTTTCTCTAAGAAATTTATCCATTGCTCAGCTACTATAGGATTTTTACTCCCATTGAAGGTTGGCGGTTGTTGCCTCATGAAACGGTCTAGCATTGATCCTCCATGTTGTGGATCAGGGTGCTCCATACGAGTAAGGTTGTTATTCATAACCTGCGTGAGTTGTCCCAGTACGGTGAGAAGCTGATCAGCACCAGTTGTATCACTAGCTCCACCATAATTATCCTGAGCAGAAGGGAAATCCCTACATGGAGTGCGTGCATTGATACGGTTTCCATTCCTTCCACTAGGCGCCATTTCTAAATAATGTCATAAACTAGATTAGTTCATGAATCAAAATACATAATTCCATACTTGTAAAACACTTAACATAAATTGAACTAATTATGGATATAATCCATAATTATAAAAATGTTTTCTTTGAGGAAGTATATACTCGTAACCCTTCATAGTGGTTTGTAAAGAAAATGGGAATTATCCAAAGCATATCCCCCGGGAGTGTCGTAACCAAGAGTGCAGCAAGGCCCGTTGTCGTGCACCAGTTCCTGTTCGAGTCTAGCTCAAAGAGGTGTTTTCGGGTTTTACCCCTAGGTACATCTGTGCCAGAGCCGCCTCTACCTGCTTGTATCCAGACTGGGATATATTGCTCGGAAAACTCACAACATCTCTACAATACCAAAATTCTAGGAATTTCTTCTATACTAATCCTCAAAGTCTATCTTCGGGATATGTGCTCTAATCAGAGTTTATCTAAATCTAGCTTCCAAGGTTAGTACTAAACTGCCTCTGATACCAACTGTAACGCCCCGACCCCAGCTACCCAGAGTCGGTGCATTACTTCGTAACATTGGCATGATCACAAAAGATCAAGTCTCGAAAGACCGATTAGTTTAGTAGCCTTGGAAACACTAGATACATTCATAAGTCTTTCATTACATCAAAAAGTAAACAAACTACAATAACATGGTCTTCATAGTCCACACTCTTATCCTCACTGACTATTCTTGCAAGTCAGTCATAATACACTTCTTCACATCCTGGAAAATATTAAAACAATGAAAGGGGTGAGCTCAGATGCTCAGTAAGGATAACAATATTGCGGAAGCTTTTATAAGAAAACATAAGCATTTAAGGCAATGTATAACTAAAACAAAAGCCTTATTGAACTTGAACTTCAGCATAATATGGAAAAAGTAAAATAAAATAATGCCATTACTTGCTCACATGGATATTCTACTAGACGAATAATCACATGAAATATCAATAACCACTTTCATAATGAGGGAATGTATAATGCCAGACATTCTGAAACATTTTGTCAAGGCCTCGGCCAAGACGTCTAAAATGATTAAGGCCTCGGCCAAAACCATAAATCAAATTGGGAAAGGGCCTCGGCCAATTCCACGTCTAGTTGTCTCATGAGACCTAACGATGCATCGAGGGGCTATAGCGGGCTCCACCCGTCACATATTAAGTCCAATACATTCCTCATATGAATAGGTTTAAACAAAACATAAATATTCGTATTAAAACTAGCATACGAAATGTCAACAATTTCTCCATAAACTATGGATGGTATAAAATAACACATCCACAGTCAAATATTTCACAAAATGTTCAATGGAAGTTTTGTATCATAAATCAATTTCAATTAAACTTAAAACCCATCAAAGGATGTTGACATGGATGAAATAAAAGCTATTTGAGAGAAATATCTCTCCTTTTTGAAATCATTTAAAAGTCCCATAATTATAAAATAATACATTTACCTTTAAAATATTCTTATAAGCTTGTTAGGGAAGCTTCGACGAAGTTATAATGGCGGAAAATAGCCGCACCCGCCGTATAAGTAAAAAAACATTCTTACCTTAATTTTTTCAAAAAGGTCAAAAAGTACATTGTGTGAAAAACGATGGTAAGATTCCTTTCAAAAACGTATAAGGGTATAAATGACTTTAACCCATTTTCCATTTAATAGTAAAAATGTTTTGAAAGACATTTTTAAGAAACATGGATGTGGATGATAACGAGGTCCCAGTAGATAATTATGTATAAACAACCTTGGATAATGAATAGGTTGTGAAGTAAACCCTGACCTTGTACTTTTCCTTGGTTGGGGTAGGTTAACCTCCTGTATAATGGTGAAATAATTGTTATTAAATTATACAAGAATCATATACATTCATATGATATCATATATGATCTTTTAACATTGCTTTGTTAACAATATCTTAGATTTATCGTTGTTTCGGGTGTTAACTTACTCGTTTTCTTTTATATGTTTTGTTACGTAAGTCGTGTTTTTCATGGATAGGTTGTATCTTATTCATATCCAGAATGATATCATGTCCTTAAACATTATTTTTAAATCATCAAATGATAATTATACCTGAATGGATACGACGGAGAATGAATCTCATCGCGTTCGTGGAGACGGTAGTCCGTACGTACGCACGAGCGACAATATCATTATTTTGATATTAAAATAATATATAATTGGATAGTATATCATATATACAGAATAATTATCATATTATATTTATTATTTACATGAATTACATATCATTATTATACCCATCTAAATAATAATATATTGAATAACAATTGCACCACGATGTGGAGACGGTAAGCCGTACGTACGCACGTATGGTGACATGTCAATCAAATGATGGGTAGAATACTGAATATGGTTGTTCCATATTTATAATAACATCACAGTATATAGAAGATACTGGAGTTATAATTTTAGAATTGAAATAATAAACAAAGAGGCAGTGGAAGAAGAAAGAAACTTAAAAGAGGGTGATGAAAATGTTACCTCTTTTTCGGGTTCTTCCTTTTGATTTGATCAAAAGGACTCCTTAGGTTGGCTTTCTGACTAAAGTAAAGCTTCTAGGATGAAGAGAGAGAAGTTGGGAGAGTATTTGGGCAGAGGTTGGCCGAACCAAAAGGCTTGGAAGTGTGAATAAGGTGGTAGAGGTGGGGGCCTTTTATAAGAGGAGAGGAGGGGATTTTTGGAAAGATTGAAATGTTACATTATTATACAATGCTTTTCGGATTCTAAAGGTCCCACACTTATATAATTCGTGTCTAAGGTGATAAGGGTTCGAAATCTCCTCATCCAATAGGCTTTGGACAAGTGTAAGCCTTGGATTTGGCATTATCTTCTCATTTTATTTAAATCGTTAAATAATGAGGTCATCGCTGCATCATAATGATGTCATAAATAATTTATTTTATTTAATGTCTAAAAATTATAAAAAAAATACTATGATGTAGGAAATCTTTTTAGCTTTATAATGAATATTTATAGTCAAAATTTGGATCTGTGTAACCCCACTTAAAAACTGTTTTAGTAAAACAACTCATGTTTGTGTCAATTTAATTTTAACATTAAATAAATATATATTAATGTCATTTTCCAACTAAAGTGGCTCCATGGGGTCCCCAAGTTGACCCATGGGTTGTCTTGGTCGGCCATGACTCATCCAATAGGAGTAGGACAAGTTTCAAGCTCATCTCATATTATTAAAACATTATTTTTACCTTAAACTACACTAATTACCTCTAATCGCGATTAAGAACTTAAAAGTTACTATTCACCAAAAAATTATTTTAATCTCATTGAACCACATTTTACTTCTTAATGACAACCATGTACGTCGGATTTTTTAAAATCAAATCACAGAAGTGGTAATATTTCATTTTAACGAAAAATCAGTTTTCTAACAACCACTTAGTGGTTTCACTATTCATCAAAAATTGAAGTTTTTCAGAATAAAGCCAAAATTTCACCCTAAGCTATAATTGATATTCCGAATTCAAAAATGATGTCTATTTTACAAAATTCCAAACATATAAGTTGTATTAATTAATTTTATAATTAATTCCCGCTGTTACAACAAATAGCGTGTTTTTAAGAAACAATTTATATCAAAAGATTGGCAATTGTTTTTGTCCAATTTCAATGTTAAATTAATTCTAATGACCACCATTGGATAAAATGGTAAAAATATATTCTAATTATACTTTAAAACCACTAAATATTATAATTTATCACTATAATTATTTTGATTAAAAAAGATGTTTTTAAGTTTTTTTCACTATTCATAAAAATTTAGAAGTTCTCAGAAAAATACCAAAAATTCAACATGGGATAATTTCAATATTCCGAATCCAAAAATGAAGTCCATTTTGATAAATAAAATTTATAAAATTTCAAAAAGTAGGTATTACTATTCACAACGGCTAGTTTAGTTAGTTGTGGTGTGTGTTAGAGCTCGAGGTTGCGTACAACACACGCTATTGCATTATTCGAAGAGAAACGTACAGTGGAAGCTTGGGGTGTTACAAATGGCTCCAGCTCCAAGCTTTTGAAGCTTCTACACTCATCAAAGATTTCGAAACTCGCCTCAAAACCTGTGTGGTAGCATTACCGGTTCAAGGCCTTTTCTCCTCTTTGGTTGCGGGCCTTAGCTGGATCAGTGGGTGGAATCGAAGTGTAAATAGGAGTGTTCTACTCCGAATCAGGTGGCCTTGGGAGCTATTTAGTTAGGTAACACAAGGAAAAAGTTGTTTCATCAGGATCCGGTCCCTTCCACCGATGGTGGAGTAAGCTTCCTCTGTCCTCTCTCTTCCAGTCGATCTTCCACTTGTGCTTCCCTCTTAGGTCGAAAGAAAGCTACTGCTTTCCTCACCACTGAGTACTCCGAACAGGTCCCCGCAAAGCC
Organism: Viscum album; assembly: GCA_963277665.1. Lineage (NCBI taxonomy): Eukaryota > Viridiplantae > Streptophyta > Magnoliopsida > Santalales > Viscaceae > Viscum > Viscum album. The sequence continues at coordinate 1,314,238,817 of OY728139.1, forward strand.
TTATACTGGGCTTGTTCCCTGTTTTTATTGATACCACTTTTTGAATCAATCCACCACTTCTCTAGCTATCCTTCTGCTTTCTCTTGTGCTGGACAGCCTTCTGAATCTCTTTTTGAACTACCGTCTGACATTGCCTGCTGTGAAAGATCAAGAAATGGCTTGATCGGTGGGTGCTCCCTGTCCAATTGAGACTTTCCTTATGACTCCGACTGTGGTTTACCTGAGATTAGACCTATTCTCCTCCTGCTTCTCAACCAGCTCGGTCTGACCTAACTTTGACCGCTTTCTGATCGCTGGTCAATGAAAACCCTAGATCCTTAGGGTTGGTGTGGCCTTTGCTGGTTTCCCCACAGGGACTCATCCTTGCTCTTTGATTTATTGTTGGATGGGGAAGAATCAGGTTAGACTGTCTCTAGGTAGCGACACCTACGATTAAGGTATTTGAGTTTGGGAGCATACAAGATGAAAAGAGAGTCATTTTGTAATCTTATCAAATCGTTGTTAAAACAGTTGCTTTTTCAGACCAAAAATCAGCGCTTTAATGCGTGGACCGTAAGCCCCTTCATATTCTGTATCCTACTGCTTCTTTGCTTGCTTTTCTCGATCAAGCATTCCTGTGCTTAGCAAAGAGGTAGCAGCATTTGGGGAATTTCATCATTTTTGGGATAAGCCGGAACAACTCTTGCTTGCTATCTCTATGTGGTAGGGTCTGGTCAACTGCCTGGCCACCTCTTTAGCTCATCTCTTGTCAACGCTAGCAGTTTTTAATAAATGATGAAATTCCCGACTCGTGAAGTGAAGCTATCAAAAAAAGTCAGTCCCTAGCGAAATTCTTTCATAGGTCTGTTCCCTCGAGGCTTGGGGAATTTGTAATTGGAGAATCGGATGCTGGTATGATGACTGAGGTCTTGTTCGGGCGGCCAGCCAAGTTGTTACCTTGATAGGTCGGAAGAGAGAAAGGCTGCTGATGGACTTGATGAAAAGGAATTGGACGAAGTGGGAGATTTGAGCTTTCCAGTTTCAGGCTAGAAGTAGTCAGTCATCTTACTCGCCTCCGATGAATCATTCCTCAATACAGACCGAGCCTTTCACTGAGACCAACTAATTGCTAGATTCAAAGGGAACCAGGGTCCAGACTAGAGAATACGCCTCTTCATCTGATTCTTGAAAGTTGGATTCTTTTTTTGGTGGGCGAGTATACCCGATTTCATTCAAGGGGATCTCCTTGACAGCGTTCATCAGGTATCCCTGCCCGCAACGCTAGGTGTAGAAAATGCTGATCACGATGTTTGCCGCAATTCTAATGAAGTCTTCTTTGATGCTCCTGAAGGAGAAAAAAGAAAGTGTTCCAACCTAGCCCTTTTCTTTGGAGCGGTTATTTGTGCTACCCTAATTGGAAACTCAGAGATTGCTTCAAATTGAGAACTAGATTCTAATGTATCCAGCCTAATTAAATAGGTAAAAAGGGAAACTTCCAAAACAACACTAACTATCAAGCTGATTGACTGACCGCCTCACCACTTTTACCTCTTATAGAAAGTCTTCTGCTCGTTCTGATTCTCGTTACACTCGTTCCTTCCGGACATGCTTCTCTCTACTAGATTATAGAATAGAACTAGATTAGACTAGAAGGGAGGAGTGAATACACGGTTAGACCTTGCGGTGAGCTTTCTGACTTTCCTGTTTGACTGCTTCACTCTTACACTTTTTGATTCACCTGCTAACTTTCTTAATTCATTGAGGTAGGATCCATAAGACATATAATAGATAGATGTTGGGTAGAGTAGGATATCCATCTTATAATGTAGATAGACTGCCTTTCATGCTAGTGCTCTTTCATTTACTTTGTAGGATTGAGCTTTCACTACTAGAATGCACCTTCCAACTCTGATTGCTTGTGCTTATGTACCACTTCCTAGTCCTCTTACTTTCTTTACAATCCTAAAAGGGGTTTCACATCAAGGACTCTATCCTCTTTGCTTCTTCTGGTAAAAAAGAGCATCCTCGAGACTGCCCATCTCACAGGATGATCAGCCATCCCATAGAAAACTGCTATGTCTTCAAGTATTGGTTGGAAAAACAAGATCAGGGCTGCAGGCGCCTTTCCAAGAATATCCTCCTGGGCAAAGCCTCTGAGCACACTAACCTTGTCACAGTGGCTCAGGGGAATGAATAGGTGTTTTGGGAGGCACTTGATGAAGCATATGAAGCACTAAGGCCACCCTACAGACCCGAGGGAGTCTGGCAGCTAGTTCTTTCCAAGAAATCCAAGAACCTGCTTAAAGCTGTCAATAATCTGACTGGCATCCGATGGCGGAGAGCCCCCAGCCGGAAGAAAGCCCTTCGAAGCCCACTCAAAAGAAAAAGGGAAAGAAAAGGAAGAAAAAGTAGTAAACTCACTGTCCTAACATTGGAGATCCAGAGGAAGAAGACTTCGATCTTAGTACTCTACTCTATATAGTGGACTCTATGGAAGAGTACAAACAAAATCTGAGAACTTCTCTGACCCTCCAAGAAGACCTGCCTGATAAGGTCTGAAATGGGGAGATAAATGAAGAGTGTTCGACAGGAAGAGGAGGGAGGACATCGTTTTTCTATTTCTCATGTAGCGCTCAGAAGGAAGGGAAGAGAAGCTGCTCAGTACTCTACTCTAATAGTCAGTACTCTACTCTAATAGTGAGGAGTCCATCAATATATATAAGTAACAGGTGTTTTCACGAATCCCAATAGAAATATTACAGCTGGGTTGATCAGGGGGTAGGGTCTACTACCTCGAACATCATCTAGTTCAATCCTGTTTAGGAAGATCCCACTATTAGAGTAGAGTAATGACACGATTGGAAGAGTACTGAAAGAAGAATAGCTAGAAGGGAGGAATGTCCGATTGTGATAGAATAGTAGCCTATCTACGAATGCTATGGGTCACTTGCGGTAGTATTTTATTTTCCTGTGACCGAATCGACTGCGAACTCAGGGCCTTATATTATGAAAATATCAGTCAATTCACTCTTTTGTTTCAGAGCTCTTGTTGAATCAGCCGAGAGGAGCAATATCTGAATCAACTCGTCCGAACCTGGTCTTGAAACAACATTAGACATTGGATTGAGCTCCAAAGAATACGTTGTGGCTACCTACGGTTGGGGGTAGATGGTTGGTTCGTAGGCATCCGAATAACCGAACGTGCCTTTCATCTGCAAGGGTCTATAGGGGCAGTTCATCTTGCCTTTCTCCCGTTTACATCGATCGTTGCTAGGTGGCCTGAGGTACTGATATATATTGTCGGTATAATATAGGTAGTAGAGTATGCCCCATTGAGCTGCGCGATACCCCAACTATTCACTCCGATCTTGCTTTCATTCCACGGCTAAACCACCAATCCAAGTCACGCTACTAGTACCAGTTTCATTGGAACCACTAGGCAGCCACCATGGAACCCTGAGGCATGATGTCGCTACGTACACCTACCATCACCCTACTATATAGAGATAGAGTTCGGTATAATATAGTTTATGTAGTAGAGGTATGTCCACCCGGCTCTACTACCTATATTATACCGAGAACTGATGGTGTGGAGTTTCCAGATGACTCTACTACCTATATTATACCGACTGCGGATTGGATCGTCAATGCCCGATGCAGAACGTCAGTGCATCCAATAGTGGGCATCTGGGTTCCTTGTTCCAGTTCTCAGGAGATTCCAAATGAGCAGCAATTGAATGGATATCCTCCGGTGCAGCAGCAAAACAATCTTGGGCCTCGACTCCAAAACATGTCTGTTCCACTCTACTTGACTCTTTTTGATCGGATCACACAGCGTCACTACATGGTTCCCAATAGCAGTTTCAGCATTCCCGGCACCCAAATCAAATCAGCCCTGCCGAGTTGCCAACATCGCATAAGAGCATCCAGTCCCTCAATTCCACCAATATAGTCTATCATACAGTTCACGCGGGATTCACCCTGGGCCGAGACTATTAGAGTAGAGCCAGGTACATTTCCTATATAGTTTAGAGTAGAGTACTGACTATTAGAGTAGAGTACCGAGTCGTATCGCGTAACGAAACCTCTTCTAATAGCTGACTATATAGAATAAAGTACTGAGCTAATCAACAGTATACGGTTTTATGGCTTTCAACGAGTCGAACAGCGTTTGAACCCCCATACTACCTAGCTCGATTCATGTGCCCCTTTGCTTGGAGTGTATTCCAGCGCTTCGGTATGCACTTTGAGGTCAAAATGTTGTCTGGACCTCTTATCGATAAAAGGTGATCGTAACAGTGTATATCTGACTCGTTTTTCAGGAAATCCTAGTGGTACAGGTAAGGTGCTCGAGTCGAATAGCCCCACCAACCCAACTCGGTTGATAATGAACGGTTTCTCAAACACTCTCATCATGATGCAGATCATTCGGACACCAATTTCAGACACCCTAGCACTCTTCACTTTTTTATTGATGACACCTGCCAAACCCCCCATAACAATTCCAATAGAGAACCCGTGCTTGAGTGGTCCCCGTACCACGCTTTCAGATATCGATTGATGAACCTCTACTCTATATAGTTGGCCAATTCCATGATCGATCCCACTGTTGCTGATCCGAACATCGCCCTTGTTGTTCACCTGCGACTACCCCCTGCCTACTGGTTTGTATTGGCACGACCACATACCTTCCATTTTGAAACTGGACTGAATGTTTGGACAAGTTCCAAACGTACCTCTATATAGAAGAGTACATGTTTCCTTGACTCTACAGTGCCGACTGGTGTGTGTCTAGGTTGTGCTTGCTTTGAGATCGTGCTCCACTACTCAATCGTTACTTAAACCTTATGGTCATGTTTGCAACTTTCAAGCTCTTGACACACTATTAGATTAGAGTTCGGGTACTCTTCCTATATATTTGGAACAACCTGGCTCAAAGACTTGTTTCAGTCACATCGGAAATATATATCAGTACCAGCCCCCATACTGTTCTCGACTAGCTTCCCACTGCCACCGGTTGAAGTACCGACCCTTTCAACTCGGGCTGACGACACCGTGGACCTTCCAATGTACCGCACGACTGCCAATCCATATCATGCCAGCCACCTCTTACGCCTATGCAGAGTCAATGTGATGGCAATGTGACATGAAAAAAAAAAGATTGCCCACGCTCTTTCCGCACCACACTGTACCTCAACTTCTCAGAGTGTTTTAGAAACCACTAGCTTTCGTCTAGACATAAGCGATTCGTCATCAACCTTCTACTTGACCAGCTGATTTGTACAATATATATCAGTACCAGGACCTTCCCATGGTGTGCACAGACAGTATGGGGGCTGGTACTGATATATATCGGCGGTGGTGCCTGATCGCTGGCGTCACGTACTGCTTATCATGCTGACCGTCAATATATATCAGTACCAGTCCCACTTCCCTCCCATACCCAATAGTACATTTGTATACAAGTAGACGACATCACTGTAAACATCAGCCCCAGGCACTAGAGCAGGTACTGGAAGTGGCTCAGGAACTATTTCAGGTTCCGGTTCATTGCGGTCAATATATATCAGTACCAGTCATTAGGAAATTACCAAGCTCATGAATCATGTATTCCCTGGTCGGTACTTCAACCTTATGGTACAGACAATGTGACTTCCAACGATGACATTGTTCATTGATTTCAGCACTCGGTACTTCAACCTTATGGTCCCGTATCACCAATGTGCAGCCTCTTTCACTTCATGCCGACTCATACTAAACTTGTCGAGAGGGGATGGTACTGATATATATTGGCGCTTTTCTTTCAATGTTTGTGCTGCATATTCTAATCTTCTTGCAGGCCATCTGCTATCGCAATAGCAGTAGTGCATTTTTTTCACAGATTTTTCTCTCGCTTGTTTTGCAGGGGTTGAAAGTCTTGAAGAAGTAGAAAAGAGCGGTAGCCATGATCGACGCAGGAGCTGGAGATTTGAGAGTCATCATGAATCTGAGAAGATCTCTGATTGTGATCAATTGGGTCTCACTCGTAATAACGAATGACTTGCTTGACATCGGCTCGTGTTACTGAAATCTTGGATGATCTTATCAAGTTCACTGGTACTGATATATATTGTAATAATGTCGATTGCTCTGTTGTAATTGTTTTCGGTCACTACAAAGCTTCCATGGAAGAATCTGTACCCCCATCTACCGAACCACGGATGCCCGTACGCAACCCCATGAAGCAACCTGAGTAGCATGCCCATGTGGACTTTTTCGACAGATCCTCAACCTGAAAAATCTTACAAAAAGAAGTCATTTAGGGATTTTCATTACTGGGTCCGGAGATTTGTGCAGATTTGATCCCAAAGATCCATGATTTCTCTGCCGCAGAGATACCTAGACCCTCCTTCAATTCCATTAATACAGAGTAGATGACCAAACCCATTACAGTGAATCAATCGATGGGTTTGAAGATAAAAAACACCATCATCCAGAGGCTTATTCCACCCATCATCGACTGGAATTATCACACCGCCATCAACAAATTCAATAGCTGCTCCTAGCCCGATTCTCAGTACTCTACCCTAATAGTGGACCTCTTTCAGGTTTTCAATCGGGTACTCATTCCACATCAAGGTTATTCCATTCATTCCATCAACAACTCAATCGATGGGACTTGCTTTCCTTCCTAAAGGAAGTGACCCGGAGCCGGTAGATATGACTGACTTAAGATAGAGAGAGATCACCCCTAACAGAGTCCATTCTAAGAATAGTCACACGGTAAAGCCCAGGTACTCTTCTAATATAGTGTGCCTAGAATGCTAGATCTCTGCTCTATAAAGACTATACAAGACGATCAGATGATCCGACGATGTTCCGATAATCGTCTTCTTGTCTGATTGTCTACTGAAGTTATTCCGTTTTTTCTTTTTCACTTTCTTTCTGCCCACAATACAAGATTGAAACTGACCTTTGACATTCCGCACCTGTGATCCTCCTCACCAACCTTCTTTATGGAGGGTACCAACCGATCTCACGATGATGAGTCACCCACATACTTAAAAAAAGCATTTCAATACGAGAGAAACTAAATCAAGCTCAATTACAACTCACTCTGATCAAATAGCAGTCAGGTATAGGATTTCCAGCGGAAAGGTAGCCCTGTTCTCTTCGTTACCCATGTACGCACAAATCTAGCTCATAGCAGCATTACCGAGTTCAGTTACTTAGTACAGAGATTGGAAAAACTTAGCGCGGGAAGTCCCATATGTTGTCTTAGCCTCGCCTCACCTATTTCCCTCATAACGAGATCAGAATGAGATAGAATTGGATCTAAAGTCTTAGCGGCTACCACGTTCCCTCAGACGAAAAACAGGTACTCTTCTATATAGTCCTAGACCTGCTGCACCCGCAAAGTAGGATCAGGCTTAGTCTACTAGAGACAGAGGAGAGCTCACTCTTACTCTTTGATCGACCAAGCCGAAATACAGATCTCATCACAGCACTTGTAGTAACCCTTTTTCATCGTCCTAGCTCTGAAAGTTATCCTGATAGTCAATCCGCTACACCCCAATGTTACTGAATGAGTCAAGGCTTCGCACCTTGTGTGATCTGGGATCATCGGATCGGATTTGTCAGAGATAGCCTGCTTTGAAGGACCCACGGGGCGGTAACTAAGATCAAAAGAGAAATCAACTGCAATACATGGCAAAGGGTGAATCTCCTTACTAAGATTTCAGGAAAGTCAGCACTATTCTCAGATGCAACGAGCTTGACGCACCTAAGCTAAGTCTTTCTGCATGCCCCGACACACAAACTTAATGAGTAAAGTATAAGCCTAAGGATCACGACTAAATGAAGAGAGATAGCTATTATATTCTAATATTTGACTCCCCTCGTTCTTCAACAATTCTGTGTAAGTTAAGCTTCTCGATCCTCCTCCTCCTGCTGAGCCAATGAGCTCCAATCAGGCATGAATGCACAAATTCAATAATTCAACCTCGAGGGATGCCAAGCAGCTCTGATTCTCCTCCTAGCGGGGGCTACTCACTCATTGTAGTCGTTAACCTCCTCAACGGGGCAATAGACAGAAAGTTAGTGCTTCTCTCCGACCGTAATAGTCTCACTTCGTTCATAAAGAGCTTAGCAAACATAACAGACATAACTGGTAGAGAACTAACTAGGAGAAGAAAGACAAGAAATACAGTCATATTACAGTTTAGAATAATATAATCTCTTATTAGCTTATGAAGGAAGGAAGCAAGTGTAGCTTTGAAAGTAGTAAGGAGTGCCAGGTACTTATATATATAGTGGACATGATGTGTCCATCGATTAGTGGACATGATGTGTCCATTGATAATGGAATCTTTCTCTCCTATCTCTTAGCAGTTGAGGACAAAAAGACGGGGTTTAATAAATGAGAACACTTCAGATTGAACTACTAGGAGTGGAATCTGTCTTGAGGACAAAAAGACGGGGGTGGACTTTATATGCTAAATACACCCCACAACATTTATGAAATTCAGCCAGAAGTTGTGTGGACGAAGGCAACTAATGGTCGATCACTCGGGTTTCTGTCACTATTAGATGATATATTATTTATTGTCTTATTGTCTACATCTATAAAGACTATACAAGACGATAATCTGATCAGAAAATCTTCTGATAATCGTCTTCTTGTCTGATTGTCTGCTCCTTTGATAAAACAGATCATGAGTGAGTTAGGGTATTACATACCCCCTACCAAGTAGTCTTGATGGGGATTAAAAGAAGAGTCTCATTTCCTGACCCTTTCTAAAGGGTGAGGAATGGAAATCTCGTTTTGGCCTGGCCTTGTCTCTTCTCTCTGTCAGTATAATATATAAAGTAGACAATTCATATTCAAATTGTTAGATAGCTTCTATCTTTCCGTTTATATCTTTGGTTCTCGAGGTTCTCATGTTTCAATCCAGATTGTATTTCATCCTCACGATAATAGCTATATGGGTCAATTGCATGACGATCTATCCAAAAGGAGCCATGTCCATGCGGTTTTCCTCTCTCACATAGAGCCAACCTTACTCTATGTGATGTCCTGGGTGGTCTACCATCCTTTTCCATTCCACTACTTTACATGTTAGCTCATATCTATCTTCGTATTTGTGTCTGGCACAATATATATCAGTACCAGTGATGCTGCTCGTCCGCTCGACGTGGATCCCTATTATTATTCCTAGTTCCACCTTCTTGACATAGTTTACGTCTCTTGAATACCAACTTTCTGCAGGGGTGGATTGAGCGGTGGCAATGTCTGAAAGGTATGATTTAGTAGTAGACCCTTCCGTGTATGAAACAGCTTAAGAGGCGAGAAGAAACCTGATACTTATATATATTGTGAAAGAAGGTATGAAATCCTTAGCTCCACCATGTGTGAAGCATACGAGAATTGAGATTGCTACCAGCCCTGGGAATTCCTTAGCTGTTAGCTCTGACCCCAAAACATCCAAGGTACCTTGAAATAACTAGGAGCTCGCATGAACCCATATCCGCCCTCAAGAGAACCGGAACTAGATGGAAGAGAAAAAGAAGTATACATTTTAGCATTAGCTGGTGGGGAACTAAGAGAGAGTTCAGAAGGTTCTAAACCCTTATATATTCAGTAGCACCTTTAGGGAGGGTCAGGTTCTAAAAGATCTGACCCTTTCTAAATAAAGGGTGAGGTTCAAAGATCTGACCCTTTAGAAAGGGTCAGGATATACTCGATGAAATTATGAATATTCAATTATGAATGAAAATCGCAACTACTGGTCTCCCATACCTCAATGATATAGTTCCTACGACTTTCGACATAAATCAAACCGCAGTGTCGACACACAGTAGGACCCCCATTTCAACTGCATATGAGGCATACCAGTCCAAGAAGAAGAGAATGGTGCTTTGATGATACCGACACTACTACCTCATGTGGATCTATTGGACTTCCAACCCCAACCCATATGAATGTTTTTGATGAAACATCGGTATAATATAGGTAGTAGAATGCCCTTTGAACTCGAAATCATGCTGGGCGTTGAGCGCTAAACCGTACCGCCACTTCAACGACTATGATCTTAATCTCCGAACCTCATGCCCCAATACTCCAAACCAACCACTAATGAGCCCCAAAATGCAATTCCAGAACTCCCCCGTGCAATACACTGGTAGGAAGTGCGTACCCCCCGATGATACTGCTCCCCCTCCTCACCCTTCTTTCACCTTTCAGGCCACCCCCAATAGGTGAAATAAAGAGTGTAGTAGGTGTACCATCATTTCACAATAGGCATTGGCACCTGAAATGGAGACAAAACATTCCGTCTTGTCATTGATATTGGCCAAGCAGCAGGCACCAGCACTGTCTCATCGTAGTCTTGAGCTCAACTCCATGCGAGCACCACTTGCGTATCACCCCGGAAACCCCATTTCAACCACCAACCCTTGGGCCACGGCATCGAGCACATACGCGGAATGAAGTATTCCAGTTCCTCCTCGGTCGACCCAAACCCCATGAGTCGTATGGATTCACCGGTGTTCCGAATTGACCACAACCACCTATATCCCATGCTGTTCGATGGCCATGGAAGCTGCCCAACCGGCGGCCCATGAACCCCAACTCTAGTCGTTCCCGATATTGTCGATCACAACCTGCTTGCTTTGGCCTATCGGTTCCACCCCCAATTCCAATGCCATCATAGCCCCCAACTCTACTTCTCTCATGCTACCTCTCCGAATCGATACAAATACTGTCTCAAATTCCCTATTCCTTAATGAATTCACCCCCGGAACTGTCTTTCTCTATTCCCCCTCGGAGCACTTCAACTCCCTTTGTCTCGGGATCTACTCTCTTGAACCACAGCGAAATGCTTCCATTCATTCGGTATCTTGTCATTCCCTCTTCTAGATATGGATTCAGTACTCTACTCTAATAGTGTAAGCCAGTAAGGTTATTCTCTAGGACCAGTTAGAGATTTGATTTTCTAGTTAGAGGAAGTGAGCAAGCTTGACCCGATCTAAGGACCTGAAAGCTTCGACACAGGATATTAGGACAGAGAAGTTAGCGGTAGGGGTCGTTACCTTGTTGGGTCAACCAATTGAATTACTTCTTTTTTTGGGCTCTGAAAAAGCATTCTAGTTCTGCTGTACCTTTCTCCACTCTCCCCAGTTGTGCCGTACCGGTGATCAGTTCCTTATCCCTATCATTCAAGTTCGTTCTATTCGTTCTAACAGAATGCTAACCTAACATCGCCCTTGGTGATTGGCCCATTCCAACAATATATATAAGTACCAGCTCAATGCAAGAAAAAAAAGATAATTCTAATGAAATAGGGGTGGCGAAACCTCAAAAATGATATAATAGAGAGTCCCTCTCAATGGGTAAATCGGGGTAGACCAGCACTGTGAAAGGCTAGTCCCAGCCACTCGGTTTCAAGTCTACTGAGTAGCGTCAGGTACTCTGTCTATATAGTACTATTAGAGTAGAGTCAGGTACTCTGTCTATATAGTCCGACCAACTCACGTAAGTCCAATAATTGAAGTCTACTCTTCCCACGATTGTCTACGAGATTGATGGAATTCCCCAGAGTCCTTTACTTAAAGGCTTCGAGCGGATCCTTATATTATAAGAATATCAGAGATAATTGGGAGCCAATAGACGGAACTAGGGATCCCACCAAAGTCGAGAGCCTTTATTCCATGCTTTCGCCAAGCTAGTCTGCGAGTTGTCCGCCCAACTCATGATAGTTGGTAAATTAGTGAAACCCTTACCTATTCATTTGAGATATTTAGCTTTATCTAGAATCAATCGATCGAAGTTCCTTCCTTTTATAGGGGGAAGGCGGAACGAGTCATTCCATGCATGAATCCATTATATTCTAATAGTTGAGCCTGCCAAGCCAGCAGTGATAATATAATCATATGTGTCACAGAATCCACCGTTGGCACTAGATAGTTTCCTTGAAGAAATGTGGGAACTATCGAACCGCACTTGTGAGATCTGATCCTTTACCAGCTGAAAGGGTTGTGTCCTATTTGTTTGTTATTGGGTTGGTGGCGACATCGGCCAATAACACCACTCCAGAGGAAACTGTAACGGGTTAACTGATGGTTACCGGCTCACTACTGATAGGAGCTTGAGGATCCTACTCGCTCCCAGTGAAAGGTGGGAAGTATTCTTGAGGGCTCAAACCCATTGTGACATGGCGAGGAAGCGCTGACTTAAATAATCGAAAGTGCCAGACTATATAGAGTAGAGTTAAGTACTTGATTCTATATAGTCTACTCTAATAGTCTGGTTTTCCAGCCAGTGAGAAGGACAATCCCCCATAGCGTTGGGGTCAAAGTTCCTAGGGGTAGTTTACAAAGCCGAATTAGGAGCTATTGGGATTCTGGATGAATCCTTTCCATTCACTCGTCGGCTCTATGTTTTCTCGCTGACCGCACTATTAGAGTAGAGTACTGAGCTACCTGCATTCGGAGCGGCAGTGGTCCACCTCGAACCTTCCCGTATCGATTGTTAGCGGACACCTAACTCTCGACACTATTAGAGTAGAGTACTGACCTTGTTCTGTTCGAGCTGGGGAGCTTAGATGCTTTCACTTCCTAAACGTCTCTTCGCATCTCCCTGTCGAAGAAAGCCATTAGCCCGATAACTTATAACCACTCTTGTCGTCGTCCGAGGGCTCACCCATGACCATGGAATGGGTGTGAGAGTTGTAAAAGTCCTAGTATGACGTCTTGCTAGTGCTAACGGGGTCGATCAGAAATTTTGAACCTGGTACTGATATATATTTCCACTTCACTTCTGGCTTTTTGACCCTACACCCTATATTATACCGAAGACCGAGCAATCAAACTCCATAGCTAACGCTATAGGCTTGAGCGCTAGCGCATGAAGGGAGTGACTTCTTTTAGTATCTACTAAGAAAATTTCATATTATTCTGACTATAATGTCCCTGACTATAATATCTTCTCTTAAGCTATCGAAGAAGCCTACAGGACTAAACTAGATAAATTACCTTACGACTGTCGGTATAATATAGATAGTAGAATTGCTTTGATGTACTTGAAGAGGTCTCAAAGGCTTTCTTCTTTACTGGCTGTAACGTAACAAGTGAAGCACTTACACTCTCCCAATTCCTTCCTTTATAACTGAAACTGGTTCTAGATGAGTAGGACTTGAACCCTTAATGGCTGGACCGACAGCAAAGGAACATGGTCACTCGCTAACCCATATTCCATAGAGTACTCCACTTCCTCTCTCCCTTACACCCTGAAACTAGGGCTGTAACGTACTCATACCTTCAAAAGGCGGCGGAAAAGAAAGCATAAGGACTCGAAGAGGGTTGAAAAGGCCCTTTTCAATTATATAGGGTCAAGTACCGTAGATCTGACCCTTTATAACCCTTAGATATCAAGTAGACAAGACTCGAAGAGGGCTCTTTTTTATAAAATGAGGTATGGTTCTAAACCCTTTTATATAAGTAGCACCTTTAGGGTATGGTTCTAAAAGATCTGACCCTTTCTAAAGGGTATGGATAGGTATGTAAAAAACCTCCTATATCCATAGAACCTTTTACTCCCTAGGGATCACTCCATTCCCAACTATGGAAAAGAAAGTCTTACCGACTACGTATAGACATTTTGTCTCGCATGGAAATTGGCAGCTATCTAGCTATTATCAGCTATAGAACTTGAATGGTTGTGACACTTATAAGCTGTATAGCTAATTATATAGCTAGCTATAGAGAAGCTAGAGACAGGTATTCTAGCATATAAAGAATCCTAACTATTGAATGAAAATACTGGAAACTTTCTTAGCAGAACTTCCAGATAGACACTATTAGAAGAGTACTGACTAGTTTAGTTGATCTGTTACAACATCTTGGTCTTAGTATGAAGACAAACAGTTTACGGATCAATCTAGATAAGCTATCGAGAATAGATACTATAAAGATCTAATCTCTCACCCTCCCTATCCCTTTCGAGCATTCCTTTTTCTACGAGACACACTATTAGAAGAGTACTGACGTTCAACTTGCATATATGATATTTTATTAGACTATTCTCCCAGTCCATTCAGAGTTCAGTTACTTTCCATTCATTCAATCTCTGTCTGTCTTGCTAAAGAAAGAGGAAATTTGGCAGTTGCTTTAGCAGCTCCCGGCCTCTTTCCTGTCTATTTGCATTGCTAAGCTTACAGAGGGCTGTCGGAGGACTTGAGCGATGAGATCCTGCGAGACCTCATCTGAATAGGTCTCGCTCTATCCTATTGATTTGACTTGGGATGGGACTGGCTAACCCATGATCTCAGGTTCGAACTCATTATCATAGCGGTGCGGAACTCTGAATCGATCAATCGAATGGGAAAACTCTGATCCTCGGTCTGTGAATGACTCGCCCATTAGTACCTCAACTTCTCAGACTGCCTAAGAGTCGAGACTGTCATATAGTCATGTCGAATAGACGGATGAGAAAGAAAGACAAAGAATCATCACAGCGAAAGCATAACCAAAACCAAAGGGAGATGGAGCTTCTGAACTACTTAGAAGAGTACCTGTCCCAATCTCTCTAAGCTCCCCTGACTTAATGAACCCTACTATGCCGGAACCCCCCTCCATGCGTAGAAGAGAATGCTCGAAGTCAGACGGAAATTTCTATTCGCCCTCAACCCGTGTCGGCTTCATCCTTTTTCTCCTCCTTGATTCTTCCTTTTTGATTGGTTCCAAACCTCTAATGAACAACTTCAGCAAAGGGCAGGAAAGTCACTAACTACAGCTTCTCACTTCGCCTAAGTCATCCCATTCAGGTACTCTTCTAATAGTTGGGCTAAAAGCAAAGAAAAACGGAACAAACAACTCCCTTCGCGCAGACACTATAAAGTCGTTGCTTGTTGAGTCTTATCATTTATCTTTTTGTATTCTTTACCCCAGAGACTTTCTCTAATAAATATTAGATAGAGTTGTGGTGGGTTTTTGACCAACAAACAGAAGGTGGGACCCTTCGAACGTAGGTATTCTAGCATATAAAGTCTCTTGTACTAAAAAAAAGGTACACTGAACACCAACCCAATCTCGACGAAAACAGGTACTCTTCTAAAAGTGAGTCTACAAGCAACTACGAAAACTACAACAACCTCCATGAACAGATGCTTTGTCAGTGAATTCGATTGTTCTAACTATATAAAATCAATATATACGTCGATTTCAATTAGTTAGACTTCCATAACTATATAAAGAAATAGAACTACAAGTGCTCAGTTCGATACGTCAAGCAACGATGAATAGGCGAGACTCACCCCAATTGTAGGAATAGATTGAGATGGGCACTATATAGAAGAGTACCTGTAATACCGAAAAAAAACTTCAATGTGTTAAGCATATCATATCGGAGAATAAAAAAACTCTCATTCATCTGAAAAACAGCCTCATGCTCAATCAGAAGCAAGTTGACTTCATCCCCGGTGACCGACCCTCGTAGGGCACCTTTGGGCGGAGACTACTCTGTTCTCTTGCATTCTTCATTCGAATTAGAGACAGACAAAGCTCGAAAAAGATCTCAAAGTTCTAAGCGGCCTTCTCTCATCTCTTACGCAATTTAGAAATCCACTATTTGAATCCGGAGGGAGGGAAGAAGCTAATTTATTCTCTTCTCTCTTTTCTCAAATCCCCTTTTGAAATGGATGGATTATGGCAAAAAAACCACCGTTTCAATCTAAGGAAGAGATCCATAAGTCCGATCTGAAGGGTCGGCAATGTCTCCAGGCTGTTGTCCCTGTAAAAAAACCGAGATTCATTAGAACTCTGACAGAAAGGGTACAGTTTCCGATCTATCAGAAGAGAGAATCAGACAGGATCTCCTGAACCTGGTTCAATCTGAAATAAAAAGATTGTCGTTCAGTCCTCTTTCGCATGGGTGGCAAACCTTCTGGCAACCCCGAATGAAAGATCAGCTCATTTGTTTGCTTCGTTCCCCACCCGAAAAAAAGATCTTATATCGAAGGAGAAAAAGCACTACCTAGTTCCCTGCTATTATACCTTACAGACTGAGCGGAGCCGGTCATTCTCTGACGCATCATGGAGAGTCTCATCTTTACTGGTAATGCACCTAGTCATTCATTCAATCAACCGGTGTTAACAAAATAGAGAGTCTTCTAGGAAGAACGGTCTGCGGTACCTTCATCGTTCGGGGAAATAGGAGCTCTTGCTATCTCTCTCTCTCTCACTCGCTTTTCTCTTATCACACTACGATATTTCTCAATACTATTTATGAATCCCCTTGTCACGAGCTGGATTTGAACCAACACCTCCGGATTGATTTGAATTTCCAGGGAAATTCCACTTATTCAATCGTGGTTGTCCGGTTCCGCACCTGGGACTAGGGTGCGTACGTCCGGGGTGAGTGAACTCATCACCTAAAGTCAGTCTGAAACCACAGACACATACTCAGGCTTTTGGCTGGAATCGGGTCAGATTCAATCCGGGTACTTATATATACTGGACATGACGGTGATCCCTACTCCCAGGTCCCTATTCGGTAAGGTGCTACTGATATATTATATATAAGGGTTTAGAACCTTTTACCCCCATGGTTTTTCTCTCTGTATTGACTCATTCAGTGGGCATTTTTAGGTCCAATCACCCTCAAGTGTTCCGCACCCGTCACCATCAATCACATTCATCACAGCCTGTCTGTACTCTACTCTAATAGTATCGTACCTCCAAACTATTAGAGTAGAGTACTGAAGCACCACCTTCGTATTCCCTCCCCGTTGAGTATGGTGTTTCAGAGAACGTGCAGAACCCATCCCGTACTTTTTCAATCGTTTCACTCACCCTTGAAGTCACTGTGTCATCAAGTTGGTATAATATAGATAGTGGACATCGATGAGAGTTGGTGGTACTATTAGAGTAGAGTACTCACTATTAGAAGAGTACGGAGAGCAACAACCTTGAACTGGTCCTTGATCGGTATAATATAGGTAGTAGAGGTCGTATCATCATAGTCGGTATAATATAGGTAGTAGAGGTGGTAGTGATCCTTTCACTAAGAAAGAAGAATCCAGCCTTGAGTATCGGATCATTCACTGCAGCACTGTACCCAGAGATCGAGCTATCCAGTTGCCAAGTACTCTACTCTATATAGTTAGGTAGCTTCCGCCAGTGAGTCGCAAAGCCGACCGGTTGAACGAGCAAGACCTTTCCTACTATATTAGATCTAGCTACTCGATCAATGAAGCGATTTCGTATAATAAGTGATCGGTTTCCTTCTTTACCTCGAGTGTGAACCCAGCGAGCCAGTCCGGATTGAAAGGACAACCATCTCTGAGGCGGTGTGTGATTGCTATCTCATATTGCGCTATTCGATCAACAAGCATTCAATCAAAGAAACCATTGAATGCTGCATATAGTACCAGTAGTTGTTGTTCAAGAGCCAGTGGATGATGTAGTGGTTGTTTCGGAACTTCCGTAAGTTGGGCACCTCGATTGGGAATAGCCTGAGTCGCTTCATCCAGGTCTGAACCAAATTGAGCAAGGGCTGCCAATTCTCGATATTGTGCCAATTATAGTTTTGAAGCACCGCATACTTTTTTCATAGCATTCACCTGAGCGGCTGAGCCAACTCGACTGACCAATAAGCCAACGTTGATTGCTGGGCGCATACCTCGATAAAAGAGCTCCGTGTCCGAACAGATTTGTCCATCAGTAATTGGGATCACATTGGTGGGAATATAGGTCGAGACGTCTCCCTCTAGTGTTTCTATAATGGGAAGGGCGGTCAAGCTACATACACCGGTATTGTCCGATTGTTTAGCTGCTCGTTCTAATAGATGGTAATGTAAATAGCAAACATCGCCTGGGAATGCCTCACGGCCCGATGGTCGGCGTAACAATAATGCCATTTGTCGATACGCCACTGCCTGTTTTGAAAGATCATCATATATGATCACAGCGTGCATTCCATGATCGCGGAAATATTCCCCCATTGCACACCCGAAATACGGTCCAAGAAATTGAAGTGGAGCAGGTTCAGAAGCGGTAGCAGCCACCAGAATGGAATACCCCATGCTGGAAGCGTCCGAGAGTAATTGAACGACTTGTGCAACCATTGAGCGTTTCTGTCCTATAGCTACATAGACACAATAGAGCTTGTCCCGTTCCTGAGCGGTGGTGTTCACTTGCTTTTGGGAGATCATGGTATCGACCCCAATGCTGGTTTTTCCCATTTGTCGGTCCCCAATGATGAGTTCGCGTTGCCCACGACCGATAGGCATCAGGCTATCCACCGCTTTGAGACCAGTCTGCATTGGCTCGTGAACCGGTTGACGTTCGATAATGCCCGGACCTTTCAGTTCGACACGTCTAGTCTCGGATTCCCAGTGCGCGGTTGAGGTATTGCCAATTGGAACACCCAAAGCGTCGACAACATGACCCAGCTGGCACATCCCCGAGGGCACATCCACGATCGAACCGGTGCGCGTGACCTGATCTGCTTTTTTCACGGTGGTATCCAACCCCAACACCACTATACGAACAAGCTCGGGCTCCAGATTCAACGATATGCCTTTCACACTTCTAGAAAACTAGACCATTTCAGCACATTTCAATTGATGCAACCCAGATAAACGTGCAATGCCATCCCCATAGCCCAAGACTAGCCCGTTTGTTTCCACCATTTGGGTACTCGTTGTGTCCAGTAGGTGCATTCGACTCTCTAATACGCTTGTCAGTTCAGCATAATGGGTTGGTTTGACTCCCATGGAACATTCCGAAGATATATGACCCTTCCCTTTGAGAAATTGGTCCTTCTATGACAATAAATGAAGCTCTTCATGTTCCATCCGAGGGGTCGAGGCCGGAAGTGCGAGTTGAGTCAATGGCTAACGACTATCCCGCAAGGTCGGGAATGACTCGAATCAAGCACGACATGTCCACAATTTAGCAATTGATAGGGGTGAACTATATAGGGTCAAGTATCGTAGATCTGACCCTTTCTCAACCAAACCGAATAGGGTTCAGTAGCCGAGTTCTAAACCCTTATAGATGAAGTAGACCATAGGGTGAGGTTCAAAGATCTGACCCTTTCTAAAGTCAAGGGTGAGGTTCAAAGATCTGACCCTTTCTAAAAGGGTCAGGAAGCCTCACTATTCATATTTCCTATTCTAAGGCTTCATTCTTCTAAGGACTGAATGAACTATTCTAAGTGTGGAACTGGATTCACTATTCTAAGTTCAGTGACTCTCAGGTATCAATCGGGTAGACAGAACCATGAGCATTGTGAACCCATCTCTAAACTCAAGCTCTTGTTGTTCTTCCATTCCCGCTCGAAAAAAAGCAAGTAAAGAAGGTGAACAGAAACAGAAAGAAGAAAGAATCAAAAGAATAATACTTTTGATGTGGGGGGATTGATTTTCATAGCTATGTTTCGTACCCTTGCGATTCTACTTTCCTTCTTTGATGGAGAGAATGCGTTGGTATAGAATCTAGCAACAATCCTGACCCTTTAGAAAGGGTCAGATCTTTGAACTCGGCTACTGAACCCTATTCGGTTGAGAAAGGTGCTACTGAATATATATATATATATCAAGGGTTTAGAACCTTCTGTTATCTCGATCTGTCTTTTCGGGCTGCTTTCAAGGAGGATCCCTGCTCTTCGTGCCTCTCACTAAGTCATTCAGGAAGCAGCACCTTCGGCCTGGTTCACCAAGCCCGATCTCGATGTGGAAAGTGCCTGCGAACACTGAGCTGTCTGTCTCGCTTTCTACGGTTGCTCCGTAGTTTCGGTATAATATAGGTAGTAGCTTGTTTGCTTGGCCTCAGTTCCCAGGGCCTCCGATTGACCAACAGAAAGAGAAGTGAGAGAGGACCTTGTAAGCTAGGTCCCTTTAAGCTCTTTATGAATCAAGTTCCTAGTCTGTTTCCCAAGCTCAAGCTGAAAGCAAAGTCGATAGCCCCATCTCTTTTCCAGTAGCTTAGGCCCTTCCTGTATAGAACTAGGTGAACCGTCTCCTTCCTTTAATTGCGTCAAGCGCCCTCCGAATGAGTTTCTTTCTACCTTTTCAAGGCCTGGTACTATTTCATTCAATTCATATGATCCTATAGTAATCAAATGACTATTTGCAAAGAAATCCCTACTTGACTGGTGCCGCTTAGCTGACAGTGAAAGCCGGAGTGCCCTCGCCCTAGCTTGAATCACCTATTAGCCTTTCCTAATCGCCTTCCCTTCCCTCCCAACCATCCAATCTCAAAAGTACTCTATAAAAAGAGATGCGCTTCCTCGAGTCCGGGTGAGAAAGATTCCGTTTGCCGAAGGACAAGACCTGAAGGAAGAGGTATTACAGGACCACATTCCTTGATCTTTAACTACGGATCAAACTACGCGAGAATCAAGTACTCTTCTAATAATGAGTACTCTAATCTAATAGTCGCTGAATTGATCTTCGCTATCTGGGCCTAACAAGTCGCCTGACTGGGGCCACTAGTCAAAAGTAGTCCTATAAGGAACCGCTATCCGCCTTAAACTCTCAAACAGGCCTCACCAGTCTTACTGAGCCATCTAGGAAACACAACAGTAGTACGATACATCAGCCGCCTCTGACCCCGGTTCCACTGAATATGGGATTGCCACGCCTGGGCATGAAAAGGGACGGAAGCAAGCCTCTCAAAAGAAAGGGGAGAGCAGTACTCTACTCTAATAGTCACGAAGGCAAGATCATGACTCTACTACCCCTAAGAAGTGTCTTCTTCGGCACCCGCTACGTCAGCATCCTATGACTTTATTTGCTAAATACCAAGTTGAATCTGGATTGGCTTGGTCTGACATGTAGCGTACTTCTTTATCTGCTGATCTGGTTCGAGTGGTTGATGAAGGGGCGTGGCCCAGCATCCGTAGTTCTATTTGAAAATCGATATTGGTATAATATAGGTAGTAGACTGACCTTCCAACCTTCTCTTTTCCACTTAGGCACCCAGGCCTCCGTTTGATAGTTCTGTTTCGGCACCTCGGTTTGCTTGCCTTGCTCCTCTACACCTAACAGAATGCGGTCTCCTCCGTAGGTACTTAATGAAGTTGAATAGGCATTGCAACAGATACAGTCGACTACTATACTACTGGAACTTTAAGCTAAATGACTATGAATGCTAGTTCCGTCCCCAGACCGTGCCTCACCAGCCCCCCATTATGTACTGTCTTCCCTCAATTCCAACGGTACTTTTCCTATATAGTGCAGTGAAAGGGGACCAAACAAGCAGCCAATGGATGAGCACCCTACCTGATCTACGACCACCGTTGCGCATTAGCCTGGGTACTCTTCCTATATGGACACTATTATAAGAGTACCATGGTAGGTAGGTAGGTAGGGAAAGGCCAATAGAAAGCAGTGAACAAGGCAAAGACACCATATAGAGACCCTTCGTACGATCGATGCCCTCGTCCCAGTCACTACACTACATGAAAGAAACAATGGGGAATCAAAGATCAAGTATGATTCTTGCTGCTATATTGGAATTCTCGTTTGACAATCCGATCCCTCACACTTGAAAGAGGGAAGGAAAATAATGATTCATAGCTATTAAGCCTATAACTCCAGCTAGAGCAGCAGGGAAAAAAGTGCCTGCTAAGAGCCACCCCAAAACCAAGAGAGAGACTCTTCCTTTATCTACGATGCTAGTTCCGGTACTTATATATATGGTTATTGATATTCGACTGGGCTAGACACTTCAAGCTGAAATAGACCTAGCTAATGGGGGCGAAGGAACGCTTGTAGGAATGTTGGATGCAGGAAGCAGACAATCATTCAAGACTACTTGAAAGAAGGGCGTAAAGGCGGGCAGTCTTATCCGCTCGCTTAAGCCGCTAGTTCGTGCTCCTGTTTGGAGGGGTAAGCGGGGAATTCATAATTGAAGTCGAATCGATCTCAAGCTGAAGCTTTCTCCTAACCAAAAAGCAGCAAAAGAATGAAAGAGGGAAAGAGGGTCAGGCACGAAGGTCATATTCAGGTTGTGCCTAGCTGACAAGGTCAATGAAGACTCAAAGACTAGATAAGACTCAAAGACGATGAAGCAGACTCAATGTCAGTGTTGGTCTGATCGTCTGCTCGGCTTAAGGGAAGATCAGATCTTACAGATTGAAAGACTTGAATCGTAGTAGTTTGCTGCTGGAAAGCTGACTCCATGTCTGATTATGTAGTTCATTCGGGCGTCTTGTTCTGGGCCTAGGCTTCCTAGGTGTAGTTCCGGCTGGACTGATCACTTAGAAGAAAAATATTGAAATGACTGTTCAAAAGGAATTCTTATTGCTTAGCGCTTGTGCTAAGGAACTGGTACTTATATATTATATATTGAGGGGTGCCTTTGAGTGTGATAAGGGAGGAAATCTAGAAAGATAAAGAATAAGCGAAAAAGTACTACTATCAGCCCCACAGATAAGATTTGATTGGAAAGGCCCCGGACTCTAGATATTGAGCTTCGCATACCCCAAAAAATAGGACTTTGAAAACCTAGAAAGAAGAGCGAGACCTTGCGCGTACCACTCTCCCACGCAGTTCCCATTAAACAATGGAGAATCTCTCTAATCTCGATTGTTGCATTACTATTAGAGTAGAGTACTCACTATTAGAAGAGTCATGACGTCTTTCATAGTCATTCGATCGCTCAGATTCTTCTCTATTGTTCGTATACTCATTCGCTTGAAAGGATGGATATACGGTTGGTATAATTTGATCCGCAAGCTCCAAAAAGGAAGGAATTCTCTCTCCTACGGAAAGGAGAGAGGCGGATTGGAATTCAAAGGGCGGAGAACTATATCAGGAAAGCACGGAACAGGAGTGGGAATGAGAATGGGAAGAACTGTGTCGAACTTGATCGAATGTGTAGGAAAGGCGGGATCATGTCACCTCCTCTAAACAAAAAGAGGATGATTTGGCCCACAACCATTCAAGTACTATTCAAAACATGCAAGGGATCTCAATTTATGATGAATTTCACGCAATTATCTTTCTATTGAAATGAAAAATCTCTGACTTTGCACAATTCCACGGTACGGGTCACCCAGTTGTGCATCTCCGGCTTTACGCTGGGGCACTTTGCGGACGTGCTACTGATAGCAAGCTCTACATGCAACGCAACTCTTTCAGTGGAGTCTCAAGGGAGGAGCTTTGCAATGGTTTTCCCGTCTGAATATTCAGCAAATCCGCACCTGGCCGGAATGATCTAGGGAATTTCTTGAACAATATCGACATAATTGTGAACTAACTGTGGATCGCTGTGTCCTACTGGGAATGAGCCGTAAGCCCGAGGAATCATTCCGGGAATGCACTCTCAGATGGAAAGATTATGAAATTCAAGTACATCAACCCGTCAGAATATCCCCAACTGTTCATACAAACTCTCACGGGGGTATACTTTGATAAAATGTGTGCCAGTGTCACCAGCAACTTTTCCCAACTCATCCAACATGGCCGAGACTGCTGTCAAGAAAGGTCGCATATCAGGCAACTTTATCCAAAGCGGAGGGGAATCATCATCCTACGCCAAAAATCCAGTAGCAAAGAATCCTGAGAAAAAGGAGTTGCAGGTTGCATCCTTCCCACATTGTCGTACAATCAAACGCCTGTTCAGCAAGCTCCAGTACAGCCAGCATAGCCTGTGGAAAACGCTCCGGCACCACCTGAAATGGCTCAAATCAATCAGCAGAGACATAATATCAGAAGGAATCGAGTCTTCACTCCTTTGGCCATTACTATGGCACAAGCTTACAAACATTTTCTAGAAGCGGGAAAGATTGCGCCAGTTCCAGCACTGCCTATTCAAAACCCGCCACCCAGAAATTTCAATCCTGATCAATGGTGTACGTATCATTCCGGAAAACCAGGACATTACACTGAATCTTGTTTTTCACTCAAGCTAGGTACTCTTTGAAGTCCATGTCAGGACTTTCTGGATTATCAAAGAGTTGGGAAGGAAGTGGTGACACCACCAGGACAGCCTAATGTGACAACCCCCAGATCACGGAGCGGTGAATGTCATGTCGGATGACGAGGAAATTCAAGACCCCAGTCCTTTCATTATACCTCCCGGCATAGTAGTAACGGTCACAGTGGACCAAGAGGGAAAGCAAGTCTAGCCCGAGGTCGGAAATCTGGCGAAGCCCTCTTGTGAGGAAATACATGAGAAACATGGACTTCAACCGGTTTGGGAAAGCAACAACAGGGCATTTATGAGCCAGTCGAAGCTCACAGAAATGACTGCCGGTTTGGCATAGGGTATCAACGTAAGCCCTGGGACGAAGATGAATTTAGGAGGTCTCGACCCTTTCACTTATCAATGAACGGATACTTCCGAAAGGAGGGCGCTTTAGAGCCATACTAGGACTTTTCTACCCAGTCAGTGGATGGGGCAATGAGTTTGCAGAAGAAGAAGGATTCCAGCTTCCTGAAGATCTGACTTCTCAAATCCAAAATCTCACCATGGATCCACCCATGCATGATCGGAACAATATCCACTAGCTGCAGTTCCCGAATCAAGGATATGATTTCCGTCGAAGACAAGCTGGGGCATTATCCCAAGGTTGACAAGCAGACTACACTGGGAATCCTTTCAGCCATACAGTATTGGTCAGAAGGCACGTTGGCTGACCCCCATATCAAGATCACCAAAATCCGGGACGTTGAGAACTTCATCGCCGATGAACCAACAGTGGCCACGGTAGGGTTCATTCCACAGATGGATCCCCGATGAGCATCTCGCCTACCACGACCTCCCCGAGTGATCTACCCACCGGGAAACTTTGTCACATTTCTGGTCCTAGAACAATCAAGGGTTGAGCCAACAGTTGACTTTCCAGTTCACCCAGCCTTCTGCAGCACTACCAGAAGCATATGCCACCTCTTATCCACCATCAGACTAATTCTTCATCGATCTTTCCAGTTTGTTTGAAGGACAGGTGCTTCAAAGAATGCTGTTAGGGTCACCTCAGGTTGCATAGCTACCTTCCAGTACCAATGTGTATAACTTCACCACTGCTTAACCCAAACCCGAATAAGGGTCCACTCCTGGAAGTATTTTGATGACTCCGTCAAGTGGAATTCCTCTGGGGTCAAGACTCACTCCTTGGGTTTCATGATCATCCTCAACCTCGGAGATAGGGATTCAAAGGTCTTCCCCTCCCTAACCAAAATTATATATTTGGGAATTGGGAAGCAAGACGTATCCACCTAACTCTTTCGTAGTTGTTTTACCTATAATGGTCTAACCTAGAGAGTACCTTGTCACCGGCCCCTCCAACCCGGCATATTGTAGAGAATCTCTGAATAGAGTACTTCTTAGCAATAGCCATCAGGCCATAGGGGTTATATAAATTCTTGAGAGCCTTAGTAGAGCAGACACAAGACTTAGGTCCACCGACATCCCTCGAACCTGGAAACGCTTTGCGAACTCCCCGGCCCCAGTCTTAGAGATCAAAGACTTTTGGGTTGATATAGTGACCCCTAAGTTGGACAAAACGTCAGAATAGACGTGCGCCACCTTCTCATTAGTGATGATGACATCATCGCCTAGAATGGCATAATCATTGAATAAAACACCAGGGTGAACTTGCTCGGCGCAATACCACACCACGACGTCATGAGATAGAGCGAAGAGAGGCCATGACGAATAGTATCCGAGAGGTTGACCAGCCATGAATGAGACCCATTCTTTTTATTGAATAAAAGGGACCTCAAACATGGTGCTAGCAAGGGCAGTTTCCATAGCCCCAGAATAAAAACCATCATCGACAGGACTTTATATGCTAGAATACCTATAAAGTCCAGTTATCTCTTGAAGAACTAATAGGGGTTGTGGCCGGATTTAGATCAAAAGAATCAACCATCATCTTGCAAACTAGTCTATCCAGAGGCGCTATTTGATTCAACATGGAGTGCATAAGCCCCTGACGAGAGGGGCGACTCCAAGTTTTCCCCTTTATAGGCTGGTTCTGAATCCAGTGAAACGGAAGGTCAGACAGGTACTCTTCCTATATAGTGCTCCTAAAGTGAATTCAAGCCGGTACATTCTTCCAAGGCCCATCACCGTGAATTCCACATTCAAGATTCCCATTTCATATCCTATAAAAGCTGTCACAATCCTGCTTTGAGTGCTCTACCTGTTTGACCAAACAAATAAAAAATTGATCGTATCGTCTTGTCCAGGAAAGAGGGACAGTCCCCTATTCCATGGTTTTTCCAACCCCAGGATGTGATGAGTCCTACACAAGCTCTCGCGACCTCGCGCCACCATACCACACCACCGCCTGAATGCCGAGTATTTCCCGAGAAAGAGCGATAAGACACGGTAATCCTTCTCATATTCCCAAATAAAGAAGGGAATGTATGAGCTTTGTCTATGAGCTAACGATGCTAGATTTGGCCCCTCCTATCTATGAATGATGAGAGCAGCCTTTCTTCTTTGTATCACACTCAAAGGGTTTCTAGAAAAGATAGAAGAAGGGGCCAGGCTGGGAAAAAGGGGGAGGGAACCACTCCGACTAGTATGCTTCTGTCCAAAAAAGATATACATTCTCCCTCCTGCTAAGAGTCCAATGGATCACTTCCTGCCTCGGCTTCTGAGTCCGAATCCCAATCAATTTCTTTTCTATAGAATTGGATTTCTCCAAAGCAGCCACTGTCTCGTCCTTTATTCTTCCGAGTCCAAGTCGTCGTCGAGCAAGGAATCGTAAACGTTTCTGCGAGTCTCCCTTCCGGGCCCCTACACCTTTGGTTCCACTATCTAAACCACTAAACCAGCTAACATACATATCTTCCAAAGACGACTCGTCCGACTCAACTATTAAAATATAATAGGCCCCATCTGATTCAGAAAGTAGGGTGGTCAAAGCCCTAGTTGGGGAAGGTGGGAATCACTTTCAGTGCCTTGTTGTTGCCGGACGTACAAAATAAGGACCTTAATAGTTGAGCCCACTTCTGTTTTCCTCCTTCCGAAGCGCGAAAGTAGCCTACCCCATACGCATAAGAGTGGGAGGTTTCATGCAAAAATCATAAAGATGGGATTCATTCTTCATTGATATAAACAGGCCAACGCCCCTTCCGTTACACTGTCTCCTTTCCAAGGGTCTGTTTGCCAAATCAATGCAATGAAGCCATCCCGAAGAGCTGGGGGATGATCCACACCCGGAGAAACGTAATTACGAATACAAAGACTGGTACTGATATATATTGAAGGTCGAAATCCTATCAGCGTCCAATATTGATACATGTCCCCAGTGATATGATAGTACTAGACCAACGGGGCATTGAGTACAGTGCACGATCATCCCCCTTGCAAAGCAAGGTGACGTTTTTTTTCCTTAGCTCCGCTTCCTTGTCTTCTGAGTCTGCTTTCTCTTCTGATCAGTCATAGGTCCATAAGTGAAAGGAAAAATGGCCGAGTGAATCGAAGCGAACGGAGGGAGTGAGTCATAAGCTTCATTGGTATCCACCCTTCATGCAGAGGGAAGCGAAGCGAGTCGTTCTAGTCTCTGTCCGCTTGAGCTAAAAGGTCAGAATCACTAAGGGTTCAAGAAGTTGTCCTGTAGGGGCGAAAGGTCAGATTCGCTATGTTCTTTATCCTTATCAGTGAAATAGATTGCTTTCAATCAGGTTCATGGCCCTGCCCTAGCCTCTGATCTTCATTCCGATTCGACACAGAACTATTGTAAGATTTCCACGACTACGGATGAATACTATTCTGATGATTCAAAAGAACAGGCCAACAGCCGGGAAGGATAGGAATCATGTGATGTGCCTTCATCTGGAACTACTGGAATAAGGGTGGTCAACCACCCAGTGAGCCATAACTAACAGACAGGTGGGCATGCTCTATGCAAAGAGGAAAACAACCTCCAATATATATCAGTACCAGCCTACCAAGGAAGGTCAGGGGGTCTAGACTGAATCCCAACTCCAGGATATCAAGTTATGAACCTACGAGACCTACTAGTTATTGAAGATACCATTAGAGGGTGCTGATGGAAGATCCCAGATCAGATGGTTGTGGATATGGATCTTACAAGGTGTAAGATCTAGGATACAGACCCAGGGTGATTGCATTTGATTCAAGAAGGAGCTACGCCCTTTTAGAACTATTTATTCTATACCTATTTTATGTAATTATGTATTCGGAAGGAGTTTCCCATCCTTCCGGTTCTTCGAATCAACAGGTGGACCCGCTTCCTCTCCCCAGCTACATCTCCCTATCGGTCAAATGGTCTCGTCAGCCTAAGCTACTTCCAATCACTTTTAGTCGGCTTTCTCCTTCGGAGTCAAAGCCGAGTGCACATGTGTGTTCTTCCACGTGTGAGTCCATCTGCTCGCCCACCCACTTTAGCCTTAAATTCAACTTTGGATTCAGCTTCAACCTTGGCACCTGGTTGAACGTAGGTTGACCTGGATCACCCACATTTAGTAGTGTCATTGGCGCGGAAGGAGATAGAGAGATCACACCTCTTAAGAAAACTGGAGCAGCCGTCATCAATTAAATGACACTATTAGAAGAGTACTGAAAGTTGAGTGAGATATTTGAACATAGAATGTGAAGTATATAACAAAGTGGAGAGCTTGAGATCACCCAATGAGGGATGAAAATGTCTATGCATAGAATAAGTGGACGTCCCTCTTCGGGGGACAGAAATGCACTAAAAAAAGAAACCTTGGCCAATAACCATTAGAAGCATTCAGAATCGAGGATGAGTCCAAACGCTAGCCGTTAAGCTTTATCAGAGAAATAATATAGACGAGCTGGTACTTATATATATTGAGAGATACAGAGAGAAAGCGCAATGGGGAGTGGCTAGAATCAAAAAAGAAGCCGAAGGAAGTGATATTCATACAATATTATTCAATAATAATAATGCTAATTCGGTTGACATGGAACTCTTTATAGTAGGAGGGGAATAATATTAGGTCACAAAGTGGAAATATTTTGGAAAAGTGCGCAAGAACTACGAAATGGATTGATCCCCAAAAAAGGGTATGTAGGAAGCTTGGGGCAGCCAGGTTCTCGTGCTTATAGAAGAGAAGGTAAGGTTCTATTAGGGTAGAGTACTGACTTTCCCCTCCTTCCTCTACTTTTCATTGAGTTGAACCCTTCTAATACTAATAGTCAATAGTAATAGAATCAACCGCTAGCACTTCTTTCTAAGCTAAGAAGATTCTATTACTATTGACTATTAGAATAGAATAGAATAGAAGATGGGAAAAAGCCAAAGAGGAAGACAGATAAGAAGGAAGAAGTTAGAATCGGGGGAGGTTCTAAACCCTTATATATCAATATCTGCTACTGATATCTAAGGGTTCTAAAGGGATAGGGGATGGGTAGGTTCTTTTTGTGATTGGACGGACGAACTATTTGGTAATTTGAGACTGGTTCTCTCTTTCCTGTAGTCCTGCCCGTTGAAAAAGCCTCCACTGAAGAGGACCGGTAGTCTCCATAGGGAATCAGGTTCGACCCTTGATCTCTTCCTAATAGTTGGTGAGGGGAATCCTCAAATTCAAAGAGAAAAAGGACTCACCATGTAAGAAGAAATAAGTGAACCGGAAAAAGGAACTGAATATAACAATAAGAAGCAAGACCGAGAGATATGACCAAAAAGGACTTGTGATGAGCTGGACTCTCATGTATTCATCTATAAAGGTCCTGGAATCAAAAGGCATATCCAGTTAACTACCTTTCATTCTGATCGCAACTTTGAAAAAGAAAGAAGAGAAGGAACTGGGAGTTGGCACCTACATAAGTGGTTGCTTGCTTACCAAGCCATCCTGGCAAGCTCCTCCAGTTCGATTAGTCAGATTCATGAACGAGATATGGAACAAGATCATAACAAAGAATAGGAATGAAACGGCTATAGCTCTTATATGAACTACTGGGAAGATCATAGCGAAGAAGTCAAGAACTAACAAAAGAAGTCGACCTGAACTATCGCGAAAGACTAGGAGATGTTCCATATATATTCAGTTTTTTTCTAAAAAACACTCCTAGCTGTCTACTCTAATATAATAGTAGTGGACATAATCCGGCGATATGGAACACTTTTCCGTGTTCCATTCTCCCGAATCTCTTTGAGATGGTTCAGATAATATGAGTGTGAGGCTGCTTCTTCATAAATCATGTTGACGTGTGCCGCTGTGATCGTGGTATAGGTCCCACTTTGTGAAAGAATCGATAGCTACTAAGATGTATTCATGTCCAATTGGCCGCCTTCGGGTTAACACCTTCCTATGATATCTAAGAAATATACTGCAAAGGTCCATGGTGTGGTTTGGTTATGAAGCTCCGCCTTTCCTAATCAATACAGCAAGGGATCAAATTCGCATGCACTTGGTACTTATGGCATCTCTGAAGAAAATGGATGCAATCCCTCCGGTCGTGAAAACATCTTGGAAGGGGAGATCTTCCACCTGCTCTTAGAACTGACAAAGCACGACACATACTGGAATTCTTTGTCTTCTGGGTCACCGCGATTGATATCCATTTCATTGACTAACTAGTACTAGTACATTACATGCACCACTTTCAAAACCTTGGTATATTCAAATGACCAACTAGAGAAAGGAAGGGCAGCAGCTCTCCAGCCCCACTTGAGTCCCTATCCCTTCCCGATGTCGCTTCCTTTGATTTGAATGAATGAGGAATGAAGGCGCATGCAAGAGACAAGTACTCTTCTAATAGTGTCCCCTATTTGGGCATGATCCCTAGTACGTTGACCTCTCGCAGACCTGAAACTCCATTTTTTGGCTTCAGTACTCTTTTAATAGTGGGTATACTGCTTTTCAGGTTCATAGAAACGAACAAAGCCGTATAGATTCTCAATAAGGGAGGAACTCGACCTCTTCCTTGGAAGACCTTGTACTGCTAAAGAAAAAGGGCTATGGAGATGAATGCCCGTACCGTAGATCGAGGCTGAGCTGGTGGCCACTGAGATTTGCTAACCAAGCTTGTGAAAGGGAAGAAAAAGAACCAGCCGACACTGGGAGTCAATTTCCTCTTCCTTCCGGAAGGGGAGAACGAAGGGGAAGGGAAAGATTCCTGGTTGTACAGTGGGACCCCGTTCTCAACCAATTGATTAGCCAGACCTCTTTCGTCACCCAACAACTTTCATTCCCGTTGAAGCATCCCCATTTTCGTCTTAGGCGAACCTCATTTGCATTTGACCACTATGATCTTTCACGACTTGACATCTTTAGGAAACCATTTCTTTTCAATGAAACCTGTGAAACCTATTTGCTTCTTTTACGACTTATTCAACCAGCTCAACCTCCGTGTTCAGCAATCAGAACCATCTCGTCAATGATAGCACTCCCTATCCTTCATGACCTCCAACCAGATTTCTATTTATCTTCCCCCTAGATCTCGATTTCTAGGGTTTGAACCAGTCGGATTACGAGGTTGGTTGGGGCTTTAGAAAGTAAGTTGAATTCATACTCCGTAATTACAAGTAGTTTGACCACCGTGGAAAACATATATATGTTAAAGGAGTATGATGGGCCCATCCCTTAAGCATCACAGGGCCACACTATTAGAAGAGTACTAAAGACCTTGAACTTCCCGTTGATGAGTCTATTGGTGATTTGACAGAAGAATCTCTCAGTGACTGCTTTTTGGAAAAGACCATATAGAGATGATACCTGTGGTGGCTGCTCATGAAGATGAGACAAAGCTTGCTGTCAATATCATAAATGACCTCTTTGAGATGTGAGGTGCCGGAGTCACCTTGTCTGATAAGAATATTGATTTGGATAGGCCGAGAGAAAGGAAAGTGGTAGGGTAGGAACCAAACCCTTATAGACTATGTAGCAAAGTGGTGGCGAGAGTAGCGCTGCAAAGGAGAAGAAGCGTGCTGCATGAGTTCCTACAGTGATTGATTGATGTACCGAAGCCGCCCTCTAGCTCTCGCATCTCTTTAGTTTAGTCATCTTGGCCGCTTTGGACCTCAACTCTTCTGATATATTCTGACACCTGGACACCTGCTTAGCAGAGAGCCTTCCCGCATCATCCAACAGAGACTCCGCCTCTGGAGCCAACATCCTGTCATGGAGCACCTTTATAGAGTCCACCACCAGTTGTACTATGCGATCACTCAGCTCTTTGTCGGTAGCTTTCATATGAAAATCCTCGTGCTTCGCGAGAGCCATAACGACCATGGTAAGCTCCGTCGGAACTACCACCCTCTCTGCAATTTCGGCCTTGAGTTATATGCTATTTACTTCCTCGAACCTAGCGCTCTGGGTTTCCTCTAATTCAGTTTGAGAGCTGCCGCCCATAGTGAGTACTCTGCTCTAATAGTACTCTACTGGGTAGGCTATCTTTGAAAAATAACAAGCCCAAAAAAGCCATAAATGCAGGAAAATGAAGATGAATATTCTGTCGGGGATTCCCAATATGGTTGTTTTGTCACTAGGTGCTAACTTTATTCCTATGAAAATACTGATTATGAATTAAAATAAGAATGCAATTAGAAATGCCCACTTCGTGCGCCTTGATAAGCTTATAAAGATGATGCAGGCCCCCCGACAACAGGGCGGCTAGCTTCAGGGGATCCATTAAATAGAAATCCTCATAGTAGAATAATCCATAGATAAATTGAATAATGAGCAGCAAAATAAAGGACAAACAATGTTTCTTAGGGGTCGAACTTGACTGTTCTTTTTCCAAAAAGAATGAGAGCGCATAGTGGCCGACTTGCTGAAAAGCCAGGTAAAACCCCCACTTAGCTAGCCCTTGATCAAGGAAGTATCCAAAAAAGATGATTAAATTGGCATAATCTAAAGGAAATAAGTAGATTAGAATAAGAAAGAAAAAAAGAACTAAAGAAGGGATTTCCCAATCTATCCCTTGCAGGTGAAGACTACTTAGAAGGCTGAGAAAAAAACACAGAAGAAGAAGGTGTCTTACCCTTACTGGTTTTAAGGGGTACTTAAAGTTAAATAAGAAACAGGAAAGCTGTGTGATAACCTGTAAGGGATTCACTAAATTCCCCTTTTCTATTTCCAGAAACATAAGTTGATAACAAAAAATAACAATTCCAAAACTACTTATCAGGAAACCATTTTGTAAAAAAAAATACGATAGCTTGTCTTTCTAGCGTGAAAGCTTTTTTCATCTTTAGGAAAAGCCATGTCTTCTTAATCCATTCTTTCGTTCTTTCATATACCCCCACCTAATATCTATATAGATAGATAGATAAATGAACAACCAATATATAGCACCAAATAGGTTGAAACACAGAATTTCAGGCAAATCCAAAGACCATGTTGCTCCCGCCAAAGCAAGAAAAGCTGCAAGAATAGCTGATCCAGTCCCGAATACTTGTTGCCATCGTAATGGTGATACGCGAATAAGAAAGGGAAACAACGTAGAAAAGCGATTCATAATCAACTTTATAACTTCATTGTGATAGAGATTCACATTATATGACTTTTTTATCACTAATATTATTTGAATCAAGATTATTCATCTCAAGTTTATTTCTACTTTCTTCATCTCCACAACTAAAATCAGAATAAGAACCAAAATCATCTTTAGTACAATAACTCCTACCTACATCCTTAGATGTAGAAATGCGCACCCTAACATATACATATCGAACTCGTAGTAGTAAATACATATTAGAGGCCATGCTTGCCTTTCATATTATACCGACGAAAGGCCAAATCCAATGTTCGACTACCGTTTTTCTCGTACCATATTTTGATCGACTACTGCGTCTATCCTGAATTCCCAATAAATCGTGAACGCCTCGAATACAATGGTATTTCACTCCCGGTGCATCTTTCAGTCTCCCACCTCGGATTAAAACGAGTTGATGTTCGTTTGGCCCTTCGCCTCCCCCCGGAATGTGAGCAAACACTTCCATTCGATTTCTCAACCTCAATAATACGATCTTCCTATTGGCTGAATTCGGTTTTTTCAGTGAAACAGTAAGCACATGCGGGCGTACTCCTTTCTTCTGGGGCGCATGTTCCGATGCTCTTGTCCTGGCATGGTTTGAATTTTCATTGTGTTGAGTTCGATACCGCTTCCGAGTCAATTGGTTTCTTGTTGGCACTGGGAGCTCCGTTTCATTGTGCACCTATGGGCCTGATCCAAACCGACGACTTGCCCACTGCTTGCCAACCACTTGCACCTTGCGCTTTCATAGCCTCAGTACTCTACTCTAATAGTATTTCACTAGTGCCCAAGCCAAACTGGTGTACGCTGGAAGACCAAGCCGAACCCCCCTGACAAACATGTGATATTTCATACCAGAGATAGTGATTCGATCATCGAGTCTATGTTGACATCCATCACCTATATGACCAAATGGAAAACCATCGGTATAATATAGGTAGTAGACATAGATTCGAAAACCATCACGCACACCCCCACTATCCAGCTAGGCCATCACTATCAACCTCTATTCTGGAAAACCATTTCAACTCGCTTGAACACCTTTTCACCTAGGAGGATACGAGGTGTCTATCCCCAGCTAGTCTGAGATCATGAAACCCCCACATGCGATTCCGAACATCACAGGAAAGAAGTAAAAATCCCCTGTATCACATTTCCCGCGTGCACGGTTGCAAGGTGGCACCTGTCGATCTCATCTAAGTAGACAATTGGGAAACGGGAACCACTATGATGGAATGGTTGAGTTTGGAACCCTACACAAAACAGACTGACCTGTTTGACTGGTGAGGTTTTCCCATGTGCTACAATGCCAACACGATGAACTACCTTTATTCGACTCGTGGCTTTGTTGACCCGGTTCCTCATGCTGCCCCCATGAGTACATCCGGGGTACAGGTTCACTTTACCCACTCAGTCCCCTAAAGGCGGGGACGGGGGCGGGTTTCCCTGAGTAGGAGGTCTCTTAGAAGGGTGACTGATCTTGAGTTCAACTCCTCTCCAAGAATATTTGAATAGGACATCAACCCCCATAGATACAGAAATATTTTCGAGTGCCTTTCTATCCTTTCGATGGATAAATAGGGCAAGAAATAGATAGATGAGGAAGAGACCTTAGAGACAAAATATAACCAGACAAAACAAAACAACCCTGTTGTTTTCTGTAACAAATGCGACCCAATGCCTTATTCTTTCCATGGAACATTCTGAAGATATATGACCCTTCCCATTGAGCAATTGGTCCTTCTATGAAAATCAATGCATTTGTTCCTTCCACCACCTTGTTCATACATGGGCTTCTCCGGTAAGAAATGAGCCACTTCTGGCTACTCAATTTCTTCTGTCTATTAGAAGAGTACTGAGACCGGGCCTATTCATCCGGCATGGGCTACATGGGCCCCGAGTAGTTTACCGGATCAGTCAAGCATTCCCATCCCACCACCCCAAGAAATGAGGTTGGACCTCAAACTGCTACTTATAGATATTGTTTGCGATTGTACAACTGATAAGGATTCATTACTCTACTCTATATAGTACTGGTACTTATATATATTGCTTCAGCATTTTCTACAATGGTGAGTGGGGAATGATATCAGAAAAGCGGTGGATGAGCCTCGTGTATCAGGGCAAGCAGTGGCGCATCAGCTTTGGTCTGTGAAGTTTGGGATAGGCTGAGTCTTCCCACTAGTGTGGATTCCCGCCGCATAGGGCTGAGGAGTTCCAGAACCACCTTCAAAGAAGAAAGAGGACCAAAGTCTTCAACAGTGTCAACATTTTCTCTATCACAGCTTCTGAAACAAAAGTCAGTACTCTTCTACAGGTACTCTTATATATACTTGAAAGGATATATATGGATGATACCAATTCCCCGACGGTCTAAACCGGCCGGGTATTCACTTCTAGGATCTCTGCCTCTATTTGACTTTTGCCACTGATTCTGTCTGTGGCTATCTTCCGATTGAATTCCGACAAAGACTTTCATTCCCTTTGAAAAGGACTAGTACTAGTCTACTACCTATATTATACCGAGTCTTTATATCCTGCTAGCAAGGACTCATATCCTCAACTATTAGAATATAATGGCTCATCCATACAAGTCGCCCAAGATAGTAGGTCACCCAGGTGATTCAAAGTCAGCTTGAGAAAGCTATCCTGTAAGTCTACTACCTATATTATACCGAGTTCCCCCAGTACCAGATGAAACGCCAACGACTATCCACTATCTATATTATACAGACAGGCCACCATCTCCAAGTCGTACAAGTGGTCCCAGTGGATGACAGGCCGAAGGGTTGAGCTACCTGCCGATTGCATTCCAACAAGCTGTCGCCCCCGAATGGCAAAAGCAGCCATATGGAACCTTAAAAGGAGAGTCACTGACAATATATATCAGTACCAGACCAGTGTCAAGATGGGAAAGTCTCAGACATCAAGCTCGATATGCTACCAAGGGCGGTACGGAAGCACCCCCCAGGTGCGTGTGGAGATGGTCGGAAGAGAGATGGTCAACGTCCGCCGTCACGAGGCCAGAGGCACTCCTTTAGAGTTGAGTGAAGGAGGCTTCAGTGCACCCTCGTGCCCATTCCCCAGTAGGTGTATTTGGGGCTGAAATGGCAGTCGGATAAGTGGTTCAACTATACTCGAAATCATGGATATCAATAGAGTCGGAAGTCCAATCGTACCACCTCGAACTGATGACTATTAGATTAGAGTACTGGATCACATGTCTGCTCCATCCAGAACTGCTCATGCCACCTGACTATTAGATTAGAGTACTGGATCACATGTCCGCCCTCCATACCTGATACTGAACCCTATTCGGTCACTATTCCAGACCACCACGTCGTAGCCTTGAACCGAAGGCGGGAGAAAGAACCCGAAGGCTAATCAACTACCTATATGATTTATACCGAAAGGCTTCAGATGAGGTTCCCGGGTACTTGTGTGTGCGGTTGCGATACTATATAGGAAGAGTACCGCTGATACTGATATATATTGAGCGATTGGATTTGGCCCCAGCCCGAGTCACGAGTCCTAGCAACCAGCCACTTCAATGACCTATCCATTCGTCGATGCCACCTTCCATTTGATTCGCATCTCAAATCAATTCCAACGGTAACGCGCTAAGCAGAATCAGACAAAAAACATCTTTGAGGTGGAGCACCATGAACAATCGCAAATAGCCCAAGAGCAACATGCGGTGAAACGAGGCCAGGAAATGATCTTCCAACATCTCTGCCAGCCCCAACCAATAGTGAAAAAGTGAGAGTTTGAGTCCTAGAACCGTTGAATCGACCTTGTTTCTGAAAACCACAACTGCCATTTTCTCTATTGACCCAGTGTATTTGAGTAGGTCACCTAAATGCTCCAATTCCAAAAACCAACTATGGATAGTACTCTACTACACTACTATAGTGTCCGAGCGGTGTATTTTAGTAGTTATGATTACCCCCGACCTTCCCACCAATATACTGAGACAAAGAGGATGACCCGAACAACGTCTACAAAATGCCAGTACCATGCTGCCGTTTCAAAGCCAACGTGATGCGCCCTGCCGAACTGCCCTATCGATTGGCGATAACAACAGATGCTCGAGTATAGCGTACCAATGATCACATGCAACCCATGACACCCAGTTTCTAAGGAAAACGTTGAACCATATATACTATCTGACAACGAGAAGTAGCTGTGTTCATATTCCAACCCTTGCAACCCAGTGAAAACAAGAGCCAGTGCAACGGTAGCGAGTAAAGAGAAAACAGATTGATGGTACCTGTCGTTCAGTAGATCATGATGAGCCCAAGTGATTGATGCTCCAGACGTTGGGGGAATCAGGGTATTCAGCATTGGAAGCTCCCGAGGATCGAAATGCAAGATGCCTTGGGGTGGCCAGATCAATCCGACCTCTACCACTGGTGCCAAAGCAGAATGATAAGACGCCCAAAAGAGAGAAAGAAGGAACATCACCTCCGAGACGATGAACAACAAAGAGCCATATCTCGGTCCATTTTGTACTACTGGGGTATGTTGCCCTGCCTTCGCTTCACGTATCACATCGCGCCACCAAAGGAACAAGGTGTATAGGATCACCACTAGCCCCATCATACCAACTGTGGAACACCCGCGACTTGGATGCATGTACAAAACACCACCAACTGTACTGGCCCCAGCGCCGATAGCTCCCGACATTGGCCATGGACATGGCTCCACCAAATGATAGGAATGCCTCGGTGAATCAAGCATGCCTTACCAGCCCGAGAGGTTTCATGAACCATCCATGCCACCCCATCCACTCCAAGCTAGTAGGTCAGTAGTGGTATATGTAGTGTTCGATCTGATCATGCCCCGTCACCAGCTGTCGGTTTGCCTTCCACACCTGCCCTAAGTACTCTACTCTAAACTATATAGGAAGAGTACTCGTGAATGTACTCGCGACCGTTCCTTAACACCCCCCGTCAGTCGCTTCATCCGATCCCCCATGAATACCTCATATCTCTCATCATATATAGTCTATAGTCGTCATACGGCTTGATATGCTGCTGGCAATGGTACTCCAATAGCCCAGTTGAGTTGCAGCACCTCGGTATCTTGCTCTGCCATCGCCCCAAAAAACCTCATGCGATGATAGAGAACCACCGAGGTCGAACATAGTTTCTTTGCTTCACTCTTTTTATTCCAATATTCCATGGTTTACAGTCATAACCTTTCATATTGATTTCTTATATAATCATCCTTCGGTGATTTCTTGACTCACGATCTACTAAAGGGAAAGTAGCTTTATGTTGGTTCGAATCCAGCTCGTGAGATCCACTATTGTAGTTCATATTCAAGTCAGTTCAGTGTTTCTTTTGTGGATTTAGGTCTATTTCCAACTCGTTGTTTATCCACTATCGTGCTTCTTCTCAGTGTTCCCAGTGGGGCCCCCTTTCGATTCTATTAGTACTACGCTCGCCCAACCCCACTGGCGCGATATGCCAACGGCTGACTACTAGGAATCGTGGGTGTCGTAGAGCTTCTCATAGAAATAAAAAAACATATCGCCCACTTCCTACAATCCGGCCTGAACCTTTGGGTAGGCTCTGCAAGATCAACAACAATAGCTGCACATAGTACGGTAGTTCATAATGAAAAGCTACTTGAGGACATAATGAAACATTGTTATGTAGAGCCCAACTGAGGCAACTCGAGCATAAGGTCTGGCTGTATATGAAGAAGTTATCACGGACGAGCCACATGCAGGGAAACTTGCACGTGTGGTTCTGGCCAGGTACCCCAGTATACTGTACTAATATGTGTAGGTACCCGTCATTCGAGTGAGATTGTCATGGCGCAAAAGCAGATATGGTCCGGTATTCCCTTGTTCCCTGTATTGGTTATGTTCTTCATTTCTCGTCTAGAAGAAACTCATCGAGCTCCGTTTGATCTCCCAGAAGCGTAAGCTGAATCAGTTGCAGGCTATAATGTAGAATATGCACAGGATGTGATCCTTAATAGTTCACTGTTGGCGGAAGCCAATGTCCCGGGGTCCTGGTGACTCATTCTGACTGAAACAAGGGGCCACTAAATCATAATTGGAACCTATATCGAGTTGTTCCATGAAGCTCCGGTGTTATGTTCTTATAAAAGGGAATGAGCTTCAGAACGTGGGCAGCTAGCGCCAAAAGACGAAAGCCAAGCGAGCATTTATATGGTAATGCAGTGATTACCAGCTCATATCTGAAGTGATATTCCTATATATCTTGTAGGAATGACATAATGCTAATCCATGTTCCACATGCCCAAGCTACAGCTTTTCATATGGACCTCATTGGTTTCACGCATGAAGCTCAGGAATACGTTTATTTTCTAATATGATGGCCGGTCATAGTTCAGTAAAGATTTTAAGCTTGGACAGAAAAGAAGCAGGGCCGCCGGAATAAGTTATTTGGAAGGGCATAGGTCCTTCACACTGGCTAAACAATATACTTTAACTTTTTCATCGTTCGATCTTTGACTGGTTCGAGCCTTTAAAGTTACATCCTCCGACACCATCGACTGGTGGTCTTTCACACACTGCACAGGATCCAGGGCCAGCTGCACGAGATAAGGCAAAAAGCCAAAGCTAAAGGGGCAATAGGAGCGTAGAATGGCCGGAGCATCATGAAGCGTTCTCATTAGTGGGGTGGGACGCGCGATCATACCTAATAGCAGAAGACGGGGCACGAGTGGGCCCGATACTCCCGCTAAAAGTCATCGCGGTCGTGAGAGGGTATTATCAGGACCGTAGATCAGACCTTCTAAACCACCCTATTCATCCAAAAGAGAAGGGAAGAGGCCTATGTATTTGCATGACCCCTGCTGATTTGACCCTATCTACAACCGCCCCTAGCGGTCCTACCACCACGCCGCAGAACGGGATCTCATGTGGGTCGCTCAAAGCACCTCTGTTGTTCCCTCTGTGGGGCCCACCGATCGACAGAGCTCCACGACTAGAAAAAGAAGTGCAGTTTGAAAGCCGTATGATAGGTGGTAACTATCTTGTACGGTTCGAGGGGTAATCGGCATACCCAGGTAAACCTGGTGGCCTTTGGCTCCAGGGGGAATCTTTGGATCTATCGAACATACAGGGAATTGGAGGTAGCATTCTACCGATGTCAAGTCATGGACTAGTTTCTTCAGCCCTTTTTCTATGTGTGAATAGGTGTAAATTCCTCCTATTAGAGGATCCGGAGGAAGAGTAAAGATTTCTTACCTGGCCCACTGTGGTAAGAGAATAGAGTACATCCAGATACCGGGCATAGAACTCCAAGAGCCCCAAATCAGCTGGTAAACCGAGCATTCCCCTGTAGTACTGGTGATAAACAACAGAAGTAACATCTGTTATAGCAATGGAAGAGGGAGGACAGCTAGCGGAGGGGGAAACAGCTCCTGAATCCGAGGAAAAGAGCACATTATGGCCACATATGATGTCACCACATCTGTTCCAGATGCTACATAGTATGAAGAAAGGCCATAAGTATCTGGTGATGCTATTAGTATGTCTGTCGTTAGGACCTGCGGATCCGAAACAACCTAACACGGAATCCAGTACATACCCAGTAGCTACTGGATGAATCATATTTATAGTGACTACGGTGGGACATCCAATCTGCAATAATTCAGGATTTAGGGTATTTCTATCTAGGCCCGCCTTCGGCTTCCCTACTGAGTATCATTTATCCATGTCTATTCGCAATTGTTGTTCATCTGATCGTTTATGGTTTGTGCTTCTTGGCCGCTATTTGGCATTGAGTGGGATCTAGAAATCGTTGAAAGCTTATTTTCGTTCATCTCCAAATGCGTTTCATTCCTTGCATACTGGATCTAGGTGTTCTAGCATAGCCGCCAACGATCTACTACATCCATGGTAAACAAACCCTACGATCGGTAGAATCACTTCTATAGACTCGGGAACTACGCAATAATCCAAAATCAGAAGAGGCGGCTGAACCCATATGGTAAACAACATCCGTACCAGAAGTAGAAGCATTGTAAACAGACCAGGCCGTAAGACCTAGTTCCTGGTAGTACAACTAGTATTGGATTCGATTCATCTGTGGCTTTTCTTATTATCGTAGACCTACGCCGATACCAACCGAATCAATACCAGACGGGTAATTCAGTCAACAAATAGATAGTGCCTATAGCTATAAGGAATTTGGCACCGTAGAATGAGTAGTTTAGGTGTGAGCACTATATATATTCTTAAAGTAGTGCCTGCGGTCTTATCTCGATTATAGGACTTACCATATGCTTTTCTAGGTATCATCCAAACTTCTCTATTCTTCATAGTATTCCCCAGAGCAGGGTCTTGAGACTTGGTTTCATATACTTCTACAGATGCAATTACATAATAACCGAATATATGGTGTGGAACACCATGGGAAACTCACTCTAGTATGAAATATTCAGAAACAACTGGGTAATATAGAGAATGGCGTAGCTGGAACGTCTTTGATCTCATACTCATAGTCCTTGCATCAATTCTGAAGGCCTTAACCCCTGCTCCTTGAACTTCTGAACCTTGGTCTCGTATTATCTCTCTTCTTGAGTTCTATCACATTACTGACTTTTTATATGCTGACTTACCATACTCCTTGGAACTTCCATAGGCCCAAGGGAATCAAGAGAAAGAAAATAAAGAATACTCCGGTGATTCCAGAATAGCTACTATAGAAAGAAGGAATGAATGATCCTACATCTGATGGAGGAGATGCAAACATGGCGACACGAAGTTCTAGAAGTGCCGGATAATATAGTTGACCCTGCCAAGCTTCATGAGACAGCCGAGTGGATCCATAACCATACCTCTTCCATCTTCTCATGCTTCTCTAGCTGATTCTAAATCACCGGGTCTACCAGCCATTCACTATGTTCATCGGTAGTATGGATCTGGTCCCGAAGTGACTATGATAGAGTAGCGGCCACGACAATAAGAAGGTATTAAGGAACCGGTGGCAAGAAAGCCTATAGCTGTAATATCCCATCGTTTGTCGGAGCCTTTCCTCGGTATGCCATGCCGATGTTATTGGTATAGTATGTACCTATTGCTGCTAGTTGACTGAGTAGTATTTCTGTTGTAGTTCCTTCGGATATTCTTCCGGCACCGAGGAGGGACGTAGTTGGAGGTGTTGATGCTAGATCTTATGATCTTGTTTTGGTATAGTACTGGGTATTCTCATGATCCACCTTTTACACCGGTGGTCTTAGCTTCTCCCATAGGTTCGGGTACGCTCCCGCTTCCAGAAGGGACTCTAGCGATATAGTTTGGGCACCGACTGGGCTTAACCCCCATCTCCCATGGCTCCGCTAACGATTCTAAACACATCGGCAGCTAAAGCTTCAAGCCTAGGAGCTACCGTAGAAGTACTCTATGGCCGGTTCTACTCGGTTCTGTATATGATGATGAATCTTGAGTTGTATACTCTATCACAGTATTAGTGCTTTCGCTACGGCTAGGAGTCCTCGATTCATCCGAAAGATTTCCTTATCCATCCCCGTCCATAAGTAGAAACAACTAGAGCCCTAGTATGAGCTCGGTACTCTGTTGATGATGTCACTGTGATTCTTCCAGATTGAGGCTACTTATGTGTTCCCAGATCTACCAATACAGCTATATCTATATATATGAGTTGGTACATAACTGGATCAGTACGCGAATTATCCGGCATATGGTATTATAACTTATCGTTGGTGCTCCGATCGCGGGTATTGGGTTTTCGATATATTCTATGGCTCCTTATGTATGTTTTCAATTAGTAGTACATCTGGGAAAGCACTGTCAACTGGGAGAGAATAGGCCGATGTGAACGGCTAGACAACTCATATTGGACAAGTAAAACCAAAGCAGCAGCCTACGGAGAAAACTAAATCAAGGACTTACCGAAAACCAAAAGAAGATGTTGTAGTATCATCATACGCCGGTACCGATACAGTACCAGCACCAAATGAGTTTCATGCGCTATCAATAGCAACTACCCAAGTCCATAGGACTCTCGGTGATATATCTAGACTCACTTCCCTCCTACTATGGTAGCTAACTCAAGTAGTATCTTATTTCTCTACTGCTTGTTCCATTCTTTCCCTGCCTGCTATGATTCTTAGTTGGAAGATCTACTATGGGACTCCGGGATTGATTAGCTCACACCTTTGGACCGGTAATGACTCGAATCAATTTCAAACATACAGTCA
This sequence comes from Viscum album, assembly GCA_963277665.1. NCBI lineage: Eukaryota > Viridiplantae > Streptophyta > Magnoliopsida > Santalales > Viscaceae > Viscum > Viscum album. The sequence goes on from OY728139.1 coordinate 1,314,282,413, forward strand.
TAATCTCCAGAAATATCCCACTTTTTCAACCGGTTTCTTGGCCCCTGAGCTCTCCTATTCCTTCTTATCCAGTTATTTACCCGCCCATCATTTGATGGATTGGTAGATCTCCTTTTCTTATTTCTCATCTTATGAAACACTGTGTAACCCCATATAGGGAGGAATTGATTATTATTATGGTTCATTGTCAGTATAAGAAGGCTAGTGATCCATTTCAGTTCATAGAAAAGGTACGGCGAAAAAGTTCCAGGATCCGGGTAGGGGAGTGATGATATGGGTTGACCTTGGTATCGGGATAGTTATTGGAAGTACTCGGTAAATTTCTATCAGAAGTTGCATAGAGTTTTTGCTCCACTAGTTAGTTGAATACCAATGCTTGAAAAATACTAGAAAAGCCTAATTCTGGTATGAACTGTCGATAATGCGTAATATTTCCCGTAAACGGTATAAAGTGATCATTTTCTATTTTCTACCAGAGTCCTGCCAATGTTATAAAACGATCCCGATATATAAGGATCTACCAGAAGGTGCAACCAGGAGTACGAACAGCAAGACTTGTAAACCATATGCATATGATAGCAGATCCGATACCATATACCATGCGTATACCTACTTATTCCTCCACTAAAGATCATCCACACCCAGTGCCAGATCTGTTTCTTATCTTACGCAATTACTGGGTTTTACCATAGTTTCATACTCCCTTCTAGTATCTACTGGGGTTGTTGCAGAAAGTAGCTTGATGTTGGTTTTTATGATGCAGTTACAGGGTGTACGATATGCTATCAATCTACTTCGGTTGGATCCCAGGATTCCTATATGAGTTCTACGCCGCTTCACCCAGGAACTCATATGCAGCTGCTATTTTCGAATACTACAGAAGGTCTACTATGTATATGGTATGACGTGGTAAAGTAGATAATGGCGCATAAACACCACTGAGTCAATACTAGGTAGATAATCAATCATTGGCTCCGATTCACATAGAATGCTAGCAAAGTACTATAAATCTGCTATTATGATAGTTACCAGAACTATCCAGCGAGAAATTTGGGAATCCCGATAGTCAATCCGCTACGCCCCAATGTTACAGATAGTGAGTACTCTACTCTAATAGTACGATGCCTTTTAAACATGGACGATCTGTAACGTTTCTAATGCTAACGCATCCCAGTGTTCTCTATGTCACATCCGCACTAGCCTGCTGGATAGTCATTGTTCACTGGATTGGTATATCACAGAGGTATCTAACCCTAATTGAAGATATAACACTCAAGAAAGGATCAACTAAGGTGAAGGAATTGAACTCAAGCCCGAAGCATGCCATCACGCAAGCTAAACTCATAGCACTAGTACTCGAAATTATCTGAATGATGTAGCAATCTTGAAAAGCATGAGGGGAGCAGAGTCGTACTAAAGAGGGATTGGAATAATCAATAGTATCACTTGCAGCTTCATCTGTAGGTGTCCACTACACCTACCTTCCCACACCCACTCATTGCAGTTATAGCAGTAGCAGGCTCAGCCGGCGCTGCGCCTACATCAGTAGTATCAACGTAAAAGGCTGAATGTGTTCATTCCTCTCAACAGGGCGATGCTTAGTTCGAAGTTTTGGAGCTGATTCGGGTCGCCAAGGTGCTGTTAGTCGGGGATTTTACCGAGCATGTGTTCACTGTCTAGTACCTAAGAGGTGTTTCTATTGCAATAAGAAGACTTCCTACGAGTCATACGATGCAACAAAAACTGTAAAAGCATATGCAACTGGTTTATCATATTATTCTTTCGGAGATCTACCATCTGTAGATACTCCAGTGCCTAGACACTACTAGAATACCTAAACCTCATAGCATACATAGCTGTAGAAATAGCAGAATCCCTGCTCGTAGGACTTCCTTCGGTAAGTTAGCCGTTTCTAATAGCGCGAGACCGAAAACCTATGTCTAAAGATGCACCATGAATGAAACGATTATTTAGTCCTAGGAAGCTATAGTTGAGCCAACACACCAGGACCAAATTTGTACAATGCCAGTCCTAAAACAATGGATTATTATCTTCTAGCAATAGCTCATGCAAGGCCATAGGCCGGCAAAACCTACAGCAGTTACAGAAGCTAGATCTTATGATTCTTATTCACTTGGGTCAGAGATACCCGGTTATGCATGACTATGGGTGACATCCCACTGCTAAAGCCGTAGTAACGGGAAGAAAAAGTAAAAGCGCTTGTTGATTGACGGTGAAACAAAGATAGTGACCGTCCCTAAGTCAGAGCTGGGTTTATTCCGATAGTATCATAGCTTGGCCAAACACCAACAATACCGATCCTACTCCCCCTAAGATAGGTCCTCCTCGGTTACTGAATTCATCATTCACTTGCAACCTCTCATTGATCATTAAAAGGAGATGCGACCGGATCGGACCATATCTGGAAACCATGAAGAACTGCTGGAAAGGCTACAATCTACTTGTAAACTCTTCATTTGGGTTTCGAAAGGTAGCAGCATAAGCGGTACCGCCTGCGGTGCAGTAAGGTTATTTTCACACCAGCAGCCAAGCTATCGAGATACCCATAGAACGTAAAAGCTAAGACAAATCCACTTTGAGATATAGATCGTGGTAAACCAGTACAGTAAATAACGAAGAATCATTGGCGGAGTTGCGCCCCGTGCGATCAGTGTTCCCGACTATAACTTTGGATTCAGAGTATTCGACATGATGTTTCCCTTTTCTCCATGCCGGGGACGATGGATCACTTTGAGGATAAATTACGGCAATTGAAACACTAATACAAATAAGAGTAGAAGGCCCGGGTTGTTTCTTGCGAAAGAGGCCCTCCAGCCATCAAGCACGTACTTAGTCATGGACCCAACTACATCCCCGCGCATAGGCTTCGCCCCCTCCGTAGATCCTCCCAACTATCAGTCGACTCTATCACAGTCGATCAACCATATGTACCATGAGATCGGTATAGCATTGTGGTTCTTTCGTACTGGGAAACGTGTGATCTGTTATAGAACCAAATCAACGAGATTTCCACAGGTAAACTAAAAAATACCAAACTAGAGATAGGAACATGTATCCAAACTAAAACTCAGTTCCCGCTGTAGAACAATTAGTGATCTGCTGTAATCCCAGATCTGTGTTGAATCTCAGTAAGGGCAGCGGCACCCCAAAGTAAAGATCAATTAACACGATTCCGGGTAGAAAAGTATCATCTCGTACGGTATTGCCAATGTTGTATTGCCGTGATACTGAACACCCCCTTTGATGGCTATTGGACGGATTGCAGGGAACCCTATTTCGCCGGAAGCTTGAGAATATAATGAGGTTGGCGTAGCCTTCCCCGTGTACTCTCATATACCAAGTTGCCAGCTCTTATGATTTATTACCATATCCAAGTGCCGAGCCAGTAGAATCGACTAATTACCAGACTCCTACAATATCCTTCTGATTCTGATCGCTTGCTTCGCATAGGCTACACAAGCCAGGTCTCCTCAAATGACAGGACTGAACACGTAGAATAGTGATATGATGTCACCAACCTGAAGAAGAAGGTCATCAACTACCGGACCTTTACCGTTCTAGGAGGCATTCCGAATAGGATTTATCCGAACCATAGTACCAAAAGCCAGATCGTAAACTCTAGAAACACTGTGGGAAACCATGGAACTAGAGATATAGCTATATGATACTTATTCTTCACATATTCCCATTGGCCATGGTGGAGTAGCGGCATTAGATACAGGATTGGATTAGTCACCGCATCTGTTCCAGATGCAGATTATGTAGTATTAGCTGCTTTCAGAGAATAACCATCACTAGGGATCTGGTGAATCTTATTAATCGTATGAGGGGCACCTACGCCGTCTGTTTCTATTTCTATAGTTAGTGTTGTTCTGGTTGTATTAGGTACTATACCGGAGGAATGAATAACAACAAGAAACTCAAGATCCGGCCGGAGGTTCCAACGATAGATACGACTGATCCTGTCGAGAATAAAATGGGCTGTTACCCCACCGTCAGGGTTGTTTGATTGAACGCGAGTGCGCTCAGTGGGTACCTAAAAATATGCTATGCAGAACCAGAACCATAATAGCTCCATGCATGAAGAACCATCTAAAATGATGGGACTCTTGGTGGCAAAGAAAATCAGGCAGATGAATGAAACCAATCCGCTTACACCTTACCCCGTTATTGATGGTGGTCTCGGAGGTATCTTTCCAACCTCTGCCATCCCTTATCCGCAATCTTCATATTTTCTTGAGCTTTAGCCCAAAAAAAGAAGAGTTCATCATAGGTTAGCAGCAGTTCCCGCCTTTATTCATCTATACCATCACGACCCAATAGGACTCTAGATAAGAAGCAGAACGCACCATCACCTACAACCCTTTCCTCTACCAGGGACTCCCACGAAATGAAAATGGGCGGCATCGTCGTATGCTTGACTATGAGCCAGGAAGTAGTGGGCTTTTCATGCTTGAAGGAGTTGTATGCTGAAGACGAAGACTTCGTAGGGTTCCATAAATAGGATGGTGTCACTTCTTTAATAGCTATGGCTTGAGAGCTTTTTCATCATACTATACCGAGGTTTGAGGGATTTATCGATATGATATTAAGATCAAAGGGTGGGTTGAATTGTAACCACCAAATGAGCATGAAAATGAGTTTATTCGCTCCGGAAGTTTGATCAACGAATGGAAGAAAAGGAGCAGATGCAAATGGATTGGTTGTACCCTTACCCTTACGGGCCTAAATTCTATTAGGATTTCTTACTCAATATCAAGAAAGGCACTTCCCTCACTTCAAGCAGTCTACGTGTCTCCTTCAATGATTCCGTACCGACTGTCTATTATGCCAATCCGTTTCCCAATGTACTTCGTTAGAACCACCTAGCTCGTATTTTCTTGTTTGCTTCGTTCTTCCTCTTTCACAAAAGTGCCCGGCAAGAGACTATTAGCTGTTGTTCATAGGGTAGTTCAGTTTCTTATGGGATATCTTAAATAAAAGACTGATCAGCCGGGTAACGACGGCTACTGCCTCGTGCCAATAGGAATGCAACCCTTCACACTAAACCAATAGAAGAGTCAGAGTTGAGCAGCTCCTTGTATAAATAGAGGTACGACTAGAAAACCTTTCCATTCTTATGGATAGAGGTAGGATTCTGGCTATTTCATAGAAGAAGCCCAAGCTTTTAGTTAGTGAAAAGAGGTGTACGGGACGATACAACCAACCAGCAGGGCTGGGCCGGCCGGTGTCCCCTTTATGGCATGTATATGTACGTGGGTTGGAACCCTTACTCGAACTCTGACTCTTAGTAGGTAGCTTCATCCTCTCTTTGATCCGATCTGGCATTCCACTTGTACCAAGGAATGAAGGGGGGATCAGGATCTACCGTTGCTATTTGATTTCAGAAGAGGAATCCCTTGGATATGAGACAACCGAGTGGTGACTTATGCCAGCAACAAGTGAAGGAGGCGTAGCAGTTCCTGTTTCTGCAAAAACTATGGCCTAATCTTCTAGAGAGGAGTGGCTATGCACCTAAGGAGTCTTTGGTATCATCACTCAGTCCCATATCTTGCTAATGAACCCACGAACAAATAACCAAATTCGAAATAGGGATATCAGTGAATGCTCGACCATAGGGAGAGGGGCGATTCCGAGGGTTGGTCTAAAACATATAAGTATGAAAAAATCTCATCTATAGGCGAGACACAGGCAAGGAGCGAAAGAACCAACAAGTGGGATTGATTAATGAATTACCGCTCGGGTCCCATACCGATGGTTCTCCTTCGCATCACCAGCATGTATTTTACCCAATTCTTCAAGTCTCCTCCCAGGCTATAAGAAGTAAAGAAGATCCTTAAGGGTAGGGAATCTGGTTTGTCGAAGATCATGCTCTTTCTCTATTTCATTTCCTTGATCATGTGAAGGATACACATCTCTTTTTTCTGTTCTCGTAGTTCTCTACTTTTAAAGAAGCATGAAATTCCTCACTTGAAAGACAGATCTGGCTAGAGATCTAGTCAATTATCGAATTTCCGAGCACTTGTCCTTCCCGATGAAAGTGACCTACCTCACTCGAGAGTCTAATAGTCAGACACTCTTTCTCAAGCTAGGAACTAGGATCTTCCCTCAAACTAGTAAGAGGGTGACCTGCCGCGCTGGCTAGTGAATTTAGCACCATCGTTGCACCCAGTTTTTAATCCTAGTACCTAAATCTACTATAGGATAAGTAAAATATCATTAGTGACATCTCAAGTGAGATATTCAACGGAGACAGGATTTTGAACCTCAAGCTTATTAGCCTGATTAGTCGACCAATGAAACTACCCTGTCTCTCTTCCTTGCTAAGGTAAGTAAGAAAATCCTTTCTCTTCCCACAGGGACTTAGATTGTTTCAGTCAATGAATGATCAGCCTACCTTTTAGTGACAACTTGTCAAAACCCCGTATTTTTCGCTTAAAGACCGATTCCACTCATAAGAGTTCAATAAAAAGGAGAAGACATGTCAAAACCCCGTATTTTTCATTGAAAAGTCATTTCCCTTTATACGAGCCCACTGGAACTAGAGCATCTTGTCGAAAGCCCGTACCTGTATTTTTGATGAAAACCTCTTCTGACCTTATTCTTGACCACTATTAGCACAACTTCGAAGATCGTTATCTTTTATTCCTATATGTGACAAATGAATCAAATTGATAACTCGATCGAATGTCCTAGCTTTCCGGGCAGTAAGAAATATTTTTATCGTTGTTTCACTTTTGAATATGTTAGTTCAGTAGGGAACTTTCCCGAAAGCGTTAAGCCTTAAGGGCTAAGAGCAGAGGGAAGGGCCTCCGCTTACATTTAGGCAGGAAGACTCCGCTTTCTGTAATTAGGCAGGAAGATCACCCAAGAAGAGAAGCTAAGAGGACTTACTCAACTAATAGACCCAAGACTTCCTCACTCATAGGTACAAGCCTAGAATAAAGCAAACAACTCATCTATTCTTATCTGTCTTTGCTTGCTCTAAACCTAAAGGCAAGGAGCAAGTTGCCTCAGGTATTCCCACTAGATACCAAGGCCTATTAGCAGACAGCGGAAAGGCCACATCGGTGGTTCTAAGAGGAACTTGAAGATTTCTTGATTCAAAGAGGAACTAGAATAGGGGCATTCACCTCTGGAAAGTCTCGTTGAAAGGCTTAAGAGAGGACTTAAAGGACATCTAAAAGAGAAGGGGAACTCACCTTCCTAACAGACTACTTTCACCGGCCTTATTCCACTCACAGTTAGTTAAGGGAGAACCTCTTCTTACTACAGGATTGAAAACCTAGCTTGTGCTAACCCTACAGGCAAGTAGCAAGAAAGAGCACAGGAACGATATCCATTTCATTCCTTGCTTGGGGCTTGGTGGGATTCCTCACTATCAATCAATAGAAGAAAGAAGCTACTTGAAGGCAGGACTTTCAGAGGGATGATACCTACCTATTACAATCCTCGCTAGATGAGGGTAGTCGTAGATTATAGGCAAAAGGCTTCTCACCTTCAAGAAAGCTAGGAAGACCTATAAAGCAACTAGGATCTAGTGCATATCTATCCTAGCTTGATCTAAACTTCAATTCAGAACAAGGTCTCATGCATTAAGGAAGGGAATGTCAGTCATAATAATAATAGAGAGTATTTCTACTACTAAGCTCTATCGACAGCAACAGAAACCAGATTGAACGGTTGGATGAGAGAGAATCAGTTAAGAAGAAAGAATATGAAAAGGGGACTCATCACTATGGCCAGAGACGACTACTATCTATAAATCGTACCCGAAACAGGGACTGATGTAAAGTAACGGGTTTTCTAGCTTGGAAAAGATTCCTAGAACCCTAATACTTCTTTTCAATAAAAAGGCTTTCCAACTTATTTCTCACAACAGGATAACTGAAACCTCCACTAAAAACTACAATCATTAGGGGCTTAGCTTACAACAGGAACTGCTGATAGATCTTTCTCTTTTGCCTTCAACACAGAAGCACTTTCTTATTTGACCAAAATAGAGGGAAAAGCAACTAGAACGAGCTCGAAAAGAGAAGTATCCTTTTTAAACTCGAGAACCAAACTAGTTATTCTAAATTATCAGCCCTTCTTTGATCGAATGGCTACATCACATCTGAAAGATGATAAGTAGAAAGCGCTCACATGGGAAGGGATGGGCATTCCAAATCAATAAGCATTCACTACAGCTCATTTTTATAGAGCTAGAGCGCCAACAAATATACCATAAAAGATGTCATCATAAGATATCAAATCACTTCCAGATATGCTATTAGATAGGCCCAGAGAGAGATCTATGCGCTCAGATCTGAGTACTGCAATTGGTTCTGCTGAATGAATAGAATCTGGGGAGGTTGGTATGACATCAAAAGCTACTCCACCTCGATTAAGATAACTAGAACTCCTAATGTCTGAAGGAGAACTTCCAATGGTTGGAAAATACTCCTACCTTCACTTCATAAGGAACTCACTGGCGCACTCGCTCTAATGAATGTAATGTGCCCCTATCTTCCCTGAAAAATCCACTGCAGTTGTAAGAGATTCAGGCTCGAGAGACCTCTTCCCTATTGTTCGAGTCCTTGGAAGATCATCCTGGCAAGCCTCGCATTGAAGAAAGTTCTATAACTAGATCATAGGCATAAACACTGGAAGGCGATGGAACTGAACTAGCTTAGGCTCTTTCCCTTGGGGCAGGGAATAAATTCAATCCCTCTTCATAAGTGATTTGATCTCTAAAAAAGTCAGAAGAGGTATAAAATCACTCTACTCTATAGAGAGGGAGAGGCAACCATGGAAGAATCCAAAGTCAATCGCAAAACAAAGATGGGCAAGGGTCCGAAGGAGTCTTAATACCTCACAACTGGATCAATGGCCGGCCTTAGGACTGCAGCAAAAGGAACTCACCCGATTGGCTGGATCGTTTTCTCGACTAGAGAGAGTTTATTACCCCTATAAAAGCACATGGAAAGACTTAGCACTTAAAAGGAGAGGAATTCAAAAAACTGAAACTAGATTGTTGGCAACTATAACAGAACCTCCAAGCGCAAGGAAGGAAAGAGCCGGGAAGATAGAAGCTATTCAAATTGTGGAACTTCAACCCTAGGTAAAGGAGAAGCATTGTAAGGACGAAGCACTAGGATTAGCGAAAGGGGAGTGCTTAACTAAAATCCTATTACACATATTGAAGCGTTACATCTATGACAAGACTTATTCCGTCTTAGCATTATACACGCCATATCTGACCTATCGCAGAAATGCCTGGAAAAGTCATTCTCTTATGTCTGGCCTCACAACTGTAAGGAAAAAGAGGCATTAGGACTGCAAATGCAGAACCCCTACTTGATTAAGGGATAGGGACTGCTTAAAGTAAAGGTTTAAAAGGTCGTCTGGACCACAAAAAAAGAGGACTCCAATAGGCTCGCAGACAGACGAGCCTTATAATTGTTATAAAAGCTATCCCTATGGTAGGCCTGTTAGCTCTTATGCTCGGTATTAAGAGTATAAATGATAGAACTCCAATTGGAAGGCTTTCAAACTACCTAGCTTTTACTCGCTCGAAAGCATTAGCAATTTAAGGCGAAAGAAAATACAAGTAATCTTTCATTTTTCTACTGGGTTTAAAAAGGACTAGAAATGGCTCGCAGAAAGAAGAGATCCAATTCCAACTTCCATTGAAACACAGGAGCTGAACATTCTTCCACAGGGAAGGCAGAACGCATGATAGAAGATATGACAGGGCTTGCGGAAGCACTACAAAGGGCAGGAGTGGACCAAGAGCCTCAGTATTCTACTCTAATAGAATAGTTCTACCAAGAAAAGTATATTAGGCCTGTAAGATCGTTAGCTTGTTAGCTGATTAGAAAGTCAAACAACTGGCTATGCAACTCCAGGAGATGAAAATACAACTCTTTATTTTAATTCTTTAGAAACAGGAGTTAGCACTACAACTCGAATGAGTTATCCTCCGCCGCCTCCTGAACCATCTTCTGGCTTAGAGTGATTCCTAAGGTTTCCTATATAGCCACCGTGCCCTCTTCTCTTATCGGAATTTTCCTGGCTCTTTCCCAAAAGCTTCACCCATGGAAATTGATCAAGGGAGTCGGGTTTAGTATATGGATCCCCGCTCCGTCTTTATGAACCAAGGGTTCCAGCGGTTCTGTTCCCCAGTATTCCCGGTAAGGTTATGAAAGAAAGAAGGGGGAATGAGTATGAATCAAGGAAGTAAACGACCTTGCTCACTGTAAATGAAGAAACCTTGTCCATCATCAAGAAGAGATCCAATTACTCCCACTACTGTACCAGCTCCTCTTGTTGGCGGTTAACACTACCTATGTTCTAGTTCTGTCTGGACGGGGTAGAACAAGGAGGATGGAGGGTGTCAAAAGACATCCAATGCCATAACAGAGAAATCTATTTTTGCACGGATATACCACTTCTCGTACTCTAACGCAGAATGCACCCAATGGTAAACCAGAGATGTGAAGAATATCGTGTCATCATCTAACTGATGACTGAGATCTGATGCCATGCGCTGCATGAAGTCCCAATCTAAATTACACGAGTTGAGAAGCATTTTCCTAACCATACCCATCTGATAAGGTGAAATCACCAAACCTTCCAGGAATCCAAGCCAAAACTCTAATGGCATTGGGCATATCCCACCAGGCGATAACGCCACTAACACATGACGGAACCAGTGCCTGTTGTAGTTAGGATTGATGTGTTCTGGTCGAGAATAATATCTTCGATAACCAGCTCCGAAAAGTATCATAGAGACTTGAATAGAGGAGACACCAACATTCTTAAACACTGGCATCCAAGCCACAGAATGACGAGCAGCCCGTAGCATTTTCACACTAACGAGAGACAAATCACAGTCGAGGATGAGAAATTTCTTCGCAAACTCAAGACCCCCAAACTCATAAATCAGAATTTTCGCTTTGGATATACTGACTCCGAGCTGGTCCATGACTTCCCGATATGCAGTAGCCACCTGGCGATCACCGATGACGATATCGTCACCGAGAAGTGCATACTTTCGGAATACTCCGCTCGTTCGTAATCTCCTTTATAGTTAGGGGCGAGGGCGGCTTTGATGAGAGCTCAGGGCCGAAGGTGGATTCGCTTAGTACATAAGCTGATAAGACCTACGTCATATATAGTAGAGCGCATGCAAAAAGGAGCTTATAAAGTAGACAGCAAAAAGTCAATTGCCTGCCATGAGACAGACAAGACGCTCCTTCACTATTGTAGAGTGGCTTCGCTAAATCAATGCTACAACATTTTAGTTGAGTCTCAGAATGTGGTTTTTGCTAGTGGATTGGAGCGGCTTCGCTATCCCATGAAAGTAAAGGGCCAGTTCTCCTATCACGAACCTATCCACTTATCTACCGCATCGAGGCGAACATCTCGGCTTGGTTGGAAAGCTTTTATATAGAAAAAAACCAGAAGGTTCGGGTCTTTCCGAGGCCAGAAGGATGGAGAATAGGGTAGGAATGGATAGGGGTAATGGCGGGTAGTGAGCTCTATTGGGTCCCCAGGGTCTCTTGAGAGCACCTTGTTGCTACTGAGGATCATAATTGGTCGGAGGCGCAGCGTTGTTATAAGCGGGTCTGGGCGGAGCTTGCGCTGGGTTTTGCGGTGGTAGGAGGTTTTTGAGTGGGTTGGGGGACGGCCCCGGCCCCCTGGATGGCTTGCTGATTCCGGGTGCTCTGTTGTATCTATTCATTCTGTTGTGCTTGAACCGCATTAATTTGATCCGGAGTGATGGTAACCTCTTGAGTTGGCTGCTGGGTTCTTAGGGTATTATTCGGCTTGCCTTCTCCCCCATTAGAACTGTTCCTGAGGAAAGTGATAGACCCATCTTTTATACTCCTATGCATGCGTTCAAACAGTTGAGGGAATTTTTGGAAATCTCTTAGCCCCATCGCTTGCTTGATGGGCCCATGCTGGTTATCGATAACCATTTGTACTGCATCTTCCTCTTTTATGTTCCATTTTTCTTTAGCTGCTAAATTCCTCCATTGGTTAACAAAGGTAATGAATTCAAAATCGGGCTGCATTTTTTCATTCACCAGATCACAGAGATTGGGGGATGTTCCACCTAGTGCAACTACTGGCCGGTGAATCTGTCAATCACATCGTCAAAACTACGTAGAGCATCAAGGGGGAGAGATGAGTTCCACTTGAGTGTTTCCCCTTCTAATGACTTCTGATAAAGGTGGATAAATAACCCAGACTGGGAATCAAGGCCACGACAATCCCCACAGAAGGATATAAAGTGATGATATGGGTCGCCGACCCCATTGTATTTAGTAAACTTCGGTATCTTTAACCCTTCCGGCAGAGCTACATCGAGATGTCGGCAAAATCCTTGAATCTCAGTTTCCTCCCGTATTGGTCTGCTCTACTGCAGCTTGTATCATTGCCTCAATCTCCATCTTTCCGAGAGGCTTCTCCATGGGGACCACAGAGCTATCATAGTATAACTCTTCAATAGGAGATTCATAAGCGAATCGCTTTCGAGATTTCCCATTCATGAAATAAGGTGTAGGAGTTCTTTGCATCCGTAGAGGAGGCTCATCCATGATTGGTAATCGGAATTTGGGTACTTGACTGGATGCCCCACCATGCTTGCTTCATTGCATTCATGAATTCTTTGTTTGATTCTTTGGGCTTCTTCCGATCCTCTTGACATCATTTCCCTCTACTCCAAGTATTCCGAAGTATGTTCCTCCTTTCGTGGTTCTTCAGGTGCATTATTCACCGAGCTTGAGGGCAATGCACCTTCCCCATTGATCACCATGACTTGTCCTATCGCTTCGGGGATTTTTAGAAAATCCCCTCTTAGTTTTGATTAGGTTCTAAAAGGTTCTTCTTCCTCTTCCGCTTTTCCCCATCTTACTAATCATAATGAAGGGGCAGGAAATCGATCAAAGGTATTCCCAAGTCGGAATTCTGGAAAACACCCAGAAGTATCCATTCTTAGCACAAAGAAACCACCGGCTTTTAGAGAATATTTCCTCTTCCATTATGCACGATTTACTGGGGTTGTCTTCCTTTCTTGGGAGTTAAGCGATGATTTGGGTAAGCTTCCTAAGGGTATGGCTTCTCAGGGGTGACTAAGGACACACCCAACCAAATGATCGGTAAAACGGGTCTCCTTTGGTACAATCTCCTCCGCCGGGTCTATCTCGTACGGTTGTTTTCAACAAGTAGTGCAATCAAAAAGCATTCTATGAACGAATTCGTTCATAGATAGAGTACAATAGAAAGAAATGGGAGTAAGCCTTTGGGTTCTTATTACTTAGTTCCTATCTATATTTATCTAAATAAATAGACCCTCTTTGAAGCGGAGAAAGATCAGTCCAGTATTTTGAACTAGATTCGGAAAATTCACATACATAAAGGGTTAGGCTTGAGTCTACTTTCAATTAGAGTTTAGATTACAAAAGTCGAGTAGAAAGAATACTCACTACTCAATTCGAAGGCGACACCCCTTGCTGCCTTTACGAAGATTTCCCTTCTTTGCTTCTTTTGTTGGAAATAGGACCGGACGAGGTATAATCCGGTTGTAAAGAAAGAAACCGCCAGAGTGGGGGATTTTCCTGTCCTCCTCACTGACCACAAAGAATATGGATTTGTCTCTAATCAGGCCAGTAGAGAGGACACCAAATGCCTAAACAGGACAAAAACCTACTATATGCTTAACACAAACTTTCTGGTCCTCCCTCTAGCACACGGGGATCGGCCCTACGCACCGGGGACAAAGCGTAGAGGTAACTTTAGCTTGTTGTACCGGAGTGGTTCATCGTCAAAAGAACAACAATGGGTTGTAGCATTTCCTATTCATTTGTCTAGGGGATGTAAAAGAGGTCTTTCTCATCTTGTAGAGAGATTTTGAAAGAATCGCTTCTTAGCGGCACCCGCTAGTTCGGAGGGATGTTTGAATCATCCTAAGGGACTACTAATATGGATTCCCTTGCCATGTATTAGTTTCCACAGGTTGGCTTCCTTCAATGAGAGAACCCTCTGGATCCATTCATATACAACCATTCATATACAACAAATAGAATCCAATGATGGTGGAAGGTGTCGAAGGGGTGAATCCCATAATGGAATCGAATGCAAGGCGCCAAAAAAGCGCTAAGAGCGAGTCAAGCCGCCCTCTTTTAGACTCTATTTCGTCGTGTTGACTTGCAAGGTTTCAATATGTCGATGAGCCCGGAATGGGATTTTCTTTTTATAGATGAATTTCCCCACCCACCCCCTATTCTTGTAGTAATTGGAGTTAGAGCTTGGGACTTTCCCACTAAACAAGGGTTCTCCGCCTCTTACTAATAGGACAGGACAATAGAATCAAGGCGCCCAAGGACAGAGGACTAGGCAGTTGATATCGATCGAAATTCCAGATTCTGATCTCTGAACTTAAAGCTTCAAGTTCAAGTAAAAAAAAGTTAGACAATTGAATGAGATGGTATGGGACTGCTTTCGAATTCCCGGGAATAAGCCCTGCTAGTCTGGCTCCGAAGCTTTCTAAGACTCCCTTGAGTTCCTAAGGTAGCCACTACTTTAGTAAACACTGGTTCTTTCTCCCTTAGCTCCGCACTCTTACAACCAAGCACCGGAACCAGAAAACAATCAATTGGCTCATCAATGGCTAAGTAAATGGCGCTCGAACCCTCCATCCTGTATTTATTTTCTAGTCCCTCGATATCTGACCCGTCAACCTTCCTATCTCCCCTGTCTATTCCATCAGGTTATTTCACTCCGTCTCTGTCCGGTTATTTCAGTCAGTCGGGCTCTCTGACTGGAATTGGGGTTTATTGGTTTGTATTAGTATAAGTTTCCATCGTAGTCTGTATCTTAAGGTCCCAGCTCTAGAACATCTCAAGATATAGCCTCCTGGATCTTCTTTGCTGGTTCTCCCCGCCTCCGCTACCACGGTATTAGGATGGAAGATTTTATCCACTCACTCGACTGAAAGGCGTATGAAAGCTCCACCCCTTAATACGTATATAATAAGCTTCATAGAGCTGGTGCCCTACCCTGCTGGCTCGCAACCATTCATTCTGTTGTTTCGCTACATCTTTTTTCCATGAGAGTGTAGCTTTTAATGGCTTTGACCTTCAACTTCTTCCAACTCACCTTCGATAGACCAACTTTCTTGCTTGAAGCGGGTCGAATGTAGTTGATTGTTTTCTTCTTAGCAGTGTATTAAGACGATTGTTTCAATCATTGAGTGATTGGTTGTGTGTGGGGGGGGGGGGTATAGTGCACGATCGAATCTTTGATCTTCCCTGAAGCCTTTACTGCTATCTCACGAATTGGATTCGAACCAATATCAACCCTTTAGTCCCTCTCGGTCACTTTTCTGACAGTAAGGTCAGTTAAGAAGATTCAATTTCTGGAAAACATATTTATACCCGAATTCCACCATGAAAAGAAAAAAGGAACCCTCAAAATACATGATTAGGACTAGATTCGGTAAGTCTTCTGCGTCTGTAGCCCTATATTTCTTCCTAATCCTATGATTCAAAAGAATTCATTCCGGGCGCAATCTCCTGCCTTAGTCTGGTATGAGAAGTTCAGTGTGTCTTCGGTTCGGATAGACTGAAGAAAGTACACCCCTTATAAGTAGTGAAGAAACAAAGCTTAGGAGAGCTCCCAGTCAATGAAGGAGGTAAGGCTCGGGATCCCCTCATAGGCTGAGGCAGGGTTTATTCTATAAATCAAATCTTCAAGGCTGATTGCATCTTTTCTCCAGTCTTTTCTTTCTATTATCCCGTCTATCTGGATGAGTATGCCCCCCATACAGACATAGAGATCTTTCTAGTTAAGAATGAGTGCTTCTATCGGCTTTTCTAAGTTCCGTTTGTGGACTCTCTTTGACTGTCTATTTCGTTACCCGACCAATTGACTCCCGCTCCTACTATCCCTGCTTCTATCCTCGCGGAATCTCGATATCGATCTCAATCAACAGGCTCTAGTTCAACTGTCTCCACCTCCACTACCTAAACTCAATCAAATACAATTGTGGG
This sequence comes from Viscum album, assembly GCA_963277665.1. NCBI lineage: Eukaryota > Viridiplantae > Streptophyta > Magnoliopsida > Santalales > Viscaceae > Viscum > Viscum album. The sequence continues at coordinate 1,314,298,474 of OY728139.1, forward strand.
TGATACTTCAAGCGGGACTGGGCCTTACGTGCCACACCAGCCCTCCACCTTTACCTATGCCTTCGCATCTGATGTTTTTTATGGTCAACCCCCCCCCCCCCCCTCCTTCCATTCTTTCCTCCCTCAAGGCCTAAACCTCGGCTATTCCTATTAGCAGGTTTACAAAGTCCCCAACTGATTGTTTAGCATAAAGTCTTGCTACCAGAATGGGTCTTTCTTCTTCCTCCTAGTCCTATTAGCAACCTCTTTGTCACCAACCTCTTTTCGAACAACCCCTTATTGTCAAACCTGTTAGCTCGGTTCGGTATGGAATTATGAAACTGCTTCCCTCCATTCCCAGGGAGAAGTTCGTCCTGCGCCTCCAGGAACTGCAATTGAGTTTTCATTGTCTATTTCCAATTGATCTGAAATCTCATTCTAATTCTTATTTTGTTTCATCCGATTGATCAGACAAGCTGGTTGAAGAATTTATCCCACCCAGATGGAGAGACCAATGCTCGAACTCAACTGCTTGATTCCAAAACCAAAGACCTTCCTCTGGGTTGATCTTTAAAGTAGCTCCAACTAATCACTGAACTATTGGCAGAACGCCTACTTCAATTCACTGAGTTCGCTCTATCAGCTGCATCGGATGAGTCCGACAGCAAGCCTTCTTTATCTACTAGACCATTTGGAAAAGCAAAAGCCAAAAAGACCTGTTTTCTCAACCCTGATCGTGATGATCTCAGTCCGCCCAAGGGTGAAAAAGTTGGTGAACCTTCCTTGCCCACGGGGCTGTCTTTCTTCAATTAAATATGGAGGATCCCTTTAGTTCCCAGGTCTACCCTTTCTAGGGGATCGTATCCTGGTATACGGATGTGTCAATGTAAAAAAAGGGTTCCGAACCTGGTTGTGTAGCTTAGCCTGGTCGCCTTTGTTAACATTTAGTAATAGGTCTTTCTCTTTCCGGTTGTTTTCATGTATCAAATCCAATGTAGTTTTCTTTCTATAAGTATGAATTTGATTTCGAAATCTGAAATCGAACTAGTACTAACAGCGGGAAGATCAAACTTCTTTTAGCTCATATTCAAGCTCAGAGGGGTACAACCAATTAGGATAGACAACAGATTTGGTAATAGAATCGGGTGTGGACATAGCAAACCTCCTACTATAAATAAGAGAGATGCCCTTAGAACAGGCTTGAGGGAAGTTCCTTTTTCGAGATAGAAGACTAATAAAGGTATAACTGCCCCCTTCCTGCCTGGAAGAAAGTAGATCATGGGTTGAAACTGACTCAAGGAAAGGGAACCAAGAAAAGAACGAGCCGGATAAATGGGGACTTCTACTCACTGGAGTAATTCCCAATCATAGATAGAGGAAAGGTTGAATGATGCCCCCTTCCTCTGACTCCGAATAATTCTTTCAACCTTCGGCCAGGCGCCTAACTAACCTAACTAAGAGGAAGCTAACATCTTACCGAAATTGGATTTCCTTTTCGTGCCATATGCGCTTAGACTTTCTTTTTTGCCCCTCTTCCCGGTCTTCTTGAAAGTATTCGTTTCCGTGTAGAAGCAAACTCTTAAAATTGTTGACCAACCCGGTTCAGAACGAGCGTAGAATTAAATAACCTCTTAAAATCAGGATATCATCCCGATCTGCAGGCTTGCATAAATCAATATATATTGATTTATGATATTTATTATATTTATATATAATAATAAGTTTTATATCGTATCGGAGAGCCACCTGCTCATCTGCAATGACGACATCATCACCCAGAATGGCATAGCGCCTGAAAGGTCTTTTCCTCTCAGGGTAGCACATTTCCACTGCCAACCAAAGAATATAATGGTGTGACAATGCGAACAAAGTTCGTTTAGAGAATAGAATAATAGGTGAAAACACTCTATCTTGTATGGAATGTATTTTATTAACATTCCATTCAAAAGCAGCGATCTCATGATTCAAATTTGAAAAGATATTGATAGGATCATGAGCACCGAGCATGGGTAGATCGAGTTTCTCTCGGGTGGTCCGAGACCAACCTTTAAGAAACTGACAACCATCCATTGGAGTGCTTTTCCAAGTAGGTTCCCAACGTCACCCTTTCTCATGGGGAATTTGGGAAATCCAAGGTCCCTAACCTTCTCTTTCATTAGGGATAACACCTCCTTTAAACTGTCCACATCCTTTAAGGGAGTTTCGATTGACTCAAACGTTACTTTGCTTACAGGCTTAGCAAGTTTGATCCACCGAGACAACCCGGATAAATAAAGCTGGACAAGTTTATCGGCTCGATCATCCCTTCGCCGAATCACATGTCTGTGATACGCTGGAATGATCCGAGGTATACCAGATCATGTGAGACTGACCATCATCAGAAGGGCCTCTGACTAAGATCATTTCCTACCACACACTATATAGTCAAGGAGTAGCTTTCCCCAGCGGAGGAGGTGAAGGGAGGGAATTCAAGGGGAGTCATGGCAGTCAATCTTCTTTGCCCTGAAGGCGTCAGGAGAGGTCAAGGCATGACATGAAATTGGGTTTCACACGAGATGGAATCAAACAATGTCATTCCGGGTGCGGTCTACGAGTCAGCAAAGTAAAAAAGCTTTTGAGGATAAAATCCTCTTTTAAAGAAAAAATAGTCAAATCTTTATGTTACAACAGGTGCCCCATGGATCATAATTCCGCCGAAGTACCTTCAGAGGTGTTACCAGACCTACTAGCCACTCTTACATCGTGGAGCTACATAATGGTTCACTCCACCCCCATTCATTCAGCTTCGGGGGTGGCTGAGAGAGACTGAGATTGGGACAAGCATCTCGGAAACTCCATCTCTCTTTGGTTCTGCTTTTGCTGCAGGATCCTTTATCTAATCAAATCTTGACTCTTCGGCAGAGGAGGTGTTGAAAGACTGGAAATGAGACCGTTTGAGTCAAATGTCGATTTCGACACTCGCTTAGAGAATTCAAGAATGAAGAAAGCAATAAATAGCCCCGCTAAACAAAGCATTTACCAGCAGTGTCATCGGTGCTTTAGTAACCAAATCTTTCCTAGCTAGAGTGGGAGGATAAAGTCAAAAATACCCTTGAAAAGGGCTTATGAGCAAATCAATCAACACTACTGTGACTATTCCCCGACATAAAACTAGGCCAAACAAGGAAAAAAAGCACAAGGACTTGAGGGCCTTTCAAGCAACCTGTCACCGGACTTGTCTATGCGGTCGTATCCCTCACGAGCCTTCACTGCCCACTCCTTATGGAACTCAGAAAAAAAGGTCAGACACATCATCTTCTGCAATCAGTCATCTGGATGGCACTCCATTTCGCCAAGGTGGTTGTGACTCGTACAGCAATCGAAGCTTGAGTGGGTTAACAATGCGCGAGTTATCACCCTTCATCACCATCAGGTGTGAAAGAGAGGGAGAAAGCATTTTACAGATCCATTATAGGAGAGTGAGAGGATGCAGAACAGCAAGATGTGGGAAGGTCATGTACAGCAGGGGTGGAATACTTTATTGCTACAGCTTCAGTAGGCTTCGGCGGTGATGTTCCCATCGGCCGGTTAGACTTTTGAACTGAGCCGAGTGGTTTTGGCTTGAAATCACCATGGTTTTCAACTTTAGCCAAGCTCTCAATAGGATAACTCAATCTGATTCCAACATTCTGTAGGGAATCCGAGAATTTGGGCTAAGCAGTTGAAGATTCCGGAATTCATAGTCGAATAGGGATTGGAAAGCTATCCATTTATAGGCCTCTAACCAGTAATATCCTCTTTTCTCATCAGCATTTAGGTAGCTAAAGGATGGAAACCCTGACTCCAGTTCGATCAAACATGGTCTTGGTCCGGGCATACGAAAGGATGGGAACGAGACCGAAACTCCAGTTCAGTATCTCGGGGGTCTTGGTTGGTCAGGTAGTCCTCCCTCTGACTGAGACGTTGGTCCGGCATTAAAAAAAGGTTGCAGTCAACTTAGTCCCGTGGATTCTGACACAGGTCCGAGTTTGGGGTTCAGTCGAGAGGTTCCCCTATCCCTATCAGTCGAGCCGAGCTACCTCTCTCCTTTGACCGTCACATGGGTCCGATAAAAGTAAGGATAATGCAACTAGCAAGGATTCATCATATAATGTTGTCACACTTGGTCAATTCGAACCAGACAATCATGGAGGGAGCCAATCAAGTTACATCCAAACCGAATAAGAGCCGCTGAATGGTACAACCAGCGAGTAAGAAATACTACGTAGTGGTTGAAAAAGTACTCTACCATATGAGTACTTTTCTCTCACTCCTTCGAGAAAGGTAGTACTAGGTGAGATATCTTCTCTGTCGTCTTATCGACCCACCCTTCTAGTCGATTAACCTTTGTCACCTTTATGAGCTAGGGTGCTCTTCAGGAATCAAAACCAAACCTCGGTCTTTGGATTCAACAGCCTTTGGTTCATTTCAGTAGCCCGAATGAGAGTCGACTTATTTCTGTTTAGGATACTAAACCTTACTTCTCACCCGGTAAGGTGGTCCACCCACACTTGAGTGAGCTATCAGGCTCCACACATTCGTCGGCCAACCACTTCGTTCGGAAACTCAATCAAAAGGCGAACATTCTCTGGCTTCATTGAATGTCTCACTTTTGAAAGCGAGTGAGAGGACAGCAAGTGAGGAAAAATGAAGGAATTCGAGCTAGTCAATCAACACTTGCCTTTCCGCTCTTTCTCCGGAAGCTCCATTAGTGACGATTTTTTTCTTTCTAGATGTGGCCTTAGTCTTTGTATTCTATCCTTTGTTTTTCACCCGAACTCTTGCAAAATCAGGCCTAGACCAAAGACCTCAAAGGTGTGGAAGGCGAACCCACCTTTAGTCGATGTTCCACATTCTCCTTCCCTTTTCCGTGCTTCTGCTCTTTATGGAAGATAGAGTGGAGTGGTGCGTCCTTTTCTTCATTCAAATCGCAGGTCAAAACAAGCTACGATAGGCTCTAATCCAACCAAAAAAAGGAAATCCGACTTGGTATCCTATCGTCGTTTTGCTTTGGTTTGAGGATGAAAAATCATCTTTATTTGGCTTAGCCAATGAGGCTCTTACTGATCCCACTTTTTTCTTCCTCTGTACCAGCCCCCCAACTTCTTTTTAAGAGACTCGGTTGTCTATGTCAATAAGCAGGATCCCTTAAGGTGACTACTAGCTTGATAAGGAAAGTGAGTTGGCTTGCCCGGTAGGTTTTAGAATTCCTTTACTAGATTTTAAAACCTAGGATTTATTAATGAAATGAAATTCAGGACTGGTCCCAGTGCTTTCTGAATCCTCTATGTGATCTTCCCTCTGGAGATGGAGCTAGTAGGCAGATCCCGGCACCGTCTGTAGGACGAGCTTCTAGTAGCATGATATTTCATGCAAGAACTAGCTCTGACTTTGGGCGGGGCCCATACTAGTAAGAGAATCTCTTCTTTAATATCTTTAATAGAAGGCCTTTACCCCTCCTGATCCAAGCTGAGCTAACAAGTCATGCATTCCTTGCCCAATAGAGGGCACCTCCCTGGATAGCCCGATCAGGATGATAAAAGGTTTATTGTTTCTTAATGGCAGGCCAAGCAGCCAAGTCCTGTGATTTCAGAATCCTTTATTTTAGGAATTTCCACATGCAAGAACTTCAACTCTCATTGATTGAGGTGCCCTCACTAACTCCGAGACAGGAAACCGTGTCTATCCTGCCATTACATCGAGGTGAGCCCACCAGTTGCTAGTCTGAGTCTCTGTGCATTTTTCTAGTACCAGAATCAGACGATTCTAATCAGACGAAACTATGGATTTTTTTCGATGTTCACGAATCGTCTTCCTGTGTGGAACGCCCTTTGACACAAATCTTTCAAGTCTGAACCCCAATATGGGTAATTTCTTATATAGATAGATCTGCCCTTTAGTGATAACATCGCCTCTCTTCTTTTATCCTGATCTGTCTTTCCTGGGTATATGTTGTTCATTTTTCGGGTATCTGAATCATACGATTATGAATTCTACGTGTAAGAAGTTCGTCTGGCCTTCCTTTGGGGTACAATCAATGTTGATGTTGATTAGAGGCCTTCTCCCGCTTCTGGAGAATTCGAATGTTGGGATGACGATACTGGTACAAACAATAGATTAGAAGCCTTTTCCCACTGGGAGGTTCAATAAGTAGTGGGTTTCCGAAACCCTATATTTTATGGCTTGACTTTCGAACTGGATTCCATAGTGGAAGGGGGGGCTCTCAGAGCAGATTCCGGTTTTTGAATTAGTGAATACTTAGCCAGGAAAGCCATATCCAGATAAAAGGGGTGGTGTCCCCTGTTTAGAAAGGTTTTGATTCTGGGATCCTATTTGAATGGTAGACAATCAGTTCAGTAAGACAATCAGGCTGACGTTCTTCCTCTAATCGGGATTCGAGGGAACCTAGGCACACTAGAGCTATAAGGAAAGAAAAGAATTCTGAAACCTTTCTGCCACAAGTCCAAAATCTCTTTCCTCTCCCAGTGGTCGAGCATATAAATCACCTCACCCGATCTGTCAACGGGAGTTTCATGAGCAAGATACCTTAAGTCAGTAGCTAATTGAATAGTGCTGCTAGGGGAGCGAGTCTCAGCAAGCCGGAACGATAAGCCACAAAGAGAATGAATAGAGAAAATACCTCTTTCTTTCCGCTTAGCAATCTCGCCATCCGTGAAGCGATTTCCCTCCACGAATAGAAGGAAAACCCCTTGACGAATCGCACGATGAATTGAAGGAAACTAAGGAATGACTGAATCCAATAGGGTTTTTCTTTGGGTTTATGATTGGAGTCTCACAGGAGGGACTGTAACCCCCTCTATCATCGTATGAGGGGACGAGCAGTTTGAGCTTCCTCTCATTGCCTTATCGAAACATAGGGACTCATTCTGAACCTTGTCTTATCTGAATCCAATCAGGGACAAAGTGAGGGGCTAGGACGGAAAAGAAGTTCGTGCTTTCTCTCTCTTAGGTCGCCTACGCTCGGCATTTACGTCTTGAGTGGTCTCCTGGGTTGGAAGCTCTCTTGTGCTCTGTGGGCCACAAAGGTGTTCTAACCTTTGATTTTGCTTTTGATCCACCGTAACGTAAGAAGTCGGTATTATGAATGAAATTGACATAAAGGAGTGGAAAAAGTTGGGACTTTCCTGTTTTATGGGCTCACTTTCCTTGGGTTCCCATGGTCTCATTCATATCCGGGTTGCCTCGTCAGCTGCGGGCGCCGGTAAAGAAAGTTTGTTTATTATAGGCATTCTACATGAAGCAAGTTTGATACCCTATCACGACTGGGCGATGTCTGTATTGCGTCTCCTTGATTGTGATGGGACTTGACTGAACTTATCACCAAAGAAAGAAATGAGGAAGGTCAGAGGGTTTCAGTGTTTTTTCTCTTATAGTTTTTCATTTTTATTGAAAGTTTCGTCCCTTAGTTAGAATGTCCAAGATTGGTCATTTACCAGATGACGGCCTCATTCTTTGGCGATAGCCTTGCATCAGTTGGTTGTGCTTCACTCTATCCTTGGGCAAAATCAAGTGCTTTCTCACCAGCCGACCATTCACTATTCACTAAGCGGGACAAACGGATTCTCTTGACTTCCGGTCAACCATTCGATTAGGTTACCATGCCTCGTGGCCACTCTTTATCCTATCTCATCATTGGATGGTGTGGTGTGGGTTACAGCGGATAGACTTTACCCAAATGAATGAGGTATTTAAAGCCTATGCTCTTATTCTCGGTAACGAGATCGTCATGGCAGATAGTAGGGTCGATGAAGAGTCTCAGGGGATCCTATCCGACTTAGATATCCAAGTTTCCAAATCGAAATAATTGCTATCTAAATCTTAAGCTTTTTCATTTGCCAAGAGGTACTAAGTGAGGGACCGTAGACGCCTCTCCGTTGTCTATTCTATGGCCGCCGCCTGACTCTGTCGTACAACAACTGACGGTATCTCCACCATTCATTCGCAGAAGCGTCAATATTATAAAAAATAGAAAGATGCTTCTGTATTTGGGAGGAGCAGGCTTTCGACTTCTTGGCCGTCCTAAGGCCTCGCTCAAGGGCAGACGGAACTACCTTATTCAGATCTTATAGACTGAACTATCTTATTAAGAGAGTCAAAACTCTTTTATTAAGATCTTATGGTATGGGGTCGACTCATTACTTTGATGACGCGACCAGACCTTTCCGATCGACTAGCCTTCGAGTTCTGCTTGGGTGGCTAGAAAGCACTCAACCCCCGTATGGGAAGGGAAGACTAGTGGATTGGCTCAGGGGGCAAGTTCAGCCGAAGGATCTCCTGCTTCCACTGAAGTGAGGTGATTATGGTACGAGCTTATTCTCTGAGGATCACGAGCTACTCCTAGTGATCACTATCATCCAATGGAAGACTCATCCAGTGGCTCGAGTGGGTGAGCTGCTATTCGAAAGGTAGCTTTGGGTCCTTCTGTCTCAATCTATGCCCTTCTTTCCTTTTTTCCTTTTGGCTCGCTATAAGGGTTTCGGGGCACTTTTCCTCCCTGATTCCTATTGACTCGATCCATTGCTCCCTCGTTTGTGCTCCCGTATTTCTCACTGCCTTCTCTTTCTGTCTACTTCCAGAGGTGCTGGTTCAAATCCAGTTCGTGACATGGTCATCTCGATGAGAATCATCCACCTGAGCTCTTGACTGACGCTTTTTCGCTCGGGAGCCGGGCCTCTTTAGATACCACCTTCCCCATCGATCTGCCCAACCATCCTTCCTTAATATTATCCATCTATGAAAAGGAGTAATGATCTAGGGTAGCCCTGAACGAGTCAGTGAGACCATCACAGGAAGTAGATCATGTTTTTGAGGCACACCTCCATACTGTTGTTGGAGGCACACCCCACACTGCTTTAAAAAAAAGCGCAGTGAACAGAATGCCCGATGAACGCTTTCATCTCAACACCGACTTTGAAAATAGGTCAGCCGCAACGCTAGTCTCCACTGATAGACGACCGAAGATGACTAAAACGACCCTTCAAAGGAGTTCTTTTAGCCGCTTTCAAACCATGAAACTATAGGCACCCTTTCTAATGCGCTGGTCAACATATTATTCATGATAATGTTACTACACAAGAAAAAGAGATAATGCTTTAGATTCAACTCTCCTAAATGATCATCTCAGGATGACTGAGGGATGGCGTCCGACTTCTCACATCAGACATCTCCTACATCCATCAGCATTGGAAGGCCAACACCGACAGAGGCTCTTTCGAAATGATTCTCGGGAAAAATTCTCAATATTCGGGGGAAGGATTCCCGATCCCATAGAAAAGGAATGCCTCTATTTATGTTATTCATTGAATGCCTTTATTTGTGCTTTTAGGCAGGAAAATCTAACTAGCCTACTCTATTGAACTACATGCCTAGCATAGGATAAATCCGCGAAGGATAATGAATCCTCCGATCAAATATCCTACTATCCTACGATTGAATCAAAGCAAGGTGGATAGAACAAAGAAGGCTTTCATGGCACTACGGAAGACTCAAAGCCAGATGGTCAATCTCTCTCTTCTAGGATGGAGGCTTGAAGTCTTAGATGAGATTTCCAAATTGACTATCTTCATCCCGAATTCATGGTTCAAAAGAAAGGGCCTTCTTGACGCTTCTAGGACGGCTTTCCTAGGATCAGGCCTATTTTGGGCCTAAGTAAGGTGAATGTTCTTTCTCAAAGAACTACTATTCTGAGTTTCAATGTCCATTGATTCAATGTATGATTGAATGATCATCGATTTCCTTGTCCATCCCTTTCTTGCCTCAAAATAGCGTCTGTAAGTGAACTAAATGGAAACCCCCTCCAGGGTTCCTACTCCCTTTTAGGGCTTGGTCTCAACTTCTCGGTAAGGGAACCTCCACCGACTTCGAAGCCAACCTCTTTCTCAAACCGGTTGTGTTCACTCCTGTAGTCTCTACTCTACTATATATATTCTTTCAGTGGGGCAGCTTGAAGGAAGGCTAAAAGGGAGTCCTGTTTAGCCAAGTAGCTGCTAAGAAAGCAATCAGTTCGCTTTTTGGCTGTTCTACGCTAGGATGGAACTTTTCTGTTGACCTAACGTTCCAGTGAGAGGACCTACTCAAAGGAAGGACAAAGAAGGGGGTTGGGGTGCTTCTATCTCATCTCTAATCCGGGTCTGACCCCTGCTGCTACGGATGCACGGAACTCACCTAAAAATCCAAACCTGCGTGCAGTCAAACTGCTTGATTCAACTTGGCAAAGACAAAGCATGACCTCTAGAACCAAATCGTTCTTGTCTCTGGATTGCCTCAACTCGAAGCATGAGACTTGTAACCCATCTTAACCAACTCGGCTGGCACTGGAACTGTGTTTTCGACTCTACAAGGGCACTGCTCTTACCGCACTTCTCGAGAACATCGATGCGAAACCTTCTTGAGTCAAAAGGAACTCAGAATTGGCTAGTATTGGCCTTTCTTCCTCGCCTAAAAACCCAAACTCGTAACCCAGCCACTCATCTTGACAAGCGAATCGTTATCCTTCATCGGAGAATGCGAGATGATCGCTCCCACTGATTTGAGTATTCCCGCCAAGACTCATAGACAAGTAGGTCAAGAACACGAAGTCAGAACTTTCAGAACTTCCAGGACTTTTATTATATACATCTATAGGCAAACTTGCCAAACAGATCAATGACTCCAGCTCCAAGATTGTGAAGTTGCTACACTCATCAAAGATTTCGAAACTCGCCTCAAAACCTGTGTGGTAGCATTACCAGTGCAAGGCCTTTTCTCCTCTTTGGTTGCGGTCCTTAGCTGGATTAGTGGGTGGAATCGAAGTGTAAATAAGAGTGTTCTACTCCGAATCAGGTGGCCTTGGGAGCTCTTTAGTTAGGTAACACAAGGAAAAAGTTGTTTCATCAGGATCCGGTCCCTTCCACCGATGGTGGAGTAAGCTTCCTCTGTCCTCTCTCTTCCAGTCGATCTTCCACTTGTGCTTCCCTCTTAGGTCAAAAGAAAGATACTGCTTTCCTCACCACTAAGTACTCCGAACAGGTCCCTACAAAGCCTTATACTGGGCTTGTTCCCTGTTTTTATTGATACCACTTTTTGAATCAATCCACCACTTCTCTAGCTATCCTTCTGCTTTCTCTTGTGTTGGCCAGCCTTCTGAAGCTCTTTTTGAACTACCGTCTGACATTGACTGCTGTGAAAGATCAAGAAATGGCTTGACCGATGGGTGCTCCCTGCCCAACTGAGACTTTCCTTATGACTCCGACTGTGGTCTACCTGAGATTAGACCTATTATCCTCCTGCTGCTCAAACAGCGCGGTCTGACCTGACTTTGACCGCTTTCTAATCGCTGGTCAATGAAAACCCTGGATCCTTAGGGTTGGTGTGGCCTTTACTGGTTGCCCCATAGGGACTCATCCTTGATCTTTGCTTTATTATTGGATGGGGAAGAATCAGGTTAGACTGTCTCTAGGCAGCGACACCTACGATTAAGGTATTTGAGTTTGGGAGCATACAAGATGAAAAGAGATTCATTTTGTAATATTATCAAATCGGTGTTAAAACAGTCGCTTTTTCAGACCAAAAATCAGCGCTTTAATGCGTGGACCGTAAGCCCCTTCATATTCTGTATCCTACTGCTTCTTTTCTTGCTTTTCTCAATCAATCATTCCTGTTCTTAGCAAAGAGGTAGTAGAATTTGGGGAATTTCATAATTTTCGGGATAAGCCGGCACAGCTCTTATTTGCTGTCTCTATGTGGTAGGGTCTGGTCAACTGCCCGACCACCTCTTTAGCTCATCTCTTGTCAACGCTAGAAGTTTTTAATAAATGATGAAATTCCTAAATCGCGAAGTGAAGCTATCAAACAAAGTCAGTCCCTAACGAAAGGCTTTCATAGGTCTGTTCCCTCGAGGCTTGGGGAATTTGGAATTGGAGGATCGGATGCTGGTATGAAGACTGGGGTCTTGTTTGGGCAGCCAGCCAAGTTGTTACCTTGATAGGTCGGAAGAGAGAAAGGCTTTTGACGGACTTGATGAAAAGGAATTGGACGAAGTGGGAGATTTGACCTTTCCAGTTTCGGGATAGAAGTAGTCAGTCATCTTACTCGCCTCCGATGAATCATTCCTCGATACGGACCGATCCTTTCACTGAGACCAACAAATTGCTAGATTCAAAGGGAACCAGGGTCCAGACTAGAGAATACTCCTCTTCATATGATTCTTGAAAGTTGGATTCTTTTTTTGGTGGGAGAGTATACCTGATTTCATTCAAGGGGATCTCCTCAACAGCGTTAATCAGGTATCCCCGCCCGCGACGCTAGGTGTAGAAAATGCTGATCACGATGTTTGCCGCAATTCTAACGAAGTATTCTTTGATGCTCCCGAAGGAGAAAAAAGAAAGTGTTCCAAACTATCCCTTTTCTTTGGAGTGGTTATTTGTGCTACCCTAATTGGAAACTCAGAGATTGCTTCAAATTGAGAACTAGCTTCTAATGTATCCAGCCTAATGAAATAGGTAAAAAGGGAAACTTCCAAAACAACACTAACTATCAAGCCGATTGACTGACCGCCTCACCACTTTTACCTCTCGTAGAAAGTCTTCTGCTCGTTCTGATTCTCGTTACACTCGTTCCTTCCGGACATGCTTCTCTCAACTGGATTATAGAATAGAACTAGATTAGACTAGAATGGAGGAGTGAATACACGCTTAGACCTTGCGGCGAGCTTTTTGACTTTCCTGTTTGACTGCTTCACTCTTACACTTTTTGATTCACCTGCTAACCTTATTAATTCATTGAGGTAGGCTCCATAAGACATATAATAGATAGATGTTGGGTATAGTAGGATATCCATCTTATAAAGTAGATAGACTTCCTTTCACGCTAGTGCTCTTTCATTTACTGTGTAGGATTGAGCTTTCACTACTAGAATGAACCTGCCAACTCCGATTGCTTGTGCTTATGTACCACTTCCTAGTCCTCTTCCTTGATTTACAAGCCTAAAAGTGGTTTCACATCAAGGACTCTGTCCTCTTTGCTTCTTCTGGTAAAAAAGAGCATCCTCGAGACTGCCCATCTCACAGGATGATCAGCCATCCCATAGAAAACTACTATGTCTTCAAGGATTTGGTGGAAAAACAAGATCAGGGCCGCAGGCGCCTTTCCAAGAATGTCCTCTTGGGCAAAACCTCTGAGCACACTAACCTTGTCCCAGTGGCTCAGGGGAATTAATAGGTGTTTTGGGAGGCGCTTGATGAAGCGTCTGAAGCACTAAGGCCACCCGGCAGACCCGAGGGAGTCTGGCAGCTAGTTCTTTCCAAGAAATCCATGAACCTGCTTAAAGCTGTCAATAATCTGACTGGCATCCGATGGCGGAGATCCCCCATCCGGAAGAAAGCCCTTCGAAGCCCACTCAAAAGAAAAAGGGAAAGAAAAAGAAGAAAAAGTAGTAAACTCACTATCCTAACATTGGAGATCCAGAGGAAGAAGACTCTGATCTCAGTACTCTACTCTATATAGTGGACTCTATGGAAGAGTATGAACAAAAGACGAGAACTTCTCTAACCCTCCAAGAAGACCTGCCTGATAAGGTCTGAAACGGGGAGATAAATGAAGAAGTCTCTTCCTGAAAAAAGAGTCGATATGATACTTGAAGAATGGGGGAAGGAAGAAGACGAGGACACTCCCACAGCAACCTGCAGGTGTCTTTCCTGGTGAAAGTCCTAGAGATATGATCGCAGATATAGTAGCACCCACAACTAAATTCATTCCTTCATCTTCTTTTGGAATGAATCTCAGAAACCCGGAAATGGAAAAGATTGAGGAAGTCATGAATGTCGATGAGTCCTTGAACTTTGACATTCAAACTCCACCAGATGTTGAGATTCCTCAAGACATCACTAAGTCTCTTTTCCTTGGGGCTCTCCTAGTATAAGAAATAAGAAAAAGGCTTGGCAGAAAAAAGGCTTTTCCAAGGAGCAACCTCCTTATTAGGAGGTCTCCCTATTGATACTGAATCACTCTCAAACGGGGGGTGGAAATTTAAAGACTCATCCAATATTTTAACAAGAAGTACCACCAGTGTGACCAGTGTGATAGAATGCGATTCCGAGTGATAAGACGTAGGATAGAAGGTATAGGATGGAACTGAATCGAGCCTACGGGGAAGTTACTCCTTAGAATGCCAAACCAAATGAGAAGCAAGCAAGGCTTTCTTTTCTTGTAGTCGGGGAAATAATCTCGGGGTTGATGCTTTCATGGTTAAAGAATCTCTTTTAGCTAGGTCTAGGCCACCTGCCTGACTATCTATTGTCTCGGTCTACTACCTATATTATACCGAAACCCGGCAAAAGACGACAGAGGCATAAAGGAAGGTTGATGCAGAATCTGTGATGTTCTTTCTCTTCTTTATCTTGGAAGAAGAATGGTTGTTGTTGAATCAGTTTCAAGTGGTGGGATCATATTCATATATAATAGTGGAATCCCGTATCCTTAAAGGAGAGATCTCTCCCTCAAAGTAGAACGAGCATAATCGAAGACAGACGGTAGCGTATTCTAAGTAGTTGATCTCACATGCTATCTCTTAGTCTTCGTATGATCTCAAGGAGTCAATGCCCGGAACAGGATCTTAATGAAATATAAATCCCATTAGTGAAGTCACCCTCGGAGTTGAAAACGACTAAGCTTTTTGCCTTTACCTTGACACTAGTCTTAGCCTTTATCAGGGCACCTTGCCTTATTTGGCGTGAAGGGATACTCATAGTGGTGCGGTATCTGGGAACTCCCCTTTCGAAATGGGAAGAATAGCGTAGTAAACAGTGACCCTCGGGGAGCTGCTCTTGATGAAGAAGTTTAGTCCTCAAATCAGAAAATGTGATATTAGCATTCATGTTGGTGATGGTAGTGGTAAAGGATTCATACTCATAAGGAAGACCGGCTAGAGCATGAATGACCATGTCCTTGTTCAACACAGGAGCATTGATGGCTGCCAAAGCATCACAAATAGCCTTCAACTCATGAAGATAAGTGGCCATGGGTTTGGTCCCTTTTTGTAGATTCTGAAGATCAAACCGAAGTTGCATCTCTTGAGCAGCGGAAGCGCGAGCGGCTCAACCGCACATTCCCGAGGAGGCGCCCGCCTCCCCCCCCAGAAGTGGGAATTCCCCGGCTGGAACATCCGTTACTAGCCGATGAACCTCGGATGGGGGAACTATACCAGCACTTCATAGTAAATTCCTTTGGAAGAACATATAACCCCTCCACATTAGTGTAAGTCCTTGATTTCCAAATGCGAATTGAAAGGAGCATCGAAGTTGCATTAGTCCACGATGGGTTCGATCCCAATGATGTTCTAAACAAACGACATCAAATCAGAGGGATCGTCCTGTATCCCCGTGGAACTCCCCTTTCCCTCAGAACCTATGAGTCCTATTGTCGAAACATAGGGGAATATGGAACTAGGGAAATCCTTCCTTATCAGAGGGTTCTCCAAGCCCTTGCCAACTATGAGTTCTTCCTTCGCTGGATCCGCGATCATCCCAGATAAAAAATGAAAGAAGGTGAATTAGAACGTTTTCATGGTCCGTCGGTGCGCTCATTCCGAATGAATTTATACTGCCCAGAAGGGCACGAGAGAGAAAGGGATCCAATACCAAGACGACAAAGAACTCTCGCTTTATCTACGTGATTTATTGCAGAAGCGGGTAGGCCTTCTTCTCTAGAGGCAAGATAATACAAGACGAATCCATCCACTATATAGGAATAATACCTATTCCATTCAAAATAGATGTATTGTCCTATAAGAATCCCCTTGTCTACTTGTCTAGAAGTTCTGAAGCTCGTACTCGTCTCTCTTTCACCTCCTTTTTTAAATAGGCAACACGCGCACAAGCAAACAAAGGAACTGGGTCACGATGGTCAACGTTTTCCGCTTCAAATAGGGTCGGTCGTCCCATTTACCACAACTATCTGGTCTTTGATTTGGTTAAGTCAGTGATTGGAAATCAAAGCAAGGTCCGCAAAGTCAATGAAGTAGCGAGGTCAGTAGGTCAATCCGTTGGTCTAGGGATTGGTTGGAAAGCAGTTCATCGATATCTGGACCCTTCATGAATTGGTCTTCCTTAATAGGTCTCATGGGTCAGAGTACTTGAGCCTTGAAAAAGGATCTCAAATAGCCTTTATTTTTACAATAAAGAAAGGACTGGTACTGAACTAGTAGATACGGTTGAGTCAGTTGTTGATCCAGAAGCGGTAGAAGTGGTGGTAGTATACCTTCCATATCAAGAGTTAGAGACAAGTGATGGCTTTCCCTATACAATAGACCCAGTAGATCCAGTAGATTATGCTTGCGCTCATGATAGGGATTCAGTTTATGGCGTGAGGTTCAGTTCCTTATCTAGAAGCATACCTGGATATATACCCCATTTGGCTTCCATACCTATCTCCGCTAGAGCTAACAGCATATCAACCTATGAGTATTAGACCCATACCAAGATCCAGTAGTTTACTTTATTACAGATCTTTTTCCTTATCCTATTATCTGGGTTACTCACTGTAGAGAGCAAATTGAAGGCCAAACAATTTAGAGAAGGCTCAAGATCCATACCCGGGTGGGGAAAGGAAAGAAGAGTTTTCACGTTTCACCGTTCACTCATACAGAAAGAGATTAACTGATTTATACTAAGGGTGCCAAAGTTCCCTTGTAGTATTTTGAAAACTTCACCAATATTTAAGTCAGACTAGTAGGACCCTACAAACCAAAACTTTACGCACAATCAGTACTCTTTTATATAGTGAAAGACAAACGAAAGGCTGAAGGAAGATGGCGTTCTACCAGGTACTCTTCTATCACTATATATATAGAGTACCTATTATATTATACCGAGGTTAGTAGATCCCCGCATCACCGCTCGGGACAGGTACTCTTCCTATATAGTTTAGAGTAGAGTACTGATTGAAGTACGGCTTTTCACCACTCACAAAGAAGGGCATGTATGAGTGGCATCTGGGTATATCTGTACATGAAGGAGTTGACTTACAACTTTCAAAGATCAAAGACGTTGACCTAGGGTCTCAAACAGAGGTACTCGTCGATACAATAGGTTGATTGACGCTGGCCTAGACTATATAGAGTAGAGTACTGAATCCTTATCAGTATCTTCATTTTGAAGACAAGTCCATATCCATAATCGATAGTAGGATATTATAGAATATCTGACCACTATCGAGCTTGTACCAGTTCTCGTTGCCTAATGCGCTATCCCAACACCTGCGGTACCCTTTGGCTTCGATGGCCTAACAGTTTGGGAACAGTCACGTACTAGACACAATAGCAGAAGTTCAAGGGAAGAGGTGATCAGGTACTATTGGGGATCGGAGGGGGCAGCCAGGAAGCAGGGGGAGCACCATAGGTTGAAGTACCGCCACGGAACACGGGTCAACAGAGTCAACCCAGTACGGGAACTTTTTTCGAGCGTCAATGAGAGCAGAAACAATGGTGGCCAAGTGGGTGAAATGGTATGTGCTGTATCGGAGAGGTGGGACTACGTTATTGGAGTTGTGGCATGAACATCATCTGGGTGATTAGAGAAGGATGGTGCGCGGGTCGAATGGGAGCAACGGGCGGAGAAGGGCTCCGAGCATGGAACCATAGGATCTATTCAAGGAATGCCTTTGACCACTGAACCACCTGAGTTTTCGAACATAGTTTCTGCGCCGATACGCTAGCAGCTCGAATAGCAATCGACAACCGACCGTCCAATTCAAATAAGAGTTGTCCTGGGGAGACAATAGACATCGCTCCCTTCGGTACTCCATTGCCTCTGCCCATGCATACGTCTTGGGGTTTCCGGGTCAATGGAACCACTGCTCGCACTCGAGACCATCTCTTCGCCTTCGGGAAATAGTGGACGATCGAACTAGTAGCTGCTGCCAACGATCGAAATGATATCCGAGAAAAACCAGTACTAGTAGTACCATTTCTGCCATAAGCAAGTCGTGTTCCTTGGCGGGTGCTTGCCTTGTTCTTGGCCGTATAGCATTGCCGATATATAGTCGTAGTTGTTGGGATGGTCACTTGGTTGGCCATGACTATGACCTGGGTGGATGCTGGTTGAATGCAATCCACACTTTCACCCCAAGCATGCCGTATCGAGTCGCTACACCAACAGCAGCATAATCGACATTGGACTCGAGCAACCCTCTTGTTTGTTTTCCCACCATGAGGACTTCATTTCGAGCTATGGCTTCCCTGTGAAATCGACCAGCACACCAGAGACGGAGCCACTTGATCCTCTTCGGTGCATTCCTTCTCAAGAGAGAACAATAGATGCTAGTAGTGATAGAACGAATGGGTCGGTTTTGCTATCGCGGGAGAAGGGAGACGTCTTGAGAGATGAATGCTGCACTTTGATACGCCGATTATAGCTTGACCGAGTCCAGTAGTGAAATAGTAGATAGGGTTCTAGACACCAAGAACCTCGTATTCCAGTAGTGCCAAAACGAGTTCCAGTAGTGCAATCGTACCTTCAGGATGCTCGATAGCTGTTCGATTCCCGTCGTCAATCATTCCATCAAACCAACTCGGACAATGCATTGAACTAGCCATTCCTGAACCGTCTCCTTTGCCATGAGGTTCACTACCGTTTCCGTGTATACCAAACCCCGTGCTGTAGTGATGGGATCATCAAGGAGTGCTGCTCGAGTGACGGCTTGAGCTCCGAAGAAAGCATATGGGCTTTTTGTTCCCACTCGCTTGGAGTTGATTTAGCGGTTCTTCCACCCCCGGAGTAGTACCGCCCATTGAACCGATAGCGTGCATTCCACTCCAATGTTGATTCGATCCCGTATGCGTTTTGAGATGCCCTCTCTGCTTTCCAGTGCAATGGCCATTTCCAACATTGCAGCTAGGCCAGGTTCAAGGTGCGGTACCATCATAGCAGCTGGGGCGACATGAAACAAGTGGTTGATCTTATTCAATACGTACTTGAGGACCGAAGAACTGATTGACTCGAGCACTGCTGGGTTCCTCTGGGGGTAGGCTGCCCGATCACTGCCTGGTCTGTTCAACTGGATACCTGGGAGACAGAGCTGGACGATGGAAAACGATACGTTCCGCTACGTTTGAACCAACCCAATCGTAGTAGCGTTGAATTCTGACATCCTCCCTATCGGCTTGAGTTTTTCCATTTCTATCCCCCACCGAGTATCGTTTGAAATCCATCTATGCCCCCAGACCGAAGGCCCTTTCAACCAAAGGGTCGTTATAATATAGGTAGTAGTGTTGGCTCCCGAAGCGCTACCGTGTTTGATAGAACCATCATAGGAACAACGATATTTCCTTTCAACTGCAAAAGGTGGAGCGAGTCGTAGCAGTTTCCGGGGCAAAAGAAAATGAAGCAAGGTTATTTTGGGACATTGGAGTGGCATCGATCTAACTAGACGAGAGCTAAAACAGGTCCGTATCGAACCCACATAGGATATCCAATTCACATCTTGAAACACGGCATGCCCATAATAATAATAGATGCATTCGAAAACCTTGGCCATTCTTTTGACCCCTTCTCCTCGTGGCCAGGTATTATTCCTATATAGTTATAGGAAGATTACCTTTCGATAGCTGGTCGTTGCCCATGAACCGTCTTGCTGCTTCTTTGTCGTGCAAGAATGAATCAATTCACAAGGCGATCCGACCCAATTCAGCTGCCCCCGCCTATAAAACCCCCCATGACATTCCAAAGCATCACCACTCACGACTCACACTATTAGAAGAGTACTAAATGTCGAGCTATTCAACTACACCATATCAGAATGTATATATAGTCATCGAGAATCAGAAACAGTAAAGTCTCCGGGGCTCAATCGCTAAGGGGAGGGGGCCACACATGAAAGGGCGAATATGACCCTATCTAAATCCTAAATATAAGTAGTATATAGATGATTCAGTTAACCACCATACACTCAAGAACCATTGGGCAGTCTAGTTCGATCGAGTACCACAGTTCACAAGCCAGAGTACGCAGCAGGAAACCCCACCCCCTTTCTATATAGTCTATAGGGGTATCGCCCTGGATCGTCAACCCCCCTTCCTAGTATCATGGATGCCAGACTCGTCACACCAACCCCATTCCACAATGCCTGATTGGGTTTTCGGGCTCCCGATGATGACCACTATTAGAGTAGAGTACTGACAATGGTGAGCCCCCTGTGAAACGACCCCATATAGACGACGACTTTTTCGAAAGGCATCAGGGGTAGGTGTGTTCCTGGTCCCCCTTGGCTTATTGGATCTATCGATGGGCTTATTGGAGTAGAGTAAGGACTCGCCTTCCCACTGGCCTTTCTTGCACCCCATTCACCGTCAGGGTACCCGGGTGCACATGGATGGAGTAGTGGTCGGGCATGACTGGATTTGGGTATGAGCTACTTTCTTGACCTGGTTGAGCTGACGTTCCGTATTGGCAGGTACTGGGTTCCCTCTTTCCGCTTCCGTTCTCCGAATAGATAGAATAGACGGTCCCGCTTTCACTCCATGCTATCCCCTTTTATAGTTGAGTGTAGGAATCGGCATTGGCTTCCCCGCTACTCTTGTTCTAGTGATGGTGTGCTCGTGGGTTCGCTAGGAAAATGTGCTTCCAGTGGGCAGGTTGGGTGAAACGTCAGTACTCTACTCTAATAGTCCTCCCTTCCGGCATAGCAAGGCAAAGGTATAATATAGTTAGTAGAGAATTCCCGCCCCAATGGCGCCACGAGCCATACCTAGCCGAAGGCGTGGTGGTGTCGACTCATAGTCTACTACCTATATTATACCGAGAACCGTACCGTTGCCCCATTGAGCTAGAAAGCCAGGGGGGATCAACAGATCGCTCATCCCGGTGTACGCAACTAGCAGATCGATTGCAGCATTGGCCCTCAGGAAATATATATCAGTACCAGGAGCTACTTCACCCGGTTTCGTAGCCCCTTTTCCTATTCGATCGTCACCCCCTTCCAAATTTCAACAAAAACTCCAATATAGCCTGGTACTTAATATATTAAGGTGCCATCTCAATAGGTTAGCCCTGTTGAGCCACTGACAAACTCTTTATCCTCATCTATTCATACAATATATTCTACACAAGAATAGCGGCAATTCATATTGAGGAAGATAGGTTTCATCTCTTTCTATAATAGATACAGTAAGGAAGGTTTAAGTTACATCCTAAAGGTAAGAAATAGATTATTCTCCTTTCGCCTAGCATCCGCTTGCTGGAACAACCAGCTTGCTAGATAGAATTCGTTCTAATTCATTCTATCTTGATCTAAACCTACAGGAGCTACGTGCCCCAGGGGAAAGTCCTAACCCTAAGAAGGAAGATAGATACAATCTCATTAGTTATTCTCTGTCCTTATCCCTTCTCAACTTCAAGGAAGAACAAGGAAAGAAAAAGAAAATTCCTCTAGCTCCTAAGCTCTTTGAATAGATAACAGATAGAATATAGTCTTATCTAGCATAGCATGCTATAAACCTGAGGAAGGAGCAAGTCTCAGTTATTTGATTCCCGAACCTACTGGAGTGACATACCACTGCCAAGAAAGAACAACAGAAACCTCATACAGTCTAATCTTCCCTTCTCCTCTATAGCTATCACTTGAGAGATCTTATTTGATAGAATCTATCCTAGCTTGGTATTACCCATAGAAGGAATAGATGAATGGATAGGACACAGGTTCGGGCCATTTCCCTTCGAAGGATTTGACTTGTGTCACCGTTTCATTATTAGGAATCTTGCCTCTTTCAAAGAGAAACCCTTAAGAATTCATGCATTTCATTTATTGTGTTGCATAATTTCCAAACCATTGATTGACTTGTCAAAGTTTCCATTCCTTAGAGGTTTTTATCCCTCTCCTTCGTGGTACCTCACGTTTTCGATAATGGTAACATGACCTCTCTTTAGTGGTAACTTACCGCTTCGGTACTAAGAACTCTCCCATTGGTGGTGGCACTCTCCTTCCACATGAAAGGTTTTAGGCTTTTCGAGACTTTTCTAGAAACATTCATTCAAACACAAGGCACGGTGCCTTTTCGAGATTCGATCCATAGGATAACTTAAACCTTTCGAGGCACAGTACCTTTTTCAAGATCAACCCCTAATTAGGCACGACGCCTTTTTATTCCAATCTTCAGTAGGCGCGGTCCCTTTCCATAGGTGAATCAAACCTTAGGAAATAACAATGTCTATCTCCAAAGTCGGGTACAGGGCCCAGCGCCCTTCCCAGTCATGGTCCAGCCCTGTCTATTTTCTAGGATGAAGTCCCCTTAGGATCAGTTTCTCTCTAGGATTAGATCCTTTTTCCATAGGACGACTTCTTTCCATACGGTGAACCAGGGCCATTCCAATTCGATAACCAATGCAATATCCCGTACCTATTTCCGGAACATCGTCCGGTGCCAATATTCCTTCTTTTTTTTATATACGTTCGCACGGCAGATAAATGGTTTAACGGTGTTTCTAGCTCGTGAACCTCTAGTTCGTGAACCTAAGGCATGACATGACTAAGGAATTCTTTCTGAATTCATATCGTATGTTCTTAGTACCAAACTTCCTGCACTAAATGCGTTTTGATTGAGTAGAAAACTCATCATTACAGCCCCTTCCATGACTGCGAGTTCCTTTTTATTCATCTTTCCTTTCTCTATTGCTAGTGGGTCAAATTGATCTTCCTTTTGAAAGAGATCTGCCACTTCGGTGTGAACGTCTTTCCTATGCGGGTAGACTTCAGCTCATCAGATCAGTGTTGTTCAATATTCAGGTCTACTGGAGTTGAATTTTCTTTTTTCTTTCCATTGCTATTGATACATATTTAGGCGGAGCAAGCATATCAAGGGATGCCTCAAGACGGGTAAACCAATTCTATGGACAAAGATCTGTATGGTTTGAGATTCCCCGTAAGAACCTGAGAAGTAAGAAACTAGCGGTTAGAGAGCCACGTTCCTCTCTCGGAGTTGAGTTACTCCATTCCTCTCTGTATTTGAGCGCATCTCCTCTTTTGAGGGCTTTCGTGAAAAGTTGTTTGTTGGTATTCCGGATAGAAAGGTTCCGGAAAAATGTAACACCTATGTCTCAGGACAATGAGCTTTAAAAAGACATGTATTCTTAGCGGGGACAACCGCGTAGGCGGCCTTTCTTATAAGTACATATTTACATGCGTTTGAGATGTCCGAGCTGTATATTGATCCAACGGATTGGGACGCGAGTTAAGGGGAAAAAATAGCAGTATCAAAAATCATAAGAGAAGCAAGGTCCACTCTTTGTGAAATAAAGGAGAGAAGCCATCCCTTTCTTTATGTAAGGCAGTCAAACCCTGTCTAAGTAAAGTTACGGCTCCTTGGTGGGAATGAAAAGGTGGTACCCCTATCACAACAAGGCAAGTTCAGTTGACGGACCACTTTTTCCCGGGGGAGGACTCGTTTTTGTAGTCAAAAAGCTTATGCACGTAGTTCGCTGGAAGCTCAGAGTCCTATAGCCCAAAAACAAACAGGAATAGCAGTTTGTTTAGTTCCTTAAGACCTTATTACTAATCTATTTATAGTAAAGCAAGCCTGGCTAACACACAAAAAATCACCCTTTACTAGACTAGGGTCCTCTCTCTTTGTTTCTATGAAAGCCTCAACGCTCGCATTCTACGGGGAACTCTTTTGACTATTTACCTTTAAAAGCCGGAAGCAAAGGGCGAAAACTCAAAAACTAGTCTACTAAAGGGTGCTTGTGTTGTGGTTTTGAGTTCCTGGGCTTGTGTTCTAATAGTCACCACAGAAAGAAAGCGGAGAACATTCTCTATCAAATAATGATGGAGGGGGTTCATGGTCCCTAGTTCTGTTTGCCGGGCCTGCTTCCCATTCATTCTTTTATAAGGATGCTCTTCGGCTGGTCAGTAGAGTAGTTGGCACACGCTGGTCAATCCAGTACGTACGTCGCTTTCATTTCTAGCTGACTGGCACAGAAAGGCTATTTAATTTGTTGTTTATGCGCTTAACTCACTAGGAGAAGAAGTAAGGAAAGATTCCCTCCTTGTCTAAAAGACGAAAAGATGTATGAGCCACTCTCTCCATCCGACTAAGCTTAGCCTTTACCTGGGCACCTTTCCTTCTTTCCTTGCTTTGGTGCTAGCGTATATAAAGTAGTAGACCCCAGCTCCTTTTAGCTTTCTGTGGTATGGCTCTTATAACTCTTAGTAGCTGTTCTCTCCTTCCCTTCCTTATCCTTAAGGAATTGGATATAGAACGGTTAGGAGCATTCGTTAACAGAGATGGATTGGCTTCAGTTGACCTTCTGACTATGGGAATGCTTGAAAAAGCTCTGATTCCAATAAGCTCGTGACCACTCTCAGAGGTAGCTGGGAACAAAAGGAATAAGTGCTCAAAGCTAAGATCAGCTTCTATTGGACTTCTTTCCTTGGAAAGAAGGGTTAGCAGGGAAAGCAGCCTTGTTAATTAAAGCAAAGGACCAAGGGCGCTTTTGTTTTGTTTTGTGGGAATACCCACCTTTTCATATGGAGATCAATGACTAAAGTCTCTTCCCGGCTAAGCCCGAAAGAAAAAGAAAGAGAGTTAGATCCGAGAGTTAATTAGAGAAATTATCTCACAGATGAAAGAAAAGAGATCACTTGTTTAAGTCAAGCAATCGTAGAGACCGAGAAGAGTTTGCTGTGAATGTTTTCCCTCTACAGGCCTCTTAAAGGCAGAACCAAAGAGAGTAGTGAGGGGAGAGGAGTTCAAACCCGACTCAAGGCCTAGTAGATCTCTTCTTGCTACCTTACTGACTTCCCTGGGGGAGGTTGAGTTGAAGAAGCTGTGATAGAACAAGCTGTTACAGAATCAGCATCTATTAAACCCCGGAAGAAGGACTACCAGTAGTGGTTCGTCTTATCTTATTAGTAGCGGTCAGTGGGAAGAAGACTAGCTCTGGATTTCAAGCATAAACCCGGTCTTGGATTCGGCATTGGTTGGTCATGGCATTAGATTAGGAAGGGGCCTAAGCTAAGCCCTGAAATTGGAATGCTTTACTCTTACTCTTTGGGTTTAGGAAGGGAAAATCACTGTTTAGCTTAGATACTCTTTGAGATGAAATGTGGAAAAGTCATAATCAAAGGCGAAAGGCACCATCCAAGCAAAGTGGGAATACCCAGCAAGATCCGACCAACAATCGAGTTCATAACCGGCTCAAGGCTTTAAAGATGAAATCCCAGACTCAAGGGCCCATCTCTGTCATATTGTCAAGCTAAAGAAGAGAGAAAGCCCAGCCCTTAAAGCAACCAATTGATCTGAAATCTCATTCTAATTCTTATTTTGTTTCTTCTGATTGATCATAAAGCTGGTTGAAGAATTTATCCCACCCGGATGGAGAGACCAATGCCCGAACTCAACTGCTTGATGCCAAAACCAAAGACTTTCCTCCGGGTTGATCTTTAAAGTAGCTCCAACTAATCACTGAACTATTGGCAGAACAGGGGAAATCATGGGCGTTAGACAGACAGAAGAAGAGAATTTTCATGAATAAAGCAATTTGAGATAGGTGGAATAGGGCTTTCGAGTGAAACCTTCCATGGAAATCAAATATCTCTCTTATGTTTGACGGACAAAGGCTTCAAACAAGTATCGATTGGAACATCCCGTACTTGCGCTAAATCCCTTCTCTTTGTTTACTAGCTGACCCAATTGATCCACAAACAGAAAAATAGCATTCCGATCCGCGTCCTCAATCCCTATATCTCTCTTCTCCTCCCTCTCGAGGTTTGGCTTGTTTGGTCCTAAGAACAGAGCTTCCAGTAAGATGTCCATCATACTCGTTCCTCTTGTTGCCTGATACAGAGTCAAGCACAACCATTGAGACCAGACAATCAATGTAATGTCTTGTTTCCTTCTCCTAGCGAGCAAAGCTTCAAACAAGATGGGTTGAAACATCCCTATAGCTTGGTCATGTCTTTTGTCTCTTTCATTCACCTCGACCCGCAACTTCCATGGATCGATCAGAGTTAGGGAGCTCCTCCCTACGTGACCGATCGTTCCAATCATGAGACTTTTCGTGCTACCAAATTGACTTTCCCTCTTTTACTTATTTACTTAAGGAAGATCTTTATATCTAAAATTGTTTGATCTTGCTGGCGAAACTCCATCGCTAAAGCCCTTGAAATTGACCGTTCACGAATCTGTCTTGAAGAGTGAGATCGTTATTGCATAGATAAGGTGCCTATCTCTACATGTCCACAATGAGATCAGAAAATCAAATAAGGTCGCTACGCACCTTGGTATGGTCCACTCGATAAGTATCTCTTCAATGCACGTTCTAAATTGTAAACAGAAGGTGTGACTCCCTACCGTTGAATGCGTGTGGTCAACTGTGTAATCGAGGAAGCCAACATTGACTGACTTTCATGGTGAAGGGATTTAGTGAAGAAAAAGAACCAACAAGATAGGGCGGTCTATTCTCCTCTCTAACTAACAGGAGAAGCGGAACATGTAGCTTTTCATCCTTGCTTGATCATCCTATCAGTCATGGTAACGGATTGAGTATCTCTCAAAAGGTAGCTGGTTTGACTGTTTGTGATCTTTCAAAACTATATTATATTATATTAGTAAAGTAGAGCTAGATTGCACGATTGTCTTGTAGGAGAAAGATAAAAAGGAGTGTAGCGCCAAGACGGAGATGCAAGCTTGATTTTTGTCTCTGCTATTGGATGTCATAGTGTGGCATGCGCTTTATCAACTATAATGTTACCGGGTCTGCCTGATTTTGAAAAGCATTCGAAGTAAGCTAAAGCTTCACTTATTATTATATTATTAGGTCTTGAAACGAAAGAAGAAATAGTGTGGGATGAAAGTATGGGCGTTGCAATCATGATTTTGTAGTTAGACCGTTGATACCCTACCTAGCTGAATAACTGACCGAAGGCGGAATGGTAAGCTTCCTCGTTCACTTGAGCGGGTCGGCACTTATTTCGTATGTGATGCAACTACAATGCTTGAGAGGTCTAGTGATCGGTCTCAAAAGCAAGATGGTAATGGTCAAATAGAGGAATCTAGATAGATGTCTGTCTCTGCCTCACCGTAAGGGTTTCTGGTTGAGCTGCCATCTCTATTGGCCTGTCCTGTGCCAGTCGAGGGCTTTAGCGGCAAGTAGAATATCACTCTTATCATTTTTCTCCCATTCCCCAAGACTGATGAGCTCGCCCTCGTCCTAACGTTCATTCCTTATAATCAAATAGAAATCTATCATATCCAAGAGAAGATCTTTTATTAGAATCTCTTAGAAAGATTCATTAGCTAAGGAATGGCTCCTATGCGGAATGATTGATTTAATAAACTTTGATTATTCTTGGCCACTCTGAACTCTTGCTTTCAGCTCTTAAGAATAATTTCCATAGTTGAATGTGAATAACTCGATTCTTTAAGTCCTTTCCTCGGTGCATAAGGAAGACTAGCTAGAAATCCTTCTTAGAGCGGAGGGACTGAGATTCTAGGAAGAATGTTTTTCCCAAGGTTTAGCCGATTCGATTCGTAACCTTAACCTTACTAAAGCCAGGACCTTTTTTGCTTAGCCCAAGGCTGGTCTCGCACTTAGCGTCTTCAAAATTGGCATTTAAGTGCTACCCGGAAGAATTGCCTTGATTCTTGTCCTAATTATATGATTCAAAATTCAACTGCGCCAAGAGAGGCTACAACAGGATTTTATGATCCAGTCCATTCTATGAAAATCTTTGTCGCAACTGACAAATCATCCACAAAATGTAGACTGTTCGGATCCATTAAGGTGTCGTAGACAAAAGAGGGTTCAACACCTTCTCCGATTCGATTGACCACTTCATGCCCCAATTCCTTCCAGGTCTGTGAATTAGGGGGGATGTCCTTGCTCAAAAAGAAAAAGTGGGTTTTCAGAACTTGGCCCACTTTATCTTCAAGCACTTCCCTGGAATCCCCCGATTCCAGTTGGGGAGTGCCTGTTGGTTTTAAGTAGTCAAGTAAAGTATGTTCTCGGGAAGATGGTTCAAAAGAAGACGCTTCTGGTGTCTTACAATCGAAACAATAAAATAATTTTTTCATGAGTCATTTTACTAATAATTCCTAAAGGACGACCACAAAAGGAATCAATCGCGCATCCGCGCGTGTGGCGCCCTTATTTCATTTATCATTTTAGCCCAAATCCAAACAATATTGTGGATTGGACAGAAGAATAGATTTTCGAGGCGTTTCCCCAAAAAAAATATGGGATGGGTGGGAGATGGGAATTGAGATCACATTTCATAATTGTTTCAGTGCGGATGTGCGTCGGGCTTCTGTTCCGACGCTGTTCTGCCAGGACGCGTTCGCGCGTGCGCCCGTCGACTCGAGGGGATGGGAGCGCGGCTTGTGGCCCCGCAGTCCCGCTTTCCAAAGGCGGGCGGCATCCGTCCCTTATTCAGGGACGTCTTCTCCTTGATCGAAACCGGGATGATGGGATGTCGGCTCCTCCTTCCGTGGACGTCTCCTCGGAACTCGTCGCCTAATCCGGGTCTCCCTCATAGATTTAAGAATGTTCGTGAATCTCGTTCCTGGCACCATATCTTCATGAACACCGGTTAATTACGCTGCTTTCGCCCGGATGCTCCAAGGAGTCTGGTCAGGGTAGCAACCTGCGGTGAGGAGACCGGGTAGCTCCGAGTGTTGGGGGCGTGTCTTAACATTGCGGCTCTGCATGTCTGCCTTCCGTCCCTAATAGGGCTTCTCGAAGGCGTGATGGCCTGAGGCATCCCGCGCTGGGTACGGGGAACTGCGTTACCTGAGGTTTTTCTCAGCTTCCCATGTTTAACACGGGGTATGCCGCGAGTTTAACATCCAGCGGGGACGACATCAGACTGATCAACACGAGGAGTGGATCAGATGACAGAACCCCTTGCGGGGAACCTCCGATGCTGGGGCCAGCACATGGGCGGCTTCCCGAGTGAAGTGGAGTGGAATGAAATGGAATGACCCCACCGGGATGTGGTGGCCCGGGTAAGGGTCAGGATGGATAATGGAGTGAAGATCTTGGACCCCGTAGGGGCTTCCTACGTACCGCGCGTTAGCGCGGATCAAAGTCAGCGTAGTTCGGGTATACAGTTTAACGTCATGCTGGACGTTGGCAAGCCGACTCACGATGAGGTCAAGGCTACTGGGCGGAGGATTGAACCGAACCACCTCGCACAGAGGGGGATGGAACGGCCGGGTGGATCACAGTTTCACGTCATGCTGGACGCTGGTGTTTGGGGCTTACACGCTAAGGAGGCCCATATGCGGCAAAGCTCAGTTGGAGAGGGACTTGGGCCGAAGGTGAGAGACCTCGATCCCTGTCACGTACTCTACTGGCTTCGGCAGTGGGGAAGCACAATGCAGATACACATGTGTAGTCCCCCACAAGGGTGGATTCATAGGTGAATCGACGCGAATGTGAACCCGGGAGGGGTCCACTGATGGACGAACCGACGTGAATACGACCGGGACGACCAGGTGGTGGGCTTGAACCTCAGGGAGGCTTCCTACGTACCCTGTTTAGGAGACAGGGATCAAAGTCCACGTAGTTCATTCTGTCAGGACTTACGCACTGAGGCAGCCCGGATGCGGCAAAGCTCAGTTTGGAGAGGGACTTGGGCCGAAGGAGAGAGACACCTCGATCCCTGTCACGCCCTCTACTGGCTTCAGTAGTGGGGAAGCACAATGGAGATACACATGTGCAGTCCCACACAAGGAACTAGGGGTTTGTAATACCCTACCCCCATGGGTGAAGGCCACGAAAATAAATCGTCCCTGAAGAGGGGCAATCCCGACATCCCTGCAGAGACGAGCAGGTGGGGGCCACATCCAAACCGGGTGGGGACCCTGCGTGCGGGGCACGAGATCGGGTGATGCGGACGGTTTAACGTCTTGTCGGACGAAGTACAATTTAACGTCGTGTGTTGAGGACGAAGATGCTTGACAGTTTAACGTCTTGCAGCGCGGACGAAGTACAGTTTATCGTCATGTTGGACGAAGCGCTTGGCAGTTTAACGTCTTGCAGCGCGGACGAGATAGTGCCGCTGATGGGTCCGTGTCACTTCGCGCGATCCTGGAGGGCCGTACGGGAAGACAACGCACGGTGCGGGTATCCGGGATGAAGATCATCGGGCGCCACGCAGGCGGGTACCCTCAGGGGGTCAAAGGGGGCGACCCTGGCGGTTTTGCGCGCAAAAGAGAAGCTTGGCGCGCAATACCGCGGGTCGGCGCGCAATTGGGCGGGCTGGCGCGCAATTGGGTCAGCGCTTTGCGCGCGGAAGAAGGAGATTGCGCGCACCGGGCCTCTGATAGCGTGCGGGGGCAACAGCCCATTCTTTAACGAATGGCCACTTAGTAAGGGGGGGGTGCGCACAATCGGGCTGGATTGCGCGCACCCGGGGGGCAATTGCGCGCAAGAGGCTTCTTTTGCGCGCGACGGCCTTTGGGTGAGGAGTTGGTCAAAGGAAAGAAGCCAAAGGGGTTGCACGCGAAGGCGAACCCCGAGGCTTGCTTGCGCGAAATAAAGGAGGTTACCTGAAGATCAGAATTGCGCGCGGAGGGGGTGGGATTGCACGCACGAGCGACCCTTAGAATTTTAGCAACCTTCAAAACGTTGGGGGTCGCCTTGTATTTATAGGCAACCCCGGGCGCTGAATCTCGCCGCCGGCGCGCAATTCATGGCGCGGGCGCGAAATTACCTTCGCGGGCGCGGAATCGGGGCCCCGGTGTGCAAGGGAGTCGCGCGGGCCGCGGGCGCGCAAAATTGCGCGCCGGCCCGGCGCATTGCGCGCATCCCAGGAGGATTGCGCGCCGCACTTCAACTTTGCGTGCGGGCCTCCAAAATTCCGCGCAAGGCCTCCGGGCCTTCCAAAACGTGCTCTTGACTCCAAATATGACCTCGCTTTCCGCATCTGGAGCTTCGTTTGGGAACAACGGACTTTTCCGGCATCTACAAAAGCCCCCCCTCGGAATCTGATCGGCGAGAGGTCGCAACGATCGGGTTCCGAGGGAGACGCCGAAATGCCGAAGTCCTGGGTGGCGCGGGACTGTGGCGCGCAAAAAGGGCGTCAGGCGCGAAATTCGCTGTCGTGGTCGCGCAAAGCACTTTCCGCGCAGCGCGGGCACCCGGCCTCGCCTATAAATAGGGGCCTTGGGTCCCCCGTACCGTACACAGGATTTCCGCGCGACAAGCTTCCAAGCTCTCGTGCGCGAAATTGCCATTTCCGGCGCGAAATTCACCCGTTCGTCGCGCAAACCCATCCGGATTTCGGCCTGTTTTTGCGCGAACACCCGGGGTTTTATGCGACAGACTTCCCAATTGCGCGCCGTCCACTAGGATTGCGCGCAAACTCCCAAACTTCTCTACCAGCCTCTTCCGATTCCGCACGCCTCATCACTTAACCCACACGACTCCCGGAGCTTCTGAGATGGCCGCGAATCAAGTGAATGAGGGGGATGCCGCCATTCGCAGAGTTGAGATGGCGGCGAACGAGGAGGTCTACGGAGCCAAAGAGATTGTTTCCAACAATCAATCCTTGTTCGATTTGCTGACGCCGGCCCAGAAGACGTATCCACTATCGGACAACCTGCCACTCTGGAACTACGACATCCTGGATGAGGTTCCGGTGCCAGGGTTCGAGGTTGATGCGCCACAGACCTGAGTGACTCGGGAGGACGAGCTTCCCCGCTATAACATCACCAACAACGGGCATCCTGCCAGGGAGACCAGGCACTTAGATGTCTATGTCCTGAACCCGAGGACGCGAACCATCACCGGGAGTGAGCCTACCGCGGAGAACTCTCCAGCCCTCTACTCGAGCACGTATCGCCAGAGTGTCGCCGACGACACCAAGGGCTGGCTGAAGGACTGGGACTTGCGGTCTGGGGGCAATTTCACCAGTGAGTGGGCCTGGGCGTTCTGGGTATGCCACACCTGCGATCACTTCGTGGAGGAGCTGCGGTACATCGGCCTGTTTGAGGCGGTGTGGACGTCACAGTTCCACTTCTACCAGCAGCCCGAGCTCGGGCCGGAGCTGTTCACCCGCTGGTCCCCGGATACCAACACCTTCCATCTTCACCATGGGGAGGTCAGCATCGGTCTCTGGGACATCCACTGCATCGGAGGTATCCCGCTGGAGGGTTACCAATACGATGAGTTCCTGCCTCCAAGGAACACCTGGGGCGACAGGTCACGGACTCCCATCCTGACATGGCATCTACTGGACCTGGCTACGGAGCGGATCGGGGTCAAGGACTTCCACAAGGACATAGCCTACAAGGAGTGGTTCAGCCAGTTCTTGGAGCATGACCCAGCGGTCAAGATGCTAGGCAGGGGGAAGCGGTGCCCGACCGCGGCTCAGAGGAGCCGGAACGGGTCGTACTGGCGGGTCCTAGAGACGGGAGACTACCGCTCATGGGGGTACCGCGTCATCGAGGCCCGGGACCCAAATTTCCGGTACGCGGCGTTCCTGGCCGCCTTTCTGAGTGGGTGGCTCCTGCCAGTGCGGGACGCGAGGATGGGCGTCTGCCCGGCGACACTGGTGATAGCGGGCGCCATGGCCGCCAACAAGAGATACAACCTCGGGGTCCCAGTGCTGGCTAAGCTGTACGCCATCCCGGGATGCATCTCGCGAGGAGGGTCGCCACGAAGGGTCTGTGGGCCCTTTCAATTCTTCCACAGTTGGGTGGCTGCTCACCTCGGTGGGTACACGTTTCCAAATGTCGTCATTCCTCCGGGCAATGGCCTGCGACCCTCCCTACTGAACATCGCGGGGGTCGCTCTGATGACCCTAAATGAGGAGGGCGTGAGGATTCAGATTGGAAATCACGCCAATTTCAACTTCAGCCCGTTCCCCACTCCCATTGGCCAGATGATCGACAATGGACAGGGTCTACTGGAGCAGCACGAATACTTCCTGAGCATGCGGGGCGGGGTGCTCATGGCTCGGATCGACGGGAAGGTGATCTGCAAGCCCTACGTGCCAACCCAGTTCGCCAGGCAGTTCGGGTGCCTTCAACGGATGCCGAAGAGGGTATTCACTGCTGTCCGGGAGGAGACGAACCCTTGCGTCCTTCGCCAGATGTGGCTAATGTTTGCCGCTTTCGGCTCTGGTGATGTCATCACTCTCCCTCCTACCGGGGTCGACGCAGGCTTGGCAACCGAGTACACCGAACACTGGGCCATCGCGTACCCCTAGGGGCTTCTATGGAAGCCAGTTCGGCGGCTCGAGGTCACCCGTGCGGAGACCGGGCGTCAAGGAAGGAGGCGAGGCGCCGTTACGCGGGGGAGAACGGAGGTGCGCCAAGCAGCGGAGCCGGCGCGGGCAGGGACTTCGGCGGCGGGCACATCGCAGGTTGTCGCCACGACTTCAGCGCCCAGAGAGGGGGCACATGCGGTGGTCGGGGAGCGGACCGGGAAGAAGATAAGTCGTCTGCTCGAACCCTCCCACGATGTAGTCTTCCCAGCGCTGTGGTCGGCCTGGATGACCCTGCGGCAGTCGGTGGGGACCGAAACCATCTGGCAGAAGATAACCAGAGAAGGAATCCATCTGCCAGAGGTCTGGCGCCTTCAGGTCGCCGACAGGGTGAACTTCCACCGGCGGTATGCGTATCTGACGGCCATGGATGAGTACGCGCGCCAACGTGGTCAGCGTGCGGAGCCGTCCCTTCTGGTGAAGGTGATGCTCGGTCTAGAGCCTGCTCCAGAACAGATGCCGCCGGAGGAAGATGATAGTAACGACGACTCCGAGGAAGAGGAGGAGACGGGGGAGGATGAAGGCTCTGGGGGAAGGTCCCATCCGGGGAGCCCGCGGGAGAGCGGCGAGGTGGCCGGCTCTGGCAATATTGATATCACTGAGCTCCTCGAGGTCCGCTTCTATCCCTACTCAACCTGCTTCATCCATTCTCTTATGCAGCTTCTAACCCATTTCTCCACCTTTCTCAGGAGTGCACGGATGTTGGTCAGGCATCCTCAGTAGGAGTAGGAGAGGCGCCAGCAGGACAAGGCGGGGGCCAGACACCCATCATTGAATTGACAAGCGCTGAAGGGTCCCCTGCTGCAATTGCTCCTGCGGCGGCCGGGACAGCGGAAGATGACGCTATGGATTCCCATAAGTCTCCTTACTTTACTGTTGGTGCTTGCCGTTGACGATCCGTGACTAACCACGGCATGCCCTGCGCAGTGATCTCAATACTGGAGGCTTGTCGGGCTGCCAAACCCGGGCCATCCACGAGTGGACCGTGGCAGATATGCCGCCTGCTCCGGAACAGACTTCTCACACCGAGCCGGCCCCACCAACTGCTGATCAGGGGGCAGCGGACGCCGGCGGTGCTGCCATCGGAGAGAGGTCGGGGGCTGACGAGGGTGTCAACGCCGCTGGGGCGAGAGAAGAAGGTTGCCCAGATGTTGGGGAACCTATCCCCTGTGAGGAAATCCCAGGGGCGGACCCCGCAGCAGACCTGCTGGATGCCTTCCCTGCCTACCGGCCTGCCGACCCCGAGGAGATGGACGACTCAGACACGGAGGCGGTCGAGGAGAGCCGGATAACGCGCCGCAGGGGGTGGAAGTGCATCCAGCGCTTCCTCAAGTGACCCTCATCAGAGTAGTTGGGGCGCATGGGATCACTTCAAACCTGGCTGCGCTTCCTGTGTGCCGGGGGAGCTGATGTTCGACGCCTCCATCTGACGGTCCGTGATTTCATGGCCGAAAAGATGCGCGAGAGCCGCCGGCGTGCTGACGTCGCACAATGTCGGGACATGTCGGAGAACACGAGGGCGCTCGTCGTGGCAGAGCAGGATGTCCGGCACCTCGAAGGGCAGGCGGCAGAGAAGGAGGCCTTCGTCGCAGCGTGCACTGAGCTTGTGGAGCAACTAACGGCCCAGCTGGTTGATGCCCAGGTACAGCTGACGGAGGCGGGCCACCAGATGGTCACACTTCAAGTCGAGCGGGAGCGTGCACAGGCCAGGATCGGCGAGCTGCGTGCTACGACCACCGACGAAGAGAGGGCATGCAGAGAGCGAGAAGCAGCTCTGGAGGCCGCCAGCCAAAGGGTAGCGCCGTTGGAAAGACTCATTCAGCACGCTAATCCCTAGGGGATTTGTTTTTGCCATTCCCAGAACATTTTTCTTCTGATACTCAATACTTCGATCCATTTGTATGAATCAACATATTTATCTGCATCTTTTGGCTTAACGTGCTCAACCACAATTCATTGTCTTGCGGGAGTGTTAACCAAGCTTCAGGCATCCATAATTGGGCCTGGATTTCTAAAGAAAAGAGGGAGGTCATTCCTAGGAAAGGAGACCTCAGACCTAATCAATGTACCATCCCCCCAGCTTGTTCCGACACACGAGCGGGACAACTCTAGGGGCGTTGAGATTTTATCTGAACATAGGGAAATGAGAAAGGGTGAATCGCGTGTCCCGAATTCAGAAATCCACGACGGTCGGCCTTCCAGGAAATGCCCAAGACGGCAAGCGGACAATGGATCAATCGACCATACTACTGCAATAGACGGACCAAAGGTCATCATTCATATTGTAGGAGGCGGATCACATGTCATCATCAATACCGCTTTGGGGGTTCCTTCAGGCACAAGGGTGGAAATCCGGATCAAAAGGGCATGCGAAGCGTGGGGCGAAGTGATGATTTGTTCGGACAGAATCTAACACTCCCAAAATTGCGCCACCGTGGGGAAAGCGTATTAGGCGGATGCACTAATCTGGTCGTGAATCACCTCAATTCTCAGACAGAACCTCTTTGACGAGGAAACTGTCGCTTCCCATCATTGCAATGGGGCATCCCGAGCTGAATCGGGGAGAATATCACAACCTCACCACTCTACCAGAAGCCAGGCCAGACGGTCGGCGATGAGGAGGGGCGGGACTTAGCGATCCCTGAGCCTGAACCCGAGTCGAGATGCCCGGGCGTTCCTACGTACTCTATCAGGCTGGAGATCAAGCCACACGTAGTTCTGAGAGTGAAGTTTTAACGTCATGCGGGATGTAGAACCCCGATTAGGGAGATCTTAGTTTAAGGTCGTAGAGCTCGGACCATAGGGGCAGATCTTAGTTTAAGGTCTTAGAGCTCAGACCATAAGAACCCCAAATTACGCCACATCGTGGTCCTATCCCATGGATATGCGAAGATGCACTGAGGGATAGTGTCAAGAGTGTCGAGGTTTCGCCTGGTCAGAGTGGGAGGTGGAAAACGTAATGCGAATCATGCGGCCATTCACTCAAGGACTGGGGGCACCGGCGTAACGATATGGGAGTACTGCCGATCGTGGCGGAAAAGCAGCATCAATATCGCACTGACCGTTGATGGAATGAGGCAGAAAACGAGCATCAACCGCTCAAGCGTAGGATTCATATCGATTTGCTGCCCGAGGCCCTTGGGGGCACCAGCCCGAGTCGGTGGGAGAGCACTGAGGCATTGTATCCAGACCGCTCACGGGGGTTCCACCCAGGGCGTAGGCGATGGGTCCGAATGAAGGGGAGCACGAAGCCTGAAAAGTGGAAGGAACCTGACCAAGCTGAACCTGACCCTCCTGCAAATAAACCAGAGTACTCTTGACACCGGTGGACCACTGCAAGGGGTCGAGGGACACGCCTTAAGGGTGACCCGAAGGCGGCAGATTCCCTAGAGAAGGGGGAATCTCTAAGAGGTGGGGGGCTGGACCCGAAGTTTCAAACATCCGGGCGTTCCTACGTATCCCATAAAGATGGGAATCAATCCATACGTAGTTCTTGAAGCACGGCGCAACACAATCGGGCACCAGCGCGGGGAGGGGTGCGGGTATGGCCCTCGCACCCAGAAGAAGCGGTATTTGATATTTCTTGTTTGTCCTTAAAGGTGGATGGGTTTTCTTTGTGCAGCGACATGCCTGTGATTAAAAAATCCCTGGCGTCGCCACAATAATCAAGCCATGAAAGGCATTGATAAATGGCGTGGTTATTAACCAGCGCCCAACATGAGTGTCCCCTGAGGAGAACATCACGATGCAATGCCGTTTCTCGTCGGGCGGCCAAGACGATCACAGTTTACAGTCGTGTGGTAAGACCAGGAAACACAGTTTAAGGTCGTGTGGTTCGGACCATGGAGGAATCCGCTTATTGCGATACGGCGGACCCAGCGGAGGTGGGGACACATCCCAGCCCTGCGGTCATGCACAATTCCAGGAGAAGGATCCTGGGATAGGGGTCTGCATATGTCTATCACCCGAGGGGTAGAGATGCTAGCCTCCATCTATGCTGGGCCCAGAACGCGATTGTTCGGGCGACTCCTTCCTCCTCATGGGGACGAGGGTCTAGCTACACATGGCCCTTAGGGAGGACATCAGCATATATCCTTGGTGCTCAGATTGTGGGAGCCTCGAAAGACACCATTACCCTGGTTGGCCTGCCTAACGTGTAGAGGTGTACTGAAGTTCAGTATGAAGAGAGAGAGTGTCGAGATTCCACTACAACGCACAGAGGCGGAGTGTGATGAGGACTGCGCAACCAATGTTCAGAGCCTGAAAGAGCCGACATGGCGATCAAGGATGTTGCTGACCATATTCGCAACACAACATCCGATCGCGTCAGCCTAGGATGAGGAAAGCAAACGAGCATCAACCGCTCAAGCGCAGGATTCATATTGATTTGCGGCCCAGGACCCGCTGGTAAATCGACTCGGAGCGGTAGGAGAGCACTGAGGCATCGTATCCAAACCACTAACGAGGATCCCTTTGAGTGAAGGCTCGAACAAGAGGAAGCGCGAGGCCTGACAAGTAACACAGGATTTGTCGGGATTGAATCCGACACTACAGGTCATAGACCGGAGTACCCAAAACATGTTAACAGATCACCGGAAAGGGTCGGAGGACTCACCCTAAGAGAAACCAAAAGACGGGGCTGGACCTGAAACACAAACGTCCAGGCGGTCCTACGTATCCCATAAGGATGGGAATCAAGCCGTACGTAGTTCTTGAGAGGCAGTTTAACGTCATGCAGGACGATGAGGGGTGTGAGGTAGTCCCACACATGGGGGAGGCATACGGCGCGGCCAGTAGACCGACGTGAATGAGGACATAATCCTCCGCTCACGCCATACGCCTCGCACAAAAAGGAGGGGAACTTGGGCCAGAGGCCCAACGTGGGATAGAGATTCCCGGGAAATGGGGCTGGGCCTGAAACATGAATGTTCAGGCGGTCCTACGTATCCCATAAGGATGGGAATCAAGCCGCACGTAGTTCTTGAAGTGCAGTTTAGCGTCATGCAGGACGAATGCTGAACAGTTTAACGTCTTGTAGCTCGGACGTGGTGCAGTTTAGCATCATGTGGGACGAAGTGCAGTTTAACGTCATGCGGGACGAAGTGCAGTTTAACGTCATGCGGGACGAAGTGCAGTTTAACGTCATGCGGGATGAAGTGCAGTTTAACGTCATGTGGGACGAAGTGCAGTTTAACGTCATGCGGGACGAAGTGCAGTTTAACGTCATGCGGGACGAAGTGCATTTTAACGTCATGCGGGACGAAGTGCAGTTTAACGTCATGCGGGACGAAGTGCAGTTTAACGTCATGCGGGACGAAGTGCAGTTTAACGTCATGCGGGACGAATGGACACTCAGGCAAAGTACTGCTTGAGGAACCTAGCGTTGGTGGGAGGAGTGACACGCTCACCATCCATAGTCGCTAGGGAGTACGCGCCGTTGGGATAGACCTTGTGGATGACAAAAGGTCCCTCCCACTTGGGCTCCAACTTGGGTGGCTTCCTGCCGGGGATCATTGGTGCTCTTAGGGCCAGTACTAGGTCACCCTGCAGGAAGGAGCGGAGGCGAACCTTCTTATTGAAAGCTAGAGCCATTCTGCTTTGATGCCTCTCCAAGTTGTGCAAAGCGCGAAGCCTATTCTCATCCAGTGCTTCCAACTCGACTAGATGGGCTTCAGCAGCTTTGTCCGGCGCTTGCTGGTCGTAGACCGCAGTGCGCAAGGATGGTAACTGGATCTCGATGGGCAGGACGACCTCTGCTCCATACACCAGGGAATAAGGGGTCATCTGGGTGGAATTGTGAGTCGTCGTCCGATAAGCCCAGAGGGCGTTGGGGAGCTTGTCCGAACAACTCTTCTTGTTCTGACCAACCATTTTTTGCAGAATGTTAGAGAGGGTTTTGTTAAACGCCTCAATCTGTCCATTCGCCTGCGCATGATAGCGAGATGTATGGTTCGAGCGAATGTTGTACTTGGCGTACAACTTCTTCAACTCGGCTGCTCGGAAATTGGCTCCGTTATCCGTGAGGATAGCGTGAGGCACTCCAAATCGATAAATGATGTTGGAGGTCACGAAGTCAGCGATAGAACATGATTTGACCTCTCTGAGCGGAATCGCCTCTGCCCATTTGGAGAAGAAGTCCGTGGCGGTCAGAATGAACCGGCACTGGTGAGTTGTCGCCGGCAGGTAAGGTCCCACAACGTCCAGCCCCCAGACTGCAAAGGTCCAAGAATACCTGGTGGTATGGAGAGTCTTCGGCGGCCGATGCACAAAGTTCGCATGAACCTGGCACGCATGGCACTTCCTGGCATACTCGATGCAGTCATGGATCATGGAGGGCCAGAAGTATCCCAACCTCCGAATCTGGTGGGACAGCTTCGGCCCAGTCTGATGGGCACCACATGAACCAGCATGAACCTCTTGCATGACTCGCGGGATCTCAACTCCCTGAAGGCAACGGAGGAGAACACCATCAAATCCGCGTCTATAGAGGATCTGCTCCAGGCCGGGATTGCTCTGGAGGACAAACTGCGATGTGCGGCGTCGAACTCGCTCACGCTCGGCCCGATCCGACGGGAAAATGCCATGTTGGAGGTACTCAACTAGGGGCGTCCTCTAATCAGGGGCTAGTTCAACTGCCATATCTATGGTACTCGGGGCTCCGGGCACAGGGGCAACCGTGGTGAGATTACTTACCGATGGGCCACGATCTCCCTCCGGGATAACGGGAGCGATGAGCCTGCGGTGCATCACGTGGATGATCAGGTTGTCCTGTTCAGGCTCTGCGAGTGACGCAACAAGGCTGGCCAAAGCATCTGCTCGACCGTTCTGCGACCGGGGAATATGGACAATTTCTGGCCGAGAAGGGAACTGGGCCATCAGAAGGAGGGTGCACTCCAGCAATGGCACAAGTTCCGGCTTCCTGACAACATAGTCGCCATTGATCTGCCTAACGACCAGCTCGGAGTCCCCTTTTACACACAGATGGGGCACGTCGATCTCGAGAGCTAACTCGAGGCCAGTGATGAGGGCATGGTATTTCGCCTCATTGTTGGTACAGCCCTCTGAGAACAGGAAAGAGTATGGCAGCACGGCTTGCTCCGGGGTAATGAAGACGATACCCAAGCCCACTCTATTGAGCTTAGGATTATCGAGTCTTCTACCAGTGGGGCTCCGGGAGGCACCGTCAAAGTGCATCTGCCAGCATGGATTGGCACGGTCGACCGAGAGGACGGCCTCATCAGGAAAGCCTAGATCCAGTGGCTGATCTGCGGAGGTCGGGTGAGCAGCCATAAAGTCTGCCAATGCTTACCCTTTGATGGCCTTCTGAGACACATACCTAATGTCGAACTGCTAGAGAATCACAGCCCACCGCGCTAGACGTCCAGTCAACATAGGCCGGCTCAGGATATATTTCAACGGGTCTACCCGAGAAACCAACTGTACCTCGTGGTGCTGCAGGTAGTGCCGTAATTTCTGTATGACAAATACGAGCGCCAGGCAGCTCTTCTCGATGGGGGAATACCTAACTTCCGCATCGAGGATCATGCGACTGAGGTAATAGAGGCTATTCTCTGTTCCCTCGTTGTTCTTCTGGGCGAGAAGGGCACCAAGGGACCGTTCCAGGGCGGTCACATAAAGGACCAGCGGCTTCCCGGATACAGGCGGCATCAGAACCGGAGGTTGAAGCAGGTACTGCTTGATTTCCTCGAAAGCGGTCTGACACTCCTTATCCCATACATAGGTGGAACCTTTCTTCATGAGCCGAGAAAAGGTCTTACACTTTCCGGCCAGATTCGCGATGAATCGGCGTATATAGGCTAAGTGGCCTTGGAACCCTTGCAGTTCCCGGATGTTTCCTGGGGGAGGCATCTGGCTAATCGCCCTGATCTTCTCTGGGTCGATCTCAATACCCCAGTATCTTACCACAAAGCCAAGAAACTTCCCGGAGGTGACCCCGAAGGCACACTTCAACGGTTTCATCTTCAGGCAGCGAGACCGGAGGAAGCCGAACACTTTCTCAAGATCTTTGAGATGGTCCTGACGCTGGCGCGATTTGACCACCAAGTCGTCGACGTAGCATTCCACCAGTGTGCCGAGGATGGGATTGAATATACAGTGCATCGCCCATTGATAGGTGGCACCTGCATTCTTCAGGCCGAAGGGCATGACCTGGTAACAAAAGATACCTTGGGGGGCCCTGAAGGCAGTGAACTCCTCATCCTCAGGGGCCATCCAGATTTGGTTATATCCGGAGTATCCATCCATGAAGGAGAGGGCTTGGAACCCTTCCATGGCGTCAATCAACAGCTCTGTCACCGGAAGGGGAAAATCATCCTTCGGACAGTGACGGTTGAGATCGCGGAAGTCGATATAGACTCTGATCTGCCCGTTCTTCTTCCTGACCGGCACAATGTTGGCCAGCCATCTGGGGTACTGAACTTCCCTCACGAAGTTGGCTTTGATAAGCTTGTCAACTTCGGCCTCAACCATGGCACCGTGGAATGGGTGCATCTTCCTGGGAGGCTGCTTGAACCCGCGATGGTTCGCCGGGAGACCAAGGCGGTGGACGGCTACCTGAGAATCTAGCCCCGGCATCTCGTCATAGCCCCAAGAGAACACATCACGGTGCTGTCTGAGGAATTCCAAGTACTGCTGTCTCTCCTCAGAGGGCATGGCAGCACTGACCAATGTGGGTCTTGGATCTGCCTCGGTTCCAAGGTTCACCTATACTAACTCATCGACCGTGGCGGAGACGCCCTCCTCAAAGGCTGGGGGTGCGTCTTCCACGTCCTCTCCACTCGGGGGGGGGGGGGATCGTCCACGGGAGAGACTGCGTTGGAAACTGCATTGGGGCTACCAGATCCTGCTGGGCCGCTGGTGCTGGCGTGGGCGGTCGCGGTCATCTCATCAGGAGACTCACAGGCCGTCGAGACCATGGCTACGTCCAACCGATGGATCGGGAGGACGTAAGCGTCATCCAAACATGCCCAGGGATCACTTGCAACAGCGACAGGCTCAACCTCACCTGCCAGGATCTGCTTATCCTTGCTCTTGTAATAGTCCGCGTCCAGATAGCGGGCTTCACATGAGGCAAAAGGAGAGGCATCTCCCTGAATCATGCCTACTCGACCATTAAGGGAGTATTTAAGGCATTGGTGGTATGACGAGGGAACCGCCGCATGAAGGTGGAGCCATGGCCTGCCCATCAATGCGTTGTACGCAGTGTCCTGAGAGACTACCATGAATTCGGTGTTGGCAACCAGGTCACCGAACTGGGTCTTCAAACGTATCTTGCCGACCGGAGTTTGCTCGGTGCGGTCGTACCCCTGGATCCTGAGGTCGGAGGGGATCAAGTCATCCTCAGACAACCCCAATCTTCGGAGCGTCCGAGTTGGAATCAGGTTAATCCCAGACCCCGTGTTGACAAGACAGCACCGGACTTCAAGACCATTGAACTGGCAAGTAACATACAACGGACGAATGTGCCCCTGTATAGGAGGGTCTTCATCCTCACCAGAGAACGAGATAACTACCTGACATTCAGCGTCCTCAATCGTTTCGGCGTGAAAGGTCTCTGCAGTCGCAACCTCCGTCTCAAACTGGAGGGGGCTCTTCAGGGATTCAGCGAGCGCCTCGCGCATCTCAGGTGACAGGCGCAGAGCCTCATGGATGGAGAGCCTTGCTGGGATGTCAGCCAAGTGCTTTAGGACATCATACTTTCTTTCCAAGCGTGATCCCCTGGTTGCAGGAGGTTGCTCTGCGGTTGGAGGCATGACGGGCCTTTCCGGTTGGACCGGCGGCCGACTGGTGCTTGGCGCATCTCGCTGTTCACTGGTTGCAGCCCGGGAAGTGGTCACCGTACTGGGGCCAGGAGGCCGGATGGACTCATGGCAGGACGGAGCTGGTCGCGGCGCAGCTGAGGCGGTTCTGCCCGGTCCCACACCACAAACAGTGGCGGAGGCGAATCCGTCATCCCCGGATGGGGGGGCTGCACGCGCTGAGCTCGGTTTTGAGCCTACTACCTAGTCTCAGTGGCGTGCACGGCCTGGCTGGAGGTACCAACTGTTGTGCCCCAGTGACTCCTGTTGTTGCGGTTCCTCCGACGGTGGCGACGACTGGGGACACTAGGGAGGTCCACCTGGTGTTCTTCAACGTCGGGAACCGAAAAGGGATTTACCAGCTCGACGGTATTAACCGAAGTGTACCCAACACTGTCATCGGACGAATCATTCATCACCGGGTGGATCTGGGGAGGGATCCCCATCTCCGGGGGCATGAAATCGCCGAGAGTACGGGATAGTGGCGGAACTGGCGGGGCGCGCTCTTCCTTCTTGCGCCGCCACCGTTTGCTCTTCTCGGAAGAGGCAGGCT
Organism: Viscum album; assembly: GCA_963277665.1. Taxonomy (NCBI): domain Eukaryota; kingdom Viridiplantae; phylum Streptophyta; class Magnoliopsida; order Santalales; family Viscaceae; genus Viscum; species Viscum album. The sequence goes on from OY728139.1 coordinate 1,314,342,100, forward strand.
GGGACGACGATGCTGAAGCAGCACCCGCAGATTCTGGGGGCTCAGGCTGATTCAAGCACGCACGGATGATTCCATGGGCGCGAATGATCGTCTTGCGGGCCATCCAGTTATTATACTTCTGGGATCCGCGGTCGGAGACCAGCTGCCATTCGTCCTCGTCGCCACTATCGTCATCTGATCCCACGAACACACCCGCCACTTGTGCTGGAGCTGGGCCCAACCTGATTACATTGTTGTTAATCTGGTCTTGGAGCCAATCCTTAAACACGTAGCACCGCCGGATGGTGTTCCCCAGGGCCCGATGGTAAGGGCAGTAGCGGGGGTTATCCGTGAGATGTGCCTCCTCTGGCTTCCAACACTCGGGCAGTCGCACAATCCTCTGCTCCAGGGCGCTCCGGAAATAACCGGGGACCTGATCCTCATGAAATGAGTAAGTCAGGTATCGCGGGCCCCTGGGAGTGTGGTCTTGACGAGGGGATGGAGGGGCCTGCCGAGGAGGTGGACCCTGATTATCTCGCCTGGGTTGTGGCGGTACATTACGCGGAGGGGTCGACCGGTTATGGGGCTGCCGCTGCTGGGCCGGGAACTGAGCCCGTGGAGGCGGATTCCTGTGAGGCTGTGGAGCTGGCCTCACCGGCAGCAGCTCCAATGGCCTGGGGGCCTCTATCTGGGCAACAGCAGCGGGCTCAGCCCTGCTAACTCTCCTTGCAGGGATCATAGGAGGCAGCGGGTGTGCCTGACTGGCCTGTTGCAGGGCTTCCTCAAGACGTTGAGCTTTGTCTGAGAAGTCCTTGAACCCTCCGGGGTAATTCTGAGTGATCAAGGAAGGGACCAGCTCGGTCTTGACGTTCCCGACGCACATTGTCAGCAACTTCTCCTGAGTCAATGGCATGTCAAGGGAATACGTGAGACCCTTCCATAGGGCGACGAAATCCGCGACTCGCTCATCAGGCCTTTGCTTGCACTTGAAGAGGTCTGCGATACTCGTCTTCCGGGTTGTGGAACTGAACTGGTAGAGGAACTGTCTACGAAGGTCCTCCCAGCTAGTTATTGACCCGACGGGGAGCTGGCTGTACCAGACAAATGTTGGCCCTTCCAGTGTCTGGACAAAGCAGCGAAGCTTAGCAACCTCCTGCTGCACCGGAGTTCCCAACATAGGCCCGCACCTCGAGTTGAAATGGGCCAAATGCTGTGGCGGATCTCCAGTCCCGTTGAAGGGGGCAAAAGTGGGGTTCCCGAATCCCGGAGGTGCCGGCATGTCATCCACCCATGCTGGGTATGGCTTGCCGTCCGGTGGGATCGCCACTTGCTGAGTCTCCAAGGCTTCCAAGCGGGCGATGAGTGCCGCCATCGGATCGTCCGGACATGGGTTCTAGTCCTGGCGAGGATCTCTAACCACGAGCGCAATGCATGGCCCTTCAATCGGGTCGTCGACCGGGTCGTCGAACTCGGCAGCTCGTGGGATGGCGGGCGGAGCGGCCCTTGGGGCAGCGGGAGGAATCCGAGCGGGGTCTCTTAGGTAGTCACGCCGCTCGGGAGGGTGTGGTGAAACATACCGCGCCCTCTTTCCATAGGCAATGGCCTCTCCCCTGTCGGCAAACACGGCATAATCACGGTTGCCCGGGACAGTCTCGTCGAGGAGTGGTTGTTCCTGTCCCTGCTGTCCTGGCCTAGGATCACCGTAGTCAGGCCGCCGCTCTGCAGCGCGCTCGGCGAGGAGCTGGTCAACTAGCTTCTTCTGTTCGGCGAGCTGTTGACGTAGCGTGGCCTTTTCGGGATCCTCCTCTGCCCTCTGCATGGAGGCAGATGGGTCGGCGGGCTTTATAGCCCCGTCGTGCTCTTTACCTTTGCTGACGTTTCGGCTCAACGTCATTGCTTCAGTGGGTGTGGGGAGACCCAGGAGATTCCTCTGATGACGAGTAACTCTCACCGATGGATACAACAACGGCTTGTCTTCGGGGGGAGAGCCCCCGTCGAGAAGTTCCAAGCCGTTCCCCTCTCCCGACAGGTCGGCCATATTGACTGTTTCCATCCCTGGGGATGTACCCTCAGGGCCACCCAGTGAATCGGGCTGTCGGCGAATCGCACTGAAGCGTAGGGCAGCGTACTGCCCCCATCCACGGATATACACGTGGGGGGTGTCTTCCTCGATAACCTTGCGGAGTACTTGAAAACACTCAACGCATCGTTGTTGGAGGGCCTCGTGGTGCCCAAATGACCCGGGGTGCCGAACCGCGGGGAGCGTGGCCAGGTCAATCTGACGGCACTGCTCACCAATATCCTCCAGGTGAACTTGACTCCCGGGATATGGAATTTGTAGGCGGTGAAGACGGGAGTGAGTCTCCCAGAGAGTTCGGCGGAAGCATTCGAACTCATCCGGGGTGAGCGATTCTGGTGCATCAAAGTCCGGTCCTGCGACTGGCCAAAACTTCTCAGGGAAGTGGCCCTCTGCAAGGACGGTCCAGAAGCTCCACGACTCAAACTCGGGACCAAGTTCTCCTTGGTCCTCTTCAACGACTGGGAATGGACGGGAAACCGGCAGTGGTGCCGAGGCGGGCCGCCGGGCCGACGGGCTGGCCGGCGGTGAATACGGCGAGCAGGCCGATTGGCCTTCATATCCTGGGCTGCCCTCTGAGGGTGGCGGTGCCCCAGCTACCACATCACGATAGGATGGGCCGGCGACCGAACATCCTGCCATAGCGTCGGTGCTCGCCAAGGGTGCACTAGATCGTGGTTCGACCGTCGGTCCCCAGAAAAAGTCTCCGGCTTCTCCGATCGAGGCATAAGGTGCTTCCGGAGGGGCCGATACCAACTGCAAGCTTGATCCTTGGGGGTCTACCAGGACCTCGCTACTCCGGATATACCTTCGGAGAGAAGCGGGGATCACATCGATCTCGCTCTCGGGGAGTACGAGGCTGACGTGCCACATTCCTACCCCTGCCCCTAACTGGCGGGATCGGGGGGAGGGCTCTATCGCCGAATTGTACTCCGCCTCTGTATCAGAGAAACGAACCGGTCGGATCTCTGTCCGGAATTCCCTAAAATTCCTCCCTCGACGTCGACGCCTCGCCTTCCTGCCCCTGGGTGGTTCTTCGGGGCATGGCTGATCTCTGTCCTGGCGTCCTCTGGCACCGGTGCTGGGGCCAAGAGGACTGGAAACCAAGGTGCAAGGAGCACCGGGACAGATATCAAAGGGGACGCGGGGAGAGATGATTCCGGGCAGGCCTCAGGGCCGGGATCGGAAGGTGGGATGACCCATGCCTCTTGGATCGGCCACACGGAGTAGACCCTGCTGGTGAATAGCGCTACCGCGAGGTGGTCCGCGGTGGCTATTGCCTGTACCAGCAACCGGGAGAGTCAACCCAACCTGCCTTTGGGGCGGTCGGGGCCTCGATCCAGGTCGGGCATAGAAGTGCCCTGCTCAGGATGCGCAGGGGCCTGGTGACTGGAGCCAGCAGTGGCTTGGGCCAACGCGGCCGCTGTTGCTAGGTCCCCAAGGTGGGCATCCTCTTCCGCTCGTTTCCGACGTTGGCGTCGGGACAGACGAGTCGGGATTAGCGGCGCGGGCAGGTGGAGAGCTCGTTCTTCGACCTGAGAAGCCTGGCGGCGGTGTCGACGTGGCCTGACAGGAGCCCTTATCGCGGATCCCTGGAGCGAATCTCGGATAGGGTGGTCCCGGACATCTTCCACCTCATCCTCATAGGGGAGGGAGCTGTCGGAGCGTTCCGGGGATAAACTCCCGAAGCGGTTGGACGTCGAGGTAGGCAGCGGTGCCTCCCTGCGCGGCCCTCGGGTGCGGCGTTGGTGGCGAGGTGTAGCTTCCTCGAGGTCTAGGCGAGCCATGTCCCTGGTGGAGATGACTCCCTCTTCCTCATATCTCCGCACCAAGTTGTTGATCACCCTTCTCTGGATGACCTCCGAGGGGGAGAGAGGGCGTGGTTGCCCCGCAGTTGCGGCTATTGGGGACGGCTGTGGAACGGGCGGGACCGCGCGGAGTAGCCGCGTCGGTGTTTCCCCTACCCATGCGCCAGTGGGCGGGCGGCGATCGGGCATTGGATTGGGCGACCTGATTCCTGAAAGCAGGGAGAAGAACACGTTAACACTGATAGGAAAAGGAATCTACAATCAACCATTAGTGCCACGACGCCTTCCGTGGGGGGAACCCAGGCCATCGACGTCGTGAGACGGAGTGCCCGATTTCCCTTCCCCAGCCCTGGCGGGTTTCGTGCCCCAGTGCTGAATGCTCGGACGGGCAACATGCTGGTCTTCCAACACCTCTGAAAGCCATCGGTCTTCGTATTGAGGAGAAGAGATTCATGTCGGGTTCACCATTTTTCTGTTTCGGTGCGGATGTGCGTCGGGCTTCTGTTCCGACGCTGTTCCGCTAGGACGCGTTCGCGCGTGCGCCCGTCGACCCGAGGGGATAGGAGCGCGGCTTGTGGCCCCGTAGTCCCGCTTTCCAAAGGCGGGCGGCATCCGTCCCTTATTCAGGGACGTCTGCTCCTTGATCAAAACCGGGATGATGGGATGTCGGCTCCTCCTTCCGCGGACGTCTCCTCGGAACTCGTCGCCTAATCCGGGTCTCCCTCATAGATTTAAGAATGTTCGTGAATCTCGTTCCCGGCGCCATATCTTCATGAACACCGGTTAATTACGCTGCTTCCACCCGGACGCTCCAAGGAGTCTGGTCGGGGCAGCAACCTACGGTGAGGAGACCGGGTAGCTCCGGGTGTTGGGGGCGTGTCTTAACACTGCGGCTCTGAATGTTTGCCTTCCGTCCCTAATAGGGCTTCTCGAAGGCGTGATGGCCTGAGGCATCCCGCGCTGGGTACGGGGAACTGCGTTACCTGAGGTTTTCCTCAGCTTCCCATGTTTAACACGAGGTATGCCGCGAGTTTAACGTCCAGCGGGGACGGCATCGGACTGATCAACACGAGGAGTGGATCAGATGACAGAACCCCTTGCGGGGAACCTCCGATGCTGGGGCCAGCACATGGGCGGCTTCCCGAGTGAAGTGGAGTGGAATGAAATGGCATGACCCCACCGGGATGTGGCGGCCCGGGTAAGGGTCAGGATGGATAATGGAGTGAAGAGCTTGGACCCCATAGGGGCTTCCAACGTACCGCGCGTTAGCGCGGATCAAAGTCAGCGTAGTTCGGGTATACAGTTTAACGTCATGTTGGACGTTGGCAAGCCGACTCACGAGGAGGTCGAGGCTGTCGGGCGGAGGATTGAACCGAACCACCTCGCACAGAGGGGGATGGAACGGCCGGGTGGATCACAGTTTCACGTCATGCTGGACGCTGGTGTTTGGGGCTTACACTCTAAGGAGGCCCATATGCGGCAAAGCTCAGTTGGAGAGGGACTTGGGCCGAAGGTGAGAGACCTCGATCGCTGTCACGCCCTCTACTGGCTTCGGCAGTGGGGAAGCACAATGGAGATACACATGTGCAGTCCCCCACAAGGGCGGATTCATAGGTGAATCGACGCGAATGTGAACCCGGGAGGGGTCCACTGATGGACAAACCAACGTGAATACGACCGGGACGACCAGGTGGTGGGCTTGAACCTCAGGGAGGCTTCCTACGTACCCTGTTTAGGAGACAGGGATCAAAGTCCACGTAGTTCATTCTGTCAGGACTTACGCACTGAGGCAGCCCGGATGCTGCAAAGCTCAGTTTGGAGAGGGACTTGGGCCGAAGGAGAGAGACACCTCGATCCCTGTCACGCCCTCTACTGGCTTCGGCAGTGGGGAAGCACAATGGAGATACACATGTGCGGTCCCCCACAAGGAACTAGGGGTTTGTAATACCCTACCCCCGTGGGCGAAGGCCACTCCAATAAATCGTCCCTAAAGAGGGGCAATCCCGACATCCCTGCAGAGACGAGCGGGTGGGGGCCACATCCAAACCGGGTGGGGACCCTGCGTGCGGGGCACGGGATCGGGTGATGCGGACGGTTTAACGTCTTGCCGGAAGAAGTACAGTTTAATGTCGTGTGTTGAGGACGAAGATGCTTGGCAGTTTAACGTCTTGCAGCGCGGACGAAGTACAGTTTATCGTCATGTTGGACGAAGCACTTGGCAGTTTAACATCTTGCAGCGTGGACGAGATAGTGCCGCTGATGGGTCTGTGTCACTTCGCGCGAGCCTGGAAAGCCACACGGGAAGACAACGCACGGTGCGGGCATCCGGGATGAAGATCATCGGGCGCCACGCAGGCGGGTACCCTCAGGGGGTCAAAGGGGGCGACCCTGGCGGTTTTGCGCGCAAAAGAGAAGCTTGGCGCGCAATACCGTGGGTCGGCGCGCAATTGGGCGGGCTGGCGCGCAATTGGGCCAGCGCTTTGCGCGCGGAAGAAGGAGATTGCGCGCACCGGGGCTCTGATAGCGCGCGGGGGCAACGGCCCATTCTTTAACGAATGGCCACTTAGTAAGGGGGTGCGCGCAATCGGGCTGGATTGCGCGCACCCAGGGGAAATTGCGCGCAAGAATCTTCTTTTGCACGCGACGGCCTTTGGGTGAGGAGTTGGTAAAAGGAAAGAAGCCAAAGGGGTTGCGCGCGAAGGCGAACCCCGAGGCTTGCTTGCGCGAAATAAAGGAGGTTACCTGAAGATCGGCATTGCGCGTGGAGGGGGTGGGATTGCGCGCACGAGCGACCCTTCGAATTCCGGCAACCTTCAAAATGTTGGGGGTCGCCTTGTATTTATAGGCAACCCTGGGCGCGGAATCTCGCCGCCGGCGTGCAATTCATGGCGCGGGCACAAAATTTCCTTCGCGGGCGCGGAATCAGGCCCCCAGCGCGCAAGGGAGTCGTGCGGGCCGCGGGCGCACAAAATTGCGCGCCGGCCCGGCGCATTGCGCGCATCCCGGGAGGATTGCGCGCCGCACTTCAACTTTGCGCGCGGGCCTCCAAAATTCCGCGCAAGGCCTCCGGGCCTTCAAAAACGTGCTTCTGACTCCAAATATGACCTCGCTTTCCGCATCCGGAGCTTCGTTTGGGAACAACGGACTTTTCCGGTATCTACAATAATCATTTATCGTAGGAGCTCTCACTCAGCCTGTCAGCTCAACTAGCAGTCGCTGCTGTGCTTTAGTGCATTATTTTAGTGTCGTCGATTACTGAATTGACTGCTTGACTTTACTGCATTACCGGACCCGTCTTACCTTTCCTTTCTTGCCAATTCCCGGAAGAATTGGACAAATAGACCTTGATTTATAAGGGCAGATATTGAATTACCGGAACTCCCATTTTATTCTGCCTCGATTTAACATTAGTAAGGGAAGGAGTTTGGCACCTTTGAGGTTCGTAGCCTTGCTTTTAAAGTAGCAGGAGTCCCTAACACTATCAATTTCATAAGAAAAGAAAGAATGTGGCATGAACCCGGCTGGCCTTTCTTGTCTTTCGTGGATCACCGGTGATGGCTGACGCCGCGGTAGGATCACAACGAGCTGGCGCTCCATAAACAAATTCCTTAGCAAACCCTATACTCCCAGTAATCAGCATATTGGCCCGGGCTGATGCTTCTATTCTAACAGCAATCTCGTTTTCTTAGGGTTATGGTTTGACTATGTTGAAATGGACTTCCCCTCCCCTTCTCGTAGTTAGGACTTGATCTTACACAATCCGGTGACCGGCTTCGCGAGACCATTTCAATCTACACATGGCTAAGCTCTATTGGGTGGTGGCTTATCGAAGCAAATCCCGTACAAAAAAAGATCAGCAATAAACAAAAATCTATCTTCAAAGAAAAGGCAATTGACTCTATCAAGAACAAGAAGGTATGGAACTTCTCGACGCACTGTTCGAACCCGCAAGCACCTTTCATCTACCCTACGCTAACAGCTCTCTTCTCTTATGATATTGCATCCACCTTCGATTATTCAATTTCGAGTTAGCGCTCCGGGGGCTACTCCTACTGCAACTTCTTTCTTTAGGAAATGCCGACATCTACTCGAAATGGATTGACATTCCAGAACAGAAACTTCACTCATATTGTTTTAATGCCCGAAGTCTGCTTTACTGCATCTGAGATTGCATCACCTCTTAAGAGTGAAAAGTCCCTTCTTTCCTGACGAGTTATTCCTTCTTTTCTTGATTTGCTACCATCTGTGGCATTTGTCCTGCAAACAAGCCCTTCTCTTCCTTGACTAGCAGCAGCTCCCGCTAAAGCAGTTGCAGCTTACACTAGCTAGGCGAACTCCCTCTCTGATCCAGCTACCCCTCTTGCCGCTCGACATTCCGTTTTTTGTGGGATAATTGCTGCAACCCCTTCTCTTTAATAGCAACCGATTCTAGCAGCTTATTCTTGCCAAGATGAGGTTGGGATTCACAATGTCTTGGTTAGAGATATGGGGTATGCCTGTATCTTTCTTTATATACGGGCTAAAGCCCTTTCTTAAGGCAGTTCAGTTGCTTTGAGATGAGCCCACAATGCCCATGGTGAAGGAGCTATCTGTCTTTCTGGGATCAATACTACTTTATGAAAGACTCTCGAAAGCGAGTTTCCCATTCGGGTGGGTAGAACTCCTACCCACCTTCTTTTATACGTTGACGACAACATTCTCACCGGATCAACTCACGATGAGGACTACCCATGCCATCCGGGCTGAAGAGCTTCCCTTGCCCCGGGCTCACACACATGAAAATTCATAAGGATGCGGGAACAGGAGAAAAAGACGAGAATAGGGGTGAGAACAAGGGCAATCCGACCACTATTTCTCCATTCAAGGCTATTTGGCAGAAGGAGCATCATCACAGGAAAAACCAATCCTTTCGACAAATTATCTTCCTTCGCAAGTCGACCGGAGGGATTCATCCATTCATGCAGTCAGTAATCAAATGGTCCCTCTATCTAATGAATCAATGGCCGCCGATTTGGTTCAATGCTCTTTAGTGCCTTTGTGATATCTAAGGAGAGAGGAGAACACACTATAGCTTAACTACTTGACTTTAACGACTAGAGTTTTGATCGAGCTAAAACCTTTATTTGTTGGTTGGATACACTATTGGAAGAGAGGGGCTCAAATACTCAGATTCATTTCAATCTGGTTGGGTGAACATCCATCTCTCTATCCTTTTCCCGTGTCTTGGTCTAGTGGTCATTCCTCTCCCTCGATCACAAAATATCAATTTCATAAGAGAAGAAAGCGTAGAAAATAATGGTTTTGATTCGAGGTTCGCTAGATCTTTGCCTGAGTAAACAAATAAAAAAAAATCTCTCTCCTCTTCCTTTACTTCCTTCTCCAAGAAGCGAAACGTAAAAAGAGTCTTGTATAGGCTGGGAAAAAAAAGCCTCCAACCCGCCGCGCTTACTCACTAAGTTCAGTCTCAAGCTACTAGACGGCCAAATATACCTTCTTAATGCTTTTACCCTGTTTATGTTTCTTAGGACATTCAAAAAATAAAGGAAATAGAAGTAACCTAGGGCAAAGCTTAGACTCTTCTGTGATGACTCCTCTTTTCCAATAGTAAAGAAAAAAGAACCTTAGATGGAATACCCTTCGAGTTAGCATTATGAAAAGGCTTCAAAACCTACCAAGGCATACGATCTACTATACTTCTTTTCTTTGGGTCCACTAAAATAGAGGAGATCCACTTTTCACTTCTATTAAAGGAAGACCTTTTCATTCCATAAGTATTCGTCTTGTATAATATAAATAGTAGGAAAAGGAGAAGCTTATGAACCCTAGAGGAGAAGGTCAAGAAAAACCACTCTACTTCCACTCCTGCGGACTCCACTTACACTCGTGGGGAAGGGGCAGAAAACTCGGAGTACATTAGAATAATTTCTTGGGACTTTAGAAGACAGTACATGCATATCATTCTATCCATCTATCCATACAGGGCAGGGCAGATTTCTCTTTCATCTATCTATAAATGCTATTTTTTTCTAGCTAAGCTATTTGTTTGTTGCGCTAGGCGATACAGCTTCGTTCATCTTATAATAAAAAAGAATTTCCTAGCATTCATTCGACCACGTTATGGTGCTTTTTCCTTTTTATATAATTTATATAAATAAGCTCCCAGTGCAAACTGAGATCCTGGAGCTAAGATGCATTTTTCTGGCATTTTTCCTTACGGGTTTTTTTGATGGAACTAAGGCTGCCCCTCCAGAGAAAGTTGAACAATCCACAGCAGGTGACGAAAGTCTCTTATCTCTATTGTTCCTAATCCGGCATGGTTACGGAAGGATCAAATGGTTGTGTCGTGGTTAAATACCACCCTTTCTGAAGAGATTCTTGCCAAGATCATTGATCTCCCTTCAGCGCATGCCATATGAACATATCTGTGGAATGGCTTTTTTTGGAAGAAGTAGAGAAAGAACTAAAAGTCGAATTACTTATGTGCAAGAGAGGTACATCTTCCATAACCGACTACTTGAATCGTTTCAAATCTATTTGTGAGTTGTTGGCTGCGATTCAGAAATCTCTTTTAGATGATGATAAAGTAATGTATATCTTGGACGGACTGGATATGGTCTTTGTCACTTCGGTGTCTATGAGGGTTCCCTTTCCTTGATGTTACACAGGATGCGAAATGGAGGGTAGTACGAGGTGAATTCATATAGAGGAGCATTACATTAGAAGAATAGAAAGAGATTTTAAAAAGAACGACCATGGAGGCTTGGAGATCTAGAGAAGGTGTTTCTTGTATATCCCTCATGTTGAGAGCTACTTCCTCGAATATCAACGCAGGGTTTCCTTTCGATTGAAGACGGATTAACTTTGGGGGGCCTAATGACTGAACTATTAGATGAAGCAGCTCTTGCTTTACGACCTCTTGAATCGATTCTCCTCCTTTAAAGAGATAGATCCTCCTTTCCCTTTCATCTTTCTATCCTCGGTGTCGGCTCTAACTCTTCTATTTCCTTCTCCTTTCACGACTGACTTCCAGTAGAGGAATTCATTCTTCTCGTTCTCGTTACGGTAGCGTAAGAGCATTCATCAGTTAGCAGTTCAGTAGCAACAACAGTAACCTTCCTTGCTCTACGGGAAGACCTAACTCAGACTCGCACCATTGGACAAGCTATCGGAGTCGGCAAGGTCACTGACGTCTGCCGTAGGGCTATTCAAAGCAAGGCCGAAGGGGGATTAGCATTATATTATGTCATTTCTCCACCGGACGAGTCTATGCATCTATCTCATATCTGTTAAGAAGAGAAAAGTGCCTTTCCCTATGGTCAAGCTGTTTCACTCCTTATCACAAGCGCTAAGTGATAATAATTCCTTCAGGAAGCAACTTTCCCATTGAATAGTTCTCTTCTTATTGCCTTAAGGTTAAGGTAGGTGCACTTAAGGTGAAGTTAGTCTTCCATAAGCTTCTCTATTGGCATTTCCTAGACCCAAGACCCACTCATCTTATAAGACTGTAGAATGGCTAGCACAGGTAAGAGGGGAAGAAGAAGGTAAGAGTACAATAGAAGGGCCTAGGCTCCACTTCCATGCCTTGAATGAATCAGTAACAACGGATGAGTGGAATGAGGGGTCAAGATACGGATAGGGGGGAATGGCCTATCAATCATTGGTGGACCTTCCCTTTTTCCAGTAACGGAGCTCTCAACTGAGTTTTTTAGGTTCTGGAATTTCATCTCTAGTTGGGGGTTTCGATTCGAAGGTTATAAAATGTGGTGTGGGTTCATCTCTCTCAACCAGTTCAGGTTCAAGGGAGGGTGATCGAGGGAACCCAGACTTTAGATCTCTTCTCTTTGGCGGGAGGTTTCTTTCGTATCAAGAGTGTGTTGGGGAGGCCAGAAAAGACGGATTGGGTCGAGAGGCGATGCTTATGCCCCTACTTGATTTATGGGATATTTGAAGAAGCCTGTTGAAAAAGAGAAGCGCGCTAGCGCGCAACGGCTGATGAAAAGCCAACAACTTGTTAGGAGTAGGTTTTGGCTTTCCCCTTTCTTCTTATTAGTAAGATAGATTTGGAACCCTATACAAACAAGGGGCTGCCTTGCTGCTCGCCCCTATCTCTAAAGGGGCTTATGTACTCAACTCGTTACCACTAAACAACGAAACCAGGAGCAGAAGGAGGGACTTGAACCCTCAAACATAGCCTTGGAAAGGATATGCTCTACCATTAAGCTATTTCCGCCAGCTACGGTAGTGGTGAAGAACTACTGAGCAATTCATGTATCACTTGATATGGATGACTTCTGTTTTTCCGCCGGACAACACTCTTGACCTCCGATCGGGCTACGAACACGAGTAGGTAGGTGGCTAGGGGGGAGAGGGGCTACCTATTCAATCAATCTCCGGCCGCTCAGTGCCGCTATTTGTGCGAGTTGTAAGGAGTCTTGGTCTCGAGTCAAGCTGGGGCCTCATTTCATTCTCGTAAGGGGAATGAGTGCACCGAAAAACCAGACAAGGTGCTCCCTCGCCTCGCAGCGGCGACATCTGTCTTTTAAGTTATTATAAGTCATTTACTAAGCTAAGGCGGCCCCTCTTATTCTATGATAATCCAAGCTGCAGCTCCACGAGTCTGCTCGGAACCGGTCGATTCCTAAGCCATTCGTTCTCCCCTCTCGGTTGGCCTTTGCCAGCCACTAGAACAAGTAAGAGAACCTACAGTGAATGAACTTAAAGAACCACAGATTTTGACCGGATTGTACACCTTTGTGTCTGGCTATGTATATGGATGTGCATAAAGAAGGGACGGGGCATCTCTCTCCTTTTGGGGGGGGAAGAGTGAGGGAAGAAGCTTCATTCCATCCAGCCTCACGAACTTCTTACTGGGGCAGTACTATAGGCATTTTCGAGTGTTTGGATGCACGTGTTTTGTTCATATTCCTACGCAGTTAATAGAAAAATTTTCCCGAAGGCAACCACTTTTGTCTTTCTTGGATATTCTCAGTCCGGGTATAGATGATATGACGTGAAATACAAGAGACTCCATCTATCCTTAATTCTCTCTTTAATGGAGTCGCCTCATATTTTCTTAACCTAATGAATCAGCCCTGAGGGAGAATGATGATGGAGATGTATTGTGGCCTTCTCCTGTTCATCAACTCGAACCTCATTCTTCTGCAGTTGATGTTACGGATCAGCCTCACTCTTCAGGCCAACAGCTTTGCTCAGCATTTTATGCCGATTGTCAGCCTGTTCAGCTGACCTCAGAGGATTCCAGTCACCTGGCACAACATGTTGATTCTCGGCGGCGATTACAGTCTCTTTCTCAAGGTCAGGCTACTCCAGAAGATCAGCAGTCTAGCCCAGTTCCTTCCCTTCCAGTCGCATCCTCAGATTCTGGATCCCTCTCTCAGGTTCGTCGATCCTCTCAAGTTTCTTATCCTGTTGAAGGATTTTGATCTTATCTTATATATCGTTTTCCCCAAAAGATCGAGCTTACCTCATGTCAGTTCAATCTTCTCATGAACCTGAATCATTTGCTAAAGCCTCCAATCATTCTTGCTGGAGAGATGCTATACAGGAAGAAATCAATGCCCAGGAAAAAAAAGAATAAGACTGAGTCTCATTGCCTGCAGGGAAAGAAGCCATTGGCTGCAAGTGGATTTACAAGATCAAGCATAAAGCAGATGGCTCGGTAGAGAGATACAAAGCTAGATTAGTAGCTAAAGGATTCCTTCAAGTTGAACCCTTTTAGAGATAGGGTCCAGGTTGCTAAACACCATTCGTGGCATTCTTTCCTTGGCTGCAATCAAAAGGTGGCCTTATCCGGGGAGAAGCTAGTTCATCATGCTGATGTCGGGAAAAAGCTTTTCTCCCCCCGATTTCGATTAACTCCCATCTCCAGCGCATGCTTTCAATCGATATTGAGGCAGGTGAGTCACCATGCAGGGGCAGGGGGAAAAGCGAAACCAATGGTAGAAGAGGAGCGGAAAGCCACTCGACCACCGGGAGAGGAGCCAGTTGTTGATCCGAGAAGCTGGCCATCCCTAGCTGCACCTGCCCGAGAGACAGAACTGCAGAACTCATCTCGTAGAAAGAACTCCTCCTAACTCCCCCCAACTAACTAGAGTAGTCTCTCCCGCAATCTACGGCCAAAAAGCTGGTGATTATCACGCGATATGGGCAATGTCAAATGTATCCGTAGCGCGTGAGACGTGTGGGACTTATTCATCAGCTCAAGTTTTTTGGCTTGACTTGTTCGTGTATGTATCGACTTCCCTCAACAAGGAAACTCCAAAGGATGACTTCCCTCTTCCCATCATTGATGTTCTGGTCGATTCCACAGCCAGACATGAGAGGTTGTCGTTGTTGGACGGGTTTTCAGGCAGAAACCAGATCAAGCTCGCTGAAGAAGATCAGACCGACGACCTCCTTCATGACTCAATGGGGGACGTTTTGCTAGACAGTTATGCCCAAAAATCTCAAAAACATTGGGGAAACCTATCAGAGAACAATAACATCCATCTTCCATGGGAGACATCCTTGAAGATTATGTTTACGATATTCTCGTCAAATCGAAGACAGCAAGCGAGAAGATCGCAGAGCGAGCGCCTACTACAATACAAACTTCACCTAAACCCTAAGAAGTATGCCTTTTGAGTCTCATATCAGGCGACGCTTCTGGGATTCATCGTCAGCAAGCAAGGAATCGAGGAAGATCCAGCCGACGATCTCGGATATTCTTATAATATAATGGAGGCATGTTGACGCCTTCCTCCACCTCGCAACATGAAGGAGTTACGAAGTCTTCGACGGTCAGTTGCAACCTCTTCGACGATTCATATCTCAATCCAGCATGAGATGTGAGTCCATGAATCATCTTCTTCAGAAGAACGCCGACGTTCGAGTGGACCCCAAGAATATTTCATGAAACTTTAGATGTATCTCATGAATGCCCCAGTATTATCTCCACCAGTACCAGGAAGGCCTCTACTCCTCTACGTTTCGACCACTGAAACGGCGCTAGGGGCAGTCCTCGCTCAGCATGATGATATAGGAAAGAAGGAGAAGGCTATCTACTATCTAAATAATAACTTTCTTGACTATGAAACCCGTTATTCACACATATAAAAGCTCGGTACACTATTACACATCCTGGCGGTTTTTCTTGGGTGTTCAGGCATATGGAAGGGGGGCGGGAGTGGTGGATCACAATTGAGATCTTGGGCGGAGCAGAAACATCAACGATTGAACGACGCACCAATGATTCTCGATGCTGAAACAACCTGTCATCTCAACACTCCATCAGCACTTGATTGATTATCCAACCCCGATCAATCTATCGTATTCTTGGGGACTCGGGCCTTTAGCTGGTTTTTGTTTAGTACTGTAGCTGGTCTCTGGAATTTTATTATCGATGCATCACACACCGAATGTCGATCTCGTGTTCTCCTATGTAGAAACCTTAATGAGAGATTTTGTTGGGGGCTGGTTTCTCCGATATCTGCATTCGAATGGGGCGAGTATGTTTCTCTTGGTCCATCACCTTCATCTCTTTCATGGTCTCTATCATGCTAGTTTTAGCAGTCCTCGGGAATGGATTTGGGGTTTCGGTGTGCTGCTACTACTCTTATTGATTGGGACAGCATTTCTGGGATACGTTCTTCCGTGGGGGCAGATGAGCTTTTGGGGAGAAACTATCATAACCAGCATCGCGAGCGCCATACCAGTTGTGGGAAACACCATCGTCTCTTGGCTATGGGGTGGGTTCTCCGTTGACAATCCAACCTTAACGCATTTTTATAGTTTGCATCTTGTACTGCCATTTCTGATAGTAGGATCCACTCTGATTCATCTGGCCTCATTGCATCAATTTGGCTCCAATAATCCCTTGGGTGTGTATTCGGAGATGGATAAAATAGCATCTTTTCCCTATTTCTATGTGAAGGATATAGTAGGATTGGTTGCTTGTTCCCTTGGGCTCGCGCTGGTTGTGTTTTTTGACCCCCATTTATTATTGCATCCCGACAATTCTATCACTGCTAATCCGATGCCGACCCCAACCCATATTGTTCCTGAATGGTATTTCCTACTGATTTATGCCCTGCTGCGTAGTATCCCTTCCAAAGCTGGTGGTGTGGCCGCAATCGTACTTGTGTTTCTCTCTCTGTTTTCGCTCGCTTTTTGTCCCATGGCTGTATGTAGTTCCAGTTTTTGCCCTGTAGCCCAAGGATTGTTTTGGTTGCTGTTTTCAGATCTCTTGCTGCTTGGATGGATCAGATGTCAACCTGTCGAGTACCCGTATGTGCCTATAGGACAAATGACCCCATTGGATTTCTTGTGCATTGCAATCACCCCATCCCTTCCCGGACTCGTTGGTGTGCTCGATTTCTCTTTGGCTGCATACGGACCAGACATCGATCACCCACAGGACAGTACGGTTTGGCTTCAGGAGCGATACTATTAGAGTAGAGTACTGATGGCATCAGCAAGGCGTGAGCAGACACCACCTTGGCCTCGATGGCAGCCCTTGGGACTAGCTCGAATCAGAGATGACGATCGCGCGTTGTACCCTTCGAGTTGGATCCCCCAAAATCCACCAATGTCCGATACCCAATGACAGATGTCCAGCATTCAAGCAATCCAATATGCCGTCCTGTTCAAAGGTGGCCTGATGGTGATAGTCGACGTCTCTACACTAAATTGGAGGATAACCCGGGTCACTCGGGAAACCCACAACCCCAAGAATCGGAACTAAAATGGAAGAATACCCACATAAAGGTGGAGGTGTTCATCAACAAGAGTAGCGACCACCTTGGGAAAGACTTTTAGAGTAGACTACTGAGACTCGGCCAATGCATATCGAAAGGGATGAATCGATGAACCCCCATCAAACCACCAAGACCTCCGCATATAGCTACCTCCTCACAAGAAGACCTCGTCTCTCTTGGCTATTCGGTCCTCTTTGTCATGTCTACTACATATATTATACCGAGGTCGAACCCATTGATGGTTCTTGAGGTGTTGATTCAAGTCGAACGAGGCATCACGTTTAGAGTTTTTTACTGTGTCAAAAAACCGAGTTGATGAGCCTTTATTCTTGAATAGTCGGAGTAGTTCCAGCTTCCAATAGCTGGGTACCATCGGCTTCCTTATTCTTCTAAGGATGGTCAACCACATCACCTCAAAAAGAGACCTTACCTCCAAAATAGAGGCCTTCAACCTCTGGACCTCCCGCTAGTGTTATTCCTGAGGTGCATTCATAGATTTATGGTATATGATGATATGATGAGATAGTACTGAAATTGGAAACCCCCAGCATCCCCGCGTGTCATTTACTGTAGATTGACCATCGTATACTATATGCAAACATGGGTCCTTTAGCATTGGCATTGATTTGGCCAGGTACTCACTAACCAAGGCTCAAAATCTCCTTCAACTCCGAACTAGTAGTAGAAAATAGGGAACGATGTGAAAGGTTGTTAACTCATGTTCCCTATTGTCTACTACTAGTCTAGTATAGTGGTGCAGCGGGGGTTCATGGGCCTTTCCCAACTGCTGCAAGAAGACGAGGTGATTTCTGGAATTCCTGTGATGCATCATGGTGTGGTTGTTTGGAAGAGATGGGGGTTTCATCGAACATTGCTACTATCCTCACACGGTTCCACTCCATTCCAGCATCTACCTTCAGACACGGTACAGATATATATTGTTCGGCTCATACGGTTCATCGCCCCAATCAATAACAGTAGTAGCACACAATGGGTACCCCAACGACTCCTTTGGGAGGTGGATCTTTCAAGGTGTGGTGTGGTCGATAGGACTCTTAGATTAGAGTACTGGTGACTCATCCATCCATGATTGCTCCCATTGGCTATTGATGGTCGTCGGAGACTGGTACTGATATATATTGACTGGTCTCTGACCATTCCAACATGACCAGCCTTCGTCAAACAACCATATAAGTACCAACTTCACAAGGTGCCCGGTGTGCGCCACTATTAGAGTAGAGTACTGAGAAAAAGATGACTTAGTAGATATAGTCTATTGGAACATGGGACCGTATGGTTCGATTGGCCCTTCAATATATATCAGTACCAGTGGAACCGATAGGCGGTGGTGCCACTTTCCGAGCTGACCACCATGATCCCCAACTCTTGAAGTGGAAATGGGGGTTGATCTGTGCGATTTCCAAAGCCGCCACCTTGATCCTCCAATACCAGTTGTGTAGCGGTTCGTGCCTTTTTTGACGATACTATTAGAGTAGAGTACTGATCTAGACGCCACTTCATCCTGTACTCGATCTGTACTGGCTATGATCAGTCCAATTCAAACTGACTTATATCAGTCGTTCTTCCAACCTTTGTCTGAAAGGTCTCACCTTTGGGAAGCGTGGGGAATCAGGTTGACCACCATAGGGCGAGCCCCGTGTACTTTGTCTGAAAGGTCTCACTCAATCGCAAGACCATACATCCACTCAATCACAACAAGATCGGGATAGGTGCGGTGAAACGCCACGGTGAGGCAGGAAGCAACACGAACGTAGCTGCGGTTGAGTTGGCGTAGCGGTTCAAAATAGCATCAAAAGTCATTGCAAAAAGGCAATCTCTATTTCAGCTTGTAGGTGGCACCAGATCAGGCACCGTGTTCTATTCATGTGGTATTGGAATGGCTGCCAATGCATCAATGGGGACACAGCACCTCGAAAAACCCCATGAACCCGGTTGGCCATCCATGAGTGAGTCAGTACTCTACTCTAATAGTCTTGCCCTTTGACTGGACTTTATATGCTAGAATACCCGACCTTCAAGAAATAGTGCACCGTTGGGGGGTCTGGTTAGCTGTTGGCTGGGGAAGGAATGGGGATGGGGGGTTAGGGTCACTTGAATGCTATTGGTGCTGGAAGTGAGAGGTGACCGTGCGCCCATCTGCCATCTAGCGGGTATGGCGTTCATCAAGCCGGAGGTGTCCTTAGTACTCTACTCTAATAGTCTCAACTATCAGCATCACAAGCCGCCCAAGATAGCAGATAAATATATATCAGTACCAGGCCCACACGCTTATAGGGAGAGCAGCCTGTCAGGTCGAATGAGTTATCCCGATAGTCATCACGACGCAGGGAGGAAGGAAATTAGTGAGCTTTTGATGAACCCCAAATCCCAAACAGAGTAAGGCCCCATGAATCAAATAAATACGAGATCCGGTAGCAATGATCGAGAGATCAGGCGTACGAATGCATCAGGATGGGAACTCAACGTAAGCCGTACTACAGCTGTTCCGTGACCAACTCGAAGGCGCTGCAAGTTGTAACAGAACTGGTGACTACCCAGCTTTAGCTCAGTTTTTCCAGTACGATACCGATGGGTCTTTGACTGACATCTTGCGCATCTCTTCTTAGAGGGTTAACACCTGGTCAAAGACTTGGTTGGATGCGGGATCTACTCCACGAGGAGCGGTACAGATGTAGATTATATCATCACGACCTCTCTTTTCGTACCGCGTTTGATGTTGTAAGCCACTTAGCCAACTAGCGTTACCTGCGCTTTCACGTCTCTCAGTGTGGTCAGCACTGGGCAACAGTGAACCCCTGATACCAGGCCAACAGAGCGCGCTCACGCCACGTTACCCGATAATGAGTAGTATTTATCTATGCCTTTTCGTCACTTTGATAGCTGGAAGTTTTCCAAAAGTATGAAAAGTAGGAGTCAATGCTAGAATTATTGCAGATCGCCGCGTTCGTTGTTGCCTGTATAGCTTTATAGAGCAGAGATCTAGCAACGCATTCTAGGCACAGATCATGGGTATTGGATGTATCGTTAGGTTGTGCCGCTGATCCATTTTTTTCCATTGCAAAAAATCGATCCTCTTTAAAAAATGATGAACCAGGAGGCTAAAGGTACTATGGACCCTCTGACTCCCAATCGGGTTGCCTTCTCAGGTCTCGTCGGTGTTGCCTGTAGGTCGTGATGTGCCTCGAGATGGTCATCTCCTGTCCCCCTGCCGGCGGGGATCCGCTCCTGGGTCGTCACTCTGCTGTGTTTGTCCCGTCCTCTAGGCACCTTTTGAAGGCAGGGAGATTATATAAGATCAACCAATTGGCCTTCTCATCAGTTGCAGTGTTTGGTGGCCCGAAATTGACTTGGCTTCGCCAAAAGGCCTCATCTCTAGAAGCCCGGCTCGCGAGGCTTCCCTCTCCTTTTATAGTAAATAGGTTCCTAACCTCGCCCCGCTCTTGTGACATGTTATGTTTCCCCTCTTAATTCCTAAGTCAAGGGTGAGTCCCATACGTCAGTTTGTGGATCGCGGTCTCACGCACTAATCCCTACAGGTGCCCATAGTAGGTCGGCTGCCCTACCTAAACCAATCATCATATCGGTCCCTAAGCCCCATTGCTGGAAAGGCTCAGCTTCAAAACCGTACGTGGAGCTTCCGCCTCATACGGCTCCTCTAGGGATGGAGATAGGCCTAGCCCAGGCTTGTGCGGTTAAGGTTGTTGTACACAAAATAAAACAAAGTGGACTTGGTTCAAGCGGCGACCGAAATCTATAGTGGTAGCGCCTACGCCGGTGGCACAGTATCTACAGAGATTGTATCGAGAATAGGTATAAGCTAACATCTTGGTGCTAACTTATCAATCTTGGTATTTTCTAAGATGTCGAGTGAAAGGGATCGAGCATCACTTACTTAAAGATATTGTTGGAACTGCCCGCCGACGTAGATTCTGTTGATTCCTAATTTCACTCATTAGAAGCCGCCGTCATTTGATTGAAAAGATATTATATCACTGTGGGACACTTTAAAATGAGTAATACTTACCATTCCATTATTCACACAAACCCTTAGATGACTTATCAGCTACCTTGATTGAGGAATAGTTTCACGAAAATGGAGATGAACCAGAATAAAGTCCGATCTTGTTTCTGTATTGAGTAGAAAAGGGATATATGAAGTTCGTTCTGCTTCTCTGTGCATCTCTGTGATGGACCCATGAAAAAGGGGCAACTTTCGTGCTGACGGGTTCAGCGAGGAAGAAGGCGGGATACTTCTAAACTAATTAAAAAGAGAAGGAGATGCGATCTATTCTGTAAGCATGTTGTTCAATTGAAACACTAATAAAAATAATAGTAATGGCTTGATTACCATGGAAACGTAACCACATTCAATTGAATATCATATGCATGTCGATGCTAATGAGCGCCCCATAGCTGAATACGTTTCGGAGGTTTCAGGGAGAGAACATCATTCGTGAATTCCTAGTCATATCGAAAAAAGATAGGACAACAGCTAGGCGCGGGGTGCACAGCCTCAGCATCTTGGAAAGGACGGATCGCCATAACAGAACAAAGAAATTGCATACCCTAAGGGCCAAGACTTCTCCCGGTAAAACTAAGAATTAGGATGAGATAGTTCCTGTGTTGTACCAACCCATTCGGAGAACTCGTAGAAACTGCAACTGGGTCGGTAACGTTGGGATTGGGTGGGGTAGGCCCGCTGCTATCGATGCTTGTGGTTTACCTGGGGCCTCGTTCCAGTTATCTTCTTCAATGATGATTAGGACGTGGCCGATAAGAAAGAAAGAATGTTTCCAGGACTATGAGCTATCCCGTCGTTCCCTCCATCCGGAATGGGTCGTTCGTTATCGTGAAAAACGGTAGGTGAGGAAATATGTGAGCGGGAA
The DNA here is from genome assembly GCA_963277665.1 of Viscum album. NCBI lineage: Eukaryota > Viridiplantae > Streptophyta > Magnoliopsida > Santalales > Viscaceae > Viscum > Viscum album. The sequence continues at coordinate 1,314,363,626 of OY728139.1, forward strand.
AAAACCAGCGCTTAGTAACCCGGCCTATGTCGCGTAGTTCTCCTTAAGTTCTTTATACCGGATATGGGTGCAGCTGCACCTAGGGAGTCTACCGAATAAACCAAGACCAAGGGAAACAACCGGATGGGAGTAAATTATAAGCCCAAAGTCCAGATAAAATCGAAGGCACCAGGTATGGCTCCATCGACCCAATTGTTGTGTATTCATTACCGGAGCCGGCCAGTTACCATTTCCATCTCTTTTCTCCGGTATCGGAGCAAAGATCCTTATCTGCAAAAAGCATAAAACCCAACTAAGAGTCAGAAGGTATGAGGGGTGGGAATGAAGCATTTGGTGGTAGGACCGTTCCCGATGTATTGCTTTCTAGAATATTATATCTATACTATGATGATACCGCATATGTATCAATAGATTCCTACCGATGCCAAGGACTTTATTCTTTATGGTTGTTTCCTACTCCTGGTGGGGTTTTCGTTATAACCAAAATTGTGATCAATCAAATCTTGCAAAGGCCCTGAGGAGGAGCCAAGTGTTGTCGCCGTTACAGCCGAATAGTTGTCGATTTCTTCTTAGCTTCTGGTACTCCGTTAGAGTGATTCTTCGAGTCATAGTAGGCCTCATTCCACTTCTTCAGTACGCCTCGTCTCCGTCTGGATCGGGATAGTAGACGAACTGAGGTTGGTATTGTTGCAATGAATCGGTGATCTATCTACTGCTTATTCGCTCCTAGGAGCTTACCCAGTAGTACTTGCTTGCATTTGATCTTAGTCCTGGTTCTCCAGTAGCTGTAACTTGGTGATTTAGAGTCTTCGGAGGCTACGCCTTCTGCTGCGCTCTTTATTTCCCTCCTATACTTCCTTCCTACCCATACTATAAGGTAGAAATAGAAACCTCAAGAACATAACCAGAAGGCATGAAGAAATAGGTAGGAGATATGGTGAGTAGATCAATAAGATAGCGAGGAGGCTTCACCGGCTTCGCCTAATTTTTGTTGTGTCGGTTGTTGGGGCATTCTTATCACATAAATTTTCGTAGTCCCGGTAATTCATGATTTTATTGTCTTTGGTATCGACACAGTGGGTATTTGGATCACAACCCGAAGCGGAGGACTGGATAGGATCGATAAAAGGCGATACGAAGAACTACCCTGTTGAACATAGGTATTGGCACAATAGCTGGGCAGGGACCCAGTGGAAGTATACAGAAATTAGGAATATTAGCAGAAGAATGGGAAACATAGTTAACAGCATAGGTAGATAATGCCCCAATGATTGGTATATCATGATTTTACCGAGTATTCCGTCATAGGATCCAGGAGAGGAGCAACCCCGGCACCGGTGGTGGAGCAGGAAGACGAACTCTAGGACGAAGAAGCCGTGTTCAACTCCCGAAATAGATCGCTAACCTAAGTCCGTAGCTAAATCCCAGTGAGTTGATTGTGTGTAAGCCCAAGTCCATAGGACTATGGGTTTGCAATAGTCCCCATCATAATCATAACCGGTAGAATAAAGGATCCAGTAGCACTGGTACTACTTATTTACGGCTTCGGTGGATTTGAGCTATAACTGCTATGGTCACACTACATCCAATAACCACCAATATTCCTACTGCTCCATGGTCTAATCCCCCGAATAAGGATGCTGTTACGAGAGACCACCGGGAAAACTGAGAAGAAGCACGGTATGCAAGTATCCATAGGCGGAAGCCTAACCCATTCGGAGAGTTCACCCATCTCCAATCCAAGGTTTCCCCATTGAATCTTCATACCCGCTAATCTGTCTTTTTATATTTATTCTAGGAGGTTTCAAACCATGGATGGAAACCATGGAACCTTCTCCGGGATTTAGTATTACTATAGCTCTTTGTGGTTTCGAAGGACCTCCGGATTCTTGATTTTATGCATATACCGTTACTCACACGTTTCTTCTCCGCTTGAAGCTACATATCCAAAGTGAGTTTATTCTGATTCTACTAAATAGGATGCTATATATGCTTCTTATTCATCAGAGATATCCTACTACTGGTCATCCCGCAGTGCTGGTAACATCTTTGGTTCATCAATGCTCCTTATTATACTGATTATGTATCGTCCATTTACGGGTTCCAGCTCCGACCCGGGACTCTATACCATCCACCATGCATCTACTACAGAATTTGGATACATTTACCGGGGTTCCGAAATATACTTTTTCTTATTGATTACCACCGAGTCCTAAATACCGACCACGTAGTCGTAGTGCTCTTGCTCCTCCAGTTCCTTGCCTTCGGGTCCCATTTTTGGTGTGCTTTCCTCGCCCACTACCTAAGCTTCCTATCATCTTACTCCGATTAGCTACTATAACCAAACCTATCCCTCTGGTGCCTGCATTCTTTCCGAAGCTTGCTCCATTCCCTCTTTCCAGCTCCAGCTCGCTTATCCCTCCCCTCCAATTGGATCGAGTTATATGCCTTCCCTTCCCAAGGAAGGGTGGTGCCATAGTAGTGATATAATATCTAGCCTGCTCCAGCTGGCACATATCTATTGACGCGATCTCTTCAATTGTTCACTTCTTTTGGGTGTTCATTACTTACTCGATAACCAAACCCATACTATCCCGCCAGTACAGCAGCACCATAACCGTAGAAGGTTCCAATTAATGGTCGAAACACTTGGAAACCAGGCTCTGTTAACACCGACACGACATACCACACTTAATATGCTCTGCTTTTCATTCCAGGAGATTTAGCTCACTTAGTTTCTTTTTTTTCTTCATATTAACCCTATGGCTCCCATATGGAATGGGTAACATATGCGAGACCTTTCAACAGAGAACTCCCTGCCCGGAGGTGAAGCAAAGGAGTACGAGATCCGAAGAAGAATCAGAAGACGAGGTGAAGAAGAATCAGAAGGTGGCGGAACAGATGGTGTAACATTCATGGTGCCAACTATAGTTCCTCACTGGCTGTCAAATTTATATATTCTTATGGAGGTCTTACACTTGCATATAATGCTACCGGTTCTAGACTCACCATGATACCCACTACATCCCCATCTGCGGTCTATGCCAGTGGACATCTGTAGGTCTGTATGAGCGGTGCCAAGATATCCTTTTTCGGCATTGTATGAGTTATTGGTGTTACCACCATATATAGTGGCACATATGCAGGGAAATAAGATGAAGAAGAGATGGTATTTACCGAATCTCTTGCTTTTTCTCCACCCGGAGTTCCAAACCTATATTCAGAATGGTAGCTATTTCTTGATCCTTTCCTTGATCCTAAGAATAGTGAACGTATCAATTCATTCTTTATCTTCGGGATGGATAACAAAAGATCAGTGAAGGTTGGCATGGAGGAATTCTAATAATTAGGTAAGGTCTTGGATTCCCTTCCCGGGAATTCCTCCAAGTAGCCATACGTAACACTAAAAAACAGAATGATGCCAAATCGGAGAAGGTAACCAAATATGGGCTTAGAACACAATATCAAGTCAGAAGATGACACGCGGGAGCACTATCTGTATCACCAAGTGTTTGGAAAAATGGTAAAGAGCTCTCATTGGGAAGCCGATAGGCGTTTCCGCTTTCGAGCGAGGCTCTGCAGATATCCAAGAAAAAAGAAGACTTGTGGTTCAATGGTTGCGGATGGGCAACTTGGTGAAGGCCGGTAGTGGCTTGCCACGTAGGACCTATAGAATATTCCCCACCTTCCTAAACGAGCTGCCTAACCCGCCTCCTACTGATGTGTGCCGAGTCCCTCCACCTGTCGAAGTAGTAGCGTGGTCCAGGTAAGACATGGGGGGCATGGAGGACACCTCTATCGAATAGGCTTTACGAACCGCCGAACCGAAAATCCTCCAAGCGTAGCCAAGCGTTCCATGCATTCGAAGCGCTGTAGTCAGTTGCCCAAATTATTCGTTAGCATGCGCCGTCCAACATAGGACACCGAATAAATGTAAAATGACTTTGGAAAGGGGCTAAACAACACAATTTTTGAATATAACCATGGTTGCTTTCTTCAGTGCTAATGCAGTCAATCTTGCGTGGTCCCACGGAGGATTCCCAAGCGATAGCGGCGGGAACCAGATATAGTGGATCTACAACACTAAGGCGTCCAAGTACGTTAGAAAGATCTATGATCTTAAGTTTCCCAGGTACATCCTTAGTGGTATCGAATACTTGGTTGCTACGCCTCGTTCTGGTTCCCATAGTCCCATATCCATGGTATTAGCTAGCACTATACACTTCCATTCCCATCTCTCCCATACTTCCCCAGTTTATTCTGTTTTTCCTGGGTATGCTGCTCCTACTATAACACCGGTACTTTGGAGTAGGTTACAAACTAGGTAAAAAAATAAACTCAAGAACAACGGAAATAACCTCAGATCATATATGAGGGGAACCGTTGGATATCTTTGAAAGGTGATGATAAGTGTATCGATTGTGATGAAGGGGTTGATACCGCTGGAGAAGGGAAATCTAGAGTGTTTGCTATAGGAAACTATACCCTTATATATTAAGTAGCACCTTATCAGTGTATAATATAGGTAGTAGACTACGACCTGAACATGATTGGCTCATGCATGTTTTGTCACATATCCCAATGGATGGGGTTGAAAGGGCGGCTGACAGGGACATTCGATTTTGTTGACTTGAAGTCTGCCACTGAGGCAGCAATTCAACAAACTATATAGATAGAGTACCTATTTCGGTCACTCGTGACGTCGTCGGCTCTAGTCTGTACTTTCATGTCTTCACTCCCTCCTTGATCAGGGATCGAGAGGGAGGTTGATATCTTTTAGCACGGGCCCACCACCCGCTTGATCACATCATTGGATGGTGTGGTTGGCAGCACCGATATAGGATGATACCTAGCTACCCTGGTATGTCTTGGTCATTGACTAGGATGCATTAATCATGTATCCCAGTGATACATGAAGTATCCCAGTGAGGACCTGGAAATGACCAGGGGCACAAAGTGGGGTACGGGATGGAGTGAACGAACAGTGCGAATATGGATGGGTCTGGAATTCACCATTAGAAGAGTATCTGAGGCGTACAAATCAGGTGCTCAGGTATTCTATCTATCACTATATATAAGAGTACCGTAGAGTAGAGTACTGAGCTACCGCATCTTGGCGTGATCGATGGGAAGGATGGCCATAGCTGTGAATGGGGCACGCCCAGGTGAAACAACAAAGGTAGCAGCAACGGGTGGATCGGGCAGTTTGGGGTATGGCCAACTCAAGCTTGAGCCTATGGGGTCGGAAGGCCATTCTACTCTAGCATTGCCTTTTGTCGGCGGTGTCAGTTGTGTTCCATGATCAGTAGTTCTATTGGTTTATCGAGTGGCCCATGTTCAGTAGGGGTCATGGTCAAGGATGGTTGGGAATCACATGTGAGGTTTTTTTGTGGTCTTGGTGGTGTTGAGATGGGGCACATTGGAATTGGATCGGAACTCCTTCTACTCCAACCGCTGTACACGCAAGGGCTTGAGTTTTTAGTACCCACTCAACTGAGGAGGGTCCTATTCAGTATAATATAGGTAGTAGAGGTAGTGCCATTTGGAATCGGTAGGGGGGGTTCCATATGGTGGTGGTAGCATAGCAAGGTGAAGGGGTGTCCAGATATGAGACTGGTATTTGTTCTTTATTGCCTTGCTTCCTTATTCTTCTAAGGCTGGTAGCGCGATTGGGCCCTATTGGAAGGGGGTCCCAAGGGCAGTGGAATACAGGGCCACCCGGCCTCTTGGACGGGTACTGATATATATTGTGGTGGTAGTTCGAGCATGGTGTTGAATTGGAAACCGTACTGGTGATATTGTATATCAGGTGGTCGCACACGGGCCGAGCAACCGTCGATCACTCTATCGTGTTCCACCGATTGGTGGTGGCCAAACAACAACAGATCAGGTACTCTTCTATCACTATGTATAAGAGTATCGTAGAATCTGAATAGTGTCCGTCATTGCTAGAAGAATAGCGATTGATGTTCTGCGAGTCTTCCGAGTGTAGCGACTTTATTTGACTAGGTTGTCCACATGCGATTGGGCCTCTTGGACTGATACTGATATATATTGTGGGGGTTCGAATAGCAAGGTGGTACCTTCCAATACCCAAAGGTACCAAGGACAACTTAGAGTAGAGTACTGAGGATCGTGGACGCCTCATATTGGGCATACCGGGGAGGGACGCAATCATCGACTTCCTTATTCTTCTAAGGCTGGAATGCCTGGAATTGGTGGGGGGTTCGATCTGCCTGAAGTGGGGGACCCATGCTCTACTCTTTCAAATGGCCATTCACTGGCATTAGAAGAATAAGGAAGCCGATCTGGAACCGCGGAACGATCACCTCACTATTAGAGTAGAGTAGGGGGTTCGATCCACTCTTTGCTTATGGTATTGCTGGCTCGATGGCGTAGCGATCCTACCGCTGGTTTTCAATGAGCTATTGAGAGTCTTGGGGCACATATCATACGGATCAAACGAGACGGGAAGTGATTTGATGACTCCTATGGGGGTCTCCCGGTGCGGCAATGTGGAACGCCAAGGCACAACGAAGGCATATGGGAGTGGATGGTAGTGAGTGGAATGGCTCAAGCCGGTGGTGTCCATTGATGTTCAGTTTCTAGTCATGATGCACATATATCCAAGGTCAGATGGTCCAACTCCAATTGTGTTTGCTCTTCCTTTCGTCCCTTTCGATTGCTAGTGGCACAGAAGCACCCGTACTAGTGAAATGTCTTGTCCGTAGAGATGTTCCGAGTGGTTCAACCCTCTCCAATGGTTCTGTTGTTCCGATTCCAATACCATCCTTTCGCTCATTACGCACCTACCTGTCTCGCAGCCCCAATCGCTCAGTAGACCTCCTCGTTCTAGAATCATTTCCAATACGGCACACTCGTTTCCTTTTTAGCAAAGGAGGTACTGATATATATAGGGTGGTACTTATATATATGAAGGCCATGGCCATGATCCTAGTAGCTGGTGCCACTGGGTACCTCTTTCCACTTCAAGCTGGTACTGATATATATCAGCCCATGACATTCCAACCCACGGCTCGTCCTCCTTTGGCCGTTGGGCTGATCGTAGTTCCCGTCGTTGCTCATTGCCAATGGTTCGTGCTATGGTTTGACTACTCCGTTCTCTCTTCGGTGTGCGGTGTGCTCGGGTTCCAATGTTCCATGGATCTCACTGAAATAGTACGATTGAGTTCCCAAGCTCCACGCCTGCCTATTCGGGTTCCCAGCGAGCAGCAAGAGGGCGTTTGGCCGTTCCTTGAGATGGGAAAAAGCGCAACGTTTCGAGCGCGGGTTGGCCATCCAACCATCATGTCAACTGGAAGCATAGACGTTGATCCATGGGACCAAGATTGAATGGTGCGGTTCGGAGTTGAGTTGGCCAGACCGATTTCGAAGGCAATTTTCCGAGCTCCCATCAATCATTTGGGAGTCGTGATTTCGATGTTGGGTGTTCTGCTGTCGTTTCGAGCCGTCTTTTTTGGCGCCCACCTATGGCCCAAGCCAATCCTCCGGTGTTTTGAGATGGCGTTTCAATCCGGACTGGCTATTGCACCTATGAGAACAGTTTGAGTTCGGAGTTTAGCCGCCGCTATGAGTGGATCCAGATGCCCTTGGGAGCGGATAGTCATGATCGATCTACCCGGTTTTCCAATGCCTCGACTTCCTTTGTTTCATTGGCAAGAACAGACGATTGAAGTCGGTTGGTTCAGGTGCTCTTGGCTCGATATGGCAATGACTACAAGCCTCGGGAAGCGGGACATACCGTTCGGACCAGTCGGCAACATCGGCCATGAATCTCGGGTATATATAGGTAGTAGTACTATTAGATAGAGTACTGAGAGGTCTAATTGCAGATGCTAGGAAACAGTGGCACTGGTCGCCTTCCAGGACCATTCACCATGGGTCAAGCTCAATCCAACTTGATCTGTTCGTCGGTTCGACATTCCAACTTGGGCTAGTGCGGTGTGCTCGGTAGCTGGTGTGCGCATTCAAACAAGCATGCAATATATATCAGTATCAGGCTATGAGATGTTGCGGTTGGGTTCTCGGGGCAATTGGAATGAGATGGTCAAGACGGTCAACAACGAGATGTTTGGGTGCTGGCATCTTGGAATGGATAAGTGCAGTTGCAGATAGCATTCGTACGACTTTCTTGCCTACCTACCGAGCCAATGGAGCTGTATGATCTGCTGGTGGGATCACGTACAGTTCTTGGGTGCCGAGCCAAACCAATGGAAGACATCTGATGGACTGGCTTAGGGGTTGAACCGAACAACCAGCAGCTCGAGTGCCTTGTGGTTCTGCAGTTGGGTTCCGAATTCGCTCGGGAGAACCATCGTTGTTGTGTGAGAGGGCAGTATTCGTGCAATGGTACATGGGCTCATTCAATTGGGTGGAAATCGATCTACTATTCTGCCTTCGGTTCGCCAATGCAATCAACCAACTCATTGCCAAACGGAAGTGTCAGGAGCAGCAGCGGTGTCTTGCTAGCGCGGTGTGTGAATCATCGAATGGGCTATCGGGCTTGTTTACCATTGTTCCCAGAGATCAGATACAGTAGATGGATGATGACTACGACTGACGTGGTGATACAAACCAATCCAATGAGTGATCGATATGCGTCGATGGGTTCAAGCACTGGGCGAATCATGACGCTACCATTTATATTGATGATTTGGGGAGGTCTACTCGTGGCTACTTTGGGGAGACAGTCGACTTGTTCAAAAGCTAGAAGGGATGATTGGAGTTGAAATGATGGTGGCCATGCTTGATTCTCTAGATGGGTCTGGAAGCAATGGGTTTGGGGCGAGTGGAGTGGACGAGTTCATGATGCATTGGTGGTGGGATGATCGAGTCGAGCGTATGCCGATGAATAGGGTGTGTTCGGCCGATTGGAATAGGTGGTTTTCTAAACTATTAGAATATATTAGGGTTGACAAACTTGACACTTTCTGATTTGAGTGACCTCATGAAATCATGAGCATGGTCACGAAAAAAACTTCCGGGAGTGAAGAAGGATGTCATATGGGTTGGGATGAGAATGGGAATTCACTCTATGAGATCCAACCTCCAAAACCTCGGTAGCTCAGTGGTAGAGAGGTGACGTGTCCTTTGGATGGTCAACTAAACAAGACAAATGGCCTTAAGGCTGATTGACTTTCTTTATTCTCACTCAGGTCTTAGAAAGGGCAGCTCAAGTAGATTGTATTTCTCCCTTTGATCTTGTAATCTTTCTGACGGATATTTGTATTTGTCTTTCTCCTAAGGGAATTGAAAGACTCTCCCATCCCACTATGACTCAAAGGCCTCATCTCAAAACAAACAAAAAAGGTAGAGGCTCCGTATAATATAGGTAGTAGCCCAGTTGAGATTCAATGTGGGAAGGACTATGCTTCATCACCAGCGCACATGAGAAAAGGCAAGGCCAAGGAGAGCAGACTATATAGAATAAAGTACTGAAGTTGCTTTGTGGCGGGCAAGGGCAAGGATAGTATAAAAGTCAATAAATAGTTCTAACTATAACTAGAGATATATATAATAGAAAAGGCCGGAGACTTTATATGCTAGAATACCAGACTTCTCATTCCCTCCTCATTTTTCTTAGATAGTCCATATTTAAAAATGAAAGTAGTAAAGATGCCAGTGCCTACCCTTCCTTCCCCGTTCACCCTTAGATGCAGCACCTTAAATCTTCCTTATCACGTCTTTTTCTTCAAGGATTTTCTTGGTCTATCGATGTAGACTACTTGGAGCCTAAGTAAGTAGGAGATTACCCCTTTCTTTTTCTAAGTTTGAGTACATAGTTATTTTCCTTGTTTCCTAAACAAGAATGCTAGCAAGATAGAAAATTGTTGAATCTGGGGAAAATCTATTCATCCTCTTTCTGCCGGACTCACCTCCTCCTTCTGAATTTTCTACCTCTGTCATCTTCTCACGCTTCGAGTGAGTCAATGAGCTTAAGAGAACTAGGTCAGTCGTTCAATATTTGCATCTGGGGTATAGAGAGAATTGGAAAGGAAGAAAGGCCGGTGGTGGAAATCTCTCCAAAGGGTCCTATTCGATAATGTCTATCCTATCTAGAGGACCTCCTGCTAATCCAAGCCATAGCGCGACATAGGAAGATCTGGACGTGTATATATAGATTTCATTGATTCTCACTGGTTATATTTATCATGGAGAAAGGAAATGTTGGAGATGCTTAGTAAAATCTAGTTTAGGCCTTTTCGGGGAAGCGGCAAGAGGAGCGGTAGCACAAGCGAACCAGTAATGCCACGGGGTTGAGAGTTCTTAGATGAAGCCTATGTGAAACCCACTGGGAAAAAGAAGAGAACTGACCAGAGTTTCCTAGTGGGGAGGTCTTCAACGACATAACCTTACCTTAAGCTTCACTGACTGCTTTATATGAAAGAATGTCGGAAAATGTCAAGTTTTCCTCAAAAAGAAATCTTTAGAGCTAAAGGAAAGATCAACTTTTGCTCCTAACTAATAAAGGGTTGCTGCTGACTAAACCTCTTAGCTCGATGAGCTGTCAAACCCCTCTTGTATCCGTTCCTCATTCTTGATCTTGTAACTTTCTCATTGAATCCTCCAAAAGGAGGGAAATCAGTTGTGGATCTACCGTTGGGACAGATTGCAGGGGTTTTTCCCTTAGTTCTCTCAAATCGTTACAAGCTTTCTTCCTCTATTGATATTGAGGATAGCTGGGAAAAATAAATTAATTACGCAACCTTCATACTGGTTTTCCCTTAGCGCAAGCACTAAGTAAGTAAACTACCTTAAAAAAGAGGTCTTTTGTAACAGAACAAGTACTCTTCTAATAGCCACTATTCAAACAGTACTGACTTATTCAAGACCGCCACTTCTATAACACCAACTGCGGATACCGTACCTTCATGTACAACTTTCTTCTTTAACAACTCTTTCCTCGGTAAGAAGCTTTCTTATCCCGAACTATATGGCGTAGTGTATTCACTTAGACTCAATTGAAACTGAGCTTTTGTGGGCCCTTACAGGCTTCCTTTCTAATGAAAGGGCCTAAGACTCAGGGGCGTGCATGGGTCACATCACATCAGTTTAGTTTGGTCCTAGCTTATCGTTAGAGTACTAAAATAAAAGGCTTGAAAGCCAGGCTAGCCAAATGAAATGGCTTCTATAACAAGGGCATTACGGGATTGAGAGCAAGTGGTGTGATAAGACCTGCAAGAAGGCCCCGAGCTACATATCTATCGCGGCTAAACATCACTGGAACGGAGCGGAGTCACTCGACTTAGAAGAAAATGGGATCGAGCTCTACTTCTTATTCTTAATACGAGAGGAGGGTCATAGGATGATAGGTGGAAGTATTCAAGATAACTATAGAGCGGAATTCTTGGAGTGAGCCGAGCGCTTTCCTTTTAGCCATGTAACTTGGCCTGGTCGATTAGTCCTTGTTCTCTTTTCGTTATCCGCATTGGAGCTAGAAATGTCTACTTATAGGACTTTTACCGATCCGTATTTAACCAGCTCTTTAGCTCTGCTTGGGTCTATTGGTCTAGTTCAGTGAAATGTGCTTTGTTTGTTGTCTGGTCGAGGTCAGAACTTTGGGTTAGAGCTCGAGGGTGATATCCAATGAATGAAGGGCACCGATGCCACCAACCCCCTTTCATCTTGGGGGTGACTCTATGCCTTCCCGACTTGATTTATTTTCCCGGACAATTTCTCTTTACTTGGCTCAGTCTCTTCGAACCTCTACCTAGAGCATCTTCGAATCTTGTTGAATTGGTCTACCCCACTACCTTATTGTTTAGTTAGAACCAGAATCCCTATACCTAAAGCTACTGATTCAGATTCTGTTATGAAACCTGAGCCTTCTGAAGAGTCCATGTCCCTTTAGCCGGTGGATCTGGTTCTAACCTCTTCTTTCGCTTACTGCTTTAGGAATATCAAGATGAGTCCACTACTAGAGAAAGAGCCCTTGCCTTTGGCGCCTAGTCTTCAAGTTCTTCTTCAATGTCAATTGTAACTGACTCCAATTCTTTATTTCACTCCAATGCCACCTCGTTCCTTTCTTATTTTGACAATACCGGAACATCCTCTACGTCGTTCCCTAGATATTCCATTTCCGCCTAACCCGAATCTCTTGACTGAGCTGCATTCTTTCCTAACTTGACTTTCTTGTGATGAAAGAATTTCTGAGGCTCCGTCTTAGTTAGTAAAGATAATCCCCAAATCCCAAGAAAGACTCCTTTCCAGCTACTTTGGTTCAGTCTTTATCCTTGGCGTCGAGTAAGTACCGAAATCACTCCTATAAAATCAGTAGGTTTCTGAACTCCCTAACTTCGAAGTCAAGTCAATCTCTAACCCTACCTTCTTTCTTTCTCGGAAGAACTGTCTTTCTTTTCAACTGAGCTATATTTCCAATCGGTCTCGTACCCAAGTGTATATCCCTTATTTGTTTGCGTAACACTCTTGATATTGAAACCATAGAATAAGCTTACCGCTCTATGTCGATCTATTCACTATTATAAGAGTATCGTTCCCTCCAAACCTTCCTAGCCGAGCTTCCACCGCCCCTCAAGAAAGAGATGGGAGCACATCCGTAACTCAATGAAACGATGTATGGGCACTCATCTCATGGATACCACTATATAGAAGAGTACCGTCTTGAGCCAGAGTTGGGGCTTTTGCGGCATCTAGTTCAGTATCAGATAGAGCAGATAGTTGAGTCCCTTGGCAAAGAAGGTTGACTTCTCTGTCACTTCCGTACTTCTGTAACTTCTCTTTATCTTATGAATTGAATTGGTTAGAAAGTCATTCCATGGCATTGGCTAGAAGAGAGGGATGAGTCCCCCTCCAACACTGACTTCTTAGTCGAGTAGTTCTCTTTCTCCTCGAAACTGGCTACTCCTTATGATATGCCACCTCAACCCCTGATCTAAGAGCATCTGAGAACATCTCCGGCATTGTCGAGGGAAACTCAGATAACCAGAATGATTGGCCTTCACGCTGGAAATAGATCTTTCAGCGGATGTAGCAGCGTCAGCTGACGCAGATTGAAGAATAACTTGTCCTGCTACTGGGTCAACTCCAAACCAACCCTCCTCCAATGACCACACCTTTATCTCGTTTTCCATACTCCCCCCTCCTCATCCTCAATCTGGCGGTCCCTCTCCTAGCGCTCAAGGTGTTGCTTCTTTTTCGCTTTTTCTTGTTCTCAACCTCAAAACCTTTTTAGGTTGGGAGAGGGCATTAGTCTTCGAAGTTGGGCTTCTCATCAGTGCGTACTGTGCTCCCTCTTTCACTTCCGAGCATCTTTCCGAACATCTAGTCAGGCCTAGTACCGAAGTCGAGTGCTACCACTGAGCTTTGAATGGGTCTCCCCCTTTCGATGAGAAACAATCTGACATTGAATGCTTGAGCCATTGCTCGGACAATTAAAGACCGTGTCTTGTCACTTTTGAAGACCTATGCGCTTTCCCATTTACGGGCCTATAATCGCGAGTGAATCCTTTATGCCCAGAAACTACTACTTCACCTGATCGGCAACCCTTGGATTCCTAGTGAAAACTACACCTTCATCTCGATCAAAGGTGGGATCCTTGAAGCTTCCTATTCCCCTTTCGGGGGGTCCCCGTTGATAGATAGGGGCAATCTCAAGGTAGAAAGGACAAATACTACTCTACGACAGCTCTTCTTTTCATCCTATTGAACCACCTGAAAACATCACTTGGCTATGGTGACTCTCTGACTGGCTTTTGCTTTCTCACTCATTGATCAAGGGAAGATCATTCGTCGGGCACTTGAGCTTGAGATAAAGAACACATAGGTACAGAGGTAGGGGGTCTGGGTCCGTCTCAGTGTAGTAGGGGAGTCCATTTTGTTGTGATAATCTTTAGAAATGCATTTGATCAAGAGGAAAGGATTGAACAACTGATCGACCATGGAGAAATCTACCTTTAAAATGTCCCTTCCAAAAAGTAGAATTTTCAGTCTACTCAGATAGGAAAGTAAATCTCATGTGGAAGCTTCAGTCACAGGTGGGGAAGCAAGAGAGAGAGAAGGTTCGACCTCTTCATTCCCTTGGAAAACTCCCATGTTGATGGAGATCCATCAGTTGGGGTATCATACCCCACCCACACCCAAATCAATGCTCAACTAGCTTGTTTCTGATGGATGAGACTTTCCAAAAAGAAGAGGAAGATGATGGGAGTGCGAAACTCAACCACTGAAATTGGTACACGAAGGCTCGGTTCGCCTCTAATTTTTTTAAAAAACATGAAATGCGGGCTCAATAGAAAGCAAAGGGAGATATAGGAGAACCGTGGGTTGAGGACAAAGGGCATGATCAAACCTTCTTTTCGGATTAGTACTTTGCTTCGGTACTGGGCTCAAAAGTCTGACAAATGAAGTGAACTCTACATTGACTGTATCAACGATTCCATAAAAGGAGAGGAAAGCGACCTTAAGAAGTCCATTTCCTCCATCCATATGCATAGACGAAGAAAGAATAAGCATAGGAGGGGATTGAATGAGGGATGCATCTTCTTAGCTCTCAAGCGAGGTGTTGCGAAGAATCCTGTTTTCGTCTTGAATCGAATACAGAAAGGTCATGGGGCTAGAACCCATAGGCACGGGACTGAGGTATGAAATGAAGGACGAGTTTCACTCGCTTCGGGCTCAATCTTAGATAGAAGAGTCCAATGAGTTCACTAGTCCATCAATGGAAATTCGATAGAAAGCTCAAGTTGAGAAAGTCACAATCCATTGAATAAGATCGGCTCAAGGTAAGAGCTCAAAAAAGAAATAAAAGAAGCCTGAAACTTCTAATAGATAGAGTTGGAGTACGTTGTGAGAGTCAAGATCAAGGTTGATTGATGAGTTCAGTGGACAGAACAATCGATGTGAGGCCAAGGTCAAGGCAGGAAGTGAAAGTGTGACTTCCCCCATAGTTGGGCATCTCTTGTCAATCGGACAGGAGCCTCCCTAAACTAAGAAAAGGGATTAGCCTCAAAAAATGAAACCTTTATGGGAGGAAGAATTGCAAGAGCCTCCTCGATCGAGATCTGGTGTTGAACAAGCAAGTTTTCAAGTCTTTAAGTCCCTTGTATCGAGTGAATGCGGTTGCAGGTCTAGCGCCATCCCCGAAGCCTTTCATTTAGGTTGACCTTGATTTCTTCTTAGTCTTCCGTCTAGTAGTGGAAGGAAATCAATCCTCGTATAATAGGGAAGCTGGCCTTTCTTTTTTTCCTTCAGGTGGAGAAATGCCTATCATAATTGCTGTTGCAGGAGCGATGTCAAAGTGAATCTTGTAGTGAGGGTCTTTCGGGTATAGCACCATTACAGTTGCGTTTTTTTCTGCTGTTAAGGTTCAATGCTTTCTCTTTTAACAAGTAGTAAGCGCGGGAGCAGCTCTCTCTTCCTCTCTCCCTTACACCCGGCTGTAAGAAACTACTGGAAAAACTCTTTCTTTCAGACCGCTTTAATGGCTCGACAAGGAAAAGAATAGGAATGATAGATACTACATTACGAAGGTGGGAGAGCTTTCATCCGAGCTCCTTTCTTTCATCGATTATTCACATAGCAAGATCAGATGAAGAGCTTATTCTCACCTGCTTTAAGGTCCCACATTGACTCTCCAATCAGATATCTCAAAGCATGAACTTTCTCTAGCATAAAGTCTGACTCAAGCCCTTCCTCAGCCTTAGCCTAAGGGGCTAATTGCTAAATGGCGAAGTCAACACCTTTCCTTTGAAGGCTAGGAACTTCAAACCTACTACCTGGAACCTACTTCACTCGTGCCTAGGGAACATGCCCAGCTTAGTGATCAGCAGTGTTACCGGACGAGGTCATGAAGCGAAAGGCCAATTTCTAACATTATAGGGATCTGTGTGTGTCCCCTGTCGCTTTATGGTTCTTTTCCATTTCCTCAAAGCCAACAAGTCAGTCTGTGCAGCCACTAGATCTTCTCCAAGAGCTTGACTTTCACTTCTAGCCTTTTCTTTGAAGTGGAAGGCCAGGGGTTTTTCATACATAACAAAGGGTAGCCCCATCCCTTTCAAGTAAAGGGAATGAAGAAAGGAAGCGGTAGCTACATCTGAACCGACCTCTCTTCCATCAACATCAAGCATAAGGACCAGAACTGTCTCGGCAAAGGAAAGAGGAGAAGCAAGCAGGGGCTAAGCCTGATCTTTATATATGAGTTATCGCAGTAGAGATTGCTCGATAGTCATGTTGAGCGACAGAAGGGAGTCTGAAGACTGATGATAAGAATAGTCTTTCTAAGATGAATGCCGCTTGAACGAGTTTAAGAGGTGAAAGATTTCAATCAAACTCTTCCTTTTTAGGTACATCACCATCGATTATTTAAGTCAGACTAGCTCCCTAGCTTCCTATATTCCCACTCGAGCAGGATCAGTTTGAGCATGATGAATCACTTCGTTCCGACCTCTTGCCAATAAACTTTCCGGCCTCATATGAGAATGGAGGATGAAGAATAGCGAACATAATCATTTCTGGTTGACCAGAAAAAAGATACTTTCAAGAAAGGACGAGCACGACTGAAGTGGCTATACATATAAATCTATTTACAGATCTATATGCTCTGATTCTGGAAGTTCCAGAACAGGCGGCTGGTATACCACCATAATGAAACTGCCTTTTCTTTTGGATAGGATTTATGTTGGCTTCGTCGGGGGGCTCGCGTAGACCACTCTGAATAGAGTACTAAAGCCGTTGGAATCGAAAAAGTTCTGTGGTTGCATAAAAGGAGTCAAATTCAAAGTAGTGCTTTACTAGTAAGGGCGCCCTTACTAATAGGGGCACTTCTTCGCTTTATATGTTTTGGCCCCACCCTATCAAGTAAAGCCGGCCTGCCGGCCCGTAAGGCCGATCTATGAGGGCAGGTAAATTCCATCTCTATCTCCCTCTACCCCTGAAAAAGTACTAAAAGAAAGAAGTACAGCTCAGTTCTATCTATGAGGTAAAGATACCTGATTAATCCCTAAATGAGTGATGAGTAAGGCAAGGGACAACTAGTGGTAGCCGGCATATTCAAAAAGAGAAGGGCAGCTCGAAGAGGGGCATCCATCTCTATTGATCGGGCTGAAGGAGATAGGGGCTATTTCCTTATTCTGGGTAGGGGGAAAGGAAGTCAAGTGCTACTTATTACAAAAGGCGAACCCAGGTAATGAGCTATTTATAGCGAAGGAGTGATCGATCCACCCGAGAACACTATAAGGTGGGTCTACCAGTCCAAGGGGGAGAACTCAGAACTCATTAGCTCAAAAAGTCATTAGCTAGATAGGAGATAAATACCTTTTGGAGAGGAAGCATTGGATATAAGTGACTCCTACCGTACCTCAAAACTAAAGGAGGATTGTTCTGCCCTTATTGAATAGGAAGACGGATGTATAAGAACATGGATGCCTATCCTATTCTCTGCTCCCGAAGACCCATGCAAATACTGTGTATGATATGGCCCTTATGCAGTAAAGAAAGCAACTCGGCCACGATTTTATCTATATCATCCTTCGGCTTTCGGTATAGAGCCGATATAAGTCAGAGCGGGAGGACCTGACAACAATTCAATGACATGGTCCTGTAGTGGCATTAGTTAGTTCACTGAATACAAATGAATATTTTTGGACTATCAGTGCTTCTATGTCGGTTCAGGTGAAGTTCTTTCATCCCTTGTTACAACGAGTGTTCCAGTGAGAGCTGTCCCTTTTTCAATAAAGTCAAAAAGCCCAATTGGAGTCTTAAGGTAAAGGTAAGCTCCTCCTGTTGAAATCCCATCTCATCGATTTGTAGTGCTAACTCCTATTTCTAAAGAATTGAAAGAAAGATTTGTATTTTCATCTACTGGAGTTTCATAGCCAGTTGTTTGACTTTCTAATAATCTAACAAGCTAACGATCTTACAGGCCTAATATACTTTGATTGGTAGAACTATTCTATTAGAGTAGAATACTGAGGCTCTTGGTCCACTCCTGCCCTTTATAGTGCTTCCGCAAGCCCTGTCATATCTTCTGTCATGCGTTCTGCCTTCCCTGTGGAAGAATGTTCAGCTCCTGTGTTTCAATGGAAGTTGGAATTGGATCTCTTCTTTCTACGAGCCATTTCTAGTCCTTTTTAAGCCCAGTAGAAAAATGAAAGATTACTTGTCTTTTCTTTCACCTTAAATTGCTAATGCTTTCGAGCAAGTAAAAGCTGGGTAGTTTGAAAGCCTTCCAATTGGAGTGCTATCATTTATACTCTTAATACCGAGCATAAGAGCTAATAGGCCTACCATAGGGATAGATTTTATAACAGTTATAAGGCTCGTCTGTCTGCGAGCCTATTGGAGTCCTCTTTTTTTGTGGTCCGACGACCTTTTAAACCTTTACATTAAGCAGTCCCTTCCCCTTAATCAAGTAGGGGTTCTGCATTTGCAGTCCTAAGGCCTCTTTTTCCTTACAGTTGTGAGGCCAGACATAAGAGAATGACTTTTCCAGGCATTTCGGCGATAGGTCAGATATGGCGTGTATAATGCTAAGACGGAATAAGGCTTTTCATAGATGTAATGCTTCAATATGTGTAATAGGATTTTAGTTAAGCACTCCCATTTCGCTAATCCTAGTGCTTCTTCCTTATAATGCTTCTCCTTTACCTGGGGTTGAAGTTCCACAATTTGAATAGCTTCTATCTTCCCGACTCTTTCCTTCCTTGCGCTTGGAGGTTCTATTGCAGTTTCCAGCAATCTAGTTTCAGTTTTTTGAATTCCTCTCTTTTTAAGTGCTAAGTCTTTCCATGTGCTTTTATAGGGGTAATAAACTCTCTCTAGTCGAGAAAACGATCCAGCCAATCGGGTGAGTTCCTTTTGCTGCAGTCCTAAGGCCGGCCATTGATCCAGTTGTGAGGTATTATGACTCCTTCAGACCCTTGCCCATCTTTGTTTTGCGATTGACTTTGGATTCTTCCATGGTTTCCTCTCCCTCTCTATAGAGTAGATTGATTTTATACCTCTTCTGACTTTTTTAGAGATCAAATCACTTATGAAGAGGGATTGAATTTCTTCCCTGCCCCAAGGGAAAGAGCCTAATCTAGTTCAGTTCCATCGCCTTCCAGTGTTTATGCCTGTGATATAGTTATAGAACTTTCTTCAATGCGAGGTTTTCCAGGATGATCTTCCAAGGACTCAAACAATAGGGAAGAGGTCTCTCGAGCCTGAATCTCTTACAACTGCAGTGGAACTTTCAGGGAAGATAGGGGCACATTACATTCATTAGAGCGAGTGCGCCAGTGAGTTCCTTATGGAGTGAAGGTAGGAGTCTTTTCCAACCATTGGAAGTTCTCCTTCAGACATTAGGAGTTCTAGTTATCTTAATCGAGGTGGAGTAGATTTCGATGTCATACCAGCCTCCCCAAATTCTATTCATTCAGCCAAACCAATTGCAGTACTCAGATATGAGCGCATAGATCTCTCTCTGGGCCTATCTAATAGAATATCTGGAAGTGATTTGATATCTTATGATGACATCTTTTATGGTATATCTGTTGGCGCTCTAGCTCTATAAAAATGAGCTGTAGTGAATGCTTATTGATTTGGAATGCCCATCCCTTCCCCTGTGAGCACTTTCGACTTATCATCTTTCAGATGTGATGTATCCGTTCGATCAAAGAAGGGCTGATAAGTTAGAATAACTAGTTTGGTTCTCGAGTTGAAAAAGGCTCCTTCTCTTTTCGAGCTCGTTCTAGTTGCTTTTCCATCTATTTTGGTCAAATAAGAAAGTGCTTCTGTGTTGAAGGCAAAAGAGAAAGATATATCAGCAGTTCCTGTTGTAAGCTAAGCCCCTAACGATGGTAGTTGCAGTGGAGGTTTCAGTTATCCTGTTGTGAGCAATAAGTTGGAAAGCCTTTTTATTGAAAAGAAGTATTAGGGTTCTAGGCATCTTTTCCAAGCTAGAAAACCTGTTACTTTACATCAGTCCCTGTTTCGGGTACGATTTATAGATAGTAGTCGTCTCTGGCCATAGTGATGAGTCCCCTTTTCATATTCTTTCTTCTTAACTGATTCTCTCTCATCCAACTATTCAATCTGGTTTCCGTTGCTGTCAATAGAGCTTAGTAGTATAAATACTCTCTATTATTATTATGACTGACATTCCCTTCCTTAATGCATGAGACCTTGTTCTGGCTTGAAGGTTAGATCAAGCTAGGATAGATATGCACTAGTTCCTAGTTGCTTTATAGGTCTTCCTAGCTTTCTTGAAGGTGAGAAGCCTTTTGCCTGTAATCTACGACTACCCTCATCTAGTGAGGATTGTAATAGGTAGGTATCATCCCTCTGACAGTCCTGCCTTCAAGTAGCTTCTTTCTTCTATTGATTGATAGCGAGGAATCCCACCAAGCCCCAAGCAAGGAATGAAATGGATATCATTCCTGTGCTCTTTGTTGCTACTTTCTTGTAGGGTTAGCACAAGCTAGGTTTTCAATCCTGTAGTAAGAAGAGGTTCTCCCTTAACTAACTGTGAGTGGAATAAGGCCAGTGAAAGCAGTCTGATAGGAAGGTGAGTTCCCCTTCTCTTTTAGATGTCCTTTAAGTCCTCTCTTAATCCTTTCAACGAGCCTTTCTATAGGTGAATTCCCCTATTCTAGTTCCTCATTGAATCAAGAAATCTTCAAGTTCCTCTTAGAACCGCCGATGTGGCCTTTCCGCTGTCCGCTGTTAGGTATTGGTATCTAGTGGGAATACCTGAGGCAACTTGCTCCTTGCCTTTAGGTTTAGAGCAAGCAAAGACAGATAAGAATAGATGAGTTGTTTGCTTTCTTCTAGTCTTGTACCTATGAGTGAGGAAGCCTTGGGTCTATTAGTTGAGTAAGTCCTCTTAGCTTCTCTTCTTGAGTGATCTTCCTGCCTAATTACAGAAAGCGGAGTCTTCCTGCCTAACTGTAAGCGGAGTCCCTTCCCTATGCTCTTAGCCCTTAAGGCTTAACGCTTTCGGGAAAGTTCCCTGCTGAACTAACATATTCAAAAGTGGAACAACGATAAAGATATTCCTTACTGCCCGGAAAGCTAGGACGTTCGATCGAGTTCTCAATTTGATTCATTTGTCACATATAGGAATAAAAGATAACAATCTTCGAAGTTGTGCTAATAGTGGTCAAGAATAAGGTCAGAAGAGGTTTTCATCAAAAATACGGGTACGGGCTTTCGACAAGATGCTCTATTTCTAGTGGGCTCGTATAAAGGGAAATGACTTTTCAATGAAAAATATGGGGTTTCGACAAGTCTTCTCCTTTTTATTGAACTCTTATGAGTGGAATCGGTCTTTAAGCGAAAAATACGGGGTTTTGAAAAGTTGTCACTAAAAGGTAGGCTGCTCATTCATTGACTGAAACAAACTAAGTCCCTATGGGAAGAGAAAGGATTTTCTTACTTACCTTAGCAAGGAAGAGAGGCAGGGTAGTTTCATTGGTCGACTAATCAGGCTAATAAGCTTGAGGTTCAAAATCCTGTCTCCATTGAATATCTAACTTGAGATGTCACTAGTGATATTTTACTTATCCTATAGTAGAGTTAGGTACTAGGATTAAGAACTGGGCCCAACGATGGCGCTAAATTCACTAGACAGCGCGGCAGGTCACCCTCTTACTAGTTTGAGGGAAGATCCTGGTTCCTAGCTTGAGGAAGAGTGTCTGACTCTTAGACTCTCGAGTGAGGTAGGTCACTTTCATCAGGAAGGACAAGTGCTCGAAAATTCGATAATTGACTGGATCTCTAGCCGGATCTTTCTTTCAAGTGAGGAATTTCATGCTTCTTTAAAAGTAGAGAACTACGGGGATAGAAAAAAGAGATGTGTATCCTTCACATGATCAAGGAAATGAAATAGAGAAAGAGCATGATCTTCGACAAACCAGATTCCCTACCCTTAAGGATCTTCTTTCCTTCTTATAGCCTGGGAGGAGACTTGAAGAATTGGGTAAAATACATGCTGGTGATGCGAAGGAGAACCATCAGTATGGGACCCGAGCGGTAATTCATTAATCAATCCCACTTGTTGGTTCTTTCGCTCCTTGCCTGTGTCTCGCCTATAGATGAGATTTTTTCATACTTATATGTTTTAGACCAACCCCCGGAATCGCCCCTCTCCCTATGGTCGAGCATTCGCTGATATCCCTATTTCAAATTTGGTTATTTTTTCGTGGGTTCATTAGCAAGATATGGGACTGAGTGATGATACCAAAGACTCCTTAGGCGCATAGCCACTCCTCTCTGGAAGCTTAGGCCATAGTTTTGGCAGAAACAGGAACTGCTACGCCTCCTTCACTTTTTGCTGGCATAAGTCACCACTCGGTTGTCTCATATCCAAGGGATTCCTCTTCTGAAATCAAATAGCAACGGCAGATCCTGATCCCCCCTTCCTTCATTCCTTGGTACAAGTGGAATGCCTGATCGGATCAAAGAGAGGATGCGGCTACCTACTAAGAGTCAGAGTTCGAGTAAGGGTTCCAACCCACGTACATATACATGCCATAAAGGGGACACCGGCTGGCCCAACCCTGCTGGTTGGTTGTATCGTCCCGTACACCTCTTTTCACTAACTAAAATCTTGGGCTTCTTCTATGAAATAACCAGAATCCTACCTCTATCCATAAGAATGGAACGGTTTTCTTGTCGTACCTCTATTGATACGAGGAGCTGCTCAACTCTGAATCTTCTATTGGTTTAGTGCGAAGGGCTGCATTCCTATTGGCACGAGGCAGTAGCCGCCGTTACTCGGCCGATCAGTCTTTTATTTAAGATATCCCATAAGCAACTGAACTACCCTACGAACAACAGCTAATAGTCTCTCGCTGGGCACTTTTGTGAAAGAGGAAGAACGAAGCAAACAAGAAAATCCGAGCTAGGTGGTTATAACGAAGTACGTTGGGAAACGGATTGGCATAATAGACAGTCGGTACAGAATCATTGAAGGATACACGTAGACTGCTCGAAGTGAGGGAAGTGCCTTTCTTGATATTGAGTAAGAAATCCTAATAGAATTTAGGCCCGCAAGGGTAAGGGTACGACCAATCCATTTGCATTTGCTCCTTTTCTTCCATTCGTTGATCAAACTTCCGGAGCGAATAAAATCATTTTCATGCTCATGTGGTGGTTACAATTCAACCCACCCTTTGATCTTAATATCATATCGATAAATCCCTCAAACCTCGGTATAGTATGATGAAAAAGCTCTCAAGACACAGCTATTAAAGAAGTGACTCCCTTCTATTTATAGAACCCTACGAAGTCTTCGTCTTCAACATACAACTCCTTCAATCATGAAAAGCCCACTACTTCCTGGATCATAGTCACAAGTCAGTCTACGGCTCAATGTATCAGCAACTCGATGAAGCTCGCCTGATTGTTGATGAATATCAAAGGTAGGAAAGACCTAGCATGCATGTTCTTCATGTGCTTCTTACTGTTCAAGAACTTCAATGCCTGGTGATCAATATACAAGACGACTCGATTAAGCAGAGGGAAATCAGTGCTTTTGCCTTTGTTGAAAGCAAGCAAAGACCCCGGTTACGTTGGCTAGAGCTCCATGATTAGACTCCCTTATGTACAAACTCAGCAGCAAGGCAGAGAACATCTTAAACTAAACCATTTAAGAAGGATATTACTTCACTTCCGTCGTCACTTCTTCACTTCTCTGATCGATCGATCTGGTACATCCGAACTTTCTTTCTCTGATCGATGGTCTCTTGCCCACCGAAACGACTATTTTAATGATATGCCCTTCGGCCATTCCCCTCGCTCTTCAGACTGAGCTGAATTGACAATCCTTTCAGTCGCTCTGATCCTTAAGACTTGTTCTCCTCTCACTCCGGGCTGATCCCCGTGTTCAAAACCTGTTAGTCTCGCCTCTCTCCTTGAAAGAATGGTAGGAGGATCTCCCCTTGGATTTCCTAGCAGTAATAGAAGGTAGAATATGAAACTAGAGTAATCTCCTTAGATTTGGTTTACCCTGGGATATGCCATTACCACATAACCTGCCCCTGGTATTGAGCTTTCTCCAGATTCCGTTTGTGACCCTATCTCCCTATTCTCTTTCGGTTGAGTAAACAGACCAACCCCCCTTCCAGTCCAAATGAGCATAGACACCAGCAACTTCAACAGAAGCAAAAAAAGAATCCAACTTGAGTCACTTCCATGAATAGCAATCGGTTAAGAGATATTGGGAATGAAAGTAGACTTGACTCGTCAATCCGATTCGGCAGCAGCTCTTCCGACATCGTCCTAGTGATCCAGGCTTGGGAATATTCCTTGTACTCTGGGAGATAGTCTGGGAGACTATTAGGGAATAAGGGATGGGCCTATAGAACGGAATCTGGACTCTCCGCTCATGTAGATCATCTTCAAAGGCAGTAAGAACAAAATACCATCTTTTAAAAAGGAAGAAATGGAAAGAAGAGGGGGACAGAAAGAGCGGTGAACTCTATCAGATCTGCAAAGAAGTACCAATAGAAGGTGATCATAATGAGGGCCCTACTTAAGAGTCTCGTAGAGCAAGTGAACAGAATCCTAACCATCTTCACTTCAAGTTATACCTTTACCTTCTTATCGGTGACAAAAGAAGAAGCCCAACCCCACGGGCAACATCCTCCCCTTTTGCCTTGGGAGTAGCTCATGCCTCAAAAAGAGCTGCTGGATCATGTTCTAAAATCAATGCCCTGCTACTCTAGTAGGAGGTTGACTATATCCACAACTAATTGTGTCATATCAAAAAGAGGTTGCCCTCGACGTTTTGGATTTATTCCGCCTGCAATGTTTGAAAGAACGTTAACTGGTGATGAATTCTTAAAGGATTTAAAGCCTGTTAAAGCCCCTCGTAAGACTGACTTTCACTCCGATGTGAGAGCAAGGGAAACTGCTAGCTTTGATTCCGGGTATTGTAAGGTAAAAAAGAGTTTATACGACCTGTATAGTATAGTACTTGACTTCATTCACAGCAGTAAAGTCAGCAAGTAGTTGAATCAGTAGTATCTCTTTCTTGTCTTAGCGGTACTAGCTCTTAACTACACGAACGGGAATAAATAGGGGTTAAGGAAAGAAGTAGTAACTCCTACAGTAACTCCTTTATTTTCTGTCTCTAACTGTACTACTAGCAAGTAAGCAAGAAAGCGAGTGAAGTGAACCGAGGAGAGGGAGGTTGACTACTTAGAAAGTTCTCCCAGTAATAGACTTTCTCTTCTATTTTATACTTCATAGTGTGGATGATTTCATGGGCCAATATGGTATTATCTTGGATGTGCCGGTGAGGGACAAAGGCCGGAAGACTCTAGAAGCCCAGAAATCTCTATCAAGGTCTACCAGGAGGCCCAGCCCAAGTGCCTATCAATATAAAATGAGGGGACCCGCATCGAATCCTCCAGTGTTCAAGTGTTCTACTCACTAGAATTGTACTGCCTTGTAAATATACTAGTGTAGATATTCTAGGCAAATAAGCTCGGACTTCTCTTTCCGCTGATAAAGGAAGGTCCAAGGCCAAGGAGAGATAGAGGTAGGGCAATCAATCCATTCACTGGTACCGATGGGGTCTACTTACTTAAAGCTTCCAACTGCTACTTCGGAGGGACAAGGGCTGTTATCTTCTTCTCTGATTCTGAGCGATGATGCGGGGATCTACTAACCAATGCAAGCGGTATGGCTTTTGTATAAGGACTTCTCTGGGTTGATGACCAAGTGAGATTCTGCAGGTATTTCGCAAAAGAGTCTGGTATATAGTAATGGCATAAGAAGACGAATTTCCGCACTGGAAAAAAAGGTCAGCCAAATTCTGTTATAAAATGGGCATTGGAAGAAGAGGTGATCATGATTCTCTGCATCGATGCCGCATAGTCAACATTCGGTTTCCTGGGCAATCCCCTGAGCGACCATTCTATCTAGTTTACTAAGTCTCCTTTTTTTTGACAGCTAACCATAGTATCAAAGCGTGTCTGGGTACTTGACCCTTGAACCACACCACTCTATACCATGGCACCTGCGTACTCCTGTTCCGGATATCCTCCCATGCTCTACTAACTGAGAATGTACCATTGGGGGACCCCAACCATAACATCTTGGGTCTACCATTACCTCCTATAGATATCATCTTTCCCCGAGCTATGTCTCTTAGCATCAGAATTTTCCTCCAAGCCCATGCGCACTCCCCTGGGTTCTTGAGTTCCCAGAAGTCCCTTTTTTTGATGAGGTCACTCTGCACCCAACTAGACCAAATTGATTGGTCGTTGTTAGTGAAAATATGCCATATGTGTTTTAACAAAGCCGCTCAGTTCCATAACTCCATATTTTTATCTCCCAATCCCCCTTCCTTTTTGGGAAGACACACACATTCCCAAGCCACCTTGGCACCCCCATTTTTCAACTCACTACCTTTCCACAGAAAAGCCCTGAGGGTTTGCTCCACCTATTTCATCACCGCTTTGGGTAACATAAAGATGGAGGACCAATATATCTGGATGGAAAACAATATAGAGTTGATTAGCTGGAGTCTACCTGCGAAAGACAAGGCCCTTCACGTCCAACTCTTAGCCTTTGCCACAATTTTGTCCACCAAGGCTAAGAAATTGATTCTCCTCAGTCGGGATATTATTAGAGGTACACCAAGATACCTTACAGGGAGGTTACCTTCTTGGAAGCCTACAATACCCAGAAGCTGAAATTTCAATTGTTGGTCACTCCACAAGTAAATAGGTGGATTTTTTCCAGGTTTGGGGTGAGTCCCGACATCCTTTGGAAGCGAACCAAGAAATATTTTATTGCAGATATAGATCTATCTGCTTTCACCCTTGCTGAAAATAAGAAGGTCATCATCAAAGCAAAGATGCGAAACTCTTTCTTTTCGGCACCTCGAATGAAACTTAAAAGATCCTTCATCCACCATGGTATTCATTAGCCCTGAGAACACTTCCATGAATCAGACAAAAAGGTAGGCTCTAAGAGACCTGTCTCAAACCTCTTTACCCCGGAAAGTAGCCATTGAGCTCCCCATTGATACTTATGGAAAACTTTGCTGTTGAAACACATTCCTCGATCCAATGTACTACCCTTGCTGGAAAGCCTAAAGTTCTCAACACTGCAAAAAGGAAGTCCCATCTCACTGTATCGTAGGCCTTCATCAGGTCCACCTTAAGGGCGACACACCGTGGTGAGCCTTTGTTACGATGGTAGTTTCTCAGGAGTTCTTGTGCCAAAAGGACATTATCCCCTATTCTTCTTCCCTTGACAAATTTCTTCTCTTGTTTTCCCACTAAGTCAGGTAGGATTCACTTGATTCTATTGGCCAAAATCTTTGCAATGCACTAGTAAATGGTATTGCAGCAAGAGATCAGCCTAAAATCTTTCATCTGAGTCGGGTTTGCGGGATCAAGGTCACTGCAGTGGAGTTTATCTCCTTAAGGAGATTGCCCGATTTGAATAAGTCTTTGATAGCTTCTATAAAAGTGTGCCCTACTATACCCCATGCCTTCTTGTAGAATAACGTGTGAAAGACATCAGGTCCCGGGGCTTTGTTATCCTTCAGAGAAAACAAAACCTCCCTTATCTCACTTGCTGATACTTCCCCTAGCCAGTTCCGATTGCTGGGCCTCCGTAAGTCTTTTAGGCAAGGCTGAATGGAGGGAGTCAATATGACTGGTCGAATGAACCGGATAAGACCAAAGGAGATGATTATAAAACCGCACAATTTCCTCTTTCACATCGGAGGGATCCTAAAGTTTCATGCCATCCTCGGTGCAAATGGAGACAATCTGACTCTTACCATGGAGACTTTTAACAGAATTGAAAAAGAATTTAGAGTTCTGGTCCCCCGTATGTAGTCTCTGGCTTTTTTCCTGAAAAAGATCTCCTCTGCCCTTCTAAGATTCGAGTCATCTCTAACTGCCTCCACCTCCTCTTTCCAAAGACCAGAATCAGAGGGGTTAGTATGAAGGAGATTCTGAATTCTAGTTAGATTTTCTCTAGCGACCGTCACCCTTTCAGAAATATCCGAGAAATGCTCTTTATTCAATCTTCCCAGAACTTTTTTCAAACTCTGAAGATTAGAAGCTGAATCATAGGGGAACCGGATACCTCAGTCCTCCAGACCTCCTCAACCAAGGAGAGAAAGTGAGGGTGGTCAGCCCAAAAATCAAAAAACCTGAAGGCCCCTAGGCAGAGATGCAAGTTTGATGATCAATTGAGTGTGGTCTGAGACACCGGCTGGTAAGAAAGGGTATGTATGGGACTGACTTAGTCCTTTAGAAGGATCTTCCACGGTAAAGTCTCCCACTCGGTTATCAGCTGTCCTCCTGATCTGCCTTTCGAGATCATGTTTGTGGTCTGTCCGTCCTTTATCATGTTCTAGTTAGCTCATTCCTTGTAATGAATGACTTTTCTTTTCATTCAATATCCCATGTCCTGCCCGCCGCAGCCTACTTCTTTATCGGTGAATCGCTTTCAGTATTTCTTTTTCTTGCCTAGGAGCTCTAGCTCTCCGGATAGTAGCTCTTCCGCTAGCAGTTTCTCTTCTTCTTTTCTGGAATATTTCTTCCGAAAACTCTCCCAGGAGATAGTAGGTTTTGGGGTCGATAGGCATCACTTTCTCGATTTCAGTATTACGAATATCTCCAGCTTTTTTTGTCTTGTATTAATCTCTTTTCTTTATGCCTTTAGCCTTTTGTCTAGAGTCCTTCGAGAGGGAATCCCAGTCTGCTTCTAGTAGGTCAGTTAGCCACCCTGCCAGCGCACCATCATGAAAGTCAGAAAGCTCAATCCCAAGAGGCACATCATTCCTATTTTTTTTATAACTTGATTTGCAACTTCCTCAGTTGTATGGATACTCTGCCGAGAAGAGGTCGACGAGTAGGTCAAACTACTATGAGACTGGGAAAGGTGGGCCCTTTCGATGCCCTGATCCGGGAACAAGAGAAGTCTTTCTTTTCCATTTTTTAGATCATGCGAGAATCTCTCGAGGGGGGAGAACATAATCGATTGAGTAGAAGAGCTCTTCTTTCGCCCATTCCAGTTCCTTGGATTCCCATTACTACCATTATGTAAGGAGGAACGAAACGATATAGATATTGTTTTGAATAAAAACTGGGGTAGATGGGGGGGTTAGTTCAGCCCGCCTAGATGGAGTACTGGCTGATAGGAACGTGTAAGGAAAACAGATCTAAATTACTGCAAGGAAGTAACCACCAACGATGGAAGCGGGTTTTTGGTTTAGGTGAATTAAAAATTGTAAATAACCTAGTTGGATTAATTAGTTGGTGACATGGGTCATCATTATTACGTGGGTTAAGGGTGATTTGGGGATTTCCCAAGAGTGATGGGATTTGACTCTAAATAAAATAGAAAGTGAGAGTTGGCTTAGTTGCTAAGCAACTAAGTTTCCTTTTTATATTATATTTAGTAACTTCCTCCTTTCATTTTAAAATAGGGGTATCCCTAATCCTAAGAACTCTATTTCATCCCTAAGCAAGATAGTAGTTGATCCTCTCCTAGATTTTCCATCCCTACACCCGGGTGGGTGTTGGGGGGTGAATCTACATAATGAGCTATGTTAGTTGGAGATTTCCACCATCGGATCGCCAACCTATCCTCTGTACGGTTCTTGGTCGTAGAGATTCCCTGGATCGACGCACGTGGCTACAACCTCGGTTCGAAGAAGCACAATTGGAGCCTATGGCTATGCATAGACTATCGAGCCCTAAACAAGGTGACCATCAAGAAGAGGAAGAGTTCGGATACGATAGAGGGAAGGATGAAAGGACTTTATTGATTTAGACATCGGAGTCTGTATTGGCATCATATGCTCTTCACCCTCGGGGTCTTGAGGAAAGCGATATAGAAAGGTGAAATGGAACAGCAGTGGGACTTGGATGGATTGGACCGCCCGGTATGGATGCTTTTTGCGTAAAATGTGGTTGACTTGTGAGAAAGATGTCTATTCCCTTCCTGCTTTTCTTTCTTCTGTCAGTCATTCCGCTTGTCATTCGATCTTTTCAAGATGTAGCCAAGGCGATGCGTATGAAAATGGAATGGAAACTCGTTACTAAAACTAGCCTTTGGTCCACCTTCTTTAAACAGGAATACACGCAAAACATTCATCCTTGGTACGCAGCTGTGTTGCTCGAAACTTTGGACTGAAATCGCTAGTGTCATGAGATCCATTCCTTTGAACTCGACTCATTGGCAATTCTGCAAGCTTTTGGTATGACATTTGCTGATTGTCCTTTAATTGAATTTTCATTGGAATCTCTTGAATACTCTCATAATGTTTCTGAATTTGTTGGCCCGAATGGTGAATGGAATTTCTCATCCTCAGGTTTTAACAAAAAAAAAGAATCTAAAATAATCTGTAATGACATGATGAGAGATGTATAGTCGACTTGTAAAAGGATCGAAAGATCGGTAGCCTTTGTGGATAGTACTATAACCAAGAAAAACACACTTTGTAGATTGAGGCTGTAATTTCTCTTTTCGATATGGACCTAAGTGAGGATAGAATGCACAACCGAATACCCTAATATGTGAATAGACTGGAGGAGTGAATCTTCGCCCTAACCCAATACATTATCTCATTTACCACAAGAGGGAAATATCTACACTTACCCTGGTACATCCTAGCATGAAAGAAATGCCAGATTGCATAGACAACAGCTGCAATCATAAGTTTAGCTACCAAGGAGAATAAAGACTGACCTTTGAAAGGAGAGGCCATAGCCTGAATAAGATCCAACAAAATCCCACTAATCCCAGGCAAGTTACATCTATCCCATAACATGAGCCAAATGCGCTCAAAAAAGGGCCACAGAAAAAACAAGTGGTACAAATTCTCCACACCCAGCCCACAGAACACACATTTCATTTCCTGCATAATACCCAGGCCATAAGGTTCAGACAGAGTGGGAGAATATATTCTCAGGTTTGCATGCCACCTTCCTGACAGCCGGAGTTTGAGACCACTCTCCTCTAGTAGTCAAGGGGGCGGAGATGCCTCGACTAAGATCAACTTTTCACTTTTTCAATGATTGGGCTGACCATCCTGATTTCTTACAGATTGAAAAAGAGGTATGGAAGTAGGATCATCAAACGGATAGCAGCATCGCATTGAGAATTGACTCGTTGTATTAACCACCTTTAGCACGAAATGAATATCCCTTCCAATCACCACTGAAGTCTAAGGATAGAACAAAGCATCTGATCTCCTATCTTTTTCCCCTGAGATGGAATTGTCCAATGAGAAACCAACCTACAACTCATTTGGGCGATTGGATAATAGATAACTTCCATAACACCCAAGCATGTCATGCTCCTTACCTCCCCAAGGTCGGGTGAGCGGTAAATCCCGTCCTTACTGCTTGTCTGGGGCATTCGAAAAAATAATGGAAATTGTAGACACTAGGAAAAAGCACAAGAAGTATCTGAAGAGTCATCCAGAGCAAGTCATAGACAAGATTATCAAATGTAACGATTAATACCAAAGAAATCTATAATGATCCGGTCTTAAGGAAGCTTGCCGTGCAGTCCTATGAGAGCATGAGGAATGCCAGGATAGCTTCTTTTTTTTGGATAAGTAATAATCTTTATTTCAATAACTAATGAAATACAACAATCAATGTAACCAAAGTACCGGGCGACATCACCTGCTCCTTTACTTATAATGAACAAGGAAAATCACAAAAGCAAAGCTCCATAATACAGCAAGGGAAACCCAGCAGATATTGGCATCACTCTATTCATACAGCAATAGTCAAATAGATACTCCCAGTGCAGCAAGCTCCATAACCTGCAGAACACCCCCAGTGCAGCAACCCATCCAACCAAGCAAACCCAGACAGATGAACAAATCCAGCAGTACAACACAAACAAACCAAGCTGTGACAACAAACAAGGTTAGCTACAGATGCTGTCAGTAAGGCCCCAGGCTTTTACCAGCCTGATATTCGCAGATGACCTTGGAAAATTCGGCAGGTAAATGGTCCTAGTTCTGACATACTCCAGAATTTCCAAGTCAATTTGAACTAACCTCCTAGTTTTACCACTTTGCATCCTCATCTTCCTATCCTTCCATAAGGAGTAAACAAATGCCGCGAACATCAATCTAACTATCAGGGACAACAATGATTTATCACTGAAGTTTTGAGATAGCCATTCCACATTTGTCTCCCATCTCCGATGTGAACGTGGGAGCGCACACCTATCACACAAGAGTGACCAATTACGAGCCGTAAATTGGAAAGAGGAGAATAGATGGTCAAGAGTTTCCTCTTATTACTTTCATAATACACATCGGTTAATCTGAATAATACCCATGCTGACTAGTTTTTCCTGTGTGTATAGCTTCCCCCGGATAGCCATCCAAAGAATGATAGCATGACGGGGGATTCAGTTTTTAAACCACACAAGTTTATGCCAACCCACCAAGAGCAGAAAATAGACCAGTGGCAAGAGCAAAATCTACTATTTCCTAGTCCTAGAGCTGGTGAAATTACACCTGATATGCTAACCGGACAATACGTTTTTTGAATTCCTTTTCTTCCCAAGAACTAGAGGGTCTACGGGCAAGCGCTAGTGCTTTTGCTCAGACAGCCTTTCCTACCGAGGTGAGTAAGCTAGAGCTCCCTCCTTTATTCCATTCTTCGTTCCTTCCTACTGGTAGGGGCATTTCCCTCAAATCAATCCTAAACTGCTATTGTATTGATAGTACGAGAATAAATAGCTGTTTCCGCCCATTGGTTTAGCTGATAGAGACTATTCAATTCACCCATTTCTTAGTTCTTTCCACAAGAAGAACGTAGATGCTATTTGCTGCACCAGTGCTTGATAGGAGAAAGAAAGTCCCATATTACCAAGTAGGACTTCTCTTCGCTCTTTGTCTGGCCATGGTCAATCAAATTCGAAATCTTGTATTATAAAAAAGGGTACTTATTTCTTCATTTACTCCTTGGATAGAGTGCTTCCTAAAACGATTACTGCAAACTTTATTTCAACAGAAATAAGGCCAAGGGATTCTAGATTTCTGTTTATAGAAGGAAGCCTTCAAAAGGAAGGAAAGACTAGTTACCAGCCTCTCTGACTTCGCTCTGATAGTCTTGGGTTAGTAGGAAGAGGAGGGAGGACCTCGTTTTGCTATTTCTCACGTAGCGCTCAGAAGGAAGGGAAGATAAGGTTCTCAGTACTCTACTCTAATAGTCAGTACTCTACTCTAATAGTGAGGAGTCCGTCAATATATATAAGTAACAGCTGTTTTCACGAATCCCAATGAAAATATTGCAGCTGGGTTGATCAGGGGGTAGGGTCTACTACCTCGAACATCATCTAGTTCAATCCTGTTTAGGAAGATCCCACTATTAGAGTAGAGTAATGACACTATTAGAAGAGTACTGAAAGAAGAGTAGCTAGAAGGGAGGAATGTCCGATTGTGATAGAATAGTAGCCTATCTACGAATGTTATGGGTCACTCGTGGTAGTATTTTCTTTTCCTGTGACCCTTCTCGAGAGTCACTGAACTTAGAATAGTGAATCCAGTTCCACACTTAGAATAGTTCATTCAGTCCTTAGAAGAATTAAGCCTTAGAATAGGAAATAGGAATAGTGAGGCTTCCTGAACCTTTTAGAAAGGGTCAGATCTATGAACCTCACCCTTGACTTTAGAAAGGGTCAGATCTTTGAACCCCACCCTAAGGTCTACTTCATCTATAAGGGTTTATAACTCAGCTACTGAACCCTATTCGATTTCGTTGAGAAAGGGTAAGATTTACGGTACTTGACCCTATATAGTTCACCCCTATTAGTTGCCGAATTGTGGACATGCCGTGCTTGATTCGAGTCATTCCCGACCTTGCGCGATAGTCGTTAGCCATTGACTCGACTCGCACTTCCGGCCTCGACCACTCAGATGGAACATGCGGAGCTTCATTTATTGTCATAGAAGGACCAATCGCTCAAAGGGAAGGGTCATATATCTTCGGAATGTTCCATGGGAGTCAAACCAACCCATTATGCTGAACTGACAAGCGTATTAGAGAGTCGAATGCACCTACTGGACACAACAAGTACCCAAATGGTGGAAACAAATGTGCTAGTCTTGGGCTATGGGGATGGCATTGCACGTGTATCTGGGTTGAATCAATTGAAATGTGGTGAAATGGTCCAGTTTGCTAGCAGTGTGAAAGGCATAGCATTGAATCTGGAGCCCGAGATTGTCCGTATAGTGGTGTTGGGGTTGGATACCACCGTGAAAAAAGCAGATCAGGTCACACGCACCGGTTCGATCGTGGATGTGCCCTCAGGGATGTGCCAGCTGGGTCGTGTTGTCGACGCTTTGGGTGTTCCAATTGACAATACCTCAACGGCGCACTAGGAATCAGAGACTAGACGTGTCGAACTGAAAGGTCCAGGCATTATCGAAAGTCAACCGGTTCACGAGCCAATGCAGACTGGTCTCAAAGCGGTGGATAGCCTGATGCCTATCGGTCGTGGGCAACGCGAACTCATAATTGGGGTCCAACAAACAGGAAAAACCAGCATTGGGTTCGATACCATGATTTCCCAAAAGCAAGTGACCGCCACCGCTCGGGAACGGGACAAGCTCTATTGTGTCTATGTATCTATAGGAAAGAAACGCTCAACGGTTGCACAAGTCGTT
The DNA here is from genome assembly GCA_963277665.1 of Viscum album. Taxonomy (NCBI): domain Eukaryota; kingdom Viridiplantae; phylum Streptophyta; class Magnoliopsida; order Santalales; family Viscaceae; genus Viscum; species Viscum album. Next base: position 1,314,398,262 of record OY728139.1, read on the forward strand.
CAATTACTCTCGGACGCTTCCGACATGGGGTATTCCATTCTGGTGGCTGCTACCGCTTCAGAACCTGCTCCACTTCAATTTCTTGGACTGTATTCCGGGTGTTCAATGGGGGAATATTTTCGCGATCATGGAATGCACGCTGTGATCATATATGATGATCTTTCAAAACAGGCAGTGGCGTATCGACAAATGGCATTATTGTTACGCCGACCACCGGGCCGTGAGGCATTCCCAGGCGATGTTTTCTATTTACATTCCCGTCTATTAGAACGAGCAGCTAAACGATCGGACAATATCGATGCAGGTAGCTTGACCTCCCTTCCCATTATAGAAACACTAGCGGGAGACGTCTCGGCCTATATTCCCACCAATGTGATCACAATTACTAATGGAAAAATCTGTTCGGACACGGAGCTCTTTTATCGAGGTATGCGCCCAGCAATCAACGTTGGCTTATCGGTCAGTCGAGTTGGCTCAGCCGCTCAGGTGAAAGCTATGAAACAAGTATGCGGTGCTTCAAAACTAGAATTGGCACAATATCGAGAATTGGCAGCCCTTGCTCAATTTGGTTCAGACCTGGATGAAGCGACTCAGGCTATTCCCAATTGAGGTGCCCGACTTACGGAAGTTCTAAAACAACCACTACATCATCCACTGGCTCTTGAACAACAACTACTGGTACTATATGCAGCATTCAACAGTTTCTTTGATTGAATGCTTGTTGATCGAATAGCGCAATATGAGATAGCAATCACACACCACCTTAGAGATGGTTGGCCTTTCAATCCGGACTGGCTCGCTGGGTTCACACTCGAGGTAAAGAAGCAAACCGATCACTTATTATACGAAATCTCTTCATTGATCGACTAGCTAGATCTAATATAGTAGGCAAGGTCTTGTTTGTTCAACCGGTCGGCTTTGCGACTCACTGGCGGAAGCTACCTAACTATATAGAGTAGAGTACTTGGCAACTGGATAGCTCGATCTCTGGGTATAGTGCTGTAGTGAATGATCCGATACTCAAGGCTGGATTCTTCTTTCTCAGTGAAAGGATCACTACCACCTCTACTACCTATATTATAGCGACTATGATGATACGACCTCTACTACCTATATTATACCGATCAAGGACTAGTTCAAGGTTGCTGCTCTCCGTACTCTTCTAATAGTGAGTACTCTACTCTAATAGTACCACCAACTCTCATCGATGTCCACTATCTATATTATACCGACTTGATGACATAGTGACTTCAAGGGCGAGTGAAACGATTGAAAAAGTACGGGATGGGTTCTGCGCGTTCTCTGAAACACCATGCTCAACGGGGAGGGAATACGAAGGTGGTGCTTCAGTACTCTACTCTAATAGTTTGGAGGTACGATACTATTAGAGTAGAGTACTGACAGGCTGTGATGAATGTGATTGATGGTGACGGGTGCAGAACACTTGAGGGTGATTGGACCTAAAAATGCCCACTGAATGAGTCAACACAGAGAGACAAACCATGGGGGTTTCAAGGTTCTAAAGCCTTATATATAATATATCAGTAGCACCTTACCGAATAGGGTTCAGTAGCCAAGTTCTAAACCCTTGATATAATATATCAATAGCACCTTTCTCAACCTGAAGTAGTCGAGTTCAAAGCTCTGACCCTTTCTCAACCGAATAGGGTTCAGTAGTAGAGTTCAAAGATCTGACCCTTTCTCAACTGAATAGGGTTCAGTAGCCGAGTTCTAAAAGATCTGACCTCAGGTTCAAAGATCTGACCCTTTCTAACGGGTTAAGAAAGATACGAAGAAAGAGGAGTGGCAGTGGCAGGCTTTTGATTTCCGACGAGGATGAGGATATGAAATAGAAGAGAGGGATGGGATCTACTCCATTAAAGAAAGCGCTATAAAGAGATCCTATTGCTGCTTGTATGCCCACTAGTGGATTAGTAAGAGTTCCTCTATTGACGGAAGAGAGCTTGTTGCCTTCTTCGGAGGCAATAGCGAACCAGATGCGAGAGCAACCCATGGAAGACGAAAGCGGGGAGTTTTACACCAGAGCATAGATCGGACTCAGAATAACAAGGCTCGAGAGACCACTTCTCAAGCTACAAGAAATCCATCTCAATCCCAAGAAAGTTAGTACGCACTCAATCCAAACTCTTATTATAAATCTACCTCAAATGGATTATAAGGCTCTGAAAGGCGATGTGAATCGTGGCCTTTCCGATATTCGAATCAACACACAATACAAGATTGCCTTGCCCAGCCAGTGAAATAGATGTAGATATGGAGCATATGAGGAAGAAGATGAATTAGGGGATTGATATTAGATTGTTATGGATTATCAAAAAGACTTACAATGTCACCTTTTCAATCCTCACGAAGGTAGAGCGAACTTTCATATCCTAAAATGTATACATTCAATAATGCATGGCTCTCTCGCTGTGAGCTATACATATAGGATATGGGACCTCTTCATCTAATCGTCATGAGTACGCGCAAGAAGTGCGTGCAGTGTTCGTGTACTGGAGAACGCCCCTGAATGGGGGGCACGCTTGGCCCCTGTTACATTGCTTTATTCTTTCTGGCCTGAGAGATCAAGTTGGAATGGTTTTTCTTATTCAACGATCGTGTCCCTCTCTTCGTGGGTCACTTTTCTAGAAACGTATCCCATCCGCACGGGTTTAAAGGGAGGTGCACTTGTTTTGGAAGCGAACAAGCAAATCACCAACCGCTCGGTAAAGAGAATCTTTTTTTTGATCTAATTTCAACGGTGCTTCCAGCTTCTGGGCCCCAGTGCGCCAAATCGAATCTCGTGACTTGGGAGTAGGGCTCACCGTCATGTCCACTATATATATAAGTACCCGGATTGGATTTGACCTGATTCCAGCCAAAAGCCTGAGTATGTGTCTGCGGTTTCAGACTGACTTTAGGCGATGAGTTCACTCACCCCGGACGTACGCACCCTAGTCCCAGGTGCGGAACCGGAAAACCACGATTGAATAAGTGGAAGTTCCCTGGAAATTCAAATCAATCCAGAGGTGTTGGTTTAAATCCAGCTCGTGACAAGGGGATTCATAAATAGTATTGAGAAATATCGTAGTGTGATAAGAGAAAAGCGAGTGAGAGAGAGAGATAGCAAGAGCTCCTATTTCCCTGAACGACGAAGGTACCGCAGACCGTTCTTCCTAGAAGACTCTCTCTTTTGTTAGCACCACTTGATTGATTTAATGAATAGGTGCATTACTAGTGAAGATGAGACTCTTCATGATGCGTCAGAGAAAGACCGGCTCCGCTCAGTCTGTAAGGTATAATAGCAGGGAAATAGGTAGTGCTTTTTCTCCTTCGATATAAGATCTTTTTTTTCGGGCGGGGAACGAAGCAAACAAATGAGATGATCTTTCATTCGGGGTTTCCAGAAGGTTTTCCACCCATGCGAAAGAGGAGTGAACGAAAATATTTTTATTTCAGATTGAACCAGGTTCAGGAGCTCCTGTCTGATTCTCTCTTCTGATAGATCGGAAACTGTACCCTTTCTATCAGAGTTCTAATGAATCTCAGTTTTTTTACAGGGACAGCAGCCTGGAGACATTGTCGGCCCTTCAGCTCAGACTTATGGATCTCTTCCTCAGATTGAAATGGTGGTTTTTTTCCATAATCCATCCATTTCAAAAGGGGATATGAGAAAAGAGATAAGAGAATCAATTAGCTTCTTCCCTCCCTCCGGATTCAAATAGTGGATTTCAAAATTGCGTAAGAGATGAGAGAAGGCCGCTTAGAATGTTGAGCTCTTTTTCGAGCTTTGTCTATCTCTAATGTGAATGAATAATTCAAGAGAACCGAGTAGTCTCCGCCCAAAGGTGCCCTACGAGGGCCGGTCACCGGGGATGAAGTCAACTTGCTTCTGATTGAGCATGAGGCTGCTTTTCAGATGAATGAGAGTTTTTTTATTCTCCGATGTAATATTCTTAACACATTGAAGTGGTTTTCGGTATTATAGGTACTCTTCTATATAGTGCCCATCTCAATCTATTCCTGCAATTGGGGTGAGTCTCGCCTATTCATCATTGCTTGACGTATCGAACCGAGCACTTGTAGTTCTATTTTTTATATAGTTATGGAAGTCTAACTAATTGAAATCGACGTATATATTGATTTGATATAGTTAGAACACTCGAATTCACTAACAAAGCGTCTATTCACAGAGGTTGTTGTAGTTTTCGTAGTTTCTTGTAGACTCACTATTAGAAGAGTACCTGTTTTCGTTGAGATTGGGTTGGTGTTCAGTGTACCTTTTTTTTAGTACAAGAGACTTTATATGCTAGAATACCTACGTTCTAAGGGTCCCACCTTCTGTTTGTTGGTCAACAACCCACCACAACTCTATCTAATATTTATTAGAGAAAGTTTCCGGGGGAAAGAATACAAAAAGATAAATGATAAGACTCAACAAGCAACGGCTTTATAGCGTCTGCGCGAAGGGAGTTGTTTGTTCCGTTTTTCTTTGCTTTTAGCCCCACTATTAGAAGAGTACCTGAATGGGATGACTTAGGCAAAGTGCGAAGCTGTAGTTAGTGACTTTCCTACCCTTCGCTGAAGTTGTTCATCAGAGTTTTGGAACCAATCAAAAAGGAAGAATCAAGGAGGAGAAAAAGGATGAAGCCGACACGGGTTGAGGGCGAACAGCAATTGCCGTTTGACTTTGAGCATTCTCTTCTATGCATGGAGGGGGGTTCTGGCATAGCAGGGTTCATTAAGTCAGGGGAGCTTAGAGAGATTGGGACAGGTACTCTTCTAAATAGTTCGGAAGCTCCATCTCACTTTGGTTTTGGTTCTGCTTTCGCTGTGATGATTCTTTGTCTTTCTTTCTCATCCGTCTATTCGACATGACTATATGACAATCTCGGCTCTTAGGTAGTCTGAGAAGTTGAGGTACTAATGGGAGAGTCAGTCACAGACCGAGGATCGGAGTTGTCCCATTCGATTGATCGATTCAGAGTTCCGCACCGCTATGATAATGAGTTCGAACCTGAGATCATGGGTTATCCAGTCCCATCCCAAGTCAAATCAACAGGATGGAGCAAGACCTATTCAGATAAGGTCTTGCAGGATCTCATTGCTCAAGTCCTCCGACTTCCCTGTGTAAACTTAACAATGCAAATAGACAGGAAAGAGGCCAGGAGCTTCTAAAGCAACTGCCAAATTTCCTATTTCTTTCGCAAGATAGACAGAGATTGAATGAACGGAAAGTAACTGAACCCTGAATGGACAGGGAGAGTAGTCTAATAAAATAGCATATATGCAAGTTGAACGTCAGTACTCTTCTAATAGTGTGTCTCGTAGAAAAAGGAATGCTCGAAAGGGATAGGGAGAGTGAGATATTAGATCTTTATAGTATCTATTCTCGATAGCTTATCTAGATTGATCCGTAAACTGTTTGTCTTCATACTAAGACCAAGATGTTGTAACAGATCAACTAAACTAGTCAGTACTCTTCTAATAGTGTCTATCTGGAAGTTCTGCTAAGAAAGTTTCCAGTATTTTCATTCAATAGTTAGGATTCTTTATATGCTAGAATACCTGTCTCTAGCCTCTCTATAGCTAGCTATATAATTAGCTATACAGCTTATAAGCGTCACATCCATTCAAGTTCTATAGCTGATAATAGCTAGATAGCTTCCAATTTCCTTGCGAGACAAAATGTCAATACGTAGTCGGTAAGACTTTATTTTCCATAGTTGGGAATGGAGTGATCCCTAGGGAGTAAAGGGTTCCATGGATATAGGAGGTTTTTTACATACCTATCCATACCCTTTAGAAAGGGTCAGATCTTTTAGAACCATACCCTAAAGGTGCTACTTATATATAAGGGTTTAGAACCATACCTCATTTTATAAAAAAGAGCCCTCTTCGAGTCTCGACTACTTGATATCTAAGGGTTAGAAAGGGTCAGATCTACAATACTTGACCCTATATAGTTGAAAAGGGAATTTTCAACCCTCTTTGAGTCCTTATGCTTTCTTTTCTGCCGCCTTTTGAAGGTATGAGTACGTTACAACCCTAGTTTCAGGGTGTAAGGGAAAGAGGAAGTGAAGTACTCTATGGAATATGGGTTAGAGCGAGTGACCAGGTTCCTTTGTTGTCGGTCCAGCCATTGAGGGTTTAAGATCTACTCATCTAGAGCCAGTTTCAGTTCTAAAGGAAGGAATCGAGCGAGTGTAAGTGCTTCTCTTGTTACGTTACAGCGATTAAAGAAGAAAGCCTTTGATACCTCTTCAAGTACATCAAAGCAATTCTACTATCTATATTATACCGACAGTCGTAGGGTAATTTATCTAGTTTAGTCCTGTAGGCTTCTTAGATATCTTAAGAGAAGATATTATAGTCAGGGACATTATAGTCAGAATAATATGAAATTTTCTTAGTAGATACTAAAAGAAGTCACTCCCTTCGCGCGCTAGCGCTCAAGCCTATAGCGTTAGCTATGGAGTTTGATTGCTCGGTCTTCGGTATAATATAGGTAGTAGGGTCAAAAATCCAGAAGTGAAGTGGCAATATATATCAGTACCAGGTTCAAAATTTCTGATCGACCTTGTTAACCCTAGGAAGACTTCATACTAGGACTTTCGCAACTCTCACACCCATTCCATGGTCATGGGTGAGCCCTCAGACGATGAAAAGAGTGATTATAAGTTATCGGGCTAATGGATTTCTTCGACAAGGAGATGCGAAGAGACGTTTAGGAAGTGAAAGCATCTAAGCTCCCCATCTCGAACAGAACAAGGTCAGTACTCTACTCTAATAGTGTCGAGAGTTAGGTGTCCGCTAACAATCGATACGGGAAGGTTCGAGGTGGACCACTACCGCTCCGAACGCAGGTAGCTCAGTACTCTAATCTAATAGTGCGGTCAGCGAGAAAACGTAGAGCCGACGAGTGAATGGAAAGGATTCATCCAGAATCCCAATAGCTCCTAATTCGGCTTTGTAAACTACCCCTAGGAACTTCGACCCCAACGCTCCGGCGGATTGTCCTTCTCAAGGGCTGGAAAACCAGACTATTATAGTAGAATATATAGAATCAAGTACTGAAATCTACTCTATATAGTCTGGCACTGTCGATTATTTAAGTCAGTGCTTCCTCGCCCTGTCACAATGGGTTTGGGCCCTCAAGAATACCGCCCACCTTTCACTGGGAGCGAGTAGGATCCTGAAGCTCCTATCAGTAGTGAGCCGGTAACCATCGGTTAACCCGTTACAGTTTCTTCTGGAGTCGTGTTATTGGCCGATGTCGCCACCAACCCAATAACAAACAAATAGGACACAACCCTTTCGGCTGGTAAAGGATTAGATCTCACGAGCGCGGTTCACTAGTTCCCACAGTTCTTCGGGGAAACTATCTAGTGCCAACGGTGGATCCGGTGCCACATATGATTATATTATCACTGCCGGCTTTGCAGGCTCAACTATTAGAATATAATGGAGTCATGCACGGAATCACTCGTTCCGCCTTCCCCCTGTAAGAGCAAGGAACTTCGATCAGTTGATTCTAGCTAAAGCTAAATATCTCAAACGAATAGGTAAGGGTTTCACTAATGTACCAACTGTCGTGAGTTGGGCGGACAACTCGCAGACTAGCTTGGCGAAAGCATGGAATAGAGGCTCTCGACTTTGGCGGGATCCCTAGTTCCGTCTATCGGCTCCCAATTATCTAGGATATTCTTATAATATAAGGATCCGCTCAAAACCTTTAAGTAAAGGACTCTGGGGAATTCCATCAATCTCGTAGACAATCGTGGGAAGAGTAGACTTCAAGTATTGGACTTATGTGAGTTGGTCAGACTATATAGACAGAGTACCTGACGCTACTCCGTAGACTTGAAACCGAGCGGCTGGGACTAGCCTTTCACAATGCTGGTCTACCCCGATTTACCCATTGAGAGGGACTCTCTATTATATCATTTTTGAGGTTTCTCCACCCCTATTTCATTAGCATTATCTTTTTTTTTCTTGCATTGAGCTGGTACTTATATATATTTTTGGAATTGGACAATCACCAAGGGCGATGTTAGGTTAGCATTCTGTTAGAACGAATAGAACGAACTCGACTGATAGGGATAAGGAACTGATCACCGGTACGGCACAACCGGCGAGAGCGAAGAAAGGTACAACACAACTAGAATGCTTTTTTAGAGCCCGAAAAAAGAAGTAATGCAATTGGTTGACCCAACAAGGTAACGGCCCCTACCGCTAACTTCTATGTCCTAATCTCCTGTGTCGAAGCTTTCAGGTCCTTAGATCGGGTCAAGCTTGCTCACTTCCTCTAACTAGAAAATCAAATCTCTAACTGGTCCTAGAGAATAACCTTACTGGATTACACTATTAGAGTAGAGTACTGACTCCATAGCTAGAAGAGGGAATGACAAGATGTCGGATGAATGGAAGCATTTCGCTGTGGTTCAAGAGAGTAGATCCTGAGACAAAGGGAGTTGAAGTGCTCCGAGTGGGAATAGAGAAAGATAGTTCTGGGGGTGAATTCATTAAGGAATAGGGAATTTGAGACAGTATTCGTATCGATTCGGAGAGGTAGCGCGAGAGAAGTGGAGTTGGGGGCTATGATGGAATTGGAATTGGGTGTGGAACCGATAGGCCAAAGCAAGCAGGTTGTGATCGACAATGTCGGGAACGACTAGAGTTGGGGTTCATGGGCCGCCGGTTGGGCAGCTTCCATGGCCATCGAACAGCATGGGATATAGGTGGTTGTGGTCAATTCGGAACACCGGTGACTCCGTACGACTCATGGGGTTTGGGTCGACCGAGGAGGACCTGGAATACTTCATGCCGTGTATGTACTCGATGCCATGGACCAAGGGTTGGTGGTTGAAATGGGGTTTCCAGGGTGAAATGCAAGTGATGCTCGCATGGGGTTGAGCTCGAGACTACGATGAGCCAGTGCTGGTGCCTGCTGCTTCGCCAATATCAATGACAAGACGGAATGGTCTCTCTCCGTTTCAGGTGCCAATGCCTATTGTGAAATGATGGTACACCTACTACACTCTCTATTTCACCTATTGGGGGTGGCCTGAAAGGTGACAGAAGGGTGAGGAGGGGGAGCGGTATCATCAGGGGGTACGCGCTTCTTGCCAGTGTATTGCGCGGGGGAGTTCTGGCATTGCATTTTGGGGCTCATGAGTGGTTTTTTTGGAGTATTGGGACATGACGTTCGGAGACGAATATCATAGTTGTTGAAGTGGCAGTACGGTTTAGCGCTCAACGCCCAACATGCTTTCGAGTTCCAAGGGAATTCTACTACCTATATTATACCGATGTTTCATCAAAAACATTCATATCGGTTGGGGTTGGAAGGCTAATAGATCCACGTGAGGTAGTAGCGTCGGTATCATCAAAGAATCATTCTCTTCTTCTTGGACTGGTATGCCTCATATGCAGTTGAAATGGGGGTCCTACTGTGTGTCGGCACTGCGGTTTGATTTTTGTCGAAAGTCGTAGGAACTATAGCATTGAGGTATGGGAGACCAGTAGTTGCGATTTTCATTCATAATTGAATATTAATAATTTCATCGAGTATATCCTAACCCTTTCTAAAGGGTCAGATCTTTGAACCTCACCCTTTATTTAGAAAGGGTCAGATCTTTTAGAACTTGACCCTCCCTAAAGGTGCTTCTGAATATATAAGGGTTTAGAACCTTCTGAACTCTCTCTTAGTTCATCGCCAGCTAATGCTAAAAGGTCTACTTCTTTTTCTCTTCCAGCTAGTTCCGGTTCTCTTGAAGGTGGATATGGGTTCATGCGAGCTCCTAGTCATTTCAAGGTACCTTGGATGTTTTGGGGTCAGAGCTAATAGCTATGGAATTCCCGGGGCTAGTAGCAGTCTCAATTCTCGTATGCTTCACACATGGTGGAGCTAAGGATTTCATACCCTCTTTCACAATATATATAAGTATCATGTTTCTTCTCGACTCTTAAGCCGTTTCAAACACGGAAGGGTCTACTACTAAATCATACCTTTCGGACGTTGCCACCGCTCAATCCACCCCAGCAGAAAGTTGGTATTCAAGAGACGGAAACTATGTCAAGAAGGTGGAACTAGGAATAATAATAGGGATCCATGTCGAGCGGATGAGCAGCATCACTGGTACTGATATATATTGTGGCAGACACAAAGACGAAGACAGAGACGAGCTAACATGTAAAGTAGTGGAATGGAAAAGGATGGTATCCCACCCAGGACAACACATAGAGTAAGGTTGGCTCTATGCGAGAGAGGAAAACTGCATGGACACGGCTCCTTTTGGATAGATCGTCAAGCAATTGACCCATATAGATATTATCACGAGGGTGAAATAAAATCTTGATTGAAACTTGAGAACCTCGAGAACCAAAGATATAAAATGAAAGATAGAAGCTATCTAACAATTTGAATATGAATAGTCTACTATCTATATTATACTGACTGAGAGAAGAGACAAGGCCAGGCCGAAACGAGATTTCCATTCCTCACCCTTTAGAAAGGTCCAGGAAATGAGACTCTTCTTTTAATCCCCATCAAGACTACTTGGTAGGGGGTATGTAATACCCTAACTCACTCATGCTCTGTTTTATCAAAGGAGCAGACAATCAGACAAGATGACGATTATCGGAAGATCGACTGATTGGATTATCATCTTGTATAGTCTTTATAGATGCAAACAATAAGACAATAAATAATATATCGTCTAATAGTGATAGAAACCCGAGTGATCGACCATTAGTTGCCTTCGTCCACACAACTTCTGGCCGAATTTCATAAATGTTGTGGGGTTTATTTAGCATATAAATTCCACCCCTGTCTTTTTGTCCTCAAGACAGATTCCACTCCTAGTAGTCCAATCTGAAGTGTTCTCATTTAGTAAACCCCGACTTTTTTTCCTCAACTGCTAAGAGATAGGAGAGAAAGATTCCATTATCGATGGACACATCATGTCCACTAATCAATGGACACATCATGTCCACTATATATATAAGTACCCGACACTCCTTGCTGCTTTCAAAGCTACACTTGCTTCCTTCCTTCATAAGCTAATAAGAGATTCTATTATTCTAAACTGTAATATGACTGTATTTCTTGTCTTTCTTCTCCTAGTTATTTCTCTACCAGTTATGTCTGAGATGTTTGCTAAGCTCTTTATGAACGAAGTGAGACTATTACAGTCAGGTAGAAGCACTAACTTTCTATCTATTGGCCCGTTGAGGAGGTTAACGACTACAATGAGTGAGTAGCCCCCGCTAGGAGGAGAATTAGAGCTGCTTGGCATCCCTCGTGGTTGAATTATTGAATTCGTGCTTTCATGCCTGATTGGAGCTCATTGGCTCAGCAGGAGGAGGAGGATCGAGAAGCTTAACTTACATAGAATTGTTGAAGAGTGAGGGGAGTCAACTATTAGAATATAATAGCTATCTCTCTGCATTTAGTCATGATCCTTAGGCTTATACTTTACTCATTAAGTTTGTGTGCCGGGGTAGGCAGAAAGACTTAGCTTAGGTGCGTCAAGCTCATTGCATCTGAGAATAGTGCTAACTTTCCTGAAAGCATAGTAAGGAGATTCACCCTTTTCCATGTATTGCAGTTGATTTCTCTTTTGATCTTAGTTACCGCCCCGTGGGTCCTTCAAAGCAGGCTATCTACGACAAATCCGATCCGATGATCCCAGATCACACAAGGTGCGAAGCCTTGACTCATTCTGTAACATTGGGGCGTGGCGGATTGACTATCGGGATAACTTTCAGGCCTAAGACCCTCTCTGCCTGCCCCGACACACAAACTTAATGAGTAAAGTATAATCCTAAGGATCACGACTAAATGCAGAGAGATAGCTATTATATGCTCATGGTTCTGTCTACCCGAAGGCTTAAATGAATATCCCTTCCGTCTCATATGAATCGTTGCTTCTTTCCCGTTCCCCTTCACACCGTTGCATCATCCAAAGTATTGAGGTTCTGAGGTCCTTGATGACCAAAGTATTGAGACCTAAGTCTTTAGGTGTCTGAGGTCTCAATACTTTGGTCACTTGCATGCGCCTTCGTTCCTCATTCATTCAAATCAAAGGAAGTGACATCGGGAAGGGATAGGGACTCAAGTGGGGCTGGAGAGATGCTGACCTTCCTTTCTCTAGTTGGTCATTTGAATATACCAAGGTTTTAAAAGTGGTGCATGTAATGTACTAGTACTAGTTAGTCAATGAATTGGATATCAATCGCGGTGACCCAGAATACAATGAATTCTAGTATGTGTCGTGCTTTGTCAGTTCTAAGAGCAGGTGGAAGATCTCCCCTTCCAAGATGTTTTCACGACCGGAGGGATTGCATCTATTTTCTTCAGAGATGACACAAGTGCCAAGTGCATGCAAATTTGATCCCTTGCTGTATTGATGAGGAAAGGCGGAGCTTCATAACCAAACCACACCACGGCCCTTTGCAGTATATTGCTTAGATATCATAGGAAGGTGTTAACCCGAAGGCGGCCAATTGGACATGAATACATCTTAGTAGCTATCGATTCTTTCACAAAGTGGGACCTATACCACGATCACAGCGGCACACGTCAACATGATTTCTGAAGAAGTAGCTTCACACTCATATTATCTGAACCATCTCAAAGAGAATCGGGAGAATGGAATGCGGAAAAGTGTTCCATATCGCCGGATTATGTCCACTACTATTAGATTAGAGTAGACAGCTATGAGTGATTTATAGAAAAAAACTGAATATATATGGAACATCTCCTAGTATTTCACGATAGTTCTGGTTGACTTCTTTTGTTATGTCTCGAATTCTTCGCTATGATATTCCCAGTAGTTCATATAAGAGCTATAGCCGTTTCATTCCTATTCGTTGTTATGATCTTGTTCCATATCTCGTTCGTGAATCTGACTAATCGAACTGGAGGAGCTTACCAGGATGGTTTGGTAAGCAAGCAACCACTTATGTAGGCGCCAACTCCCAATTCTTTCTCTTCTTTCTTTTTGAAAGTCACGATCAGAATGAAAGGTAGTTCACTGGATATGCCTTTTGATCCCAGGACCTTTATAGATGAATACCCGAGAGTCCAGCTCGTGACAAGTCCTTTTTGGTCATATCTCTCCGTCTTGCTTCTTATTGTTATATTTAGTTCCTTTTTTCGGTTCACTTCTTTCTTCTTACCTGGTGGAAGAGCGCTGTCGTGGGCGCCCTCAAATGATTAGTGTGATTTTGGGGTACTTAGGTGCAGTAGAGTGGCTGACCAAGGTCGTCTCTCAAAGGAGGAAGTGAATTAAAACAACTTTTCAGAGGTATTCTAGAAACACAATAAAAGGGAATAAAAACACTACTTGAAAGTATGGGGGTGGTTGTTTATATTTTATAAATCTAGAAGAAGTTTGCTGGAAGAATATTGCATTTTTTTTGTTTTTAATTTGGAAATGAAGTTTCGATTAGAATGACACAACAAGAAGATGTTTTTTTTAGAAATCTATTTTAAAAGGCGTAATTGATCTAACTCTACCTATTCACTTTATTATTAATCATTATCATTTAAATTAACATTCACTTAATTATGATCCCTTAATTTGTTAAATCACAAACCTTACGAGAATTAACTTTACCACGAAGATTGAAGTGAATTTAACCTTAGGCTAACTTCGGAACATGCAATCGCAGCACCCTGCTTTGATTGATGTTCTAAGATTAGCTTATGGTCAGTGGTAAATTAAGGCACATATCCACTCTGGAAATGAGGATGAATTGTGTTTAGGGATTATATTTTAACTCTACAAATTTATCCCGTGTGGTCTTGTATTACCGATTAAGATCGCGCTCTCACAATTTACACAAAATCCCGACCTCGCGTGTTTTTCTGTACATTGTTCAATTGCTTTCTTAGTTTCTTACAATTTAAAAACACAATTCATGGATCATATTAAGTGAATTACAGTATCTCATTGATTCAAAATAATTAAATGAAGAGGGTAGAAGATAGATCGATTACTAAACGACTACTCTTCCATGGGTGGCGTAATCATCGTAGAAGCGTTTTGCATGTGCAAAGGTTTAAAATGGGTATAACCCAATAACGCTTCTACTCAAGAATTCCAGCCCAATTAGGAAGATTAAGAGAAGAAGAAATTTAAACATAACAGAAGAAAATAGAAGAAATAAAAGAATAACAAAGAAGTTTATTACATAAACAAAATCATTACAACATGAAGGAGAAGAAGAAGGCTTCGTCGAAGGGATCCTTGCTTCAAGAGATACCCTTATTTAAATGGTTGGATAATTGGAGTGGATCCACTTCACCTATGCCTTCAACTTCCAAATGCACGTCCCAACCCCTCTAAATGAGAAAAACTCCAATTTATAGAGGAGAGGAGAGGAGAGGTTACAAGTGGTTTCAAGTGTGAATGTGGAAATTCGGCCAAATATTTTATGCCAACTTTCACCGCTCATTGGACCACAGAAACGCGTGAATTGGCCGGCCTTATAGAAGGATAGAATGTGAGGATATGTGTCTTCTATCTCCTATCCAAATTTGGGCTCAATACATTCCCATATGAAGGAGTTATGGCCGAAATACAGAAGCTTCTCCATTCTGGAGAGCCCAGACCAACTTTTCCTTCATGGCCCAATTTCAACAACCAAATGAACTCTTTAGCTCTAGTGTCATGAATAAAAGTTGTAGATACTTAAGTTAGGAACACTGTTACAAAATTTCAAATTAAAATAATAAAAATAAAAATATTTATATTCGAAATACTACAGTGAACTATAAAGGGTAAAACTGGAATTTTCATCAAATATTCAAATGAATGATCTAATCCCAAATATTTTATAAATAAACATATTTAACACAATGTGAGGAAATTATATCATTTATTATCAATAAAATATTCAATAAAATAGTGTTTTATCAACTCCCCCACACTTACCCTTTTGCACACCTGGGCAAAACCTCATATCAAGTAAACATCAATATCAAATAAAAACCAATTTTAAAACACATATCCTTAAGATCAATCAATTTCACACCAAGAATAAAAAGATATCATGCCTCATAAAAAACCTTATTTCAAGTTCTCCATTTATATCATTCAATATATTTCCACTTCATTTATCTGCCCATGCACAAAACACTTACCTCGCTTGAATTTTCTCTCATCACTCAAATATCAATTTTTTTTGCAATGTCTTTCTCATCCAAACTCATACAAGGGTCACCATAGGCTTGATAGATTCCTATATCACTACCCGATGTGAGTCAAGGACATATGTTTATCATGAGGACTTTTCAGGGTTGTTCTGTGGCTTTCGGTTGGTAGGATTAAGATGTGAAAAACTCTGAGGCTGAATGAGGAGGGCTTGACTCTTTTGAAGCAAAATTGCATTAATCTAATTTTCACTTAAATATGTTCTTCTCATCAATCCCCATAGTATCAATTCAGCTCCATCATCATGAAAAGTCATGAAAGGTTTACACCATTCATCATTTCAGCATAAAAATTTTCAATCTTCTCAAACATGATTTTCTTGAAAGCTCCAGATGGGCACAGCTTTCCACCTCAATTAGAAGCTCCAGAAAAGGCACAGCTTCACTTGTCATGAAAGCTCCAGAAAAGGCACAGCTTTCAATATAATGAATTTCTTCAGCAGCAAACACATCTCTTCAGAATTTAATTTTCCACCCAAATTATCACATAATATGGTGGCACAACACAAGACAGCTTCCCCCACACTTAAGCTCAACTAGATTATGCAATTTCACTTCAAGAGTTGGTTGGATAGGGAAAATTGGCTTGTAATGTGGCTTAACCTAACAGGCTGTGCATGGCTTCTAAGGGATACAAGGATTAAATATTCAATGTAGGCCATTATAAAAAAGGATTCTTTGAAATAGGGGCTTTAATACCAAACAAATGCCTCAATCATTTAAACATATGTACCTCAAACCCTCAAGTTTTGACAAGAATAGATCAAATTCTGGTTAAATCAAGCATGGTTTGGTTCTCTCAAGAAGTGAGGTGAATGTAAAGAATATGAAAATAATGGTTTAGAAGCCTCACAGGAAAGTGATTTCAAATATAAAGACAGTGAGATTGGCATGGGATTCAAAATTCATCGTACTTTTCATGAAATTACTAAATATTTGAACTTGAAACAAAGTCATTTCAGCATTCATTTAAGCTTAGTTTCAAGGGGTAAATTGTTTCACTTATTGATATGGATTTAAAAATGGTGATGATAATCATTTCAGTCCAAAAGTTTCAAAAACACACAGAAAATTGTAAAATAAACACACAAAATTTGAAAAACACACAATTTGTTTTTGAACAGGAAAGCAATTGAAATTACTAAACTAAAAGGTTCCCTCCCCCACACATAAAATATTACATTGTCCTCAATGTGAACCTATGAGATGATATATGCACATGAAATGCAGAATTTTTAAATAGGACAAATAATATAAAAGTGAAAGGGTTAGGAACAGCCTGATGTGATCAAGTGATGATGGGGTCATGCAGTGTGATAAAATCCACTGCATCAGTAGGATGTCCCTCAATGTATCTCTTCAAACGTTGCCCATTGACTGTAAAGCTCCTTCCAGTGTCCTCTTGTGTGATCTCCACTACACCATAAGGAAAAACATTAGACACAATATAAGGACCTAACCATCTAGAACACAACTTACCAGGCATCAACTTCAGTCGTGAACTATAGAGAAGGACTTTCTCTCCAACATGAAACTCCCTTTGTTGGATCATTTTGTCATGAGCTGCTTTTGATCTTTCCTTGTAGAGCCTTGAGTTCTCATATGATGACAGTCGAATCTCCTCAAGCTCTTGAATTTGCAACTTCCTTTGAATTCCAGCTTGGGCCAAATCCATGTTACATTTCTTTATAGCCCAATATGCCCGATGCTCGACTTCCACGGGGAGATGACACGCTTTCCCAAAAACAATCCGAAATGGGGACATACCAATGGGGGTCTTGTATGCTGTCCTATAAGCCCATAATGCCTCATCCAAGCGCTTGCTCCAATCCTTCCTATTTGGCTGCACGGTTTTCTCCAAGATTTATTTCAACTCACGATTTGAAACCTCAGCCTGGCCATTTGTTTGGGGGTGGTATGGTGTTGATGTTTTGTGAGTCACCCCATACTTTCGAAGGAGGTAAGCAAAATTCCTATTGCAAAAGTGTGTCCCTTGGTCACTGATGATGGCCTTTGGTACTCCAAACCTGCAAAAAAAATCTGTGCTTTGACAAAGTCCACAACAACATGAGAATCGTCAGTCCTGGTGGCCTTGGCCTCCACCCATTTACTCACATAATCAATAGAAACCAAAATATACAAAAATCCAAATGAACTAGGAAAAGGACCCATAAAGTCGATGCCCCATACATCAAAAATCTCACAAAATAGTATGGGTTGTTGGGGCATCTCATGTCTCCTAGAAATGTTCCTAGTGTGTTGGAAACGAGAGCATGACTTACAAAACAAATGGGCATCATGGAACAAGCTAGGCCAATATAATCCAGAGTCTAAAACCTTCCTAGCTGTCCGTTGGGGTCCAAAGTGTCCACCATAAGCAAGTGTATGACAGAAATGAAAAACAGAATCAAACTCATGATCGGGAACACACCTCCAAATGACTTGGTCACTACACATGCGCCAGAGGTACGGATCATCCCACACATAATACCTAGACTCACTTTTTAATTTTTGGACTTGATGCTTCTTCAAATTTACTGGGATTTCAGAGCCAACAATGTAATTAACTAAATCAGCATACCAAGGATGCTTACCTGAGATGGTATAGAGATGCTCATCGGGGAAAGTGTCCTGAAGTGGTACCTGGTCCAAGGTGTCACCCTCTAGTGTGTGAGTAAGACTACTCATGTGGTCTGCCACCAAATTATCTGACCCCTTCTTGTCCTTTATCTCAAGGTCAAACTCTTGAAGAAGGAGCATACAACGGATAAGTCGTGGCTTTGCATCTGGCTTCTTTAGGAGGTACCTCAAAGCTGCATGGTCAGAAAAAACAACTACTTTAGAGCCCTATAAATATGAACGGAATTTATCTAAAGCAAATATGACAGCAAGAAACTCCTTTTCTGTGGTAGTGTAGTTTGATTGGGCTGAATCTACTGTCCTTGATGCATAGGCGATCACATGTGAACGTCCTTCCACCCTCTGTGATAAGACAGCTCCAACCGCGAAGTTGGAGGCGTCACACATAAGCTCAAAAGGAATCTCCCATCGTGGGGGCTGTATGATAGGTGGAGTGGTCAGACGTTGTTTTAGCTCATCAAATGAATTCCTGCAAGAAACATCAAACACAAAATCAGAATCCTTTTGAAGTAATCTTGACATAGGAAGAGCAATCTTACTAAAATCTTTGATGAAGCGCCGATAAAATCCTGCATGCCCTAGGAAAGATCTAACATCACGCACACATGAAGGATATGGTAAGGATGAAATAATATCTACCTTTGATCTATCAACCTCTATCCCATGTTTTGACACTACATGCCCTAAGACAATGCCATGATCTACCATGAAATGACACTCTTCAAAGTTCAGGACCAGATTCTTCTCAATACAACGATTCAACACCTTTCCCAAACTAATTATACATTCATCAAATGAATACCCATACACTGTAAAATCATCCATAAATACCTCCATGCAGGTCTCAATAAAATCAGAAAAAATACTCACCATACATCTCTGGAAGGTACCTAGGGCGTTGCAAAGTCCAAATGGCATCCTCCGGTAGGAAAATGTGCCAAAGGGACAGGTGAATGTAGTATTCTCCTGATCCTCTGGAGCTATAGGAACCTGAAAATATCCATAAAATCCATCCAAGAAACAATAGTGTGTCTTCCCAGCTAGTCTCTCAAGCATCTGATCAATAAATGGTAGGGGGAAATGGTCCTTGCGAGTGGACTGATTTAGTTTCCTATAATCAATACACACACGCCAACTGTTTTTCACCCTCATTGGAACTAAATCATCTTTCTTATTTTTAACAACAGTAAAACTAGTTTTCTTAGGCACAACCTGAATTGGACTTACCCACTGTGAATCTGAAATGGGAAAGATTATACCTGCCTCGAGCAATTTCTCAACTTCCTTTTTAACAACTTCCAGGAGGGTGGGATTGAGTCTCCTTTGTGGTTGTCTCACCGGTTTAGCCCCATCCTCCAAGAGAATCCTATGCATGAAAATGGAGGGGCTAATACCTAATATGTCAGCCAAGGTCCACCCAATCGCCTTGATGTTCTCCCTAAAAATATTCAAAATCTTTTCTTCATGTTCAAAAGGGATATTGTTAGCAATGATAACAGGTAATCTCTCACCACTCAACAAGTATGAGTATTTCAGATTTGGTGGCAATGGCTTGAGTTCTAATGAAGGAGGGTGTAGTATGGATGGAGACATTGAAGGAACTCAAATATGTGCACAAAGAGCATCAGTATCAGAATAGACATCATCAAAATCATAGAATAAAGCATCAAATCCATCAGCATACTCAACAACCATTTCATAATCAGAGTGAACATGATCAAAATCAGAATATGAATCCACATAAAAATCAAATCTTAGAGAGTCTTGTTCATTAGAAATAGGTGTGGAAGTTCTCTTAGACATTAAACCATAACCAATACTCATAATCTCCCTAAGCATAGGACAATCCAATTCCATGATGTTTTTACTTGGTGGTTCAAAATGGGAGATAACAAAAGCAGAATGGTCCTCTGAGGGGTACTTCATGGAATCCATAACATTAAATATCACAACTTCATCCCCAAATTCCATGGAAAGTGCACCCTCATTGACATTTATGATAGTTTTTGCAGTTTTGAGGAATGGCCTACCTAAGATAATGGGGGCATGAGAACTTACCTGATCATCCTCCATGTTAAGAACATAGAAATCCGCTGGAAAGATCATGTCTCTTACCCGAACAAGTACATCCTCAAGAACTCCCGCTGGATATGTCGTAGCTCTATTCTCCAATTGCACCACAACTCTTGTTGGCTTCAACTCACCAACCTGCAAGGAAGAGAATACAGAGTGAGGCATCACATTTATGGAAGCTCCCAAATCACAAAGAGCATCAGAGAAGTGCAACTCCCCTATGGTACATGGGATGGTGAATGTCCCGGGATCCTTGCACTTTGTTGGCATTGCTAGAGTTGGTGTAATGAGTGCTGATACATTCCTTCCAAGGTTGATCCTCTCATTCCCCTTGAGCCCTCTTCGATTGGTGCAGAGTTCTTTTAAGAATTTGGCATACCATGGGATTTGCTTAATGGATTCAAGTAGAGGAATGTTGATCTCCACATGCTTGAATGTGTCCAAAACCTCCTTTTGCATTGCTTCTTCATCCATATTCTTGGTTTGAACAACCCTGTTTGGAAAAGGAAGGGGTTTAGGAGGAAAATCATCAATATTTTTCTTACCTTTATCTTTCTCCTTGGATTGCTCATCAGTTGGTATGGAATGCGGCTTCTCTGAAGTTGAGGTGAATCCCGTTGGAATGGTAGGTGCAGATGTATCTTTCATTTGCATCCCACTTCTCAATGTGATGGCACTAACATTCCCCTTTGGATTTTGAGTGGGTTGGGAAGTTAGATTTCCAGAATTCTTACTCACAAGTTCATGGAGGGCGGTGGCAATCTGGCTCATTTGAGTCTTCAACTCCCTCAGCTCCGAACTTTGACTCTTCAGCTCATTCTGTTGATTAAGGAAAATTTGCTTCAAAAGATCATCAGTATTAGAATCTACCTTTGGTGAATGATTCCCTTGTTGCTGACTTATTGATGTTTGAGCTTCAAATCTCCTTTGGGGTTGTTGGAAACCCTGCTAGTAAGGCGGATGCTGCTGGAAGTTTTGTTGAAAGGGTGGCCTTTGTTGTTGTCCATAGCCATACCTCATGTCCGACTTATCTTTCCACCCTTGGTTGTATGTTGGATCAAACTTCTTTTGGGGATATGGTTGTTGTTGTTGCTGCTGAAATGGTCTCCCTGAGAACACTGCTGCACAATCTTCTGTCTCTTGTAGTTGTGGGCAACAGTCAGTTGGGTGGCTTGTCTCAGTGCAAATTCCACATGGCCTTGAAGGAGGGGGTAGAGATGTCTTTTGTGCCAATGCAATCTGCCTCACCATAGTTGTCAATTCTTCTAACTTAGTATCAATCAAATGACTTTCAAGAGAAGAAGGACTTACTTGATGTACTCCTCGAACATGTGGTGTACCTCTATCACCAAATTGTTGGGAGTTTTGGGCCATCTTGTCGATCAACGCACGTGTAGCTACTAGTGTCTTGTCCACCAATGCTCCTCCAGCCACAGCATCCATCATGCTTCTCTCCATTGGTGTGAGTCCTTCGTAGAAGTATTGGATGAGGAGTTGCTCACTGATTTGGTGATGCGGACAGCTTGCGCACAACTTCTTGAATCTCTCCCAATACTCATACATTGACTCCCCTTGTGCTTGCTTGATCCCCGAGATATCCTTACGAATGGATGTGGTCCTTGATGCTGGAAAAAATCTCTGCAAGAAAAGACGTTTCAAATCGTTCCAACAAGTTACATCTTCGGGTTGTAAATAATACATCCAGTCTTTTGCAGCTTCATAAAGTGAGAATGGGAATGCTATTAATTTGATTTTATCTTCAGAAACATTTCTTGGTTTAAGGGTTGAGCAAACCACATTGAATTCTTTCAAATTTTTATTGGGATCCTCAACAGAGAGGCCATGAAACTTTGGAAGTAAGTGAATTAACCCTGATTTTAGTTCAAAGTCTGATTCGAGATTTGGGTATGCAATACAATTTGGTTGATAGTTAATATCAGGTGCATCCAATTATCGAATGGTTCTATTAAGTTAATTTCCATTGTTTTCAGCCATTGGTTCCTCTTTTATGTTTGAATTTGAATAGCTTCCAATTTCAATGCTTCCAGAAGAGAGGAATTCACCAACTGGTTGAATATTGAAACTTCCCGTAGACTGAGAATTTCTGATTCGAGCCCTAAGGCTGCGTTCAATCTCAGGGTCAAGATCTAAGAGATCTTCGGGATTAGTTCGTGTCATAGATCAAATAAAAATGAAAAGAAAGAAAATGGACCATAGTAAAATAAAAATGAGAAGTTTGAGTTGATGGTCCAAAAATAAGTAGAAGAAAATAAAAGAAGAAGAAGAAAAATCAGATTGGGTAAAGAAGGAAGAAAGAAGAGAGGAAGAGAATAAAATGTAAAATAAAATAAATACCTCTAATTGGTTGAAATAATTACTTGCCTCCCCGGCAACGGCGCCAATTTGGAAGAGCGCTGTCGTGGGCGCCCTCAAATTATTAGTGTGATTTTGGGGTACTTAGGTCCAGTAGAGTGGCTGACCAAGGTCGTCTCTCAAAGGAGGAAGTAAATTAAAAAAACTTTTCAGAGGTATTCTAGAAACAAAATAAAAGGGAATAAAAACACTACTTGAAAGTATGGGGGTGGTTTTTTATAGTTTATAAATCTAGAATAAGTTTGCTGGAAGAAGATTGCATTTTTTTTGTTTTTAATTTTGAAATGAAGTTTCGATTAGAATGACACAACAAGAAGATGTTTTTTTAGAAATCTATTTTAAAAGGCGTAATTGATCTAACTCTACCTCTTCACTTTATTATTAATCATTATCATTTAAATTAACATTCACTTAATTATTATCCCTTAATTTGTTAAATCACGAACCCTACGAGAATTAACTTTACCACGAAGATTGAAGTGAATTTAACCTTAGGCTAACTTCGGAACATGCAATCGCATCACCCTGCTTTGATTGATGTTCTAAGATTAGCTTATGGTCAGTGGTAAATTAAGGCACATATACACTCTGTAAATGAGGATGAATTGTGTTTAGGGATTATATTTGAACTCTACAAATTTATCCCATGTGGTCTTGTATTACCGATTAAGATCGCGCTCTCACAATTTACACAAAATCCCGACCTCGCGTGTTTTTGTGTACATTGTTCAATTGCTTTCTTAGTTTCTTACAATTTAAAAACACAATTCATGGATCATATTAAGTGAATTACAGTATCTCATTGATTCAAAATAATTAAATGAAGAGGGTAGAAGATAGATCGATTACTAAAAGACTACTCTTCCATGGGTGGCGTAATCATCGTAGAAGCGTTTTGCATGTGCAAAGGTTTAAAATGGGTATAACCCAATAACGCTTCTACTAAAGAATTCCAGACCAATTAGGAAGATTAATAGAAGAATACATTTAAACAAAACAGAAGAAAAGAGAAGAAATAAAAGAAGAACAAATAAGTTTATTACATAAACAAAATCATTACAACATGAAGGAGAAGAAGAAGGCTTCGTCGAAGGGATCCTTGCTTCAAGAGGTACCCTTATTGAAATGGTTGGAGAATTGGAGTGGATCCACTTCTCCTCTGCCTTAAACTTCACAATGCACGTCCCAACCCCTCCAAATGAGAAAAACTTCAATTTATAGAGGGGAGGGGAGGAGAGGTTACAAGTGGTTTCAAGTGTGAATGTGGAAATTCGGACAAATATTTTATGCCACATTTCATCGCCCATTTGACCACCAAAACGCGTGCATTGGATGGCCTTAAATAAGGATAGAATGTGAGGATATGTGTCTTATATCTCCTCTCCAAATTTGGGCTCAATACAGGCCCATATGAAGTATTTATGGCCGAAATACAGAAGCTTCTCCATTCTGGAGAGCCCATCCCAACTTTGACTTCATGGCCCAAATTCAACAACCAAATGAACTCTTTAGCTCTAGTGTCCTGCATAAAAGTTGTAGATAATTACGTTAGGAACACTGGTACAAAATTTCAAATTAAAATAATAAACATATTTATATTTATATTCGAAATACTACAGTAAACTATAAAGGGTAAAACTGGAATTTTCATCAAATATTCAAATGAATGATCTAATCCCAAATATTTTATAAATAAACATATTTAACACAATGTGAGGAAATTATATCATTTATTATAAATATAATATTCAATAAAATAGTGTTTTATCACCTGGTGAGTACTTTTTCTCTTTGAATTTGAGGATTCCCCTCACCAACTATTAGGAAGAGATCAAGGGTCGAACCTGATTCCCTATGGAGACTACCGGTCCTCTTTAGTGGAGGCTTTTTCACCGGGCATGACTACAGGAAAGAGAGAACCAGTCTTGAATTACCAAATAGTCCGTCCATCCAATCACAAAAAGAACCTGCCCATCCCCTAACCCTTTAGAACCCTTAGATATCAGTAGCAGATACTGATATATAAGGGTTTAGAACCTCCCCCGATTCTAACTTCTTCCTTCTTATCCGTCTTCCTCTTTGGCTTTTTCCCATATTTTATTCTATTCTATTCTAATAGTCAATAGTAATAGAATCTTCTTAGCTTAGAAAGAATTGCTAGCGGTTGATTCTATTACTATTGACTATTAGTATTAGAAGGGTTCAACTCAATGAAAAGTAGCGGAAGGAGGGGAAAGTTAGTACTCTACCCTAATAGGACCTTACCTTCTCTTCTATAAGCACA
The DNA here is from genome assembly GCA_963277665.1 of Viscum album. Classification (NCBI taxonomy): domain Eukaryota; kingdom Viridiplantae; phylum Streptophyta; class Magnoliopsida; order Santalales; family Viscaceae; genus Viscum; species Viscum album. The sequence goes on from OY728139.1 coordinate 1,314,422,855, forward strand.
GGAACTTGGCTGCCCCAAGCTTCCTATGTACCCTTTTTTGGGGATCAAGCCATTTCGTAGTTCTTGCGCACTTTTCCAAAATATTTCCACTTTGTGACCTAATCTTCTTCCCCTCCTGCTATGAAGAGTTCCACGTCAACCGAATTAGAATTGTTGTTATTGAATAATATTTTATGAATATCACTTCCTTCGGCTTCTTTTTTGATTCTATCCACTCCCCATTACACTTTCTCTCTATATCTCTCAATATATATAAGTACCAACTCGTCTATATTATTTCTCTGATAAAGCTTAACGGCTAGCGTTTGGACTCATCCTCGATTCTAAATGCTTCTAATGGTTATTGGACAAGGTTTCTTTTTTTAGTGCATTTCCGTCCCCCGAAGAGGGATGTCCACTTATTCTATGCATAGACATTTTCATCCCGCATTGGGTGATCTCAAGCTCTCCACTTTGTTATATACTTCACATTATTTTTTCAAATATCTCACTCAACTTTCAGTACTCTTATAATAGTGTCATTTCATTGATGACGGCTGCTCAAGTTTTCTTAAGCGACGTGATCTCTCTATCTCCTTCCGTGCCAATGACACTAATAAATGCGGGTGATCCAGGTCAACCTACGTTCAACCAGGTGCCAAGGTTGAAGCTGAAGCCAAAGTTGAGTTTAAGGATAAAGTGGGTGGGCGAGCAGATGGACTCACACGTGGAAGAACACACATGTGCACTCAGCTTTGACTCTGAAGGAGAAAGCCGACCATAAGTGATTGGAAGTAGCTTAGGCTGATGAGACCATTCGACTGATAGGGAGATGTAGCTGGGGAGAGGAAGTGGGTCCACCTGTTGATTCGAAGAACCGGAAGGATGGGAAACTCCTTCCGAATACATAATGACATAAAATAGGTATAGAATAAATAGTTCTAAAAGAGCGTAGCTCCTTCTTGAATCAAATGCAATCACCCTTGGTCTGTATCCTAGATCATACACCTTGTAAGATCCATATCCACAACCATCTGATCTGGGATCTTCCATCGGCACCCTCGAATGGTATCTTCAATAACTAGTAGGTCTAGTAGGTTCATAACTTGATATCCTGGAGTTGGGATTCAGTCTAGACCCCCTGACCTTCCTTGGTAGGCTGGTACTGATATATATTGGAGGTTGTTTTCCTCTATGCATAGAGCTTTCCCACCTGTCTATTAGTTATGGCTCACTGGGTGGTTGACCACCCCTATTCCAGTAGTTCCAGATGAAGGCACATCACATGATTCCTATCCTTCCCGGCTGTTGGCATGTTCTTTTGAATCATCAGAATAGTATTCATCTGTAGTCGTGGAAATCTGACAATAGTTCTGTTTCGAATCGGAATGAAGATCAGAGGCTAGGGCAGGGCCAAGAGCCTGGTTTAAAGCAATCTATTTCATTGATAAGGATAAAGAACATAGAGAATCTGACCTTTCGCCCCCGCAGGACAACTTCTTGAACCCGTAGTGATTCTGACCTTTTACATCAAGCAGACAGAGACTAGAACGACTCGCTCGCTTCCCTCTGCATGAAGGGTGGCTACCAATGAATCTTATGACTCATTCCCTCCATTCGCTTCAGTTCACTTGGCCATTTTTCCTTTCGCTTATGGACCCATGACTGCTCAGAAGAGAAAGCAGACTCAAAAGACGAGGAAGCGGAGCTAAGGAAAAAAAACATCACCTTGCTTTGCAAGGGGGATGATCGTGCACTGTACTCAATGCCCCGTTGGTCTAGTACTATCATATCACTGGGGACACGTATCAATATTGGACGTTGATAGGCTTTTGGCCTTCAATATATATCAGTACCAGTCTTTGTATTCGTAATTACGTTTCTCCGGGTGTGGATCATCCCCCAGCTCTTTGGGATGGCTTCATTGCATTGATTTGGCAAACAGACCCATGGAAAGGAGACAACGTAATGTAAGGGGCGTTGGCCTATTTATATCAATGAAGAATGAAGCCCATCTTTATGATTTTTGCATGAAACCTCCCACTCTTATGCATACGGGGTAGTCTACTTTCGTGCTTCAGAAGGAGGAAAATAGAAGTGGTCTCAACTATTAAGGTCCTTATTTCGTACGTCCGGCAGCAATAAGGCACTGAAAGTGATTCCCACCTTCCCCAACTAGGGCTTTGACCACCCTACTTTATGAATCAGATGGGGCCTATTATATTTTAATAGTTGAGTCGGACGAGTCGTCTTTGGAAGATATGTATGTCAGCTGGTGTAGTGGTTTAGACAGCGGAACCAAAGGTGTAGGGGCCCGGAAGGGAGACTCGCAGAACAGTTTACGATTCCTAGCTCGACGACGACTTGGACTCGGAAGAATAGAGGATGAGACGGCGGCCGCTTTGGAGAAAGCCAATTCTATAGAAAAGAAAGTGATTGGGATTCGGACTCAGAAGCCGAGGCAGGAAGTGATCCATTGGACTCTTAGCAGGAGGGAGAATGTATATCTTTTCTGGACAGAAGCATACTAGTCGGAGTGGTTCCCTCCCCGTTTCTCCCAGCCTGGCCCCTTCTTCTATCTTATCTAGAAACCCTTTGAGTGTGATACAAAGAAGAAAGGCTGCTCTCATCATTCATAGATAGGAGGGGCCGAATCTGGCATCGGTAGCTCACAGACAGAGCTCATACATTCCCTTCTATATTTGGGAATATGAGAAGGATTACTGTGTCTTATCGCTCTCTCCCGGGAAATACTCGACATTCAGGCGGTGGTGTGGTATGGTGGCGCGAGGTCGCGAGAGCTTGTGTATGAATCATCACATCCTGGGGTTGGGAAAACCATGGAATAGGGGACTGTCCCGCTTTCCTGGACAAGACGATATGGTCACTTTTTTATTTGTTTGGTCAAACAGGTAGAGCACTCAAAGCAGGATTGTGACAGCTTTTATAGGATACGAAATGGGACTCTTGAAAGTGGACTTCACGGTGACAGGCCTTGGAAGAATGTACCGGCTTGAATTCACTTTAGGAGCACTATATAGGAAGAGTACCTATCTGACCTTCCGTTTCACTGGATTCAGAACCAGCCTATAAAGGGGAAAACTTGGAGTCGCCCCTCTCGTCAGGGGCTTATGCACTCCACGTTGAATCAAACAGCACCTTTGGATAGACTAGTTGTCAAGATGACGGTTGATTCTTTTTATCTAAAGTCAGCCACAACCCCTCTTAGTTCTTCAAGAGATAACCAGACTTTATAGGTATTCTAGCATATAAATTCCTGTCGATGATGGTTTTTCTTCTGGGGCTATGGAAACTACCCTTGCTAGCACCATGTTTGAGGTCCCTTTTATTCAATAAAAGGAATGGGTCTCATTCATGGATGGTCAACCTCTCGGATACTATTCGTCACGACCTCTCTTCGCTCTATCTCACCACGTCGTGGTGTGGTATTGCACCGAGCAAGTTCACCCTGGTGTTTTATTCAATGATTATGCCATTCTAGGCGATGATGTCATCATCACTGATGAGAAGGTGGCGCACGTCTATTCTGACATTTTTTCCAACTTAAGGGTCACTATATCAACCCAAAAGTCGTTGATCTCTAAGACTGGGGCCGGGGAGTTCACAAAGCGTTTCCGGGTTCGAGGGATGTCGGTGGACCTAAGTCATGTGTCTGCTCTGCTAAGGCTCTCAAGAATTTATATAACCCCTATGGCCTGAGGGCTATTGCTGAGAAGTACTCTATTCAGAGATTCTCTACAATATGCTGGGTCGGAGGGGCCGGTGACAAGGTACTCTCTAGGTTAGACCATTATAGGTAAAACAACTACGAAAGAGTTAGGTGGATGTGTCTTGCTTCCCAATTCCCAAATATAGAATTTTGGTTAGGGAGGGGAAGACCTTTGAATCCCTATCTCCGAGGTTGAGGATGGTCATGAAACCCAAGGAGTGAGTCTTGACCCTAGAGGAATTCCACTTGATGGAGTCATCAAAATACTTCCAGGAGTGGACCCTTCTTCGGGTTTGGGTTAAGCAGTGGTGAAGTTATACACATTGGTACTGGAAGGTAGCTATGTAACCTGAGGTGACCCTAACAGCATTCTTTGAAGCACCTGTCCTTCAAACAAGATGGATAGATCGATGAAGAATTGGTCTGATAGTGGATAAGAGGTGGCATAAGCTTCTGGTAGTGCTGTAGAAGGCTGGGCGAACTGGCAAGTCAACTGTTGGCTCAACCCTTGATTATTCTAGGACCGGAAATGTGACAAAGTTTCTTGGTGGGTAGATCACTCGGGAAGGTCGTGGTAGGCGAGATGCTCGTTGGGGATCCATCTGTGGAATGAACCCTGCCATGGCCACTGTTGGTTCATCGGCGGTGAAGTTCTCAACATCCCGGATTTTGGTGATCTTGATGTGGGGGTCAGCCAACTTGCCTTCTGACCAAGACTTTATGGATGAAAGGATTCCCAGTGTAGTCTGCTTGTCAAACTTGGGATAATGCCCCAGCTTGTCTTTGACGTCAATCATATCCTTGATTCGGGAACTGGAGCTAGTGGAGATTGTTCTGATCATGCATGGGTGGATCCATGGTGAGATTTTGGATTTGAGAAGTCAGATCTTCAGGAAGCTGGAATCCTTCTTCTTCTACAAACTCATCACCCCATCCACTGACCGGGTAGGAAAGTCCCAGTATGGCTCTGAAGCGCCCTCCTTTCGGAAGTATCTGTTCATTGATAAGTGAAAGGGTCGAGACCTCCGGAATTAGTCTTTGTCCTAGGGCTTACGTTGATACCCTATGCCAAACCGACAGTAATTTCTGTGAGCTTCGACTGGCTCAAAAATGCCCTTTTGTTGCTTTCCCAAACCGGTTGAAGTCCATGTTTCTCATGTATTTCCTCACAAGAGGGCTTCGCCAGATTTCCAACCTCGGGTCAGACTTACTTTCCCTCTTGGTCCACTGTGACTGTTACTACTGTGCCGAGAGGTACAATGAAAGGACTGGGGTCTTGAATTTCCTCGTCATCCGACAGGACATTCACTGCTCCGTGATCTGGGGGTTGTCACATTAGGCTGTCCTGGTGGTGTCACCACTTCCTTCCCAACTCTTTGATAATCCAGCAAGTCCTGACACGGACTTCAAATAGTACCTAGATTGAGTGAAAAACAAGATTCAATGTAATGTCCTAGTTGTCCGGAATGATACATACACCGTTGATCAGGATTGAAATTTCTGGGTGGCGGGTTTTGAATAGGCAGTGCTGGAACAGGCGCAATCTTTCCCGCTTCTAGAAAATGTTTGTAAGCTTGTGCCATAGTAATGGCCAAAGGAGTGAAGACTCGATTCCTTCTGACATTCTTTCTCTGCTGATTGATTCGAGCCATTTCAGGCGGTGCAGGAGCACTTTCCACAGGCTGTGCTGGCTGTACTGGAGCTTTCTGAACAGGCGTTTGATTGTACGACAATGTGGGAAGGATGCAACCTACGACTCCTTTTTCTCAGGATTCTTTTATAATAGATTTTTGGCATAGGACGATGATTCCCCTCCTCTTTGGATGAAGTTTCCTGATATGCGACCTTTCTTGACAGCAGTCTCGACCCTGTTGGATGAGTTGGGAAAAGTTGCTGGTGACACTGGCACACATTTTATCAAAGTATACCCCCGTGAGAGTTTGTATGAACAGTTGGGGATATTCTGACGGGTGGATGTACTTGAATTGCATAATCTTTCCATCTGAGAGTGCATTCCTGGAATGATTCCTCGGGCTTACGGCTCATTCCCAGGAGGACACAACGATCCACAGTTAGTTCGTAATTATGTCGATATTGTTCAAGAAACGCCCTAGATCATTCCGGATAGGTGCGGATTTGATGAATATTCAGACGGTCAAACCATTGCAAAGCTCCTCCCTTGAGACTCCGCTGAAAGATTTGCATTGCATGCAGAGCTTTCTATCAGTAGCATGTCCGCAAAGTGCCCCAGCGTAAAGACGGAGATGCACAACTGGGTGACCCGTACCGTCGAATTGTGCAAATTCAAGGATTTTTCATTTCGATAGAAAGATAATTGCATGAAATTCATCATACATTGAGAGCCCTTGCATGTTTTGAATAGGGCTTTGAATGGTTGTGGGCCAAATCATCCTCTTTTTGTTTAGAGAAGGTGACATGCTCCCGCCTTTCCTACACATTCGATCAAGTTCGACACAGTTCTTCCCATTCTCATTCCCACTCTTGTTCTGCGATTTCCTGATATAGTTCTCCGCCCTCTGAATTCCAATCCGCCTCTCTCATTTCCATAGGAGAGAAAATTCCTTCCTTTTTGGAGCTTGCTGATCAAATTATACCAACCGTATATCCATCCTTTCAAGAGAATGAGTATACGAACAATAGAGAAGAATCCGAGCGATCGAATGACTATGAAAGACGTCATGACTCTTCTAATAGTGAGTAATCTACTCTAATAGTAATGAAACAATCGAGATTAGAGAGATTATCCGTTGTTTAATGGGAACTGCGTGGGAGAGTGGTACGCGCAAGGTCTCTCTCTTCTTTCTAGGTTTTCAAAGTCCTATTTTTTGGGGTATGCGAAGCTCAATATCTAGAGTCCGGGGCCTTTCCAATCAAATCTTATCCGTGGGGCCGATAGTAGTACTTTTTCGCTTATTCTTTATCTTTCCAGCTTTCCTCCCTTATCACACTCAAAGGCACCCCTCAATATATATTATATAAGTACCAGTTCCTTAGCAAAAGCGCTAAGCAATAAGAATTCCTTTTGAACAGTCATTTCAATCTTTTTCTTCTAAGTGATCGGTCCAGCCGGAACTACACCTAGCAAACCTAGGCCCAGAACAAGCCGCCCGACGGAACTACATAATCAGACACAGAGTCAGCTTTCCAGCAGCAAACTACTACGATTTGAGTCTTTCAGTCTGCAAGATCTGATCTTCCCTTAAGCTGAGCGGACGATCAAACCAACACTAACATTGAGTCTGCTTCATAGTCTTTGAGTCTTATCTAGTCTTTGAGTCTTCATTGACCTTGTCAGCTAGGCACAACCTGAATATGACCTCCGTGCCTGAACCTCTTTCCCTCTTTCATTCCTTTGCTGCTTTCCGGTTAAGAGAAAGCTTCAGCTTGAGATCGATTCGACTTCAAGTATGAATTCCCCGCTTACCCCTTCAAACAGGAGCACGAACTAGCGGCTTAAGCGAGCGGATAAGACTGCCCGCCTTTAAGCCTTTCTTTCAAGTAGTCTTGAATGATTGCCTGCTTCCCACATCCAACATTCCTACAAGTGTTCCTTCGCCCCCGTTAGCTAGGTCTAGTTCAACTTGATGTGTCTAGCCCAGTCGAATATCAATAACAATATATATAAGTACCAGAACTAGCATCGTAGATAAAGGAAGAGTCTCTCTCATGGTTTTGGGGTGGCTCTTAGCAGGAACTTTTTGCCCTGCTGCTCTAGATGGAGTTATAGGCTTAATAGCTATGAATCGTTCTTTTCCTGCCCTCTTTCAAGTGTGAGGGATCATATTGTCAAATGATAAGTCCAATATAGCAGCAAGAATCATACTTGATCTTTGATTCCTCGTTGCTTCTTTCATGTAGTCTAGTGACTGGGACGAGGGCATCGATCGTATGAAGGGTATCTATATGGTGCCTTTGCCTTGTTCACTACTTTCTATTGGCCTTTCCCTGCCTACCTACCTACCACGGTACTCTTCTAATAGTGTCCATTTAGGAAGAGTACCCGGGCTAACGCGCAACGGTGGTCGTAGATCAGGTAGGGCGCTCATCCGTTGGCTGCTTGTTTGGCCCCTTTCACCGCACTATATAGGAAAAGTACTGTTGGAATTGAGGGCAGACGGTACAGAATGGGGGGCTGGTGAGGCACGGTCCGGGGATGAAACTAGCATTCGTAGTCATTTAGCTTAAAGTTCCAGTAGTATAGTAGTCGACTATATCTGTTGCAATGCCTATTCAACTTCATTAAGTGCCTGCGGAGGAGACCGCATTCTGTTAGGTGTAGAGGAGCAAGGCAAGCAAACCGAGGTGCCGGAACAAAACTATCAAACGGATGCCCGGGTGCCTAAGTGGAAAAGAGAAGGTTGGAAGGTCAGTCTACTACCTATATTATACCGATGTCGATTTGTAAATAGAACTACGGATGCTGGGCCACGCCCCTTCATCAACCACTCGAACCAGATCGGCAGATAAAGAAGTATGCTACATGTCAGACCAAGCCAATCCAGATTCAACTTGGTATTTAGCATATAAATTCATAGGATGCTGACGTAGAGGGTGCCGAAGAAGACACTTCTTAGGGGTAGTGGAGTCATGATCTTGCCTCCGTGACTATTAGAGTAGAATACTGCTCTCCCCTTTCTTTTGAGAGGCTTGCTTCCGTCCCTTTTCATGCCCAGGTGTGGCAATCCCATATTCAGTGGAACCGGGGTCAGAGGCGGCTAATGTATCGTACTACTGTTGTGTTGCCTAGATAGCTCAGTAAGACTGGTGAGGCCTGTTTGAGAGCTTAAGGCGGATAAAGGTTCCGTATAGGACTACTTTTGACTAGTGGCCCCAGTCAGGCGACGTGTTAGGCCCGGATAGCGAAGATCGATTCAGCGACTATTAGATTAGAGTACTCATTATTAGAAGAGTACTTGATGCCTGCGTAGTTTGATCCGTAGTTAAAGATCAAGGAATGTGGTCCTGTAATACCTCTTCCTTCAGGTCTTGTCCTTCGGAAAACGGAATCTTTCGCACCCGGACTCGAGGAAGCGCATCTCTGTTTATAGAGTAGTTTTGAGATTGGATGGTTGGGAGGGAAGGGAAGGCGAATAGAAAAGGATAATAGGTGACTCAAGCTAGGGCGAGGGAACTCCGGCTTTCATTGTCAGCTAAGCGGCACCAGTCAAGTAGGGATTTCTTCACAAATAGTCATTTGATTACTATAGGATCATATGAATTGAATGAAATAGTACCATGCCTTGCAAAGGTAGGAAGCAACTCCTCTGGAGGGCGCTTGACGCAATGAAAGTAAGGAGATGGTTCACCTGGTTCTATACAGGAAGGGCGTAAGCTGCTGGAAAAGAGATGGGGCTATCGACATTGCTTTCATCTTGACCTTGGGAAACATACTAGGAACTTGATTCAGAAAGAGCTTAAAGGGACCTAGCTTACAAGGTCCTCTCTCACTTCTCTTTCTGCTAGTCAATCGGAGGCCCTGGGAACTGAGGCCAAGAAAACAAGCTACTACCTATATTATACCGAAACTACGGAGCAGCCGTAGCAAGCGAGACAGACGGCTCAGCGTTCGCAGGCACCTTCCACATCGAGATCGGGCTTGGTGAACCGGGCCCAAGGTGCTGCTTCCTGAATGACTGAGTGAGAGGCATGAAGAGTAGGGATCCTCCTTGAAAGCAGCCCGAAAAGATAGATCGAGCTAACAGAAGGTTCTAAACCCTTGATATATATATATTCTATAGCACCTTTCTCAACCGAATAGGGTTCAGTAGCCGATTTCAAAGATCTGACCCTTTCTAAAGGGTCAGGATTGCTGCTAGATTCTATACCAACGCATTCTCTACATCAAAGAAGGAAAGTAGAATCGCAAGGGTACGAAACATAGCTATGAAAAGCAATCCCCCCACATCAAAATTATTCTTCTTTTGATTCTTTCTTCTTTCTGTTTCTGTTCACCTTCTTTACTTGCTTTTTTTCGAGCGGGAATGGAAGAACAGTAAGAGCTTGAGTTTAGAGATGGGTTCACAATGATCATGGTTCTGTCTACCCGATTGATACCCGAGAGTCACTGAACTTAGAATAGTGAATCCAGTTCCACACTTAGAATATTTTATTCAGTCCTTAGAAGAATGAAGCCTTAGAATAGGAAATAGGAAAAGTGAGGCTTCCTGACCCTTTTAGAAAGGGTCAGATCTTTGAACCTCACCCTTGACTTTAGAAAGGGTAAGATCTTTGAACCTCACCCTAAGGTATACTTCATCTATAAGGGTTTAGAACTCGGCTACTGAACCCTATTCGGTTTGGTTGAGAAAGGGTCTAATCTACGGTACTTGACCCTATATAGTTCACCCCTATCAGTTGCCGAATTGTGGACATGTCGTGCTTGATTCGAGTCATTCCCGACCTTGCGCGATAGTCGTTAGCCATTGACTCGACTCGCACTTCCGGCCTCGACCCCTTAGATGGAACATGCAGAGCTTCATTTATTGTCATAGAAGGACCAATCGCTCAAAGGGAAGGGTCATATATCTTCGGAATGTTCCATGGGAGTCAAACCAACCCATTATGCTGAACTGACAAGCGTATTAGAGAGTCGAATGCACCTACTGGACACAACGAGTACCCAAACGGTGGAAAAAACGGGCTAGTCTTGGGATATGGGGATGGAATTGCACGTGTATCTAGGTTGCATCAATTGAAATGTGGTGAAATGGTCCAGTTTGCTAGCGGTGTGAAAGGCATAGCGTTGAATCTGGAGCCCGAGCTTGTCCATATAGTGGTGTTGGGGTTGGATACCACCGTGAAAAAAGCAGATCAGGTTACGCGCACCGGTTCGATCATGGATGTGCCCTCAGGGATGTGCCAGTTGGGTCATGTTGTCGACGATTTGGGTGTTCCAATTGACAATACCTCAACCGCGCACTGGGAATCTGAGACTAGACGTGTCGAACTGAAAGGTCCGAACATTATCAAACGTCAACCGGTTCACGAGCCAATGAAGACTGGTCTCAAAGCGGTGGATAGCCTGATGCCTATCGGTCATGGGCAACGCAAACTCATCATTGGGGACCGACAAACGGGAAAAACCATCATTGGGGTCGATACCATGATTTACCAAAAGCAAGTGAATGCCACCGCTCGGGAACGGGACAAGATCTATTGTGTCTATGTAGCTATAGGTTAGAAACGCTCAATGGTTGCACAAGTCATTCATTTACTCTCGAACGCTTCCAGCATGGGGTATTCCATTCTGGTGGCTGCTACCGCTTCGGAACCTGCTCCACTTCAATTTCTTGGACCGTATTCCAGGTGTGCAATGGGGGAATATTTCCGCGATCATGGAATGAACACTGTGATCATATATGATGATCTTTCAAAATAGGCAGTGGCGTATCGACAAATGGCATTATTGTTACGCCGACCACCGGGCCGTGAGGCATTCCTAGGCGATGTTTTCTATTTACATTCTCGTCTATTAGAACGAGCAGCTAAATGATCCGACAATACCGGTGCAGGTAGCTTGACCGCCCTTCCCATTATAGAAACACTAGCAGGAGACGTCTCGGCCTATATTCCCACCAATGTGATCCCAATTACTGATGGAAAAATCTATTCGGACATGGAGCTCTTTTATCGAGGTATGTGCCCAGCAATCAACGTTGGCTTATCGGTCAGTCGAGTTGGCTCAGCCGCTCAGGTGAAAGCTATGAAACAAGTATGCGGTGCTTCAAAACTAGAATTGGCACAATAACGAGAATTGGCAGCCCTTGCTCAATTTGGTTCAGACCTGGATGAAGCAACTTAGGCTATTCCCAATCGAGGTGCCCGACTTACAGAAGTTCCGAAACAACCACTACATCATCCACTGGCTCTTGAACAACAACCACTGGTACTATATGCAGCAGTCAACGATTTCTTTGATCGAATGCCTGTTGATCGAATAGCGCAATATGAGATAGCAATCACACACCGCCTCAGAGATGGTTGGCCTTTCAATCCGGACTGGCTCGCTGGGTTCACACTCGAGGTAAAGAAGGAAACCGATCACTTATTATACGAAATCGCTTCATTTATCGACTAGATAGATCTAATATAGTATGAAAGGTCTTGTTCGTTCAACTGGTCGGCTTTGCGACTCACTGGTGGAATCTACCTAACTATATAGAGTAGAGTACTTGGCAACTGGATAGCTCGATCTCTGGGTACAGTGCTGCAGTGAATGATCCGATACTCTAGGCTGGATTCTTCTTTCTTAGTGAAAGGATCGCTACCACCTCTACTACCTATATTTTACCGACTATGATGATACAACCTCTACTACCTATATTATATCGATCAAGGACCAGTTCAAGGTTGCTGCTCTCCGTACTCTTCTAATAGTGAGTACTCTACTCCAATAGTACCGCCAAATCTCATTGATGTCCACTATCTATATTATACCGACTTGATGACATAGTGACTTCAAGGGTGAGTGAAACGATTGAAAAAGTATGGGATGGGTTCTACGCGTTCTCTGAAACACCATGCTCAATGGGGAGGGAATACGAAGGTGGTGCTTCAGTACTCTACTCTAATAGTTTGGAGGTACGATACTATTAGAGTAGAGTACTGATAGGCTGTGATGAATGTGATTGATGGTGACGGGTGCGGAACACTTGAGGGTGATTGGACCTAAAAATGCCCACTGAATGAGTCAACACAGAGAGACAAACCATGGGGGTTTCAAGGTTCTAAACCCTTATATATAATATATCAGTAGCACCTTACCGAATAGGGTTCAGTATCCGAGTTCTAAACCCTTGATATAATATATCAGTAGCGCCTTTCTCAACCTGAAGTAGCCGAGTTCAAAGATCTGACCCTTTCTCAACCGAATAGGGTTCAGTAGCCGAGTTCAAAGATCTGACCCTTTCTCAACCGAATAGGGTTCAGTAGCCGAGTTCTAAAAGATCTGACCTCAGGTTCAAAGATCTGACCCTTTCTAACGGGTTAGGAAAGATATGAAGAAAGAGGAGTGGTGGTGGCAGGCTTTTGATTTCCGACGAGGATGAGGATATGAAATAGAAGAGATGTATGGGATCTACTCCATTAAAGAATGCCTATAAAGAGATCATGTTGCTGCTTTTATGCCCACTAGTGGATTAGTAAGAGTTCCTCTATTGATGGAAGAGAGCTTGTTGCCTTCGTCAGAGGCAATAGAGAACCAGAGGCGAGAGCAACCCATGGAAGACGAAAGCAGGGAGTTTTACACCAGAGCATAGATCGGACTCAGAATAACAAGTCTTGAGATACCACTTCTCAAGCTACAAGAAAGCCATATCAATCCCAAGAAAGTCAGTACGCACTCAATCCAAACTCTTATTAGAAATCTACCTCAAATGGATTAGAAGTCTCTGAAAGGCGATGTGAATCATGGCCTTTCCGAGCTTCGAATCAACACACAATACAAGACTGCCTCACCCAGCCAGTGAAATAGATGTAGATATGGAGCGTATGAGGAAGAAGATGAATTAGGGGATTGAGATTAGATTGTTATGGATTATCAAAAAGACTTACAGTGTCACCTTTTCAATCCTCACGAAGGTAGAGCGAACTTTCATATCCTAAAATGTATACATTCAATAATGCATGGATCTCTCGCAGTGAGATATACATATAGGATAGGGGACCTTTTCATCTAATCGGCATGAGTACACACGAGAAGTACGTGCAGTGTTCGTGTACTGGAGAACTCCCCTGAATGGGGGGCATGCTTGGCCCCTGTTACATTGCTTTATTCTTTCTGGCCTGAGAGATCAAGTTGGAATGGTTTCGCTTATTCAACGATCGTGTCCCTCTCTTCGTGGGTCAGTTTTCTCGAAACGTATCCAGTCCGAACGGGTTTAAAGGGAGGTGAACTTGTTTTGGAACTGAACAAGAAAATCACTAACCGCTTGGTAAAGAGAAGCTTTTTGTTGATCTAATTTCAACGGTGCTTCCAACTTCTGGGCCCCAGTGCGCCAAATCGAATCTCGTGACCTGGGAGTAGGGCTCACCATCATGTCCACTATATATATAAGTACCCGGATTGAATCTGACCCGATTCCAGCCAAAATCCTGAGTATGTGTCTGTGGTTTCAGACTGACTTTAGGCGATGAGTTCACTCACCCCGGACGTACGCACCCTAGTCCCAGGTGCGGAACCGAACAACCACGATTGAATAAGTGGAAGTTCCCTGGAAATTCAAATCAATCTGGAGGTGTTGGTTCAAATCCAGCTCGTGACAAGGGGATTCATAAATAGTATTGAGAAATATCGTAGTGTGATAAGAGAAAAGCGAGTGAGAGAGAGAGATATCAAGAGCTCTTATTTCCCCGAAAGACGAAGGTACCGCAGACCGTTCTTCCTAGAAGACTCTCTATTTTGTTAGCACCAGTTGATTGATTGAATGACTAGGCACATTACCAGTGAATATGAGACTCTCCATGATGTGTCAGAGAAAGACTGGCTCCACTCAGTCTATAAGGTATAATAGCAGGGAACTAGGTAGTGCTTTTTCCCCTTCGATATAAGATCTTTTTTTTTCGGGCGGGGAACGAAGCAAACAAATGAGATGATCTTTCATTCGGGGTTTCCAGAAGGTTTGCCACCCATGCGAAAGAGGAGTGAACGACAATCTTTTTATTTCAGATTGAACCAGGTTCATGAGCTCCTGTCTGATTCTCTCTTCTGATAGATCAGAAACTGTACCCTTTCTGTCAGAGTTCTAATGAATCTCGGTTTTTTTACAGGGACAGCAGCCTGGAGACATTGTCGGCCCTTCATCTCGGACTTATAGATCTCTTCCTCAGATTGAAACGGTGGTTTTTTTCCATAATCCATCCATTTCAAAAGGGGATATGAGAAAAGAGAGAAGAGAATCAATTAGCTTCTTCCCTCCCTCTGGATTCAAATAGTGGATTTCTAAATTGCGTAAGAGATGAGAGAAGGCTGTTTAGAACGTTGAGCTCTTTTTCGAGCTTTGTCTGTCTCTAATGTGAATAAAGAATGCAAGAGAACAGAGTAGTCTCCGCCCAAAGGTGCCCTACGAGGGCCGGTCACCGGGGATGAAGTCAACTTGCTTCTGATTGAGCATGAGGCTTCTTTTCAGATGAATGAGAGTTTTTTTATTCTCCGATGTGATATGCTTAACACATTTAAGTTGTTTTCGGTATTACAGGTACTCTTCTATATAGTGCCCATCTCAATCTATTCCTGCAATTGGGGTGAGTCTCGCCTATTCATCGTTGCTTGACGTATCGAACCGAGCACTTGTAGTTCTATTTCTTTATATAGTTATGGAAGTCTAACTAATTGAAATCGGCATATATATTGATTTGATATAGTTATAACACTCGAATTCACTGACAAAGCGTCTGTTCACGGAGGTTGTTGTAGTTTTCGTAGTTTCTTGTAGACTCACTATTAGAAGAGTACCTGTTTTCGTCGAGATTGGGTTGGTGTTCAGTGTACCTTTTTTTTAGTACAAGAGACTTTATATGCTAGAATACCTACGTTCGAAGGGTCCCACCTTCTGTTTGTTGGTCAACAACCCACCAAAACTCTATCTAATATTTATTAGAGAAAGTCTCCGGGGTAAAGAATACAAAAAGATAAATGATAAGACTCAACAAGCAACGGCTTTATAGCATCTGCGTGAAGGGAGTTATTTGTTCCGTTTTTCTTTGCTTTTAGCCCCACTATTAGAAGAGTACCTGAATGGGATGACTTAGGCGAAGTGCGAAGATGTAGTTATTGACTTTCCTGCCCTTCGCTGAAGTTGTTCATCAGAGGTTTGGAACCAATCAAAAAGGAAGAATCAAGGAGGAGAAAAAGGATGAAGCCGACACGGGTTGAGGGAGAACAATAATTGTCGTCTGACTTCGAGCATTCTCTTCTACGCATGGAGGGGGGTTCCGGTATAGCAGGGTTAATTAAGTCAGGGGATCTTAGAGTGATTGGGACAGGTACTCTTCTAAATATTTCGGAATCTCCATCTCCCTTTGTTTTTGGTTCTGCTTTCGCTGTGATGCTTCTTTGTCTTTCTTTCTCATCCATCTATTCGACATGAATATATGACAATCTCGACTATTAGGCAGTCTGAGAAGTTGAGGTACTAATGGGCGAGTCAGTCACAGACCGAGGATCAGAGTTGTCCCATTCGATTGATCGATTCAGAGTTCCGCACCTCTATGATAATGAGTTCGAACCTGAGATCAGGGGTTAGCCAGTCCCATCCCAAGTCAAATCAACAGGACAGAGCGAGACCTATTCAGATGAGGTCTCGCAGGATCTCATCGCTCAAGTCCTCCGACAGCCCTATGTAATCTTAGCAACGCAAATAGAAAGGAAAGAGGCCGGGATCTGCTAAAGCAACGTCCAAATTTCCTCTTTCTTTCGCAAGACAGACAGAGATTGAATGAACGGAAAGTAACTGAACCCTGAATGGATAGGGAGAATAGTCTAATAAAATAACATATATGCAAGTTGTACATCAGTACTCTTCTAATAGTGTGTCTCGTAGAAAAAGGAATGCTCGAAAGGGATAGGGAGAGTGAGAGATTAGATCTTTATAGTATCTATTCTCGATAGCTTATCTAGATTGATCCATAAACTGTTTGTCTTCATACTAAGACCAAGATGTTGTAACAGATCAACTAAACTAGTCAGTACTCTTCTAATAGTGTCTATCTGGAAGTTCTGCTAAGAAAGTTTCTAGTATTTTCATTCAATAGTTAGGATTCTTTATATGCTAGAATACCTGTCTCTAGCTTCTCTATAGCTAGCTATATAATTATCTATACAGCTTATAAGCGTCACATCCATTCAAGTTCTATAGCTGATAATAGCTAGATATCTTCCAATTTCCTTGCGAGACAAAATGTCTATACGTAGTCGGTAAGACTTTCATTTCCATAGTTGGGAATGGAGTGATCCCTAAGGATTAAAAGGTTCCATGGATATAGGAGGTTTTTTACATACCTATCCATACCCTTTAGAAAGGGTCAGATCTTTTAGAACCATAACCTAAAGGTGCTACTTATATATAAGGGTTTAGAACCATACCTCATTTTATAAAAAAGAGCCCTCTTCGAGTCTCGGCTACTTGATATCTAAGGGTTCGAAAGGGCCAGATCTACGGTACTTGACCCTATATAGTTGAAAAGGGCCTTTTCAACCCTCTTCGAGTCCTTATGCTTTCTTTTCCGCCACCTTTTGAAGGTATGAGTACGTTACAGTCCTAGTTTTAGGGTGTAAGGGAGAGAGGAAGTGAAGTACTCTATGGAATATGGGTTAGAGCGAGTGACCAGGTTCCTTTACTGTTGGTCCAGCCATTGAGGGTTCAAGTCCTACTCATCTAGAGCCAGTTTCAATTATAAAGGAAGGAATCGAGCGAGTGTAAGTTCTTCGCTTGTTACGTTACAGCCAGTAAAGAAGAAAGCCTTTGAGACCTCTTCAAGTACATCAAAGCAATTCTACTATCTATATTATACCGACAGTCATGGGGTAATTTATCTAGTTTAGTCCTGTAGGCTTCTTCGATAGCTTAAGAGAAGATATTATAGTCAGGGACATTATAGTCAGAATAATATGAAATTTTCTTAGTAGATACAAAAAGAAGTCACTCCCTTCACGCGCTAGCGCTCAAGCCTATAACGTTTGCTATGGAGTTTGATTGCTCGGTCTTTGGTATAATATAGGTAGTAGGGTCAAAAAGACAGAAGTGAAGTGGCAATATATATCAGTACCAGGTTCAAAATTTCTGATCGACCCCGTTAACCCTAGAAAGACGTCATACTAGGACTTTCGCAACTCTCACACCCATTCCATGGTCATGGGTGAGCCCTCAGACGACGACAAGAGTGGTTATAAGTTATCGGGCTAATGGCTTTCTTTGACAGGGAGGTGCGAAGAGATGTTTAGGAAGTGAAAGCATCTAAGCTCCCCAGCTCGAACAGAACAAGGTCAGTACTCTACTCTAATAGTGTCGAGAGTTAGGTGTCCGCTAACAATCGATACGGGAAGGTTCGAGGTGGACCACTGCCGCTCCGAACGCAGGTATCTCAGTACTCTACTCTAATAGTGCGGTCAGCGAGAAAACGTAGAGCCGACGAGTGAATGGAAAGGATTCATCCAGAATCCCAATAGCTCCTAATTCGGCTTTGTAAACTACCCCTAGGAACTTCGACCCCAACGCTCCGGAGGATTTTCCTTCTCACGGGCTGAAAAACCAGACTATTAGAGTAGACTATATAGAATCAAGTACTGAACTCTACTCTATATAGTCTGGCACTGTCGATTATTTAAGTCAGTGCTTCCTCGCCGTGTCACAATAGGTTTGGGCCCTCAAGAATACCACCCACCTTTCACTAGGAGCGAGTAGGATCCTCAAGATCCTATCAGTAGTGAGCCGGTAACCATCGGTTAACCCGTTACAGTTTCCTATGGAGTTGTGTTATTGGCCGATGTCACCACCAACCCAATAACAAACAAATAGGACACAACCCTTTCGGCTGGTAAAGGATCCGATCTCACGAGCGTGGTTCACTAGTTCCCACAGTTCTTCGGGGAAACTATCTAGTGCCAACGGTGGATCTGGTGCCACATATGATTATATTATCACTGCCGGCTTGGCAGGCTCAACTATTAGAATATAATGGAGTCATGCACGGAATCACTCGTTCCGCCTTCCCCTGTAAAAGGAAGGAACTTCGATCGGTTGATTCTAGCTAAAGCTAAATATCTCAAACGAATAGGTAAGGGTTTCACTAATGTACCAACTGTCGTGGTTTGGGAGGACAACTCGTAGACTAGCTTGGCGAAAGCATGGAATAGAGGATCTCGACTTTGGCGGGATCCCTAGTTCCATCTATCGGCTCCCAATTATCTCGGATATTCTTATAATATAAGGATCCGCTCGAAGCCTTTAAGTAAAGGACTCTGGGGAATTCCATCAATCTCGTAGACAATCGTGGGAAGAGTAGACTTCAAGTATTGGACTTACGTGAGTTGGTCGGACTATATAGACATAGTACCTGACTCTACTCTAATAGTACTATATAGACAGAGTACCTGACGCTACTCCGTAGACTTGAAACCGAGCGGCTGGGAATAGCCTTTCACAGTGCTGGTCTACCCCGATTTACCCATTGAGAGGGACTCTCTATTATATCATTTCTAAGGTTTCTCCATCCCTATTTCATTAGAATTATCTTTTTTTTCTTGCATTGAGCTGGTACTTATATATATTGTTGGAATTGGCCAATCACCAAGGGCGATGTTAGGTTAGCATTCTGTTAGAACGAATAGAATGAAATCGACTGATAGGGATAAGGAACTGATCACCGGTATGGCACAGCCGGGGAGAGAGGAGAAAGGTACAGCACAACTAGAATGCTTTTTCAGAGCCCGAAAAAAGAAGTAATTCAATTGGTTGACCCAACAAGGTAACGACCCCTACCGCTAACTTCTCTGTCCTAATCTCCTGTGTCGAAGCTTTTAGGTCCTTAGATCGGGTCAAGCTTGCTCACTTCCTCTAACTAGAAAATCAAATCTCTAACTGGTCCTAGAGAATAACCTTACTGGCTTACACTGTTAGAGTAGAGTACTGACTCCATAGCTAGAAGAGGGAATGAAAAGATGCCGGATGAATGGAAGAATTTCGATGTGGTTCAAGAGAGTAGATCCGGAGACAAAGGGAGTTGAAGTGCTCCGAGGGGGAATAGAGAAAGATAGTTCCGGGGGTGAAGTCATTAAGGAATAAGGAATTTGAGACAGTATTCGTATCTATTCGGAGAGGTAGCACGAAAGAAGTGGAGTTTGGGGCTATGATGGCATTGGAATTGGGGGTGGAACCGATAGGCCAAAGCAAACAGGTTGTGATCGACAATGTCGAGAATGACTAGAGTTGGGGTTCATGGGCCACCATTTGGGTAGATTCCATGGCCATTGAACAGCGTGGGATATAGGTGGTTGTGGGCAATTCGGAACACCGGTGACTCCATACGACTCATGGGGTTTGGGTCGACCGAGGAGGACCTGGAATACTTCATGTCACGTATGTGCTTGATGCCATGGACCAAGGGTTGGTGGTTGAAATGGGATTTCTGGGGTGAAACGCAAGTGGTGCTCGCATGGGGTTGAGCTTGAGACTACGATGAGCCAGTGCTGGTGCCTGCTGCTTCGCCAATATAAATGACAAGACGGAATGGTCTGTCTCCGTTTCAGGTGCCAATGCCTATTGTGAAATGATGGTACACCTACTACACTCTCTATTTCACCTATTGGGGGTGGCCTGAAAGGTGACAGAAGGGTGAGGAGGTGGAGTGGTATCATCGGGGGGGTACGTGCTTCCTGCCAGTGTATTGCGTCGGGGAGTTCTGGCATTGCATTTTGGGGCTCATGAGTGGTTGGTTTGGAGTATTGGGACATGAGGTTCGGAGACGAAAATCATAGTCATTGAAGTGGCGGTACGGTTTAGCGCTCAACGCCCAGCATGATTTCGAGTTCAAAGGGCATTATACTACCTATATTATACCGATGTTTCATAAAAAACATTCATATGGGTTGGGGTTGGAAGGCCAATAGATCCACGTGAGGTAGTAGCGTCGGTATCATCAAAGCATCATCTCTTCTTCTTGGACTGGTATGCCTCATATGCAGTTGAAATGGGGGTCCTACTGTGTGCCGGCACTGCGGTTTGATTTTTGTCGAAAGTCGTAGGAACTATAGCATTGAGGTATGGGAGACCAGTAGTTGCGATTTTCATTCATAATTGAATATTCATAATTTCATCGAGTATATCCTGACCCTTTCTAAAGGGTCAGATCTTTGAACCTCACCCTTTATTTAGAAAGGGTCAGATCTTTTAGAACCTGACCCTCCCTAAAGGTGCTACTGAATATATAAGGGTTTAGAACCTTCTGAACTCTCTCTTAGTTCCCCGCCAGCTAATGCTAAAAGGTCTACTTCTTTTTCTCTTCCAGCTAGTTCCGGTTCTCTTGAGGGTGGATATGGGTTCATGCGAGCTCCTAGTCATTTCAAGGTACCTTGGATGTTTTGGGGTCAGAGCTAACAGCTATGGAATTCCCAGGGATGGTAGCAGTCTCAATTCTCGTATGCTTCACACGTGGTGGAGCTAAGGATATCATACCTTCTTTCACAATATATATAAGTATCAGGTTTCTTCTCGCCTCTTAATCCGTTTCAAACACGTAAGGGTCTACTACTAAATCATACCTTTCGGACATTGCCACCGCTCAATCCACCCCTGCAGAAAGTTGGTATTCAAGAGACGGAAACTATGTCAAGAAGGTGGAACTAGGAATAATAATAGGGATCCACATCGAGCGGACGAGCAACATCACCGGTACTGATATATATTGTGGCAGACACAAAGACGAAGATAGAGACGAGCTAACATGTAAAGTAGTGGAATGGAAAAGGATGGTATCCCACCCAGGACAACACATAGAGTAAGGTTGGCTCTATGCGAGAGAGGAAAACCGCATGGACACGGCTCCTTTTGGATAGATCATCAAGCAATTGACCCATATATATATTATCGCGAGGGTGAAATACAATCTGGATTGAAACTTGAGAACATCGAGAACCAAAGATATAAACTGAAAGATAGAAGCTATCTAACAATTTGAATATGAATAGTCTACTATCTATATTATACTGATAGAGAGAAGAGACAAGTCCAGGCCGAAACGAGATTTCCATTCCTCACCCTTTAGAAAGGGTCAGGAAATGAGACTCTTCTTTTAATCCCCATCAAGACTAATTGGTAGGGGGTATGTAATACCCTAACTCACTCATGCTCTGTTTTATCAAAGGAGCAGACAATCAGACAAAAAGACGATTATCGGAAGATCGTCTGATCGGATTATCATCTTGCATAGTCTTTATAGATGCAGACAATAAGACAATAAATAATATATCGTCTAATAGTGACAGAAACCCGAGTGATCGACCATTAGTTGCCTTCGTCCACACAACTTCTGGCCGAATTGCATAAATGTTGTGGGGTGTATTTAGCATATAAAGTCCACCCCCGTCTTTTTGTCCTCAAGACAGATTCCACTCCTAGTAGTTCAATCTGAAGTGTTCTCATTTAGTAAACCCCGTCTTTTTGTCCTCAACTTCTAACAGATAGGAGAGAAAGATTCCATTATCGATGGACACATCATGTCCATTAATTGATGGACACATCATGTCCACTATATATATAAGTACCCGACACTCCTTTCTGCTTTCAAAGCTACACTTGCTTCCTTCCTTCATAAGCTAATAAGAGATTCTATTATTCTAAACTGTAATATGACTGTATTGCTTGTCTTTCTTCTCCTAGTTAGTTCTCTACCAGTTATGTCTGAGATTTTTGCTAGGCTCTTTATGAACGAAGTGAGACTATTACGGTCGGGTAGAAGCACTAACTTTTTGTCTATTGGCCCGTTGAGGAGGTTAACGACTACAATGAGTGTGTAGCCCCTGATAGGAGGAGAATCAGAGCTGCTTGGCATCCCTCGTGGTTGAATTATTGAATTCGCGCTTTCATGCCTGATTGGAGCTCATTGGCTCAGCAGGAGGAGGAGGATCGAGAAGCTTAACTTACACAGAATTTTTGAAGAGCGAGGGGAGTCAACTATTAGAATATAATAGCTATCTCTCTGCATTTAGTCGTGATCTTTAGGCTTATACTTTACTCATTCTGTAACATTGGGGCGTAGCGGATTGACTATCGGGATAACTTTTAGGGCTAAGACGATGATCCCAAAAGTCACCCTCCCTTCCTGATGGTCGGGCATAGTTCAGTCAAGATCTTGAGTGGTTTCGCATGGACGATGCTCCTACTGCAAGATCGATGCTATTTGATTGGCGATCTGGAAACTCTATTTGTGGTGCTAGCGTTATCTGGGTTGGAACTCGGGGTAGCGATCTTACAAGATCATGTTTTTACTATCTTAATCTGTATCTACTTGAATGATGCTCCAAATATCCATCGATTTCGATCAGTACTCTACTCTAATAGTCAGTACTCTACTCTAATAGTTCCGGTCGACTGCCCAAGCCGCCCTACGATGATACGCAGATCAAGGTATATTGGTGGTGGCTCGGTATAATATAGATAGTGGAGTCATTGAGTGGGGGCATTGGCAAATCATTGTGACTGAATGGGAGGTTGTGCATGGTGGTAGTATGATCATGGATATGTGTTTCCAAGTATAGAGTCTTTACTGTTATTTCACAACGGGGGATGGTTTTCCACCTTCAAGTCCATCAGTACTCTTCTAATAGTGTCTAGCTAGTCACGGTGTCAGTACTCTACTCTAATAGTCTCAACTATCGGCATCCTTCCCGTGGTCCAGCCTGGGTTTTCTTGGCATCATGTACCGTAGTAGCAAGTAGTGGGATGTGTTGGGCATGATAGCTATGATACATAGATGGTAATGGGTCGAGTGCGAAGCATGGGTTTCAAATGCACTGTTCCTCTGCGGTCATATGGAATTGTCGAATGCATCATCTGAGTGAGACCTTTCAGACAAAGTACTACGATTCGAGGGGAGGGTGGAAAGCGAGCTCAGAGTAGGGGTAGCGCGCAGGGAATGGACTAGCAGGGTCTTGGGAATGGCCAACATATCCACTCTGAACTCCATGATTGATGGCCCTTATTCACACATATAAAAGCTCGGTACACTATTACACATCCTGGCAGTTTTTCTTGGGTGTTCAGGCATATGAAAGGGGGGCAGGAGCGATGGATCACAATTGAGATCTTGGGCGGAGCAGAAACGTCAACGATTGAACAATGTGAAAATACTATTTTTGTTTTTTTATTATCTTTATCCTTTTCTTTTTTTGGCGACTTGATAAGTATCTAGTGGAGCCCTGGCAGAAAAACATGGCTACACGTGATGTTATTATTGAACATAACAAATCGCGTGGCTGTCCGATGGAATTCGAGTCTACTTGGAGGGGGAGCAAGGTGATTACATTACATCCTCATAATCCTCTTGCTGATTCGGAAAGAGTCATCTCCTCCACCTATGGGACAGCCCCTTCCATCCAACCACCTGATGTTACCCCCGACCCCGAGATGATCCCCGGCCCCCTTGAGCAATTTGACATTCTCCCATTGATTCCTATTCATATAGGGGACTTGTATTTCTCATTCACAAATCCATCTTTGTTTATGCTGCTAACTCTCAGTTTGGTCCTACTATTTATCTTATATACCATGTTCGTATGGTGGCACGATGTTCTACGTGAAAAATAACAAGTTTCAGCTTCAGTGGGCCTTCATGACTAACGGGGGGTGAGAGTCAAAGGGGATCAAAATTTCCCATCAATAAAGTGAGGGAGAGAGATCTTTCTCTCATTATGTCCTGGTATACTTTCCGCGGGCTGTCGCCACCCCGACGGACATGGGGGGCCTCTATTTTAGGATCTACCTTATCTTGCTTATTTAAGCAAAAGGCGATCCACTATCGGTTGTAGTATTATTGATCTATCAAGTCAAGAGGGCGAGGCCCACTTTTCTTATCTTAGGATGAGGGGGGCGAAGAAGCGGGAATGTGGGTCTTCGCATCTATTGAGCTAACTGGTAAATGAGAGACTTCGATACGTGCTCGCTACTGCAGCAGCTAGAGAAGTACGGATTCGGACATGGGAGCATTAGGAAGATTATTTCTAGCTTATGTGATTCACCTTTGAATCATGTGAGTCACTCCTTCACTAAGGAAAGAAGAGTGATTTATCAACCGCCCAGGATCACCTTAAAAGAGTTGAAAAGGCAAGGGGTAAGCCGAGAAGAGCTAGCTTACCCCTTGCTTGTTCACAAGGATTCTCTACAAAAAAAATGGGAGTTAGAGCTCTAGTAGGGAAGGGGGGCCTCTTGAATAAGTCATAATTGCATAACCTATCTCCGCAATAAACCAATGGAGAAAGACCTCCTTAATAAGATGGGGGCAGACCGCAAAGAAGAAGAAGTCATCGAAGAAGTAATAATGGGGAAGGAGGGGCGGGGAAGTACCCTATTTTGGGAGCGAATGACTAAGAATTTGGGGCTTTGAAGAAGCTCCTTGGTCTCGTCTCCCTTGAATTCATCTATTTTCTTATAGATCTTGTTTGTGCTCCACGAAGGGATGAACCAAGCCAATATTCCTACTTTCTTTTGGATCTTTGTAGAAAGGCAGGCATTTCATTATCATTATAAAACATTAGAAAGAATTGAATTAGCTAAGTCAGTAAGAATGACTCTGTTGGCCCCGGACAAGGGTTCTTATATTCTATATTAGCGGTCAAAGCATTGATTCTAAGACAGTCCAATCTATTAGCAAAGAGCGATTCTTTAAGCCCAAAGGCTAGCAAATCCGAATGACTTTGACTTTTTTGCTTTCTTTTTTTAGTTCTTCCCTGATGATCTCTTCCCGGGGCAAAGTCCCAATCAAAGAAGGAAAAGGGGGGAGTTCCCCTTAAATTCATTCATTTTTTGATGGGAACCTTTCATCTTAATAGAGTGGAAAAACCAAGCCAAGATTCATCACCCGAAAGCACAGGATGAGACTTGACTTCTTAGATGCGGATTGATTTCCTGTTGATGGCAGAGTGATCGTATCTGCTGTTCTTGTTGACGACTCCGGTCCTATAGAAGAAGCTGGTATTGGACCACTTTCCTTGGCTAAAGTAAAGGGGATCGATCCGGGCGAAAGAGGCCAGATAAAACCCCAGACCCATCATAAGAGAAGAAAAGAAAAAAAAAGAAATGCGGATGAAAGTGATCCAAAGTCAGTAGCCGTTACTTCTGATCCTAGTGGCTATGGATCAGGAGCAGGATAACAAAAAGTAAGGATTCTACTAGCTTTGAGCTCTCACATAGTTCAAGTTGAATCGGGAATAAGTGGGTTATCTCTTGAAGAAGGGCCTAATTAGGCCAAGTAAGAGTCCATGGTCCAGCGCTGCAAAATACGTCAATAACAGAAATGAGCAAGAAAGGGGAATGCCAAGGTTAGTGATCAACTAGAAAACCCTTTCAGAGGCCCTCCAGTGGATTAGGTATCCCGTACCTAATTGACAAACACTTTTTCGTTCGTAAGCACTGAGCGAGCCGCCTTGTCTACGAAGCTTCGCTGCTTCTGCTGGTTGGTGTTCTGAGGAGTTCCGGGCTAAGTATAAGTACGAAGTTTCCAACCTGCTTTGTTCTTTGGAAAGGCCTTCCTTTCACCAGGTTTTATCCATTGCTTGCTTATTCATATGATGTTGGATTTGCAATGGAAACTAAATCCTCACCAGCAGCTTCATCTTCAAGTTATAAACCCTCTTCCCTTAAAAACCGACGTTTTGGACCCTTTGCTAAAGCCATGAAAAGGAGTGGACGGTTGTATTTTGGCCTAGTTGGGCTGGTTCGCCTAATCGAAGAGACCCTACCCCCATATCAAAAGAGTCCATACCTTACTTGTTCACCATACTAGACCTCCATATCATATGTGTAAAGAGCCCACCTCGGATACGAAAGAAGGACAGGAGTAGTTCCACTAGCCAATGCTTAAGCGTCAGCCCTTGCCTCCTCTTCCCCATAAGCCTCATCTGCACCTGAAGAAGAGTAATCTTTTGCCGAATCTACATCCGTTCAATATTTAGTTCCATCCAGAATGAATTTCCCACCTACCTTGGGATAAGCGGTTTCCGGAAGCTTGAAGCTGACTTGAATGGGCAACACTTCCTCGTAGGGCCACCAAAGCAGGCCCCTTTAGCCGCATCGATTGTTAGAGCTAACTTCACACCAACAGAATCGTAAGATTTCTTCTCCGCCTCAGTCAAGACTGCCTTTCTACATCAATATTTGGAACTTTCGATTTCTTCGATGCTTTCTTCTTCAACCCGCTACGCCCCTTCTTTACTTTCGCTCTGCACCTTTAGAAAGCCGTTTTCAAGCCGCTCGGTATTCTATATATATAGTCTAGTAGACTTCCCCTATGAGATTGACCCTGCTGGGATCACTGAATCTTCTTCCATATCATCCCATCGCTTCATGCCTTCGACTGAGACCTATCTGCTTCATTCCTGAGTTTCACTTCACTTGGACACAGCCAAAGAGGACCAAAGGGGAGAGGGAATTACTTCAAGTCCGAGAAGAAACTCTTCCTTATAATAGAAAAACCACTCTTCCGAATCAGTCCTCCTATGAGTGAATTGGACCAAGGTCAGTGCTTTCGACTTCCCTTGAAAGGACAGTTGACTTTATTGCGTACTTCTTTCCATCCTGAGAAGGAGATCCTTTGGAAAGTTCCTAGAAACTCTTCTTCATACGCTTATTCTCTGACTAGAACGCCATAACATGCAACAAGAGTTCCAACCTATTTTTTCTAACTAAGAGCAGATTCGCCGCAACGAGCTTATTGAATGTTGAATGCCAAACCCTACTGACTGAATGGCTTCCCCTCCCTCTTCCGGGATTTATTGCCACTAGCTTGAATGGAACCCACAACAATCCGAATCAAATCCAGATTCCAATCCAGAGAGTTTGATCTCCGTAGTCAAGTCTAAGAGGTATCTAAGAAAACTCTTATAGAAAGCGCTAGGTCAAGTCATTCAATGCTTGGCTTACTTCATTTAAGACTTCATAGGATGCAAGTTCCAGGTGAACTATCTTCGACTAGCTAATAAAGGAGAATCTGTTCTAATACCCATAAAAGAAGAGAGAAAATGAACTCGCCAAGCTGACTCTGATTCCCTACTTGAATGAATAGCTTAGGAAGTACAGATTGACTTTACTGGATTCCGCCTTGACTTACAAACATCTCGATTGGCTAACCTTGCCCGCTCCGAAGAACCTTTATTCAGAAAGGAATGACCCATGACTGCTTGCAGCGGATTCGGAAAATGTTCAGAAGATGGGAGTGTTCCAAAGCCCCTTCTTTAGATGCCCTTGGCTCTACCCCACTTCTTAGGACCAGTGAAAGAGCCCTGCTTGGATTAGACAGCTACGGCCTTATAGATTGAGTGGGGGAAGAGACTCCGAAATCAGTCTTCCATCTCTAGATGTTACATAACCATATTCCAGGAGTAGTGGCAAGCTAGGTCCGGGGAAGCATCCAAAGGTTGTGGAGGCCTTTTCCTGGTCAATCTACACAAAAATCCAAAGGGTTCACTATGACTCAGAGGAAAGAACTAATCAGTCTGCCCAGGGAAGCAGTGCCTAAGAAGCTACGGGGAAGAGAGGTGGGACCAGAGTCCATTGGTACAAAAATATGACATGGGGCAGTCATAAAGCTGATTTCGCTCCTCATGTTGTCAAAAGGTCATACTATGGCGTGGTACCCTTCATGTATAAGTGAATACATTTTTAGATATCACGCAGCGTCAGTGAGGCATCTCTAAGGGACAAGACGTACAATAGGTGGGTACCAGACTATGAATTGCATCCGTGGGAAGGTTCGAAAGACTTGCTTGGGTGCGCACAAGAACTACTATACTTTAGGCTTCCTCAGAAGGAGCGAGTAGGAGGTCTCATAGTAGGGTTTGATTGAAGCACAGAAGGAAGACCTTCATTTTCATTGGACAGCAGCAAGCCATCTGATGTTTAGGAATCTTCCAGACAGGACAGAGAGCAGCTATAGCACCCGCCTTTGCCGGACATCTTTCCCGCAGACGTTCGACTATCCCTTGCAGGAATGAATGGGCATGAGAGTTCCGATCCACATTGCTACCAGCAACTACCATCCTATGTATGCACGTGTCTCCCAGATGAAACCTCTCTTATCGAAGGGTAAGCCATTTACCACGGGCTCTTCAAGAAGCCACCCATAAGACACAACTACTACTGTGTCATATGAGGACTGAAAGTATGCGCCGCCTTGTCTACTACCTATATTATACCGACCCCAGAGCAAGAGTCAATGACCTTGACAAGGTCTCTTTTAGCCAAGGCCATGCATCGACTCTGCAGCTCTCTTCGACTCTCTACCATGGGAGTCTCAAGGTCCTTCGAGTCTTTGACTCTTGGGATCCGTCTTCGACTCTTTCATTCATACGTCTTTCTTGTACCATTGTTGAAATAGAAAGGACATGGGAAACATGGTAAAACGGTGTGTACCTTATGATGATCGAGATTCCCCTCTCTCGATGTTCGATGTCCTTTACACCGGACCATGGAAGGATATCGTTGAGCCATCCCTTATGCGAAGCGTCCTTGTAGGTCTTGGGACCAATGTCGTCATGTGTCTTTATCCTTAGGTTATTCACCGGCCTTCAAATCATGAATACGAAGAGTGGGCTGGATAATTTACCACAAGGGCTTGTCCTTTAGCAAAAGGGTTTTCTTACTCGATCGAGACTGGAGCGTATTCAATACATCGGCGGAGTTCTCTAGTCGCCCAAAGGGAGAGTTCTTAATAAGTGCAATGTTTGACCTCAGAATCAGAGGCTTTAAAATCCCCCGAATGAGCGTAAAGTGAAGGCCAGAGGGACATAAAGCGGTTGGTGACTTGGTCGGAGTGGGCCTTAGTGAGTATGTCGATGAGAAAGTAATCGGTGTATTGAGCATACCTCCTCCGTCTCAAGAAAGGCCTTGATCCTGGATTGGAATATATGTTCATGAGCATTGGTGAGAGAGGGCTTCCCTATGGCACTCCAGTCGTCTGAGAAGCATAGTGAAAGTCTTTTCTATCTAAGATGTCGGTCGGAAGCTATCAAGAAGGATGAATTTCCTTGACTATGAGGATGGAATGGTCTATGTGAGCATCCAACGACGTCTGCAAAGATTCTCTGGAGAGAAGTTGACAAGCTTTTAGAAGCAAAGTACATTAGAGAATTCTCCCGATTGGTTAGCGGACGTAGAACAGAATGTGTGGACTTCACCGACCTGAATAAAGCCTACCCTAAGGACTATGGTCTAACTCAATGAAAAGTAAGAGTCAAGGGCCACGCGTGAACCTTCCGCATCTAGCCAGCAAAGGCGACACGATAAAGCGGTGAGAAAGATCTAAGGCTATCATATTCAATTGAATAATAAGATAAGAACAGGTATAAGAGGAAGAAAAACAAATATTAGGATTCCGTAGGCCAAGTAATATTTCTTTCTTTTCTTTCTTATGCCTGGAGAAGAGGTTTAGTTTCATAAGAACTTCCTATTAACGCCACCGTAGGAGTAGTAATAAGCATCTCTTACCTTTTATTCCTGGAGTGAATCAGCCATTCCTTAACCTCTCTTATTCTTCTCTTCAGTAACTTTAAGACAAAATAAGGTGAATAACATATTCATTGAATAGCCTACACCTCTTGGCTCCGTTTCTGATCCAAGAAGGCTGAAAAATGATAAATCAGGTAGAGATGGGAATGATACTGGTCAAACTAAATGGATGTGTCAGATTCCGTCATTGGATGTTTACAAGTTTGTATCCCCTTCGCTTTCTCTTAACTGAAAAAGGTTGTACAGCTGGAAATGATGACCTGAAAAACTACTGAAGATAAGTAAGTCTTCAATGAACATTCTTTGTTGAGAAGAATCAACCCAAGGCACACAAGCCCTAGTGGAGATCCTGGCACAAAACCTGTGAATGTGACGTAAGGGGAGTGCGCCTAAGAAAGCCTTTCTATTATTCCCTTTTCCTTTTGGCATTTGAGCCTGCTGTTTTTCCGACCTCACAAAAGTTGATTATTCTAGAGGATCAGTAGAGACTGGGCCCTTAGCCCCATCAGGGATAAGACAAGAAGGAGTTCTATCTTCGAGATTTGCTGCTATTCCTTAGTCCTATCCACTTTTGTTGGATCAAAGGGGTCTAGGCTTGGTTGACTGCTTCTTCGACTTTTTAATTCTGCTTTTGCATCTTGATCCATGATCAGAGCTTTAGTTATTCTGTAATATCCAGTAATATTCTTTCTCTGAGGGCGTCGTGCGCCAACCCGAACTGATCCGGTGATGGTAACAAGACTGACTCCATCTGTCTCTGAGATCCAAGAATCACGTATTCCATAGATATCTGGAAATGTTCATCGATTTACGGGAATATTAACGTCAGACCTTTTTCCCCTTGAAAGGGGGTTTCCACGAATATGAATGATTGAAAAGCTCTTTCGGAAAGAGACTCCCCTGGCTATGCTGACGAGTTGACTAGCGGTTTCCGAGTCAAATAGCTGGACTTCCATACATGTACTCTTCTAATAGTGGGTTGATTTATTCCCATTGTACTCGCCTACTATACTAAAACTCTTGGATCCGTAAACAGAGCCAATCACTCTAACAAATCTAGAAGAATATGCTAAAGGGTATCTCTTTTTCTGATTAAATAAGGCTCTGACAAGACCTTTCACTTGGTAAGGGTCGATATTCTTAGCCGAGCATCCCCCTCATGTTTTTACTGAGGTCTATTTCAAGTCATTCTCACTTCACTTGTCCCTCGGATGGGAAGAGGCGAAGAAAAGAAAGAATCAAAGTTGTTGTAAGTTCAAAGGTCTTTTCGAATGGGGTTGTTGTTAGTCGTGGGTAGTTTGATGTACTAGTTTTGGGTGCTGGGTGGTGATGGAATCCTTCTTCTGCTCACCGAGATTGAAGGCTCCATCCGAATCAAGGAGAAGCCACAGTATAAGAAACCAAGGTATAATGTCATTATGTACACAGAGTCAACACCTCTACCAATAAGGAATCAAGTAAAGTAATCGGTTGAACGCGGTCTAGGTATAAGTATTCCTATTCCTGCGTTGTGCCGGAAGTCTTTAAGACTTTCTTGATGCTAGGGAAGGGAGTATCTATTTAATATAATCAAGTTTAGCAGTCCAGGCGGGAGGAGTCAATCTTAAATTTCCGTAGTTCCATAGGCAGGAAGCGCATCAACGAGTTTCCATATCTCGGCAGTAGGGACCGAACATCAAGCAATAGGGATCAGTGTTCAAGGATAGGATCTATGTAATATGAATAGTCAGTTGTGCACCCATCAAGTAGTTCTCACTCCAAGAAGGACTCTTCTATGGATGAGTGGGAAGGCGCAGGATAAGAGAATATTCGTCTATCTAAGTTGCTGACGATCCAGTACTGTTCGTGGGCAAGCAAAGTTTCAACTCGCAATCCATTTCTATAGAATGGAGAAAGGTTATGCAGGCGGTTGTTCATTTTCAGTTGCTGGTCGGGGCCGTGGGGATGGAAAGAAAGATGAAGAGTTCGGTTGGCCTTGGCCAGAGATGGAGACATAGGTGGGTAGGTAGAGAATACCTAGAGACAACTCTCTCTAAGCCCCGGGGGAAGCTCGATGTGGGTCTTTTCCTAGCCTTCTCCTCTGCTCTGACTCCGGTTGATGTTCCTTCTCCAGTTTCAATGAAGACAAACTCGTTTAGGGGAATGCATTCTTCTAGGCCCTTGTGCTCAAGTCAATGAATGAAGCAAATCAGATTCAAAGAAGGAGATGAAAGAGCGGGAATTTCATATTGACTAAGGCACCCAGCAGAGAGGGTAGTGACATATAAAGAATATTCTGGGTTCATACACCACCTTTAGTTCATGGACTGACGCTTATGAGGTCTGGCAAGAGTTTCAAAAGAAAGACCGAGCCATGGACTGGACGAGGGAAGAGGGGATATGACTTGGAAGCTGCCTTTTCTTGTCAGCCCAATAAAGATGGAATGAATAGTTGGAGTTGGTGCTTCTCCATTCGAAAGTCAGGACAACTTCCATCTGACCGCTTTTACGCTTCCTGAATCCAGCCGGTGAATCTAATATGAATAGTTCTCCAGGGTCTTCAGGTAAGGTGCGTATTGTATCGGATAAAAGGCTGTAAATAGGCCTCCTCTCCTCTAGCCCTATCTTTCGCCTAGGTGGAGAGCGAAAGAGATAACTATAAATAGCCGGAGATAGAGATATAGAAAGTGTGCAGTGTGGTATCGTCCATGACCTTCTGCGATAGTGAGATAGAAAGCCGGAAGGTTGGATTGAATCGGATTATCCATTGATCTAGTCCGTTTTCCTAGTAATGTAATAAATAACAAAAGATTCCCAACCTAGTATATTATCTTATATAATAATAATTATTGCATTCCTCTCAAGAGTGAGTGCACAATGCGGCTTGTCTGCAAACTTGTGATGCAACGATCAAGAAGGTAGAGAGACAGTCGATTAAGCATACTGCGGTCACTACGATGGTCACAATCTCTCACAGAAAGGATCGTAACACAATAGTAGTTGACTTAATAAGACCAACCCACCTCATCAATCTACGTATAACACATCTGAGAGAGTGAAAGGGGAAATAACAAGGCAGGCTTCAAAGAAAAGGGACAGGGGCAATCTACGTCTTATAGAGCTCGTCTTGAGTACCACAAGACAAGCCTGGTGATGAAAGAATCATATCTCCTGAGTGTGATTCAAGAAGAAGTGAAGGTGAAGCAGGCTTTGTTACCAGTTTGGCCTACGCGAATTTACTTATCTTATTCAATTTATAACCAACAACTGATTCAATGGAAACCCTTATTCCTTCAACATCTCCAGAGCCTTAAGTGACTGAACTACCATTCCTTAAACAGTTTAAAAGCAGGTTAGGCTAGGCAGCATCTCATCAAATCAGTATAGGAGTAGGATCCAGGTAGGAAAGTGACCCTCGTAAGGTTTGATTCCATTTTTTCAATAGCAATATGAGAAGGGACAAATGCCATATCCAGCAGAGATGCGGTAAGGCAAGTAACTTCACCTGGTTCTTAGTCTAGTATTGGTTCAGTGTGCCAAGCCAGGAACGCCTGTAACTAAGGCAGGTCACCCTTTTTTCTTACCATGGATAGGAATGTTAGTTAGCTCTCCCGATGGTGGACCATAGCTGATTCAATAGTCAAAGTATTCTATGAGCCCTTTCCTTTCACTAAAATTGGTAACCGGTGCGGTAGAAGAGTCAGAGCCAGCCCCCTATTTCACTTTGTGCACCTCACTTGCTTTCCTTAGTAGCCCTTCCCTATATTCCCCAGCTTGAAGTAAGCCAAGGTTTGTCCTTGCGCTCGACCTACCTGTGTTGGTGAATTAAAGAAAGATTGAATAATTACATAAGATAAGAGAGTATCTCTTTATTCATTCATGGTTGATTGTTGATCGAGAAAACAAGGACCCAAGGAGCTTAGCCTAGAGCAGATCGAAAAGGTCTCGCGAAGCTGGGAACCCCTTGCCGAAGATCCTTCTCTTTCTCTGTGAAGATAGACTATTGTTTATTGCTTTGCGTGTCAAGTGAGAGATTGGTTGAGAACTCTTCTCCCAAAGAGCTTTCCACCTTAGGGTCAAGCCGGTCTCCGTCTGGCAGAGTAGAATCCGATCGATCACTTGAATTTCGTTAACTATCCAGAGAGAGCCTTCTTTTATTGATTGGCGATCTTGAGCTATCAGTCACAGGTTCAAGAACGAGGTATACAAATATTTCCTTGTCTTTTCTCTCTTCTATTTTGAGTTCGCCATGAAAAAGCGTATGAGATCTGGGATTTCAACCCTCTCCCACTCCTGAGAATGGCTTCATTCCACTTGGTAACGCTAGCAAAGAGCAGAGCTCCGCTAAGAGGTAAGAAAAGGAAGAGAAAGAGAACAACATTACAAGATTGAAACATGGTTCTAAGCCCTCTATCAACTTGCTCGGGATAAAGGAGAAAGCATACAACCTTAAGCAACTAGAAGAAGATAAAGCAACACACCTTACTAGGAAAAAAGGAGAAACAAGCAAACAAACAAAGAAGAGAAAGTGAACATTCAAAGTCTTGTTCCCTCCGGGAAGAAGCATTTGCTTGATGAAATGGAAATCTTTGACGTTGAGATCTTTGAAGATGATTTGTGAAACCTCATCAATCCAGTACTTCAATAAGGATTCTCCAAGGTCAATCAGACAGAAGGAATTGCGCTATGTGTTGATTGATGATGTTCTGTACCGCTTGATTCAAATAAGATGTGTTGGAGAAGTTGAGGCTGCTAAGATTGTCTGGAAGATTCGCGATGGAAGTTCACACCAACACAAGATACGTTGGTAGATTGGAATGGAAGACACGGACATTTTTGGCCAAGAATTCTTTCTTCTTGTATTTCATATACTAAATGTGAAGCGTGTCAGTGCTACAGGGGGGTGCAGCACCGTCCAGCCTCAGAACTAAACCCAATTATGAAACCCTGGCCGTTTCATGGTTGGGAAATGGACATAATCGGTAAAATTGCACAAGATCTTCTAGAAGGCATGCCTTTTTCCTTGTTCCCATAGATTCTTTAAAAAACCTCCTACACCACGATCAGCACACACACTTCATGTATGTCATAATATTTCTGACGAAGCAGCTTCACATTCATAGGAAGAAAAACCTGTTGTCCAAGCTCTAACGCACACCTGCCCTCAAGCTGTAAGTCAGCGGGGTTTAGTCAAGTAAAGCAGAAGGCGAAAGAAAGACAGAAGCGGAAGAGGTTAGCTTTCATATTGGAAAGAAAGGCTTTACCATTCCTCTTTATCCCCTTTTTCCCCTTATCCTATCTATACTATACTCGCAGGTCTCACTCTCTCTCCATCCTACCTACATTTGCCTAGCTACAGGAGCTACTAGAACTATCACGCATTCACTCTTAAGGCTTCCTTATTCAACTACCAGTACTGACTTAAAGCGACCGTTGTCCTTTGCTGGTTTTAAATACCTAAATAAGTGAGTGGGTGGCTTTGGGGCCTTGGATCGAAATGCATCCCCTTGCCTAGTGATCCCAGTTGACCACAACCCGCAGATCCTTTCATGGGAGCGGAGCATAGGAACGTATCCTACTGAACGAACTACTTTGTACTTACGAAAAAGGGAATAGAGATCTTCCTCTTTTCTGGCTAGTCAGACTTTTCGTAATCCTCTATGTGAGTCAGTAAAGGGGAGTTCATCTTTGCAGAATGACCTCGAGAAACCGGACAACCTGGTGGTGGGGGGACTGACTCTCCTACAAGATAGGAAAGCACGAGGTCCAGCCATGAATTTCATTTAGAAAAGAAAGCAAGAAAGATTCCATCTTTTCACACACACAGGTACCCCTACACGTTTGAAAACCTCAAAGGGCCCATCATATTTTGGAATCAACCCACGATGCACTGTCTTACTACTTATTTTCTTCCAAATCTGTGGAGTAAGCTTTAGCATCACTTTATCACCAACCATCGGCCTACGCCCCTTGTCAGCATACTTCTTCATTCGCCCAATGGCCTTATCCAAGCAAGCTGTCTTGTGCCTCTTCCAGCATTTATTCCTTGAACGGGCGAATCTGTATGCTGCTGGACATTTCCTTCCTATACGCTGCCTTGGCACTTCGTGGGGAGTAAGAAGCCCTGTGGCCAACTCAAAGGGGCTCATGCCTATTTCAGAGGTCCGATGCAGATTATAGCAAAACTGTGCACTGTCAAGAAAGTCCACCCAATTCTTTTGACTAGCTGTGACATAGTGCCTCAACTATTCTTCCAACAACGCATTCATCCTCGCGGCCCGCCGTACAGCTCATCCTAATCGTCGGGATATCATTTTGAATTCCGATATTTACATGCTGCTTTGACCTCAACTCATTGCGCTTGGGGTAGGGTATTATATGACTCATTCGCTTTGTTACGAAATAAGTAGAAAGATGTGAGATGCAAAGCCTTTGATCTTCAAGGGCCTTACCATCAGGAATGACAGGTCTACATTCTGGTCCACCCGCACGTGACGGAATTTTACATAGTCCTTATGTCATCCCGCTTCCAAACCCTGATCTTTCTATGTCTGGGGAGCTTCCCTTCACTTTACTACTCAGCACAAGGATGAAAGGGACATTGATTCTTAACGCGAATCGCCGGCGATAGATGAATAGGTATTGATCACAGGCCATCCCTCTGGTCGACGATTACAATTCCGTGCAACGAGGGCTTCAGTCTTTGAATGTCCGGTATAGGAAGCATCTCTTTGGTATTTCATTATCCAGAGCAGTGGTCTTAAGCATCAAAGTCAAAAAAAGTCTAGCGCATGTCATGCTCGTAACTTAGGAAGTAGACTAAACAAATGAGAGTTGGTGACAAAGCCATCTCGTCCGTCAATGAACGATGAATAAGCCGTCACTCTCTAGAAGGGCGAGGCAATCCTTCCATATCCAATCATGTGGGGGATGTAAAGACCAAAGTACCGACCCAAAAGAGGTATGGATATACAACATAGAGGAAGCTAGCAGCGCGTCAGAAAGAAACTTATCTGAATAGCTACCCGCCGAAAGGAATACAGACAAGCATTGAACCGTAAAGTGGTTCGACTGACAGGAGATAAAGAGACATTCATCAATATTGTCATAACAGATCAACAGAGGCATACCGTGCCGCCGGGGGTGACGGGAGCGCATCGTACTGTATGGAGGAAGGCAAGATAGCTCTATCCATGCCATCCAGTTGAGCCCCAACAAACTAGCCATTAAAAAGAGACTCCCTATCCTTATAATTAGAATAGCCCCTTTAGATCACCTAGATTGATGAAGGACCCTTTGGAATCAACGTACTTCTCTCCTCTTGGGCTTTCTTGGTCTTAAATAAAAGGGGTATTGATCCCCTTATATGCCGCTTATACTGGAAGTCAGTTCATGAATGAAAACTCCTTTATCAGGGCTGGGGCTCAACCCAATATCCATTTACCGGACCAGATAGTATTGATTATCAGTTATTCATCTACGATCCTACACTTGAAGAGAGTCCTACTATCGGATCATCTTCTATCTAAGACCTCAAAAATGAGAGGATGCCTAAAAGCTGTTCTCAGGTCTAGTTGCGGTCCGCTCTTTCACTTATTGGTACAACAGCTGAACTCAGATCCATTAGAGCCCTTGCCCTGTAAAGCAGCTTCACTCCTCTCCCTCTGGTCGAGACTTCGTACCTTGGCAGTCAGTCTATTACCTCCCATTCCTTCTAGCTCAGGAACATCTATTTTGAATCTGAGCTTGTACCTTTCTCCATTCCGTGTCAGCTATTCCATGCGATGTCTTTCACAAAGGTACAGGGATTTGAGAATCGATAGAGCTGGTGACCTCATAGGAACTCGGTCTCTCTAATACATCAATATGGTAGATAGATCAGGTAGAAGATCATCCGCTAATCCGCTACTCTCGCTATGTTCGATCGGCTTCAAAGCTTCTTCACTTTTTGCGCTTAGCGCTTCCACCGATGCCTGAATGCTACTTTCATCTACATATGGGTTAGATTATAGAAGTCTTCCTCCATCTATCCTATCAACTAAGATCTTCTTCTTTCTTACCCCCCTTTCCCGGGATTGTCCTCTCAAATGCCTAAACTCTTTGGCTTGAGGCTTGTCTCACTGACTCCTCTACGGTCACTTGTTCTACTTATTCTGCTTATGCCACCGATGAAGAAGGATTTGAAACCTTTCTTGTTGCTTTTGTGTTGGCTCCTGCTGAATCAATTGTGTTTATGAGATCAGATGAAGCTCGTGTCAATATCATGTTATAACTCCTCCACCTCATCTGCCTAAGGTAGAGTGTCTACGTTCCTCACCTTTGAAATGGAGTGTATTTCCACTCCCATTTCATCTTTATTTGACTTCGCTCAGGACGATCTTTGATTCTCTAGTCAACCCATAGTCTTGAAACTCAGTCCTTCGACCCTTCTTTTTTTCTCTTTTTTCTTTCTTTTTCTATGACCTAGCACTGTCTTTATCTTCTTGTGCATTCCCCTCTTCAGGCTGGGGACAAGGCATATCGTCACGTATCTCAGTCCAAGGATTTTTCCAACTCCATCTCTTCAAATCGAAAGACTTTATTGAGAATCATTGAAATCAAAGAAAAAGGTGGGCCTGACAGCGGTGGGTACCCGGTGGAATGATCGAGTAGATTGTGCAGTGATGCTTGCCTTATTTCATCTAATTTCATGTTTTCTCTCTGTCAGTCAGGTATCTAAGGGTGACGACGATCAGAAAATCATACGATCAAGAAATTATTATGTCACATCTTCATGTCTTCAACCTGAGGTTAGGTCAATCGATAGAATCTCAGGCGAGAAAGAATCCATTCTATGGTGGTTGAATTCAACCAGTACCCGTTGCTTTCTTTCTCTCTCTCTCGAAGATGGAAGTTGAGTTATAGCTGCAGCTCTTGAGAAGCCCCTTTCTAGTATCAGTTTGCCCTAATCTAATGGTAGAACTCCTCCAGTCTATTGCTCTCCGTTCCTTTCTTTCCTGGGGTTGTCCCTCTCTAACAATCTCTATCACTATAGACTTTTCTCGCTAATCAAGCTAGAAGTGCATTCCCCTGCCTTGAATGGACTCTAGCTTGACTGCTTGCCTATCCGCTCGGGCCTCCCATTGGTCTCCCTGTACTCACTTGATGACTTTAAGTTGTTTTCTTATCCGTTATGTCTGATCTCTTTCAAGACTGAAAGCGGCTACATTCCTTTGCCCTAACAAGAGTGGAAGGAGAACATATGACTGGACATGCCCTTCTTTTCCTTCTCCAAGAAGAGCTACAACCGGCCTATAGTTTAGTTCTTTCAGTTAGATACTTTTATTACTTTTTCTTGAAGGCATAAGGAAACTGGAACTTTTTCACATTCAAGTGGGATCCTAGCTCTCTTTTCTGTCCAATCCTGTGTGAGTTGCTTCCCTGATTATTACTTAGGGTGAGAAATCTGTGTCTCCAAGCCAAGGAATCGAATATCTCTCTACTGTAGAATCTCTTTCGTAGTCATGTGTGTGGTCGTGGTCCTCTTGAAATAACATGTGGTTGAGTGAACCGCTTCGATGCCGTACCATTCAGACTGCTATGATACACAGGAACTAGTATAAGCTGCTGAAACCCCAGTTGTCGAGCTGGTGTATTGGGAATCGTACCGAATTTATACGCTTCTTTGAGTGTTTATACGCGTTAGCATATCAATTTGATAAAGGGCGTGAGCACTCCACTCAAGTATGTGGAAGTGGGATATCACAATGAGATGCCTATAATCCATTCTATCTACGCATTTTGATGTAAAGGCAAAGCGAATCCAAGAGTTTGGCGACACGAGATCATGGAAAGAAAGGGACTCATTAGGCGGGTAGTTTGATATGGCCACGGTGCCAAATGACTAGGGTTGGTTGGTAGAGGTTCCCGATGTAGGCGATTCAAGACCCTCCAATTCATTCGTTTTTAAGGATCGAAACAAGCAGCAGGTTGGGGGGTGGGAATAATAAGTCCGAGTTACTAATGATCTCCTTATCTTCAGGCAGAAGACTTAGATGTCCCACTTGGTTCATCATCAACAGATGCATTCGAAGGGGTTCCCGTTAGAGGATTCGTGTTCTTTAGTTCAATGGAAAAGGATTGGAATCAATTAGATGGTTCGGCTCCCGAAGGTCTTAGATATCCAGGTTCGGGACCACTGCTACCGGCTTCAGCCTTTAGATACCTTTACTCCGCCTCTGGTGCCCAATACAAAGGGTTGCCAGTTGGGGCCCGAAGGAGATGGGAAACGGATGATTCAATACCTATTGGGGATCGGGTGACGGGACAGGTGGTTTGGTATGCTGTGTTTGGGATCGATTGGACTCTCACTTTCCAGCCGCCTTGAGGTAGCTAGGACTCAGGTACTATTCTAATAGTGAGTACTCTACTCTAATAGTGACCCACTTTATAATATATATCAGTACCGTTTCTAGTAGAAAAGTCGACCAACTTTTTTCTCTTGGTGGTAGTAGCCACTATTAGAGTAGAGTACTGACGGTTGTTATTGTATTGGTAGTTCAACGATGGTTTGATTGAGTTGGCAGCTCACCTATTCAACAATATTAGAGTAGGTTATACCTGGTGCCCTTCAGAAACGATGGTGTTGCATTGGCGTTCAACCCCCCGTGTGTGCGATTGGGTGGTGTGGTACACTTCATGGATGATGGCCAGCTGAGGGGTTTCAAACTTCGCGAGGAGTACGGTAGAGTCTTGATAGTAGCTCTGAGTAGTTAGCTAGAGAAGCGCAATCGCACAGGACATACTAGGGTAGCAGCGTACAGGTTGAAGGTCGTTCGAGCAATTATTTGACCACCTTCTAGCTCTGCCTGATTTCAGAGAGGCGGAAGTCAACAAGTGTGATAGGTCCTTATAACAGGCCCTTCTAAAATGAATACCTGTTATAAGGACCTGTTATAAGGGCTCAGATGGGAAAAAGCATGAGTTTCCAGCGTGCGGAAGAGAGATGGTGACTCAGTCCGCTCACCTAGCTCCTGTTTTTTGACCGGGGAGAGAAGTGAGCCTATGGTACCGCCCTGCTATGCTACTGCTACTACACCATTTCCGGAAGAAGGAAGGAAAGTCCAATCGGCCTGATCCACGCGAATAGGGTCCTTCTTTCGGTGGTAGTAGGCCTAATAAGGTCAAGAGAGGATGGGATTGCTTCCTCGTGTACTTATTGATCATCTCCTGCTTTCGGTGGTAGTAGGCATAAGCTTGATGAATCGAAATTGCTTTTTTGTGCTTCAGGTACCTCTTCCATTTTTCATCGGCTTTCGACTCAGTATATGATCCAGGTACCTCTTCCATTTCGCTTGTAGTCCCTAGCAGTGGTTTCTGAATCGGTGTCCTTTGTCAAACTATCTATCGTTGTAGGATTCCTATTCAAGATCAAGAATCGCCCCTATCTCTAAGATATTTGACTTTGATTCGTACAAAGGATGGGGTTGACTATGACAAGATTGGCTACTATAAATAAAGAAAGAAAAGAAAAGAAAGAGACTGGTGACTATGGAGCCGACTTTCTAGAAATAGAAGCTTCAGGTCTCATAAGTCAATCCAGGTGAAGAGGCACATATAGACTCTCATGAAAGTCAGTACTCTACTCTAATAGTGAATGAAAGTGCTCTCTTTGAAGAAAGGCAGAGGTGAACGGACGCTTGAGTCATGAGTCATGGGCGGAGGCAGATTTAGGATGTCTAGAGGCTACTTTCCCTCTTCTCTTTCTCAGTACTCTACTCTAATAGTGTTGGACAGATTGGAAGACCGAATCACCACCATAGGTTGAAGTACCGAAAGGTCTGTGAAGTCAATGAAGTCGCAGGGTCAGCACCATAGGTTGAAGTACCGAGAGGTCTAGGGATAGGCTAGCGCATAGCAAGCATTTGTAGCAGGCCCAGTGAATGAGGTTTTCAGGCTAACTGATTATGTAGGTCTTCTTATTATACCCTTTTTGAATCCCCCGAAAGGCCTTGGGGCCAAGGCAGATGGACAGTGGGTCTTGGGGTACGGGAAGGAATGGGGAACTAATGTTCAAGTCGCAATCAAAATAGAAAGGCCAATGCAACCATAAACTCCAATAGCCCGCCCGGTACTTGATTGGTGACTCAGGACCACACTGAACTACATAGTCAAATCACGAGGGTGATCCTGGCTTAGAAGGAACGCTAGCGATATGCTTAACACATGCAAGTCGAACGTTCGTTGAACCCATAGCTTATTCGTACTAATCGGAGGTATGTCCTGGCCAGAAGACTCACTAGGTCCTCACTGGGAAACATGAAGTATCCCAGTGAGTGCCTGGGACAATGGGGATGGAAGCGGGAACATGACCTGGAACACGTTGGGCGAATGGGTGCGTAACGCGTGGGCTTGAGCGCATCTGCCGAACAGTGGCAAAAAAGAAATAAATAAGTTTTCACTGTTTGAGAAGCCTGTGTCGTATTAGGTAGTTGGTCAGTGAATAGCGGTCCAATCCATTGATGCGTTGCTGGTCTTGTCGGATGAGCAGCCACACTGGGAATGAGAAGGACGGACTCCAGTTTGGGGAGGAAGCCATGGGGAATCTTGGACAATGGTTCGACGACCGATCCACCAATATAGCGTGAGTGAACCGACGGGCGAGATACGCTTGTAAAGCTTGTTCAATTGACTGGGGCGATAGCGATCATGACAGAACTGGGTTTGAAGCCCCGACCAACTCCGTGCCAGCAGCCGCGGTAAGACAGGGGGGCAAGTGTTCTTCGGAATGACTGGGCGTCAAGGGCAAGTGGGTGGTGGTCGAGTGGTGGGATTGTCTGTTTCCTGACTGGCTAGCCTAGGTTCAACACCAATGCCACTGGAGTCACCCGAGTAGAGTGGAATGTCTTGTTGGGGAGGGGTCAAATCTGGAGATCGAAGATGGAACGCCGATGAAGCGAAGGCAGCTCTATTGGGCAGCACGGACGCTGATTGGTTGCGACAGCATGGGGAGCGAATAGGATTAGATACCCCATTAGTCCTAGTAGTAAATGATGAGTGTCAGCCCTCCTAGTGGGGCTCGAGCATGCTTGGAACACTCCGCCTGGGAAGTACGGTCAGACCGAAACTCAAAGGAATTGACGGGGGCCAGATCAAGCGGTGGAGCATGTGGTTTAATTCGATACAACACGCATCACCTTACCCGCCCGAGTAGGAACGATCGCCCCTTGGAAGAAACGGAAGAAATGCGGCCTATGGAGTACTGTCTGCTTCGGACTCGTGTTCACACTGGTGCTGCATGGCTGTCGTCAGCGCGTCTCGTGAGATAGCAATGGGTCATCCGATAACGAGCTCAATACTACGTAGTACAGTGTTGTTGAGACATGCTAGTTGTTCCAATGTCTCTATACACTGGTACTGATATATATTGTTCAGCGTCTAAAACTAGTACTGATATATATTGTCAGGTCCATCCACTCTTTCATGGCATAGGGGGTTCATGGTCCTCTCCAAGTACACCTTGGAAGGTGTGCGCTCAGTACTCTACTCTAATAGTCTCTTCAGTGTCATTACTCTACTCTAATAGTGTTGGTATGATACAGAATCAATTGAGTAGCAGAGGAGTTGGTGGTGGACTTTATATGCTAGAATACCCGACCTTCAAGCAATAGTGGAATGACCTGGAAGAGATGGCCTATTCATGGAGTTGTGGTTGAGTTGATTTGGCACTTCAGTTGGGGGGGGACTGAGTCATGGGCTGGCGTGCTAATCACTCTGGACTGCCACTCGAAAAGATGGAGGTGGTGGGCTGAAGTCAAGTCCACATGGCCTGATGGTCGGGGCGACACACGTGCTACTAGTAGTGGTCCATGACAATGGGAAGCATGGCTGAACGGCTGAGCCAACCCGGTTCGAAGGCAAAGAGGATACCGTAATCAATCGTTCGGATTGTTCTCTACAATTAGGAACATGAAGTTGGAATCACTAGTGATCGCGGATCAGCATGCCGTGGTGAATCTGTACCCTGGCCCTGTACACACCGCCCGTCACACCCCTTTGCTGGTCATAGCCCGACGCATCGATTCGCACCTCCGTCCCGTTGCTCGATTCATGGTGCTATTAGTTCCTTATCCCTATCAGTGACTCCCAAAGGATAGCGTGTGTTCGGCCAATGCGTGTACGTTGTGGTGCTCAGGGTCTGGTTCGATTCATGCTATTGACATGACCTTTTTCCCGTGGGGTGAAGTCGTAACAAGGTATCTGTAGGGGAACCTGTGGCTGGATTGGAGTGACTATACTACTACAATGCCACCGATCAGCACTATATGGGGCATCGATGCATCCGTATATTCGGCACATCAGTTCAAACATTGGGGCGTGGCATCCTGTCTTTTAGAACCTCACCCTTTAGAAAGGACTGCTACTTCATCTATAAGGGTTTAGAACCTTGTACTTATATATATTGGTGGTTCAACCGTGTGCAGCTCGGCATCGCGTCATGGCACCTCTATGATGGCATGAGGCATTGGCACCACTCGGACCTCCCCGGACTGCAACATAAGGTTGAAGTACCGAGAGGCCCATGGCATTCCACGATCGATGCGTTCTGGCCACCTCGAGGCCCACTACTCCGAAAGGGTACGCACCAGATGGCGAACTGACCTTGAATTGAAGCTATCTAGATGGGCACAGCCCGCGAACGGGCGCAAGGTAGTTGACTATGAAAATGAGACCTG
The DNA here is from genome assembly GCA_963277665.1 of Viscum album. Classification (NCBI taxonomy): domain Eukaryota; kingdom Viridiplantae; phylum Streptophyta; class Magnoliopsida; order Santalales; family Viscaceae; genus Viscum; species Viscum album. The sequence continues at coordinate 1,314,467,488 of OY728139.1, forward strand.
AGGTATTGATGGTTTGGCATGATCGACCTAGCTAACCCGATCCCACATGGAACGCTACTCGATTCCTGGTGGTTCAAGTCGAATGAGAGCATTGGGGCCATTATGTACTGAGCTGTTCGGGAGACATGGTGTCGGAGCCAATCACGCGGGAAAGAGGCATATGGGGTTCGATCGATGTATTCATCTGGGTGCATGGCAACGGGTTGAAGCGGCCTTCGGATCATCCATCCACTATCCTTCTGAACGTGACTGATTTTTGGCCTTCGGATCTTATACGTAGCAATACTATGTGCCCCATATCAAGACAAAGGGCGACGTTTTGTCCATGAGTGGCTCAATATTGAGGTACGCCACCACCAATACCACCACGTACTACCCTATTATGATTCTACGGTACTCTTATATTATAGTGATAGAATAGTACCTGAGAAATGACAACTCAATCACAAGAGATGAAATGGAAACGGTCACGCGGACGACCAATGGGGCTACTAGTGCACCGGGGCATATACTAGAGTTGAGAGGGTCAGGATACCACTATAGGTAAATATAGGTTGAAGTGGTGGACTTTATATGTGGACTTTATATGCTAAATACCAATCAAGTCCTGTCAAGGATGTCAAAATGGTGACGTTGGCAGGGTCATGTCAATGGTGCACCTACTTGTGGAGCTCAGAGATTTGCTGACCTTTCAGTGTTCCGACCATGATCCAACTGTCAACTCGAACTCAACTCGTACTATGATGAGAGAGATGAGGTATTTCAACTGCTCCAATCACTCTTTCCAGGATGCGCCCACGACCACCATATCAATGAAAATGGGCGGGCATCCCCTTGGATGCCAACTGCTCGACCAGTCCCCGCTCGAGTACGGTGTTGAACAGGTGTCAAACAAAGAGGTAGCGCGGCGCTAACTCAACTGCTCATACGACTATGTATACTACCTATATTATACTGTGTGCACCGAGACAGTCTAATAATAATATAGGTAGTAGAGACAGTCTAATAATAATATAGTGGGCTCACTAGTAGTATACTCTTCATGATGGTGGGGTCAGATGGCTCGGGACAGCGGAAAAAGGTTGAGAGAGTGGTTGGTGACCTTGCGCGTGGGTCTATGTGACTGCTATTGCACCTACGGGCCTTCGGGGTTGATGGGGTCGTACCAGTGGGAAGGAGAGCGGTTGGGAAATCCACTCCATTACCAATCGAAACGCCAGAAGTTGAATGGATTCCAACATTGGATCATTGTTCTACGACCGAATTGGCACCCTGCCTACTGAGATGGTACCGCTACTACGTTTGGCTTGGTATTTATCATATAAAGTTGATTTCACCGACAGTGTTGAATGGGGTCCGATAGGTGCTAGGTTGTGTGATGGCGTATGATCCCGGTACTCTTCTAATAGTGATTACTCTACTCTATATAGTATTGAATTGGAAGGGGTTCTCTGGGAAAATGGATCCACCTACCCCATCAATTCCAAAGGGGGCGGGAAACAGAGATGGTTCAAGTACAACGACGAGTGGCTGTGGTATTTTCTATTCAAATGGTGGGCGTATTGAGGTTGGTACTCGAATGGCATCACTGACACAACCGAGCTCAAGTACCTGGGCTTCAGTACTCTTCTAATTGTTCGGAGATGGGGGAGCGGGAACTGGAGAGGTCCGAATGCCCAAGCACCAGAGATGACCACCGAACTCAATAGCACAAGGACAGTCCTTAATATATATAAGTACCACCCTACTACACCGGAACGAGCCATGGGGAAAACCCCGGAGGTCGGGTTTGATTGCCAACACCATCCATCCCCAATGCCAATACCAATACCAAAGGGGCAGGTAGGCCATATGCCTATTATTTTCTAATAGCCACTATTCAAAGAGTACTGAATTCTGGAAGGCACGGATTGTGAAACTCGATACGACTCTATCTATGTTCGTGGATATCCGAACGCACTCGGGACTGGTCAACTGGTTGGTTTGATGATGAGATAGCCACTGCCGGAACTGCAACGCCAATGTCTTAGACTCGACAGTATGGGGGATGGTACTGATATATATTACCGGGCCACTCAAATCGGAGAAGCGCTGGACCTGGTACTGATATATATTGCAGGTGTACTACATTGTTTGGAACCCGGATATCCACGAACATAGTCTTCATTCAAATAGAGCCACCACTCACCCCCGTTGACCCTACTCCATGCCGTCCGGTACGCTGGTACTTATATATATTGAATATCGAGGTGCTCTCAAAGCGGAAGGACGATGAAATAGGTACATGACGAGTATGGCCAACTCTGAAGACCGCCTGGTCATTCCCAGACAAAAATTTCACAGTGTGCTCCAGGAAATTATACATCGGTATAATCTAGTTATGTTATATAGTAGGCTACCTATATTATACCGAGGGTACATGAAGTATCCCTCGGTATAATCTAGCCAGGTACTCTTCTATATAGTCTATAGGCACCACTATAGGCACCACTATAGCGGTGCCTATAGTGGTGCCTATAGTGGGATGACTATATTATACCTTCTACTACCTATATTATACCGAACCAGGGCTCGGGGATCGGACCGGCAGTTCAGGGTAAAGAGTGCGCGTTTCTGAATCCGTCAAATCGTCCAATGTCGTTGAGCCGTTATTCGTCAACCAAGAGAACATCCCTCTTCTGCTTTGGGATGCTTGATGCTATAGATATAGATATACGGTCTGACAAGCGTTTCACGGATAGGCCAACTCAATATATATAAGTTCCACGGGCAGGCGCCATCAATTCTACTACTTATATTATACCGAGTTGTTAGGAGGCTCAGAAAAGTCATCGGTGTCGGAAGAGCTAAGTTGGTAGTAGACATTCCGAAAGAACTTAGTCGATTAGTCGAGCTGATGTATCTTGACCCTTTAGAAACCAAATAGGGTTCAGTAGCCAAGTTCTAAACCCTTATAGATGAAGTAGCAGCCCTTTCTAAAGGGTCGGGATAGGGGGAAGATAAAAACTATCTTTAGCGGTTCGTAGGTGCCTTATTTGATCTAGTAAGGGGAGCTAGAGCTAGAGTATCATTCCCAAGAACTACCCTCAGTTGCAGCCCCAGGTCCATATAAAGTCAAACAGTCAATCTACCAGCAGCAGAGGCTGCAGATACATGTCCACCCATTTATCTACTACTATAAGCGAGAGCAGTTGCAGGTATAGAGTGTTGTGAGGGATTTCATTTGCGTGTTAAGGGGTACTACCTATATTATACTGAAGGAATCGGTGCCGTTAGTCTAAGATAAAATAGAGGGGATTTAGAATCCATTCATTATTCCATACACTGGGAAGCCGATCCGAACTTTCATCATATCATAGCCTTTGTTTTCTTGAACTGAAGAGAGCGATGCGAACAGTTCAGGAGGTCGCAAATCAAACCCTTAGTGAAGTGCCGGTTTTCATAAGTACTCTCGGTCAATCATATCATTCTCCAGACTGGATGAGACGATGTTGAGAATATGCTCTTGCAGGTTCTTTTAGATCTGACCCTTTAGGGTGAGGTTCAAAGATCGGACCCTTTCTAAAGGGTAAGGAATTCTGAAACCGCTAAAAGAAATGACAAATCTGCTACTTATATCTAAGGGTTCTAAAGGGTAAACTAACTGCACCAGATTGTGCTAGTAGGTTTTGTTCCTCAAATTCGATCATTGGATCATGATTTCAAACTCGCCAAACGTCAGAATCAATTCGTATGAGAAATCTTCTGAGATCCGAGAAATGGAGAGAGAACTCCGCCCAGTGGGAATTCCATGATTCCAATCAGGATTCCAATCATCAGTTCAAGAGTTTGAAGCAGGTCGACACTGGATTTTGATTAGGTTCCTCATCAGTATGGCATTCTTTCTTTAGTAACAAGTTGTAGCTTGTTCAAACAAAAGATCAGAGGTGTGAACTATTGATTTGAAAGCGTAATCCGGGCTAATATGTAAAAGCGGTTATCTGCGGAAAAGGATTCTGTAACTGTGGAAAAGGCTGTGCCTCAATTCTTTTTTGTAATTGCGACTTTCCCTCTTCTTCCTTATGTCTCCTGGCCTTAAGTATTCGTATACCGGTAATCAGTCCATAGGCCTTAGTTAGCCAGCTTATAGGAAGGTAAAGGAAGGTAGCATGGTTATAGCATGGGCAGGCAATCGCCTGTTAGCGAATTTCTATCTGTAACGGTAGGAGCATTAGTCAACCATCTGTCGCAGTAGCAGTAGCCTTCCCTTCTCCTTGTACTTATCAAGCCTTTACTTTCAATATATATCAGTACCGTTCCTCCACTTTTCCAGTGCTTTCCTTTTAGCTCGGGCTATCTGTCCACGAATACACCGTCCTTAATCTTTTCCGTGAGCTACACACTATATATATAAGTACACATCTTTGAAACCCTTACCGTATTGTATCACTGCTAAGGTAAGGGTAGCATTGGGAATCGGGAAAGGGCTGGCACAATCAAATCAGTACACGATTTCCTTCTTTATAGATTCAGTACGATTACGATTCCCCTTGCTTGCCCTGCTTGGTAGAACTGTTCCCTCCCCAACCCCTTTGGCACAAGCAACAGCCGACAAACAACAGCGCTGGTAAGGAGAAACCACATGCAGGCCCACTACTGGAAATGTAGCCCCAAGAGCTTAGCTTCCTCGCTCAGAAGACCGATAGCTACTAGCTTTGAAAAGAGCTACAAGCGGCTTTTTTATCACATCTTTATCTTTTTCACTCAAGATGGCAGCAGGATGTCCTAACGGTATTTCAACAGGCCTTCGGTTTAAAAGGAAGAAAAATGCCCTATGATAGACTCCCACTCATAAAGGGGGAGATTGAGTAACCAAAACAACAAGCGGAGTGCTAAGCCGGCTAACAACTAACTCCTTTATAACTTCTTTAGGGAATTGTGTTCGCTAAGAAGCCCCATTCCCAGATCCAACCGAATCACCTCGTGAGCCAAGCTAGGGAACGGTCGATTGATCCCACCCTTTCTCATCCCTATATTGATTTGTTTTCTTTCAATTCAATTATATTCATATAAATATAATCCATGTTCTAGTCGTACTTGAAGCTTTCAGTCTTGTAATCCATAATATCGGAATCTAGTCTTATGCTCCGTGTAGTCAAATCGGACTCAACTATTAGAATATAAGGTTTTCCAAGGTGGTATTCCGACTCATTGCAGGAGGAAGGAACTGGTCTCAGGAAGTGAATCAAATAAGTAGTCAGACGAATCTGATTCATCAGATAAAGGATGGATTACTCCATAACAAGCATCCATTCTGTTGATTTTAGCTAGAAAGAACTAGCAGTCGATGACCCGGATTCCAATCGCTGTGACATATGTATGAATTCATGAAAGCTCTTCATATCGATCTCTCGATTACGCCTCCCCATGCCCGAACTACCCATCCATTCCGTTGACAATGACAATATATATCAGTACTAGTCTCCCTGAACCGGATGGAAGCAAATGAGCAGGCGCCATCTCCTTCTCATTGCACTTCACCAATGGGGAAGCGAGTCCACCAATTCTTGACCAGGGCCTTTCAACCATCTCTTTCTCTCTCCTGGCCTCTAGCACCAACTGGCCCAACCCTACCTCTTATCTCTTCCGATGCTAAGGCGCAGATATCAAACTCTACTACCTATATTACCTTGTCCCAAACCCACGCCTGTCGGCTGACCTCAAACAATCTTCTTCCCATCCATCCATCAAGGAGTACGAACGAGCGGAGCAATGACCTGGATCCAAGCTCTCAACCTCCTTTCACACCAATCCTTGAATCCTATCTCAACTATTAGAATATGAATTCTTACCCCTATTCGTTCGTTCATTGCTACGCCTAGCCCCGGGAGGCAGTAGGCACAACTAATGAATATCGTCTCTGGATTCCCATTTCACCCCTTTCACGTTGATTTCTGGTCCCCATCCCGGACCTGCCTGCTACCACCCAATCTCTTATCTTCCCCTCGGCAGGACCAAGAGAGATGGCAAGGCAGGAACTATATAGGAAGATTACCCGACTCTACTCTAATAGTCCAGTAGGAGACTTCATACATAAATGACTTCGACATTACCAGCAGACTTTGACAGGTGTTTCAGGACCGATTGTCAATAAGTATTAGCTGGGCAACCCTTGAATCGTAGATACCATCTCTAATAAGCGGGGGTGAACCTTTGCTCCGAACGGCTGTAGATGCATTGATAGAAAGACAAGAAACCGAACACCCGAGAGAGGAATACAAAGGGGTACAAGTGATGGAACACTCGACCACTGCCCCACCTCCCTGGGAAGTCTATAGAGATCTTGACCCCTCTGTGCCTTTATCGCTCTCCTTAATAATATTCCCGATCATTTGTCCCTTCTGCTGTTAGACCCGCTGGAACACAAGGCCAACTCTTCCCACTTCCCTGTATTGATGAGGCTGCTCAAGAAGTTCAGTCAACTGAGGCAGTGTTAGGCATTCTTTCACCTATCACTGACAAAGACCCCTCTATGGTCAGAATGTTACACCATACGGTTAGGCGTCCTATCTCGATCAGACAGACACCATATTAGGGAGAAATCCACCGAAACTATGCTACCACCACGAAATAACAACACCTACCTCTTTGGGAAAGAGCAAAGGGACAAAGACCCTAGATATTATTTTCTAGTAGACACTATTAGAAAATAATAGGCCAATCTCTCTTTGTTCATTCAACCAGACGTAGCTAGATATTGAGTGCGAATCCCTCTCTTGCTGGTTCAGGAACTCCTCCCCCCCCCTATGGACTCTAAAGCCCTACCCTGTTCTCGAAGGGATGAGGGAGCATCCGTTCTACTCCCAGCTCACCCCCTATTCTTCATTATTACCTTCCAAACAGGGTCGTTCTACTCGCAAAAACAAATTGCATCTCTCCCGGGGGTAAGAGTGTTCGACAGGAAGGGAGGGTGACTTCTAGTGTCAATTCCTTTTTATTATATTCATCTGATGATGATGATCGACCGTTCTTCTCCTAAAATTTTCGTCAAAAGGGAGTAGGGAGAAATGCTTACTACCTTAGGTCATCACTCAATCCATCAGTCTTTCTAGCGATGGTATTTGCCTAAGTTGACTATGGAAATGCTTGTCGGTTGAACGAAAGAAAGACTGCAAAAAGAATCAGAACAAAGGAGGAAGAAGAGGAAGGGGTATTTATAAACTAAGAGCCGAAAGCAAGGAATTCATATTGCTTAGCACTTGTGCTAAGGAAGAAGGGATACCATTTGAAGACTAAGAGCGAGTAGTGATTCTCCACTATTCATTCATATTTGTATAAAGACAGTCTACTTAAAAGGGAGAAGAGCCCCCAATCTTGCGACAACTAACAGAAAATATGCTGTTGTTATAGCAACATATGCTACAGAAGATGTGGCAGGAGCTCAAAGAAAGAATAGAATCAGAACAAGAAGCCGAAGGAAAATGACACTAACTAACCATATGCCATTCTACCTGCCTGCCTCTGGGTATGAACATCTCCAATGGTACTTGAACCTCTTATCACTAAGGAGAAAGTTCCCTTGCTGTTCATGTTCCACCTTACCGAATCCTGCCTCGGTGTTGACTCCATTTATTTATGCATTTATCTGGTAATAGAAGAGGGCATACCTTTATTATAAGAATATCTGAGCTGCCCTTCCCTTGATAATCAAAACACTTCTATTTGTAGAATAGGTGACTTCCTGATAAGGTTCACCAGAGGATAGAGATTCAAAAGTGATAGGTATGTGACGAAGGTCCCGACATATGTTTGAAAGTGGGGCTTCTGGGGCCCAGAAGCCCAGGAACATTGAATGAAAAACTATGAGTCATATGATGGGAGTTGCTGGTGTATTGGGCGCGGCTTTGCTATGTACACAAACTAATGGTTCACTTCTTTGGGAACGAAAGTTTGAAAGTCATCTACGACCGACGGAATAATATGCTCAATTTCTTGATACCATACTTATCGCGAATGGTGGACGGGCCAAGTACTGTGCGGCATTGGTTGAGAGAGGATGCGAATAGTAGCATAGTAACTACCACATACTTGTTCCACTCTTATGTGCTTCTATTACACAATCAGGGGAGAGTGTAGACGAAAGAAGGAAGGCGGCCCTCGCTGAAGCCCTCAGTTCAACTCGAGTCTCCTTCAGACCCTCATTATGCCGAGATCTTGATTGACTGACATTCAATCTTGCCACTTTATACTCATATCCGACAGTTAAGGAGAAAGGTGCCCCGACCTAAGATATCCTTCTAAGGAGGCCACACCAGACATCACTCTGAGAAACAGTTCCCCTAGACCTATGGTCATGTTGTGCAATCCTCAAATCCTCAAAGATGAGATATTTATTTATTGACTCGAACCATGGGAATGAATCTACAGGGCAAGGGTCCGAAGGAGTGAATGGATCGTCTCCTTTAATACTTTACTCACCTTAGTTGGGTACTATAAGAAGAGACAATCTAATCTAGTCAACTCTTGCCTTCTATGGACATATATCGGCTAGAGTGCTCTGACGTCAAGTGCTCGAAAACAGTGATACAGGAAACCATACAATCGAAGGCTAGCAGATAGGGCTTACTGACGTATGTTATGTGTGAAGATGTAGCGTCGGTGAGGGAGTTAGTGGATGGGGGACTATCTATAGTCAGTCCACTATTAGAATAGTACCTGTATTATAGGGTGATGTTGGGATGATGAAGAGTTGCAATGAAACCATGTTCGGGCCTCAAATTTCTTCTCGGGTGGTCCAAACAAAGAGACCGATAGGGGATCAACTATTAAAATATAATAGAAGCTTCTGCGAACGATTCGGTGGATAATTGGAAATGATGATAAGCGCAGCAAGGCAGTGATCCGGGGGAGACAATTGGATCCCTTGTTGAGACTCATTGATGAAATAGAAAGAAAAACAGCCGGTAGCTAAACAAAAGTCATCTAAAGAGCGAGATAGAAGCAGATCGCTAAAGATAAAATGTTAACGGGGAGCATACGTAACTAATAGAAAAAAACAACTACTAGACTAGTAGTTGAGTGCCCCATGAATCCGAACCACTGTCACTCTAACTGGAAAAAAGTAGTCCACGAAGCGGTCTCGACGAAAGAGCTTTACAAGCGGCATTGATGCAGTTATTGAACCGATTCACTGAGTTGTTAGCCTTTTGATCATACTTGGCAGCTCGTTCTATTTCCTTGTCCTTCGTTCGCTCTGTCCAAGAAATGATTACTAGCATGTGTACTAGAGTGACTGAGTCTTGGGGATAAGGAGTCCTATTCTTTGATGTATTTACTATGATATCTATATATTGGGACGGTGCAGCACTCGATAGGTCGCTAAAAAGAAGAACTAAAGGAATGGAAAGAGGACTGTGCACCGAAGGGGACAACAGAGCAGATGGTGAGTGGCAAAGGATAGAGCTGGTGATTGATTGCCTTAGGAAGTAGGTTTTTCTTATGAGGGATCAGTATTTGATATAGATAGGAGGTATTACACGAGGGGAAAGCCATTAAGACAGAACGAGATGACCATTTCTTATTCAAACCTTTGCTTCCATAAGACACATGGTTCCGAGCACTAGTCACCCATTTCTCTGATGGAAAAACCGTTGTAACCACCACCTGAATAGATTCATCGCTGACTTGTGCTTCCCCGCCCATCCACCCTATTTAGCACACCGCTTGCTTGAAGTCGGTTCTTCCTATGTAAAATATTATTCTTTCATTCCCCTCCCCTTCATTGTTCAAATCCATTCCTTTCTGAAGCCTCTGTTGTTTCGGCTGACGGATGCGTCTGTGTCTTTGGCTTTATCCGTAAATGATGCTAGAGCGGAGGGTCCAAAGGAGATGGATCTGATTTCCATCCAGCTCCTTCGGACCCTCTCTTCCTTGATCGGGAACATCCCTCATTCAGAGCAGTCTCTGGTTCAAGGTCGACTGCTTAAGTGGGGGCAGGGGCACCACGGGAGGGACTTTCATGATTGATGCAATTTCTCATTAAAACCCTAGATCCGAAATGAACGAATTAGAAATATTTCAGATTTGAACTGTATAATAAGGAGCTTCTTGTCCGTACATTTATGTCCTAGATTCCACTTACCATCGCAATGGTAGCAGAGTCCCTTGGCCCTTCTTTCTTCAATAAGGCCACAAACCTTGATTTCCCTGGAATCCATTGCACATACATTTCTGTATGGTCGAGTGGTCTTTAGGCCTAATTGATTCATCACTTTCAGGAACATCACATTGGTGGAAGTTCCTGAATCAAGCATGAAATTGTACAACAACATATCATTTCTCCTCAGAGTGATGTATAAAGGGCTAAAGCTACCTTTCTTTTTGTCCCGATTCATTGCCTGGAACACTACCGGACAGTATTCATTCATATCCTTCACTTCTTACGTAAGCCCAAAAAAGTTTCTGACCTATGAAGGGATCTTATCAAATTCTGATAGAGGTTTTCTTTTTCCCAATTCACTCTCCAGATCTATATTTAAGTCAACATAAATAACAGGAGATACAACTTCGGCAAAAGCTACTTTGGTGGCTCCAACTGTGGGATTATCCTGTTCTTGCCTCAGCGGCCGCTGAAACACCTGTTTGTTTTTCCCATTATCTTGCTGCTTCCCCAACATCCTGCATTCATACACCACTGGAGAGAAAGATTCGGCTTTTTACGCAATCTCTGCAGGTGCAGTTTCCGACCTAAAGAAATCAGTCAGTCTAGCCCGACCAGTCAAAATCGGTACTGTCAGTAGTCGCAATGGGAATCAATTGATCTTCTAGGTGATCTAATGAATGAAACCTACTTCCGGAATGAGTCAAAGTGTCTTCTTCTACGTTCGGTAGAGTCAACCGAGAATAAGAGAGCGAGAGTGGAAGGATAAATTCAAGCAAAAGGTTTCTGTTAATGACTGCGTTAGTTGAATGAAATGAAAAGCCAGAGAGAGATAGGCCTCAAGATTGTTTTCTTGGGACTTCCCCTAGGCTAGGGTAAAGTAGGAAAGGGATAAGGAAGGGGTAGAAAAATAGAAGATTGAGTGGCTGCACTGAACGGCTTGCCAAATTCATTTTCCCTTTCTGACATCACTATTATATTCTAATAGTTGACTCTCATCACTAGCTTCTATCAATATATATAAGTACCAGCTAGTGATTCCCTCCTCTTCTGCTTTAGTCACTTCTCACTAGCTCGTAGGTCACTAGCCCCTCTCGTACTTGCTTCTACTCGTATGGAGAGTTTGTACTTCTCGTATTAGGAATCAGAACAGGCACAAAAGGAAAGAGTCGCACACACCTGGTGATATTGTTCGCTTGGCTTTAGCTCATCTTTCCTCTCCGCAGGTGCGTAACTTAAAGCTTTCAATCAAGTCTTCGCGATAGTAGCCTTCCGCTCGGAAGTCATCAAGATGCTCCAAAATCCATACCTGAAGCAAAGCTGCACATCCAAAGAAAGTGCCATGCTTCTAGGTTGAGCAATAATACAATGAAAGGATAGTCTCGGCAAGTATCATGTGCACCACCTACACTTCCACATTAATTTTCTCCACCAAAGAAGTGAGCCGACAATCAAGAATTCCAGGCTCGCTGGGAAAGACAACACTCCCAAAGATGGCAAAGGCCAAGGCATTGATTGCCCAAGCTAAACTAAATAGAAGGACTCGGCTGAGTTTGCCCCTCGCCTATAGAAGTTATGGATCGATAGACTCTTCCTGCGGCCAGGCATCAATTCGAAAGTGAGGACACTGTCCCTCTTATCTGGATCTGTCTTTCCTCGGTCTCAGACTATATAGGAAGAGTACCTGTCTCGGGTATCATACGATTCTGCCATATGATTCTCTTTCTTTTTTATCGGTGGAACATCTTCTAATCTTTCGGACTTTCGAATGCCTCTCCCTTCCTGACCCTAAGGTGTCAGATCTTTTAGAACCTTATCCCTATCAGTATTCCAATCGAACTATCGACCGATCACACTATTAGAAGAGTACTGAGGCCATGCCTAGTGCACTGTGGATTTCCAAACATGCACACACAAGTTCTATAGGTAGTAGCCTATAATTTCTTTCCTTTTGTCCCCTCTTGGCTTAGTTAGCTCTTGCTTCAGGTGTAAGTGAAGTGAAAAATATCTATTCCTTTTCGGTAAGCTCAGTACTCGAGGGAGGTGGTACTTATATATATGAAGTTACACTCTTTACATTGGGCTAGTAGTATCTGTTTCTGTATCGGCTTTATCTAGCGAGTGGGCTTCTTCGTTGAGTAGACGGGAACAAACCAGACCAAATCCGTTTTTTTACCGTAAGTCGGAACTCCAAACGAATCAGAAACACGTTCATCAGATAGATTAGAAAAGAGCGATTGCTACTTTTAGCTCAGTACTCTTCTAATAGTGAACTACCGCCCAGAATAAAAGAAAGAAGTCAGGCCATTGCTTGTTTTTTAAGAGATAGTTAGGAAAGGAGCTAGCATAGTTTCTGTTCCAGGGGTCGTAGACTAAAGAGAATGATTGGGGTTTCGTCTTTTTTTAAGGGAAGGCTTAGAGAGGAGATAGCTTTAGGGAAGGTGGTTCTTGAGGACAGAGAAGAGATAGGCTGTCGGCTGTGGAGATGGAGACAGTGGCTTTTTGGCTTTTGAGATCAGATCCGCTTTCTGGTCAGGGGAGGAGAGGTGGTTGATTGACAAACTATCTCTGTCCCATCTCGACACATGACTAGCTGTGATTAGTCTTCCTTGTCCATGCTCAAACTTTTTTATGATATCACTAAAAAATGAAAAGAGAGGGAAGAAGCAGCTTTATGGCTATATATCCATTTCAATATCCAGATTATGCTACTGACGCAACTACCAGTTCCCATGCCTCTACCTCCCTCTCTCGGAACCCATGTTGCAGGTTGGATATGCGCCCGGATCTCCACCACCTATTGTTAAGCCAAGTCGATAGAATGAAGCTCAAAGACCTATAATTCTAGTTTCCCCACCGCTCCACGATTTCGAAGCTTCAGCTTGACCGCCTGCTCAATCAAAACCGGGGCTTTCTGCAGTCGCCTGCATTGAAAGCTTTCAACCTCGTCGCGGCTATGGTCCTCCCCCTCAATGTCCGGGATTCCTGTGCATGCTCCCGAGGATCAATAGGTCTGGTTTTCCCTCACCTCTAAGGGTGCATTGGCCTTTTATCCCCAATCCATTCACCATAATAGCCAGCCGGAGGGAGCAATGGACACTGCTGAAATCGATCAGATTGAGCCAGTATGCGCAACGCCATAAAGCAACCTCCCACCACCCCCTCAATCATGATGAAAATAGATGGTTGAGCTGCGAGGGGCCCGCTCGCACTTCAGTCCGGACCCTACCATTCAAGCTTCCAAGACTTTTGGCAAAAGGAGAAGGCTAGGCAAAGACCCGCATCGAGCACCGGGGCATAGGTCGATTTCTTCCAGATCCTTTCCCTGAATAACCAACTGAAGGTGATTTCCTGGTTGGCAAGTAGCAGCGCTTGTCTGTGATCTAGATGCGTAATTGAACTATAAACCAAACTAGCGACGAGCAGGTAGGAGAGTGACCAGGACTGATATCGGTACTGATTCATGGCCACTTGAATCAGTACTGAGATTGGCCCCAACCCATCAATATATATCAGTACCAGTTCTCCCTCTCCCTCCTAACCCTTTCTAACTAAAGGGTCAGATAAGTGATACTGAATATATAATATAAGGGTTTAGAACCATAACCTAAGAGGTGTCAGATCTTTTAGAACCTTTGGCCATCTACTGGTCGGTATAATATAGGCAGTAGTACTATTAGAGTAGAGTACTCACTATTAGAAGAGTACTGACATCCTACCAATTCCCGAGCGCGATTCACCTTGCCTCACTATTATTCATCGCTTTAGCCGTAGGTCATATTTGACACCCAAGAACAAAATGTATTCTGATCCACTGCTTCGACGACGATCGATTTGGTGAACGGGGCTACCTACCGGACCTCTCAAACAGTAGTTTAGCCGTATGCCGCTAGTACTGCTTGTGCTTCAAGATGTGGGGTCACCGCCATGCGCCTATTCCCACTACCTCCAACTCTCAAAGAACCGGATATTCTTTCAGTACTCTACTCAAATAGTGCCGGTATAATATAGGTAGTAGACTTCACACAACTACTCACACTATTGAATTGGTGGTGAAATCGACAATGCCGATGCCAACCCATCTCAACTCCAATGCCAGCGGATATGGCCTTTTCTCTATGAAACCATGCGAGTGCATTCAGTGGCCAAATCAATGACATAACTCTTTCTTGAACATGGCAGTGGAGTTGGGGAACCAATACTACCCCCCATGGATATCTTTCATATAGTCGTGAAACATCAACTCATCCTATTGCTGCTCGGTGTATGGCAACGGTAGCTATGCTTGTAGTATGAAGGCCCCCATGAGCTCGCCCTGAACCATCAATCACCCCAGTTCCCAGGAAACTCACCACCAACTCTATCACCCCATATCGTTATGGCATACCTGACCCAAAAGTACTCTACTCTAATAGTCCTGTCTGTTCCGCTTCATCCTACCTGTACCCCCACCCTTCGGGCTCATCATACGAGTGGGTCGTTCTGCCACCTCGGTGCTATGCCAACTGAGGCCCCATATCCATTCCATGGCCTTCCGGTTCACTCGGTAGGGTCGGTGTGGTATTTGTGCCTTCGGCCTTGACCAACCTCAGTAGTAAGAACACAACCACCACTCCATAATCCCTCCACCATATCTATGACAATCAAACGATCGGACACTAGATAGACAGAGTACCTGACCCCGTTTCAGGTGCCAATTTGTCTGTCTGGAGTTGGAATCGTGAGCACACTATTATTAGAGTACTGACGATTGATAGATATATAGTCGTGGTTCTACTACCTATATTATACCGACCTTTTTCAGCTGGAGTGGCTATCGGCATCAATAGTCTACGGTTGTTCGACTAGACACAGTGGGGAAGCCGGGCGGGTAGTCTTCTACCTATATTATACCAACCTGGAACCGTGTGAGGATAGTGGAAATTGAAGACCTCATCTTCCCATGCCACGCCGCCCCATGCGCCATCTGGAAAGTCGGGCAACTAGGCGGGCTAGGTTGCTCGAGCCCCCAAATCCACTCCAACCATTGAGTCGGTATAATATAGGTAGTAGAACAGACGAGAACGCGCTTGAGCGTATCCAGCTCCTGGGCGCAGCAAATACAGAATCAATTGAGTAGCGGGGTTGACCATTCACTCAGAACACTGAAAGCGTATCACCCGAGCACCACCAACTCCATTCCAGCAGCTCTTCCATCTACCATATCCTACCGGGTTCATATCATATCATATCATAGTAGTACGACCGATCGATCGACTGGGCGACATAGGCATGATAGGTACCTTGTGCAGTGGGGGATAGGTACTCTTCTAATAGTGGACTTCTTTAGCCCCATGGAAAAAAGGGTTTGTTGGCTGAGATGGTCGATCAAATCACTATTCAAATAGAGCTGGCTTCGCCCACACCCGGTTGCTACTCGATGCCCTCCATTGCTCCACCCACTCCACTTCGAGTTATTTATCCTTATCAATATCACGCATAACCGCCAATCTAGACCTTGAGGACACTATTAGATTATATATAGTGTGGTATTGGCGTTCTACGTTGTACGATTTGACGTTCCAGTATCGTTTCCCCCTTTGTGAAACCGCTGAGATATCCCATAATGGCACAAGCCATTGGCCCCTCCTGCATTGAGCTACGCCTAGTTGGAGTGGAAAGGTAATATTTTTTTTCTAGGTGTGATAGATTCCCCATCCTCCGTTGGCCGCTCAGGCTATGGATTCCCCGTATATAGTCTAGTTGGCCGTACCACCTCGATTCCCACTGACCGTACCGTTCGAGACCATTCCAATAACTACTACTTGTTTTGTTTTGTTTTGACAAAACAAAACAAGTAGTAGCTAGTCAGTCAAGTTACAATGAATCATATGACATGTGCGCATGAGAGTGGAAGGAATCTGCATGGGGTTGGACTTATAAGGATAAATAACTAATGGTGCTGGCAGTGTTGTTTGGACTAGCCGACAGGTACTGGGTGAGGTTCCCGGGCCAAAGCGTAAAGGAATGATTTGTTCCACAAAGCTCAATGCACTGACCATAGTATACTCCACCGCATATTATAAACGTGCTCAGTTGATTTAAATGCCCCGGTACTGCATCACATTTCAAGTCGGAGGAAGGCACAACCCAACTATGAGGGACATCAGCTGCTGTGACTAGAATACGAATATGCGTTTTTGCTGGTAGGACGACTCGATTGTCTACTTCTAAGATACGTGATTTCCCCATTGCTAGATCTGATTCTGGAATCGGATAACTATCAAAAGTGAGAGCCTTGTCCATTCCGTCGAAACAGTCCGAATACTCATAAGGGTGGAAAACCAACCCCAAACTGTACTGGCAGCATTGAACCGCATACAGCTCTCCCAGCCGCCTATGAACCACCACTACAGCCATCTCCATTCCAACGAACCATCGATTCCATTGTTTCAACCCCATCCAAGAATGTTGAACTATATAGAGAGAGTACCTGTTGCACGCACACCACTCACCTGGTCTCTTTGGAATGTCATGAGGTACCACCACCGACCGATAGGTGCCCAATCGTTGAGCCATCGTCGTAGCTGCCAGTCAACCCTGCCCCAAAGTCGTACCGTGTCTTGAGTCCATTCCATCTAGAAAACCACGCTCACTCCATCAATCTCCGTACAACAAAAAAACCTTGCTTCTGAATCGAATCGTTCCCGCTGCTCTTCACCGGTACCCGAGAACTCTGAACTGGCCATCTCATGTATTCTCATAATATAGTGATCCCAGGTACTATTCCTATATAGTTTAGATTAGAGTACTGGATCGCATGTCCGGTCCCGGCTGGCGGTGTATGTAGTTGCTTCCTGACCCTCCGACCCCAGTAGCGTTCTAGTGGTATCATCCTATATCAGTCTCTATTCCAACCCCACCAACTCCATGCCATCCATACAGTACGTGACCGATTGACCTCGGTATCATCCTATATCGGTGTCAAAAGACAATACCACCCAATCAATAAGAGTAGTAGGGGTGCCTTAGTACTCTACTCTAAGAGTACCACTTCCCCAATGGTATCAACTAGGTCACCATCTTGAACCCCATCAACCCCATTCGGATCGTGGTGGTGCCAATCCTAGCATTGCCGATCTCGCACTATCTCCTTTGCGGGTACAGGATTTGAACCTGAAGTCGTTCAGGTCATGAGCCTGAGGAGTCTAGCCAATTCCTCCAACCCTCTTCCGTCGCTCTATTGTCATTGAAATGGTGCCCATTGATTTGCCAAACACCTTGGTGATTCGAGGTATCATCATTGTCATCTTCCCCCCAACAACTGCAATGCCAACTGCACCACTCGGTATATAATCTAGATAGTGTATAATCTATCCAGGTACTCTTCAATATAGTCTATAGGCGGACCACTATAGGCACCACTATAGGCACGTTTTTTTGTGCCTATAGTGGTCCGACTATATTATACCGAGATTGGCCTTCTGAAACCATCCATGCCATACCTTCCATCAACCCCAGCCCGACACGTAGTAGTTATAGTGGCCATCTGTCCATTTGTGCCAAGCGATCCATGAAACCGTACCCCCAATCAACCACCATCTTAAAGAAGAGGAATGCCTAGGATGGAATGGGCATATGCGGCTCGGTTTGTATGCATGCTTCACACATTGCTATCGAGGGTGAGTCTTTCGACTGCTTAGCTGCCTGCTGCAGCTGCAGGAATGCATCTCTTTCTTCACGGGTGGCTCGAACAAATCCGAAACGGAGGAGATATAGGGGAGCGAGGAGTGAGCAAGTGGAACAACGAGCGGGGACTGACTCCGGAACACAAAGGGAAAGCAACGGAACGAGCTGCATCTCTTTCACCTGATCCATCTAGAAAGCAAGGGCCGAAGTGAACGGAGTGAACGAGAGGACGAGGACAACTCAATGGTATTACCTCTATGGATTCACCTTTCTAGTATATAGCATTTTTCCATCTCTGAACACTAAATCGCCTGCGCGTATTGCATTCGCCCGCATATGAATCATTGCTTCTTTCCCGTTCCCCTTCACACCGTTGCATCATCCAAAGTATTGAGGTTCTGAGGTCCTTGATGAGCAAAGTATTGAGACCTGAGTCTTTAGGTGTCTGAGGTCTCAATACTTTGGTCTCAATACTTTGTTTTGGAGCTAAAACTTGTCTAGATTATACACTATCCAAGTCGTTGGGCTATAAGACTCGGAGCTTCCAGCGAACTACATGCATAAGCTTTTTGACTACAAAAACGATTTCCATCAAATGCATAGCGAGGGTCTTGAGGTATAGGCCGACAAAGAGAGGATCAGACGAGTGATAAAGTTGACGTATCGCCTTACAAAACAAGAAATAGAATAGCGTATAAAGAGGAAAAATACACCTTGTTGAAGATCTAGTGGTGCTACCCGAAGGCTTAAATGAATAGCCAAGTCGTTGGTCTATAAGACTCTGAGCTTCTAGCAAACTACGTGCATAAGCTTTTTGACTACAAAAACGATTCCTCCCCCGGGAGAAAGTGGTCCATCAACTGAACTTTCCTTGTTGTGATAGGGGTAACACCTTTTCATTCCCACCAAGGAGCCATAGCTTTACTTAGATAGGGCTTGACTGCCTTACATAAAGAAAGGGATGGCTGCTCTCCAAGGAACGGCCAAAAGCCCTCTCCAATGGTTCCGTTGAGGCCCCAGCTTGACTCGAGACCAAGACTCCTTACAACTCGCACCAATAGCGACACTGAGCGTATGGAGATTGATTGAAAAGGAATCCCCTCTCCCCCCCTATCCACCTACCTACTCGTGTTCGTAGCTCGATCGGAGGTCAAGACTGTGGTCCGGCGGAAAAACAGAAGTCATCCGTATCAAGTGATACGTGAATTGCTCAGTAGTGCTTCGCCACTACCGTAGCTGGCAGAAATAGTTTAATGGTAGAGCATAGCCTTGCCAAGGCTGAGGTTGAGGGTTCAAGTCCCTCCTTCCGCTCCTGGCTTCGTCGTTGAGTGGTAACGAGTTTAGTACATAAGCCCCTTTAGAGATAGGGGCGAGCAGCAAGGCAGCCCCTTGTTTGTATAGGGTTACAAATCTATCTTACTAATAAGAAGAAAGGAGCAAGCCAAAACCTACTCCTAACAAGTTGCTGGATTTTCATCAGCCATTGCGCGCTAGTGCGCTTCTCTTTTTCAACAGTCTTCTTCAAATATCCCATAAATCAAGTAGGGGCATAAGCATCGCCTCTCGACCCAATCCGTCTTTTCTGGCCTCCCCAACACACTCTTGATACGAAAGAAACCTCCCGCCATAGAGAAGAGATCTAAAGTCTGGGTCCCCTTGATCACCCTTCCTTGAACCTGAACTGGTCGAGAGAGATGAACCCGCACCACATTTTATAACCTTCGAATCGAAACCCCCAACTAGAGATGAAATTCCAGAACCTAAACAACTCAGTTGAGAGCTCTGTGAATGGAAAAAGGGAAGGTCCACCAATGATTGATAGGCCATTCCCCCCTATCCGTCTCTTGATCCCTCATTCCACTCATCCATTGTTACTGATTCATTCAAGGTATGGAAGTGGAGCCTAGGCCCTTCCATTGTACTCTTACCTTCTTCTTCCCCTCCGACCTGTGCTAGCCATTCTGCAGTCTTATAAGATGAGTGGGTCTTGGGTCTAGGAAATGCCAACAGAGAAGCTTATGGAAGACTAACTTCACCTTAAGTGCAGTTACCTTAACCTTAAGGCAATAAGAAGAGAACTATTCAATGGGAAAGTTGCTTCCTGAAGGAATTATTATCACTTAGTGCTTGTGCTAAGGAGTGAAACAGCTTGACCATAGGGAAAGGCACTTTTCTCTTCTTAACAGATATGAGATAGATGCAGAGACTCGTCCGGTGGAGAAATGACATAATATAATGCTAATCCCCCTTCGACCTTGCTTTGAATAGCCCTATGGCAGACGTCAGTGACCTTGCCGAGTCTGATAGCTTGTCCAATGGTGCGAGTCTGAGTTAGGTCTTCCCGTAGAGCAAGGAAGGTTACTGTTGTTGCTGCTAAACTGCTAACTGATTAATGCTCTTACGCTACCGTAACGAGAACGAGAAGAATGAATTCCTCTACTGGAAGGCGGTCGTGAAAGGAGAAGGCAAGAGAAGAGTTAGAGCCGACACCGAGGATAGAAAGATGAAAGGGAAAGGTGGATCTATCTCTTTAAAGGAGGAGAATCGATTCAAGAGGTCGTAAAGCAAGAGCTGCTTCATCTAATAGTTCAGTCGTTAGGCCCCCCAAAGTTAAGATGTCTTCAATCGAAAGGAAACCCTGCGTTGATATTCGAGGAAGTAGCTCTCGACACGAGGGATATATAATAAACACCTACTCTAGATCTCCAAGTCTCCATGGTCGTTCTTTTTAACATCTCTTTCTATTCTTCTAATGTAATGCTCCTCTATATGCATGAACCTCGTACTACCCTCCATTGCGCATCCTGTGTAACATCAAGGAAAGGGAACCCTCATAGACACCGAAGTGACAAAGACCATATCCAGTCCGTCCAAGATATACATTACTTTATCATCATCTAAAAGAGATTTCTGAATAGCAGCCAACAACTCACAAATAGCTTTGAAACGATTCAAGTAGTCAGTTATGGAAGATGTACCTCTCTTGCACATAAGTAATTCTACTTTTAGTTCTTTCTCTACTTCTTCCAAAAAAAGTCATTCCTCAGATATGTTCATATGGCATGCACTGAAGGGAGATCAATGATCTTGGAAAGAATCTCTTCAGAAAGGGTGGTATTTAGCCACGATATAACCATTTGATCCTTCCGTAACCATCCCGGATTAGGAACAAAAGAGATAAGAGACTTTCGTCACCTGCTGTGGATCGTTCAACTTTCTCTGGAGGGGCAGCCTCAGTTCCATCAAAAAAACACGTAAGGAAAAATTCCAGAAAAACGCATCTTAGCTCCAAGATCTCAGTTTGCACTGGGAGCCTATTTATATAAATTATATAAAAAGGAAAAAGCACCATAACATGGTCGAATGGATGCTAGGAAACTCTTTTTTATTATAAGATGAACGAAGCTGTATCGATCAGTGCAACAAACAAATAGCTTATCTAGAAAAAATAGCATTTATAGATAGATGAAAGCGAAATCCGCCCTTCCCTGTATGGATAGATGGATAGAATGATATGCCTGTACTGTCTTCTAAATTCCCGAGAAAGTATTCTAATGTACTCTGAGTTTTCTTCCCCTTCCCCACAAGTGTAAGTGGAGTCCGCAGGAGTGGAAGTAGAGTGGTTTTTCTTGACCTTCTCCTCTAGGGTTCATAAGCTTCTCCTTTTCCTACTATTTATATTATACAAGACGGATACTTATGGAATGAAAAGATATTCCTTGAATAGAAGTGAAAAGTGGATCTCATCTATTTTAGTGGACCCAAAGAAAAGAAGTATAGTAGATCGTATGCCTTGGTAGGTTTTGAAGCCTTTTCCTAATGCTAACTCGAAGGGTATTCCATCTAAGGTTCTTTTTTCTTTACTATTGGAAAAGAGGAATCATCACAGAAGAGTCTAAGCTTTGCCCTAGGTCACTTATATTTCCTTTATTTTTTGAATGTCCTAAGAAACATAAACGGGGTAAAAGCATTAAGAAGGTATATTTGGCCATCTAGTAGCTTGAGACTGAACTTAGTGAGTAAGTGCGGCGGGTTGGAGGCTTTTTTTACCCAGCCTATACAAGACTCTTTTTACGGTTCGCTTCTTGGAGAAGGAAGTAAAGGAAGAGGAGAGAGCATTTTTTTTATTTGTTTACTCAGGAAAAGATCTAGCAAACCTCGATTCAAAACCTTTCTTTTATATGATTTCTTCTCTTATGAAATTGATAGTTTGTGATCGAGGGCGAGGAATGGCCACTGGACCAAGACACGGGAAAAGGATAAAGAGATGGATGTTCACCCAACCAGATTGAAATGAATATGAGTATTTGAGCCCCTCTCTTCCGATAGTGTAGCCAACCAACAAATAAAGGTTTTAGCTCGATCGAAACTCTAGTCGTTAAAGGCAAGTAGTTAAGCTATAGTGTGTTCTCCTCTCTCCTTAGATATCACGAAGGCACTAAAGAGCATTGAACCGAATCGGCGGCCATTGATTCATTAGATAGAGGGACCATTTGACTACTGACTGCATGAATGGATGAATCCCTCTGGTCGAATTGCGAAGGAAGATAATTTGTTGAAAGGATTGGTTTGTCCTGTGATGACGCTCCTTCTGCCAAATAGCCTTGAATGGAGAAATAGTGGTCGGCTTTCCCTTGTTCTCGCCCCTATTATCATCTTTTTCTCCTGTTCCCACATCCTTATAAATTTTCATGTGTGTGAGCCCGGGGCAAGGGAAGTGGTTCATCCCGGATGGCATGGGTAGTCCTTGTTGTGAGTTGATCCGGTGAGAATGTTGTCGTCAACGTATAAAAGAAGGTGGGTAGGAGTTCTACCCACCCGAATGGGAAACTCCCTTTCGAGAGTCTTTCATAAAGCAGTACTAATCCCAGAAATACAGAGAGCTCCTTCACCATTGGCATTGTGGGCTCATCTCAAAGCAACTGAACTGCCTTAAGAAAGGGCTTTAGCCCGTATATAAAGAAAGATATAGGCATACCCCATAGATCCAACCAAGACATTGTGAATCCCAACCTCATCTTGGAAAGAATAAGCTGCTAGAATCGGTTGTTATTAAAGAGAAGGGGTTGCAACAATTATCCCACAAAAAATGGAATTCTGAGCGGCAAGAGGGGTAACTGGATCAGAGCGGGAGTTCTCCTAGCTAGTGTAAGCTGAAACTTCTTTAGAGGGAGCTGCTGCTAGTCAAGGAAGAGAAGGGCTTGTTTGCAGCAAAAATGCCATAGACGGTAGCAAAGCAAGAAAAGAAGGAATAACTCATCAGGAAAGAAGGGAATTTTCACTCTTAAGAGGTGATGTAATCTCATATGTAGCATAGCAGACTTCGGGAATTAAAACAATATGAGTAAAGTTTCTGTTCTGGATTGTCAAGCCATTTCGAGTAGATGTCGTCATTTCCTAAAGAAAGCAGTTGTAGTAGGAGTATCCCCCGGAGCGCTAACTCGAAATTGAATAATCGAAGGCGGATGCAATATCATAAGAGAAGAGAGCTGTTAGCATAGGGTAGATGAAAGGTGCTTGCGGGTTCGAACAGTGCGTCGAGAAGTTCCATACCTTCTTATTCTTGATAGAGTCAATTGCCTTCTCTTTGAAGATAGATTTTTGTTTATTGCTGATCTTTTTTTGTGCGGGATTTGCTTCGATAAGCCACCGCCCAATAGAGCTTATCCATGTGTAGACCGAAATGGTCTCGCGAAGCCGGTCACCGGATGGTGTAAGATCAAGTCCTAACTATGAGAAGGGGAGGGGAAGTCCATTTCAACATAGTCAAACCATAACCCTAAGAAAATGATATTGCTGTTAGAATATAAGCATCGGCCCGGGCCAATATGCCGATTGCTGGGAGTATAGGGTTTGCTAAGGAATTTGTTTATGGAGCGCCAGCTCGTTGTGATCCTGCCGTGGCGTCAGCCGTCACCGGTGATCCGAGAAAGACAAGAAAGGCCAGCCAGGTTCATGCCTCATTCTTTCTTTTCTTATAAAATTGATAGTGTTAGGGACTCCTGCTACTTTAAAATCAAGGCTACGAACCTCATAGGTGCCAAACTCCTTCTCTTACTAATGTTAAATCGAGGCAGAATAAAATGGGAGTTCCGGTAATTCAATATCTTCCCTTATCAATCAAGGTCTATTTGTCCAATTCTTCCGGGCATTGGCAAGAAAGGAAAGGTAAGACGGGTCCGGTAATGCAGTAAAGTTAAGCAGTCAATTCAGTAATTGACGGCACTAAACTAATGCACTAAAGCACATCAGCGGCTGCTGGTTGAGCTAACAGGCTGAGTGAGAGCTCCTATGATAGATGATTATGAAATGCCATCTCAATTCCCATCTCTCACCCATCCCATATTTTTTTCGGGGAAATGCCTCGAAAATCTATTCTTCTGTCCAATCCACAATATTGTTTGGATTTGGGCTAAAATGATAAACGAAATAAGGCCGCCACACGCGCAGATGCGTGATTGATTCCTTTTGTGGTCGTCCTTTAGGAATTATTAGTAAAATGACTCATGAAAAAATTATTTAATTGTTTCGATTGTAAGATGCCAGAAGCATCTTCTTTTGAACCATATTCCCGAGAACATACTTTACTTGACTACTTAAAACCAATGGGCACTCCCCAATTGGAACCGGGGGATTCCAGGGAAGTGCTTGAAGATAAAGTGGGCCAAGTTCTGAAAACCCACTTTTGCTTTTTGAGCAAGGACATCCCCCCTAATTCACATACCTAGAAGGAATTGGGGAAGGAAGTGGTCAATCGAATCGGAGAAGGTGTTGAACCCTCTTTTGTCTATGACACCTTAATGGATCCGAATAGTCTACATTTTGTGGATGATTTGTCGGTTGCAACAAAGATTTTCATAGAATGGACTGGATCATAAAATCCGGATGTAGCCTCTCTTGGCGCAGTTGAATTTTCAATCATACAATTAGGACAAGAATCGAGGCAATTCTTCCGGGTAGCACTTCAATGCCAATTTTGAAGACGCTAAGCGCAAGACCAGCCTTGGGCTAAGCAAAAAAGGTCCTGGCTTTAGTAAGTTTAAGGTTACGAATCAAATCGGCTGAACCTTGGGAAAAAATTTCTTCCTAGAATCTCAGTCCCTCCGCTCTGAGAAGGATTTCTAGCTAGTCTTCCTTATGCACCGGGGAAAGGACATAAAGAATCGAGTTATTCACATTCAACTATGGAAATTATTCTTAAGAGATGAAAGCAAGAGTTCAGAGTGGCCAAGAAGAATCAAAGTTTATTAAATCAATCATTCCGCATAGGATCCATTCCTTAGCTAATGAATCTTTCTACGAGATTCTAATAAAAGATCTTCTCTTGGATATGATATATTTCTATTTGATTATAAGGAAAGGATGTTAGGACGAGGGAGAGCTCATCATTCTTGGGGAATGGGAGAAAAAGGATAAGAGTGATATTCTACTTGCCACTAAAGCCCTCGACTGGCACAGGACATGCCAATAGAGATGGCAGCTCAACCGGAAACCCTTACGGTGAGGCAGAGACAGACATCTATCTCGATTCCTCTGTTTGACCATTCCCATCTTGATTTTGAGACCGATCACTAGACCTCTCAAGAATTGTAGTTGCATCACATACGAAATAAGTGCCGACCAGTGCAAGTGAACGAGGAAGCTTACCATTCCGCCGTTGGTCAGTTATTCAGCTAGGCAGGGTATCAACAGTCTAACTATGAAATCTTGATTGCAACGCCCGTACTTTCATCCCACACTATTTATTCTTTCGTTTCAAGACCTAATAATATAATAATAAGGGAAGCTTTAGCTTAATTCGAAATCTTTTCAAAATCAGGCAAACCCGGTAACATTATAGTTGATAAAGTGCGTGCCACACTATGACATCCAATAGTAGAGACAGAAATCAAGCTTGCATCTCCGTCTTGGCGCTACGCTCCTTCTTATCTTTCTCCTACAAGCCAATCGTGCAATCTAGCTCTACTTTACTACTATAATATAATATAGTTTTGAAAGATCACAAACAGTCAAACCAGCTACCTTTTGAGAGATACTCAATCCGTTACCATGACTGATAGGATGATCAAGCAAGGATGAAAAGCTACATGTTCCGCTTCTCCTGTTAGTTAGAGAGGAGCAGAGACCGCCCTATCTTGTTGGTTCTTTTTCTTCGCTAAAGCCCTTCACCATGAAAGTCAGTCAATGTTGGCTTCCTCGATTACACAATTGACCACACGCATTCAACGGTAGGGAGTCACACCTTCTGTTTACAATTTATAATGTACATTGCAGAGATACTCATCGAGTGGACCATACCAAGGTGCGTAGCGACCTTCTTTGCTTTTCTGATCTCATTGTGGACATGTAGATATAGTCACCTTATCTATGAAATAACGATCTCACTCTTCAAGACAGATTCATAAAAGGTCAATTTCGAGGGCTTTAGCGATGGAGTTTTGCCAGCGAGATCAAACAATTTTAGATATAAAGATCTTCCTTAAGTAAATAAGTAAAAGAGGGAAAGTCAATTTGGTAGCATGAAAAGTCTCATGATTGGAACAATTGGTCACGTAGGGAGGAGCTCCCTCACTCTGATCGATCCATGGAAGTTGCGGGTCGAGGTGAATGAAAGAGACAAAATACATGACCAAGCTATAGGGATGTTTCAACCCGTCTTTCTTGAAGCTTTGCTCGGTAGGAGAAGGAAACAAGACATTACATTGATTGTCTGGTCTCAATGGTTGTGCTTGACTCTGTATCAGGCAACAAGAGGAATGAGTATGATGGACATCTTGCTGTAAGCTCTGTTCCTAGCACGAAACAAGCCAAACCTCGAGAGGGAGGAGAAGAGAGATATAGGGATTGAGGACGCGGATCAGAATGCTATTTTTCTGTTTGTGGATCAATTGGGTCAGCTAGTCAACAAGGAGAAGGTATTTAGCGCAAGTACGGGATTTTCCAATTGATACTTGTTTGAAGCCTTTGTCCGTCAAACATAAGAGAGATATTTGATTTCCATGGAAGGTTGCACTCGAAAGCCCTATTCCACCTATCTAAAATTGCTTTATTCATGCAAATTATCTTCTTCTGTCTGTCTAACGCCCATGATTTCCCCTCCAGAAAGGTTCTTCCCCTTTCTACAAAGCCTATTCCATTGCATTCCCTTTCCACTGTCTAGTTTCGATTTTCCTTCACCCCATGGTTCTCCCATTTTGGGCACAGGGTCCCTCGGGTATTTTCACCCTCTTCGACTTGCAACTTGAACACTTTATTTAAGTGGTACTGCCACTGAGACTTTCAATTTCATTTTATTCTTTTTTTTTGTATAGCAAAGATAAAGATACAAAGGTGGATTGGTGCGTTTTCATGATGAGGTGTCTGTCGTTCTCGGTGTGCTCAATTCGGATTGAGAGGAAGGTCAGTCCTGATCTAATATATGAAATTTTTAGTAATATGAGTTTGACTTCCACCCGTCAAGAGAATGTCTAAGGTGAATTTAAACTTTAAGGGTTCACTCATGAAAAACCAGATTAGAGGCAATGTGAGTTTCTGCTTCATTATCAAAGAATATTCTCATAGGATGAGAGACCTCAACTCCAAGCTCACTTAGTAAGGTTTGAAGCCAAATACGCTCACAAGCCATTGCTCTATAATCTTCTTCTGCATTCGACCGTGCGACAACTGGTTGCTTCTTACTCTTCCCCGTCACAAGATTTCCACCTCAAATCAAATGTGCAGTATCCAGTCGTAGACCTCCTATCTGTCTGTCAGCGAGCCGACCCAATCCGCATCTTTATAGGCATAAACAAGAGGATGTCAAAGGTATATCAAATAACTTTTATTTCCAGGATACACTTAAGATACCGAAGCATTTCTTTGAGATGTGGGCGTAGCATAAAAATCCAAAGGCCCGAAGAGAAAAAGAAGCTAGTGGAGCACCATGTAGGATTTAATAAGGGAGACATGTGATTTAGAAGTAGTGTAGGTTGGTTATTGATAACAAACAATAACGCCGTATGAAAAGCTTCTTGTCCAAAGATACATGGGAACTGCAGAATGAAAAGGCATAGAAAGGCCCAACCCTCCTTTATTCTAGTCCAGTTGGAGAGGGAAAAGTCCCATCCATTCCCGAAGTCGCAGAGAAATGGAAGGCTTAAATACCAAACGGAGGCATGATCCATTAAAAAATGGGTAAGCCCGGTGGTTCAAGTCGAGCCTATCCAACAAAGAACATCAGCTTCTAGGGATAGTAGGAGCTCCAGTTGCTCCAACCATTATAGTGAACCGGTCGAGACCAGCAGCTATGAATACCCTGTGCCGGTTGTGCGAAGGCAGCAGATCGGGATCGAAGAGGAGTTGTTTAGCAGAGGTATGAGCCCGACATCCCATTATCCTCCTTTTCGGAGTCCAGCATCCGATCCTTTATTGGAAAGACCTCACTAATCCATCATCTAGATAACTGAACCGGATAACTTTCCGGCTTCACATTCAACTCATCGAAATCAAGATATTTGAGGGTGACCTCTCTCTAATATACTTGGCTCGGGATGGAAAACGAACTAATCCCCCCTAACCCCCCTCCGCCAAAACTTAACACACCACCTGTGTACGGGCTGCTAGTCTAACCTGAAATGACCACAACTACACCACTCTGCTAAAATTACACTATCATCATACGAACGCCCGAAAGAGGGCTGCTGGAAAAGAGCAGTTTTTTCAAGTCAAAGAACACGAACCCACCAAACAACGGAACGTTGTGTGGTAGGTAGAGGCAGAAGTCGATAAGCTCATAAAAGTGTTCTCAATTTCGAGGATACTAAAAAGATATAAAATTCTGCCCGGAACAAAGTGAGTTCTGAAAGAGGCTTCTTCAACTTCAATTGAACAATATGGCTTTATTCCACGGTATGGTTTTAGCCCATTTGATCAAGCCCAGCTGCTAACCGCATTCTCCCCCGATCATAAGAGAATAAACTCTATCAATGGCAGGTGTATCCATGAAGACCACAATCATCGTTTGCTCGCAAAAAAAAAGATCCATTAAAAACGCTTTATAGGCCAATCCTCAAAAAGAATCATCTTATTGGATCAAGGGTCATTTTCATAAGCCATCCGTCTTAAGCGTGCAACAAGCAATCTCACTCGCTCCTATAGGGGGGAAGGGCCGGGACTCAAGTGGGGTTGGAGAGCTGTTGCCCTGCCTTTCTCTAGTTGGTCATTTGAATATACCAAGGGTTTAGGGGCAAATGGTTTTTTGAAAGTGGTGCATGTAATGTACTAGTACTAGTTACTAAATGAAATGGATATCAATCGTAGTTACCCATCAGATAAAAGACAAAGAATTCCAGTATGTGTCGTGCTTTGTCAGTTCTAAAAGAAGGTGGAAGACCCCCCTTCCAAGATGTTTTCACCGATGGAGGGGCATTGCATCCATTTTCTTCAGAGATGCCATAACTGCCACAACTCCTTCTTATTCAATTGCAAGTGGTGGATAGCTTAATAGTAAAAATAAGGAGGAAGGAAGCCATGGAGCAGCACTAGTCTTTATTGGTGTGATCGAATGAGCTGTTTTGCTTTCAAATAGTTTCGTTGAAGTCAGTGAATCAGACTAGGTCTTCTTTGCAATCATAGGCTCTGGGACAGATGACTTGAATTTCTGGTGAGTTCATTGCAGGTGTTACAGAAAAAGTAACTATAAAATCATCCCATGTTGTCAAAGTAAGCGGTGCTAGTTCTGTTATAAAAGGGCTTGATAAATAAGAATCGGTTGTCCTATAATCTGGTGCTTGAGAATCGGCTGTTAAAGAATCTGACTCCCTCATTCATCTTCCTCGATAAATTACTTTTGAATCGACATCAGATATATATTTTCAAACAACTCCTAGATCTCCTCAATAGGAACTGAACAAAATAGTGAAGGGGTGATCCAAGAGTGGAGTGGGCTCGGGCGGAACAGCGTATCCGGAGAGGGAGAACCAATAGCGAACCAGGTTTGAAGGAGGTTTTTCGGTTCTTCCACGATTCTCTGCCATCGGTCAATCGATGCTTAGGGCTAAGTGGTACCATCCGAGTCCAGTTCTTTCTGGGTTGGGAGGAGCTGGAGGAGCCGATGCATCTTTCTAGAAATCCCTCAATCCCTTCTCTTCCCGCATTCATTCCCTTTCTGTTCGGTGCAATGGTTTGGAATTGAAAACCACCGAAATGGGGCATGAGCTGACCAAACCATGGTGCTTGGTGTCCCTAGAGCCACCTCCGAATGAGAAGATAAACTAGACTCTGTATAGAAACCGATAGCAATTGTAGAATGAAGCTAGCTTGGTTGATCAACAAGACAATAAAGAAGCTAGAACATGCTAAGCTCGCGCGGCAAGAACCCCACTGCACACCCCAATGAGTTCAGCTTCTCGGTCTAATGCTAATGTTGACCTTTCATAATGATACTACTAAGAGTCTCTAAGTAAGTGGGCGTTAAGCGCAGTTCGTTCATTCTTTTTGACATTTTGGTGTGTGTATAGTAGGACTTGGGATGAGCACTTAGAGCACTTGGAAATTTATGTATTGGAGGTCTTGCAACAATAAAGTGTCTATGCTAAGAAATCGTTGTGTGAGTTTGGCATGAGCGAAAAAATTTATATTGGTCGACTAGTGTTTAATGGTTCAGTCTTGATTATGATGATCAAGATTAAGGCGATGCGTCAGTGTCCCGTTCCATGGACCCCCTTACACTATTTTGGGATTTTATGGGCTTATGAAGTTATTTCTGGACTAAAGATTCATCAGAGGTTTGTTGGCCCAATCTCACAAAGGGGCTTTTACATGGCCTTATCTCAGTGGGGCAGCAGGCATTTGATAAGTTAAAACAGGTGATGACTTCGAAATAGGTTTTGACTTTTCCAGAAAATTATATTCTTTTGATTGAGTGTGCAGCATCAGGGATAGGGGTTGGTGCAGTCCTTATGCCGAGAGGGAGACCTTTAGCATTGGAGAGTCGCAAACTGGCGGGAAAGATGGAGATCTTAATACCAATCACCTGCTAAGTAAGTACCTTCTCTTCTAATTGATATCACATTTAAGGCAATTCCATCTATCGCCTTAAAGTTTCTGGCGAAAGCATTCCGTAAAGGGTGAGAAGAATGCACAGTTAGAAAGGTAACTATCATCTCAGATTCGAAGAGGGGAAGTGCCATTTTGCATATTTCAACAGAATCCGATTCGAGAGAGGATAGAGCAACTGTCCAATTTTGCTCGCGGGTAAATGATGGGTTCTTAGTGGGAAATCCCATGTTCTCTTTGCTGTTGCTTGAGAATCCACATAAGGGCTTAGACGAGACCTAGCATCTCTCAGCTCAGATTCGGCATATCTGGTCTTAGCAGCAAATCCTTCCTCCGAAGATGGACATCATCCGCTCTTTGACACATCGTATCCCGTAATGGGCATGGTATCCCAATAGTCAAAGCAGAGAGAAAGAGAAGAGTTAGAACAAGAAGGATTAGTTAGCACTACCCCGGATCCATATGCATAGTAAAATAAGAGGGTAGACAGAGGTGCAACCTTATTGGCTTAAGCATCCGATTTTTTCCATGAGGAGGAAGAATACCGGGTTATCGAATCCCCTGCATGTGAGGGTAGGCTTGATGTCAAAAAGAATCCCGAGGACAAAAGTAAATCAGAATAGGCTTTGAGGGAGACGGAAGGAAGCCCTCCGTAAATCCAAGCCAGATATAAAATGGTAAGGGTAGTTTACCTCCAGGCGAGTAGGCCACAATAACATGACGATACCATTCCTAGTGGAATTAGAAATGGGAAAGAAGTTCCTTCCCCCCCCCCCCTTCCTCGGGGCATTAAGCCTGGGGGCAATCAGTCTTACCGGAATTCCTTCCTCCAACAATGTAACGACCCGAAATTTTGAATAAATCTTGTTTCCTAATTTTATGTGTTATTTTATTTTTATACTCAACAAAAATGTTTCATTTAATAACATGAGTATAATTAAAATGAGACCATTGGGTTTTGACTGTTATATGACCATTGGTCAATATGACCCCTGGAAACTAAATGTTTTGATTATTGTCTCCAAATACAAGTAATCTTGGTTAATTATTATAGAAAGAAGATACGATGGCCTCACCCAGTAGTCTTGGACCGATCGAAGCCCATCTAACAGAACTTGGGAAGGAGGTAGCACCACTGGGCTTTGCTCTGGACCAAACCCAAGCCGAACTTCATCGTGTGAAGCTAGAACGGAATCGCCTTTGTGAGAAGTTCAAAATGATAGAAATTACAACTCGTGCAATGTTGGCCGAGCCTCCCTCGGATTCTCTCACCTTAGCACACCTTACACTTAGGTCCTATGCTGGTGTGATAAGAGGCTATGTAAGGAGACCATAACTTCCTTATGTAATCCTTTGTTTAAAAAAAAAATTGGGATTTCTTCCTATGATGATGTTTATGACTTTTCAAATGACCGTATAAATATAGTATGCATATTTTTGATGAATTTTAGAAAAAGGATATTTTAAAAATGTTTATGTAAACCTTAAATAATTAAAAATGTGTAATGATTTTCAAAAAATTGTCTTCTACATTTATGTTCAGTACGAAATTTAGAGTCTAATAAGATCAACTTAATTTTTGATGATTAGTAAATTATGAATAGTGATTTTATGATTAGGATTAGTAATGTGCCCAAATGGATTAGTAATCTCACTTAAAGAATGTATTAATATAATCTAGGCACCTTGATTAAGTAATGTGATTCAATAAAATGGTTAAATAACGGTTTCATAAATTATTATTCAAGTATTAGTTTTTTCGAGTGAATAGTGTTTTTTAATTAAAAATTAAATTAAAAATATTTAGAAAAATTATTTTTATAAAATGGATTTCATTTTTGAACTCAGAGCACCGATATTATGTTATGGTAATTTTTGGGGTTTTTTCTGAAAAAATGAATTTTCGGTGAATAGTTTATTTATTTAAAAAATAAATTAAAAATATTTAGAAAATTATATTTATAAAATGGAGTTCATTTTTTAAATCAAATCATTGATATTTGGTTAAGGTGAAATTTTGGGATTATTCTGAGAAAGTTGAAATTTCGATGAATAGTGAAAATACAGTTTTTAAGTTACGGGTGTTTAATGACATCATTAAATGATGTATTAAGTATGTAATCAATATGGTCGACTTATGAATAGTAAGATAAGGTATGAGGTGTCCCAAGTGTCCAATACCATGGGCAAATACCATGGGCAAGCCCATGGTTTTGCCAAAACCACTAATGAGGTGTCCCTTGGCCATTAATGCCTTGTCCCCTCACTTTCCCTATAAATACCAAGCCATCCTCTCATCCATTCGACTCCCCACTCTTACCCAACGAAGTTGTGGTCTAATTACCTCCCAAGGAGTCCTCCCAAGGTTCCCCCAAGCCCTCAAGGTCCCAACCTTTGAGTTTTAAGAGTTACGTTTTAAGGTAAGGGATCCGACCTCTCTCTTTCATTTCAAGTAATCTCTTTTATGCCATTCCTTTTATGCTCCATGTTATTATGTTAGAGGATGTTCTTTTATACTCCTCTTACTTCCCTTTTTATTTTCATACAATGAGATATCCCCTCTTACTCTCATTATTTCGTTTTTTGAAGTTTTAAGTGGCGCCGTTAGGCTGCCGAAATTTTTGTAACGGATTCTTTCTCCCTTCTCATTTTTCAAGATCTATTTTCATGTAAAGTATTTCAAGTTCCTTTTTGTTATGTTGGGGTATGATCTCTATATCTATCATACTGGACTCTTATGTTCATATTATTAGAGACCCCATTTGATCTCTTCAATTCACTATTTTGAAGTTTTAAGTGGCGCCGTTAGGCTGCCGAATTTTTAAGTGGTTCTTCACCCTTCTCGTTTTGAAGTTCTACTTTCATGTCAATTATTTCAAGTTCCTTTTTGTTATGTTGGGTTATGATCTCTATATCTATCATACTGGAATCTTATGTTCATATAATTAGAGACCCCATTTGATCTCTTCAATTCACTATTTTGAAGTTTTAAGTGGCACCGTTAGGCTTCCGAATTTTTAAGTGGTTCTTCACTCTTCTCGTTTTGAAGTTCTACTTTCATGTAAATTCTTTCAAGTTCCTTTTTGTGATGTTGGGTTATGATATCTATATATATATCATACTGGACTCTTATGTTCATATTATTAGAGACCCCATTTGATCTCTTCAATTCAGTATTTTGAAGTTTTAAGTGGTGCCGTTAGGCTGCCGAATTTTTTAGGGGATTCTTTCACCCTTCTCATTCTTTTCAAAGTTCTACTTTCATGTCAAGTCTTTCAAGTTATTTTTTAATTATGTTGGGGAATTATCTCTATATCAATAATAATTAACTCTTATTTTCACATGATTAGAGACCCTATTTGATCTTTTCAAATCATTTTTGTTGAAGTTTAAGTAACGTCGTTAGGCTGCCGAACTTTTATAAGAGAAATCTAATTTTTGTCTTCCTTCCATGTTTTTCATTTCAAATGGTATGTACTTGAAATTTCATTACCATGATCATGTATCCTTCTTATTCTGTCCATCTACTGTTTTATGTGTCATTTATTAATGTTTGACCCATTTTCCCTCTCTTTTTAATGTCTTCTAAAACCTCGTAACAAAGCAGTTATGCTGCAGAATTTCTGTCTCAAAATGTATCTCTCTTTTTCTAAAGTTATTTTATATTATTAAGTGAATACTCAAAGATCTTTCTTCTAAAGGGGTATTCAGATATATACCAAAATGTTCTATTTTAAATTATGGGATTTACATACATGAGACCCACCTTCCTTTTCTGTGGGTTTTAATGTGACGTAAAGATCATGTCTTTAAAGCAGTTTTTAAAACGTTGTGATTATGAAATGAAACCCATTTATTTTATGCTCTATGGGTTATTTATGAAATGTTTGATGATGATATATGTGGCTCACATGATAATAAAATTAAATTTAAGGGTGTGCCCTGATAGCGCTCCAATTCATTGGGTAAAGACTTAATCTCTTGATATGACCATTTTTAACGACGCCTTGGTGAATAAACTTGGTAATTTTTAACGACACCTTGGGGATGGACCTTGGTGAAACGAAACGATTTTCAATATTAAATGTTGTAGCCACATCTTCAAGTTATGAAAATTTTTATTTTTATTATGATATGGCTTATGGTTTCATTTTCATGCCTTGAAGTTCTTTTCATGACCTTTTTGAAGTATCTCAAGTTCACATGTAAAATGTTTCTCTTGTTTCCCTTACTGAGCCTTCTGCTCACCCTTTCTTTTGATGTATGTCCCCAGGTTATGAGATGCAGTAATGAACCTAGGATGAACATGAGGAGAAGCATTTCAAGTGTTTAAGAAGAATGTTTTATGTTTTCATGTTTTAAGTTCCTGGTTTCCAAGACACTAAACCTTAAAGATCATCAGTTTTGTGTAATGTAAGGAAAGTTAATGTTATAAAAAGGCAGGATGTTATAGTTGGTATCAAAGGATGGTTTAGTTATTTGTGGAAATTACGATATGAAAACTCTAGGAAGAACCATATAGAAAAGTTTAAATATAGGAAATCTTCCTGGTATTTTAGTAAGTATTGAGTAATGGGTTGCCAAGCAAATACATCCCTGTCTGGATACGAGCAGGTAGAGGTGGCTCTGGCACAGATGTACATAGGGGTAAAACCCGAAAAAACCGCTTTGAGCTAGACTCGAATAGGAACTGGTACACGACAACAGGCCTTGCTGCACTCTTGGTTACGACACTCCCGGGGGATATGCTTTGGTAAATTCATAAGCTTAGTATGAACCATTGTTAAAGGAACAAAGATAAAATAAAATAAAGATTCACATAAGAATATATGATTATGGATAACCTAGATGAGAACCTAGGGGATCACAAGATAGGGTATAATTTTCTTCTACAAGTTATCCTTATATGATTTCAGTTCCTTTTCATGATTATTGGCTAAGTACTTAAGCCCCTAATTATGCTTTCTCTTCTTAGTTAATGGTGGGAAATGGAAGAACATGTCCCAACAACCAATGTGATAGGAAATGCGACGATTGTCGTATTAATATGACAGGGATGATTAGGGGATTAAAATATGATTATTATTTTGGAGGAGGTTCACTATTTTTTGGGACCCTATATGATCGAGGTAAATAGATTACTATGGTATTTTCATTGAAGAGTGAGGTTGACTTATATTTTGAAGAATTGATGAATTTAAGGTGGAATTATAGTAATTTAGGTTACTTATGGGAATGATTAACCTATCTTGGGTAAAATATGTTTAGGTTAGATACTTTTGTTATAAGATGTTCGAAGTGGTTGATGTTGTTTGGAGATGAACAATGAAGTTTATTTTGGAATACTATGTTATCAAATCCTTCTTGTATTTGGGTTTCAATCTTAGTTTGGTTTATTTTGAGGAATCTTAAGGACCGTTATTTATGGAATGGTCTATGATGAACTTTGGGTAGTACCATGGAACTTTGAAGATTTAAAAGTAGTTTCCATTCCTATGGGATTATTTCTTTTTTTGAAGAGTAGTTTTACCTTACCCTTTCTGTTTTTGGGATAATGTTTAAAGATAGAAGAAATAGATAGTTAACCTTTTGTGGATTATGTGATTCTCTAGAAGATGATTCTTGTGTTTTGATGAGACCAAGTAGTTTTGAATGCTCATCGTTTGGAGAAAAGATTAGTTTTGGGTAGAAACTTATTAAAGGATGAAACTCTACATGAAGATAGGTATATTTTCTTATGTTTTTGTTTTATGTTGTAAATTAATTCCTCAAAATTATGAAAAGGAACGTAAAACAAAAACGTTGTTGGTTTACGTTTCCTACTAGGTAATCAAAGACCGTTTACACACATCATAAGTTTGGGATTTTCTTATGGTTAACTTTCTCCTAATCATGTTTTCTATCACTCTCCCTCAGAACTTTACCCTTTGTTTTCTCCTCCATATCCATGTTTTCCTACATGGAATCCTAGTGTGGGCTAACTCGGGTGACCTTTGTACTTCCCTTTCTTTCTTTTGAAGTAATAGTTTTACTGACTCCTTTTCCGATGTGGGACTTTCAATGAAATTTCAAAACCCAATTTTAAAAATTGCGAGGACGCAATTTCTTAAGGGTGGAAGATTGTAACGACCCGAAATTTTGAATAAATCTTGTTTCCTAATTTTATGTGTTATTTTATTTTTATACTCAAAAAAAATGTTTCATTTAATAACATGAGTATAATTAAAATGAGACCATTGGGTTTTGACTGTTATATGACCATTGGTCAATATGACCCCTGGAAACTAAACGTTTTGATTATTGTCTCTAAATACAAGTAATCTTGGTTAATTATTATAGAAAGAAGATACGATGGCCTCACCCAGTAGTCTTGGACCGATCGAAGCCCATCTAACAGAACTTGGGAAGGAGGTAGCACCACTGGGCTTTGCTCTAGACTAAACCCAAGCCGAACTTCATCGTGTGAAGCTAGAACGGAATCGCCTTTGCGAGAAGTTCAAACTGATAGAAATTACTAATCATGCGATGTTGGCCGAGCCTCCCTCAGATTCTCTCACCTTAGCACACCTTACACTTAGGTCCTATGCTGGTGTGATAAGAGGCTATGTAAGGAGACCATAACTTCCTTATGTAATCCTTTTTTTTAAATAAAAATTGGGATTTCTTCCTATGATGATGTTTATGACTTTTCAAATGACCGTATAAATATAGTATGCATATTTTTGATGAATTTTAGAAAAAGGATATTTTAAAAATGTTTATGTAAACCTTAAATAATTCAAAATGTGTAATGATTTTCAAAAAATTGTCTTCTACAATTATGTTCAGTACAAAATTTAGAGTCTAATAAGATCAACTTAATTTTTGATGAATTGTAAATTATGAATAGTGATTTTATGATTAGGATTAGTAATGTGCCCAAATGGATTAGTAATCTCACTTAAAGAAAGTATTAATATAATCTAGGCACCTTGATTAAGTAATGTGATTCAATAAAATGGTTAAATAACGGTTTCATAAATTATTATTCAAGTATTAGTTTTTTCGAGTGAATAGTGTTTTTTAATTAAAAATTAAATTAAAAATATTTAGAAAAATCATTTTTATAAAATGTATTTCATTTTTGAACTTAGAGCACCGATATTATGTTATGGTAATTTTTGGGGTTTTTTCTGAAAAAATGAATTTTCGGTGAATAGTGTATTTATTAAAAAAA
This sequence comes from Viscum album, assembly GCA_963277665.1. NCBI lineage: Eukaryota > Viridiplantae > Streptophyta > Magnoliopsida > Santalales > Viscaceae > Viscum > Viscum album. Next base: position 1,314,505,545 of record OY728139.1, read on the forward strand.
TAAATTAAAAATATTTAGAAAATTATATTTATAAAATGGAGTTCATTTTTGAAATCAAAGCATTGATATTTGGTTAAGGTGAAATTTTGGGATTATTCTGAGAAAGTTGAAATTTCGATGAATAGTGAAAACACAGTTTTTAAGTTACATGTGTTTAATGACATCATTAAATGATGTATTAAGTATGTAATCAATATGGTCGACTTATGAATAGTAAGATAAGTTATGAGGTGTCCCAAGTGGCCAATACCATGGGAAAATACCATGGGCAAGCCCATGGTTTTGCCAAAACCACTAATGAGGTGTCCCTTGGCCATTAATGCATTGTCCCCTCACTTTCCCTATAAATACCAATACATCCTCTCATCCATTCGACTCCCCACTCTTCCCCAACGAAGTTCTGGTCTCATTACCTCCCAAGGAGTCCTCCCAAGGTTCCCCCAAGCCCTCAAGTTCCCAACCATTGAGTTTTAAGAGTTACGTTTAAAGGTAAGGGATCCGACCTCTCTCTTTCATTTCAAGTAATCTCTTTTATGTCATTCCTTTTATGCTCCATGTTCTTATGTTGGAGGATGTTATTTTATACTCCTCTTACTTCCCTTTTCATGTTCATATAATGAAAGATCCCCTCTTACTCTCATTATTTCGTTTTTTGAAGTTTTAAGTGGCGCCGTTAGGCTGTCGAAATATTTGTAACGGATTCTTTCTCCCTTCTTATTTTTCAAGATCTATTTTCATGTAAAGTATTTCAAGTTCATTTTTGTTATGTTGTGGTATGATATATATATCTATCATACTGGACTCTTATGTTCATATTATTAGGGACCCCATTTGATCTCTTCAATTCACTATTTTGAAGTTTTAAGTGGCGCCGTTAGGCTGCCGAATTTTTAAGTGGTTCTTCACCCTTCTCGTTTTGAAGTTCTACTTTCATGTCAATTATTTCAAGTTCCTTTTTGTTATGTTGGGGTATTATATCTATATCTATCATACTGTACTCTTATGTTCATATTATTAGAGACCCCATTTGATCTATTCAATTCACTATTTTGAAGTTTTAAGTGGCGCCGTTAGGCTGCCGAATTTTTAAGTGGTTCTTCACCCTTCTCGTTTTGAAGTTCTACTTTCATGTCAATTCTTTCAAGTTCCTTTTTGTTATGTTGGGGTATGATCTCTATATCTATCATACTGGAATCTTATGTTCATATGATTAGATACCCCATTTGATCTCTTCAATTCAGTATTTTGAAGTTTTAAGTGGTGCCGTTAGGCTGCCGAATATTTTAGGGGATTCTTTCACCCTTCTCATTCTTTTCAAAGTTCTACTTTCATGTCAAGTCTTTCAAGTTCCTTTTTAATTATGTTGGGGAATTATCTCTATATCTATCATACTGAACTCTTATGTTCACATGATTAGAGACCCTATTTGATCTTTTCAAATCATTTTTGTTGAAGTTTAAGTAACGTCGTTAGGCTGCCGAACTTTCATAAGAGAAATCTAATTTTTGTCTTCCTTCCATGTTTTTCATTTCAAATGGAATGTCCTTGAAATTTCATTACCATGATCATGTATCCTTCTTATTCTGTCCATATACTGTTTTATGTGTCATTTATGAATGTTTTACCCATTTTCCCTCTCTTTTTAATGTCTTCTAAAACCTCGTAACATAGCAGTTATGCTGCAGAATTTCTGTCTCAAAATGTCTCTCTCTTTTTCTAAACTTCTTTTATATTATTAAGTGAATACTCAAAGCTCTTTCTTCTAAAGGGGTATTCACATATATACCAAAATGTTCTATTTTAAATTCTGGGATTTACATACATGAGACCCACCTTCCTTTTCTGTGGGTTTTAATGTGACGTAAAGATCATGTCTTTAAAGCAGTTTTTAAAACGTTGTGATTATGAAATGAAACCCATTTATTTTATGCTATATGGTTTATTTATGAAATGTTTGATGATGATATATGTGGATCACATGGTAATAAAGTCAAATTTAAGGGTGCACCCTGATAGCGCTCCAATGCATTGGGTAAAGACTTAATCTCTAGAGATGACCATTTTTAACGACGCCTTGGGGAATAACCTTGGTAATTTTTAACGACACCTTGGGGATAGACCTTGGTGAAACTAAATGATTTTCAATATTAAATGTTGTAGCCACATCTTCAAGTTATGAAAAATTTTATTTTTATTATGATATTCCTCATGGTTTCATTTTCATGCCTTGAAGTTCTTTTCATGACCTTATTGAAGTATCTCAAGTTCATATGTAAAATGTTTCTCTTGTTTCCCTTACTGGGCCTTCTGCTCACCCTTTCTTTTGATGTATGTCCCCAGGTTTTGAGATGCAGTAATGAACCTAGGATGAACATGAGGAGAATCATTTCAACTGTTTAAGAAGAATGTTTTATGTTTTCATGTTTTAAGTTCCTGGTTTCCAAGACACTAAACCTTAAAGATCCTCAGTTTTGTGTAATGTAATGAAAGTTAATGTTATAAAAATGCGGGATGCTATAAACAACCTCTTTCAAGTCTTGTCTTTGAGCTAAGCCTTCCCGCTTTTCTTTCTTCTGTGCCGTCATCTTTTAGCCATCTTTACCTACGTGGGTCACACGGGTACTCTTCATATATAGTTTTCGGCACCCCCTTCGTGTCCTATTGTCAGGCTTTCGTAAGTTCCTTTCAGACAGAGGGAACAACCCCTGCTGAGCTGAGTGAATCCATGGTCTACCAAGTAGCATGTGAAAGGCCGATGTGATATCCCTGAACTGCTACTTATATGATATGATATGATATGATATGATATGATATGATATGATATGATATGATATGATATGATATGATATGATATGATATGATATGATATGATATGATATGATATGATATGATATGATATGATATGATATGATATGATTGAAGGTGGATTTCGAGCGATTCTCTGCGAGTGCCATCATCAGTACTCTTCTAATAGTGATCGCCATGCAGGTTTTCCTCATGTGAGTCTGATCTATAGGCATTTTGACAAGTCTCGCCCTTGGGAAAACAGGCGGAACAACATTCACGCCTTACCAGGTCAGGACATTCAGTGAGGATCTGGTCTTCACCTAATTGTGGAAGAGGGGTGAGTATCAACTCTCTCTCGCGCCTTTCTTCAGCTTGTTCCTGTTTGTCTATTCGAGACGGGTTTTCCCACATACATGAAGAGAAGAAGAGAGGAGACCTGATATTAAGGTGTCAAGGCAAGAAGGCCACAAGTGGAAGCAACCTGGTCATTCAGTTGACTCCGCCAGTCCGTGCTTGCGATCATGCTGGTCGTTCTTTATCCTTATCAGTGTATAATATAGGTAGTAGGACCGGTTTTACCTACTATTGGATTTGAACCAATGACTCTTGTCGTATGAAAGTGATACTCTAACCGCTGAGTCAAGTAGGTCAAGCTGAGTCAAGTCAGAGAAACAGGTAATCTTCTATCACCATATATACGAGTATCGGAGAAAGCCGCGCAACCAGAGTTCCCCTTACAATACAAGGGGGGTGGGGGGGGGAGCACTAAGAAAGAGAAAGCGTTATCACTATACAAAATGAAGTAGCAGCTAGCACACTAAGATCAGCCGTTTTGAGAACGTGGAGGTCATCTGTCTTAATATAAGTGGATTCCGATTCATGCTCTGCTGCATTGGTTTTTCACTCCCCACTCTCCACCATAACAAAATGTTTCCACTATATCTCAGGAGTAGTCAAAGGTATGAAGTAACTCGACTGATAAGGTAGGTTCTTTAGATATCAGTATCTTCTACTGATATCTAAGGGTTCTAAAGTAAAGGGTGAGGTTCTAAACCCTTGATATATAAGTAGCACATTTCTAAAAGGGTCAGGAGATGGTCCGAACTATTCACTATTAGAGTAGAGTACTGATTGTGGCACCCCTACTACTCTTATTTATTGGGTACCTCTTTCCACTCCATTGGTGGTTGTCTTGATGGTTGGGTGATGGTGGGTCGAAAGGGTAGCGCGATCCGAAACGATCCGTGAGCCGGGGGTGATATGATCCCCATGGCCGAAGAGTCCCCCAACCGCCTGGAGGTGAAAGAGGGGAGAGTGATGTGGTTCGGAGTGTATGGCGGATTGAATACGAACTGCCAACAATGCTACGATTCTAGTGTCACCAATATGCCGAAGGGTTCAAGATCAAGTTGCTGCCAGGTGGTGCACCTTTGACCCATGACATTGCCATAGGAAGTTGCTTGGAATCCTGTGTATAGTCGCAGTCCCCAAACGGTCCCTGACGAGAGTTGTGTGTTGGGCCTACGACCTATATTATACCGAGTATAAACATACCATCACAAGTACTCTTCTAATAGTATCATACGGGCCTTCGAGTTCATCCACTCAAGATAAATTCCGTAGGTCGACTCGCTCCATTCGAGGTGTGGGAGAAGGACTATTAGAGTAGAGTACTGAATGCACTCATTGGTGGTTGCACTATGATTTAAACGGTGTCGTCAACTGCCAGGGAATGTTTGGAACAGAGAACTGACCATCTGCCAACGCCAACTACTATCATGATTGCGGTACAAGAAGAGAGCGAACTGGACAATGAGATATCAAACGAGCTACAAATGGGACATCAACGATCACAACTAATACACGCGACAAACACACCTGACTGATCGAGTGGCATTGGCGGTCCAGTTGAAATGCCTTCACCATTCCCCCCTTTGGAAAAAAGGTGCATCGACGACTATCCAATGGCATCGAACGAAAGAAACCAGATTGGACGTGTTTATGGTTTGTTTCCAATTTTGTGGTTCCATTCCGCAGGCAAGGCAGTAGGTCAGAAACCTCATATTGGTGAATGGGTTTCGAATCAATAAGCCATTTCATCCCATTGGGCCCGGAGATATCATTTCTAGTTTAGCTCGAGTTGAACTGACCTTCCGGAGAGCCATCTATACTCAATTGGCAGCGGAAAGCATAGGCTTGGTACTCATTGATATTGTGGGGCAGCACCCCTATTTCCACTATTCTAGCACCATCGCTGAATGGTCTAGGCTACTCAAAACGTTTCGGGGTGTCCATCGCATGATCGGTTGGTTACGATTGGTCAGGTCATCTCTGCATATTGCCTTCGAACCATCCAGCAGTCCACCTTTCGGATCCGAAGCACCGTATTGCTTCATAGTCAGTTCGTTCGCAGTTCAACACCACCACTCGAGTACACTCTATCATTTTGCTACTACTACGACTATCGATCACAACCAACCCCATGAAACCTTTTTTCAATGGATCCACCCACCAATGACGATTATGAATACGGATACGGGAACTCAACTGACTTCTTGCTCGCATCCCAACCTCCGTTATAGACTCTTTATGAATCGCATCCACCCATTCTCTCTTAACTCAATACCAGATTCCAATCGTTCTTCGGAGTTGAATCACAGAACACCTACAGCTGTGGTATGTTGAACCCCCCTTCTACAATGACAATACGGGCTTCGAAGGTTCTAAAAGATCTGACACCTTACCGAATAGGGTTCAGTAGAAGAGTTCTAAACCCTTATAGATGAAGTAGCATCCCTTTAGGGACCGAATAGGGTTCAGTAGCCGAGTTCTAAACCCTTATAGATGAAGTAGCATCCCTTTCTAAAGGGTCAAAAAAGAGATATGTTATGTCTTTCTTCTCTTCCTGGAAAATATCGATGTGGCTTCTTTTCTACTAACATCATTCGATACAATCCTTCCGCAGGGTTGAACAAGGGACTGACTTTCCTGATCTAGCTACTTTCGGTGCTAGGATTCTGGTATATGTTTTCGCATGGTCCTGGCCAGTCACTGTAATCGAATATCGAATAAATGTGGTTTCAATGTCGCCCTTGCACAGTATCTGGGTTAGAAGTGTGCTTATCGGTAGTTGTGTCTTCAATCATAGAGGTAGACGAAAAGAGCTACTTGAAACATTCATTAAGACCTTAAACAAGAATAGTGTTTCAATTACAGTTAGCTTTTGAGGAGAGTATTGGGTTCCCCCTGTTGTACTATCTCGACCAACGGGAAGAGGGACAGCCGGAGGGATTGACTGACTTGTTTCGGAGAGTTCATTTATTATAATATAAGTATTCAGTCAATAAGTCTATAATCAGTACTCTTCTAATCTAATAGTGTGCCCTTCTTGTATTTTGACTCCCTAAAACGACTTTGGACAAGCGGCGACTTTACTTGGGTTACTCGATTATACCACTAAGGGGCTACTTGTTTGAGAAGAATCCTAGTCCTTTCGAAAGTGTCTGAGAAGGAAGATCGATCTTATATATGCTAGTTATTACCGATCTTGGGGCAGTAAGATAAGAATGGAACCAGGGTCTTATCCTTGTTTCAGTGAAATGATTTGCCTTCTCTTGCCTTCAAATCCTCGTCGGTTCCACAAAAGAAAGAGGCCCCACATCCTAATAGGCGTGCCTTATCCTATTACTACTGCTGCTACTAAAGTCCTAACATTGGGGCATAGCGTTTTGACTATTTCCTTCCTTACTTGTCGGCGTAACGACCGAACGGAGGCCTTACGACTGTTCTGGATCTATTACCTGCATGACAGGAATATGGAATAGACATTCAATCAATGGGAAGTTTCTGACTACCTTGGCTCTTAGGTTGGTGAAACTGTCCCTATAGCTAAAAATTCAAGCTGAGTTCGCGTTCTAGTTCTCTTTTTGTAGACCGGATGGGACCTAACAAACTCTCTACGTTCGTACCTGTAGCTAACAAGTCAGAAGTGTCCCCTGAGTCTGAGTTAGCTGTTCTAGTTCAGGACAGGACATTATGGGACCTCTTGCTTAGGGCTTTGGAAGCGGAAGCGAGCAACCATCAGAAGTTTTCTGTTTGACAAAGGTAGCGTTAGCTAAGTAAGAGTAAGTAAACAGATCAGGTGTAGCGATAGAGCGGTTTCATTTACGATTCTATTCAAACAAGCTATTGCGCCTAAGTCAATCCCTCGTATCGGCTGGCTGTCTTATGACGGGAGACACAACAAGTAGGTGCGAAGCCTTTAAAATCCCAAACAAGCTTTCTTCGTTCGCACCTTTTAGCCTCTGTTACAGAAGTGGAAGGATTCGTTGGTAGTTTTCTCTCTTTCTAGAGTAGGTATACGCGGATTCGGGTTGCCTAAGTAGAAGGCATGGAACTAGTGATTCCCTTACGATCTTGTCTTCCTAATATAGAAGGATCAGCACATGGATCAGGGTTTCTGACTCGCGGAATATAGGATAATGCTATGCCTAAAAGTCATCATTGGATGGGCATTGAGAAGGAAGTCTGCTTTTCTCCATCCTCTATTACAGCATAGTTGGAATTGGATATTTGTACATCGGATCTTTTCTGGTTCTTGAATACGGCAGGGCCCTTGACTAGGAATTCCGACAGCATCGGTTATGCTTCCTCTTAGTCAATTTGTGATGAATTATCTTCCTATTCGTTCGCACCTGAGAGAGAGTAGCTTCCTTTCGAGCTGGGTAATCAAAAGTTGAAAGAGAAAAGAGTGGTTATTCCGAAATACCGACAGTTCCATGTTCTTCACTCGGAGTGCTTTCTGAACCCTTCCTAAACCAAGACTGGATAAGAGAAGAGCTGCAACTATAGGGGATTCACTAGCAAAGGTAGCAGGTGTCGATAAATTGGACAATCAGGTAAGCTATTTCATTTGTAAATATCCACCCTGGATGGTATTATTGGGAGGACTCTTAGACATGGTAAGACTATTTTGAACTTCAAGCCCTAGTACTTTTACTCTTAGACACCCGCTTGCCATCTTTCCTGCTTTTCCATTTGACTTGTTTGCTGCAACTTATGGGGCTTACCCTGAGACTGCTCCCAGGGCTTAGGAATCCCGACCACGGGTACTCTATCTATATAGTCTGGAACTTAAACTATATATAAGAGTACCTGTGGGATGGCAGGAATAAGTATTTTTCTGCAACAGGTACTAGATTTTCCATTTCCTTACAGGAAACTGGCCCTACATTTACAGGGCTTACCAAAGGGGAACTCCAGGTGAAGACCTTATTAAGCACTCCAATTGGGATTGCTTCCCAAAGATCCTTAGCTTTCTCCCAGGAGTGATACAATGGAAATAGGAGAATAAATCCCACTATTACGGTGGAAAAATTCTTACCCAGAGACTGTAAAACCCTTATGTTATGAAAGCCCTTTTTGTTCGCGAAAGAAAGTCCAATTGATGGAACTGCAACTAAAACACCAGCAAAGTCAAATGGCCTAGAACGCTTGTATGAAACCCATCTAAGGAAACTTCCACAAGCCCGACAGCAAAGGGATCTCAAACCGCTGGAAGCTGGGAAGACCTTAGGACTTAGCTTACCACTTTCACTGCAGCTAAGCATTCTCCCACTCAAACAGAAGGAAATAAAGAGAAAGCCAAGGTTCTGCTACTTATTTATATATAAGGATATATATAAGTCTGCTACTTATTTATATATAAGTTTCTAAAGGGTCAAGACTTTATAAACGAAAGAAACTAGTCCAATCACATCTATATCTATAGTGGTCGAATGAATCACTCTTCTAATAAGCCCTATCTCTAGAGTAGTACGAGTATGTTAAGCCTCCTTGCTACTCAATTGATTCTTTCGGTCCCTATTCCTCTCTCAAAAGGGATTATTGAGGGGTGATGGTAATCGGTTGTAGGGTTCTTAGGTGAGGTTCAAAGATCTGACCCTTTCTCAACCGAATAGGGTTCAATAGCCGAGTTCAAAGATCTGACCCTTTCTAAAGGGCCAGATCTCTTAACTCGGCTACTTCAGGTTGAGAAAGGTGCTACTGATATATTATATCAAGGGTTTAGAACCATTATCTTTCTGACCTTTGTAGAGCAGATACAAAATGGCTTAAGTCGAACTAGTCCGGAATTGCATGTGTGTAGCATATAGGTCAACTAGTATGATTATTTCTATACGAAATGAATTGGTTTGTCTTCAGTATACCCGCATAAGTCTCACTCGATCGCTTGCTGGCATGAATGACTCTTTTTTCTAGGCATAGTTCATATAGTCCTTTTTAGCATTGGAAATGGACAGAATAAGAGCTGTTTCAATACGTACTTGAGGACCGAGCTTGCTCCATCCTTTATTAATTCGTAGTGGGATTGATTTAGGATAGCACATGGGACCAACTCAAATTCATGGTGGCGGTCAACGTATTGTATCCAATGGAACGCATAACTCAACTATCTATGCATAAGAGTAGTCGGTCTTCCAAAAACCTGGGCACCAAGAAGTCAAGTAGACCGGTGGCAATCGAAATGGTCGAAAGATGTCGCGATTTCAGTACTCTTCTAATAGTGATATCCAATGAACCGCAAAACCTAGTCGATCCATCCCGTACCTTCCTAGCCCAGTACGTTTTTCCTATCTACCAATGATCATCCACCAATTGTTCCGACCTGCCTTTGTGATGTCACCTTCGGCCTCGAGCGTCACCGCATTGCTTGCTCTAGTACTCATCGGAACTCCTGCCTGTCTCATGACTGGGTTGTTGGGCGCACCACTATATCTTCAACAAGGTGAACTTTCTCGTCTTCCGTATGTTCATGTTCCCGCTGCTCGGATAAGCCTGGGGGTCTATTGCGTGACTGCCTCTTCAGTTTTTTTATTGGTGGTTACAAAACATCCTTTGGTTCTGCTATCAGCTCGGTCCGGTACTGCATTGGTTGCTTGGTCTACGAGGTTGGTCCTAGTTACGGGTTGGTTTCGGGGGTTGGTTTTCAAATGGCATAGCTCCTATTGGAATTGGTATGCTCTTATGACCCCTTTTTTTCTCTCATTCCTCATTGCCCTGGGTTCACTGTGTCTTCAAAATCTACCTGTCGCACCGGGCCCTTTCTCACTACTGGCTGGAACGATCGATCTACCATTACTCACTTCTTCCGTCAACTGGTGGAATACATCGCATCAACCAGGTAGCATGAGCCGCTCTGGTACAGCAATACATGAACCGATGAACCGTCCCATCTGGTCGAATGTTTCCCTTTCCTCCTACGCTGCCTTTTTATTGTTCGTTCTAGAAACAAGACTGACGATTCCTTCCTTTTCCGAAGAGCGAATGGGGTAGCTCGACGAGTGGGGGTTGAGCCTGGCTTGAGTTCATCCTTGGGGTCAAGTGGCCTATCCTATACTATAGAGTACAGTACTGGTCCAATACCAATCAAATCAATAGTAGTACTTCTCGCTTCCGAACGAACAAGTGGTATGGGGGGGGGGGGGAACTACGGCATCGATGGATCAATGGGTGGTGGAAACAATGGCTCTATTGGAATGGAGTTGGTGGTGACTATTAGAGTAGAGTACTTGATAATGGAAGGTGAGAAGGTACGACTTTGAATTGGTGGGGTTGGGGTTTTTTGGTGGATGGGCTGGACTTTATATGCTAGAATACCTGGTTGTTGGCTACATTGCAATACCAATCGAGTCACCAATGAGTCGATGCTGGACACTGAAATGTAAATGGTGTTGGGGGTCAGGATCGAATGCCAATGAACGTCTACTACCTATATTATACTGACTCAAACACTATGAATGGGTGGTCTTGCTATGATGCCGAAGGGTGGAAGAACACTGATGTTCATCCGGATTCGCCGGGGATTGAAGATGGGTGCTGTACCCGTTTTCAGCCCTTTTATCGAACCCCTAAGGAGGGATGAGTTCGGTGCGCCAAAGTCTCTCTTTTGACACAGAGAAATGAAATGACACTATTCTTTTCTAATAGTGGGGATATTCATTCCATCTTCTCGGTATGAGTCTTCATTGACTCCCAAACCACGAACTGGGGGCAGGGGAAGCCAAGGCAATACACGCACTTGCTTGATCTAGTGGGCTGCCCCTATTATGAATTGGGGGAATCGAAGGGCGATCAACACACGAACTAAGAGAAAGGGGGAAAGCCAGACTAGCCAATCGAATGGACAAAACTAGGTACTCTGTCTATATAGTGTCGAAGTCCACCATTCCAATCAGCTCAAGGTAGCTTGCTCAATTCATTAGCACGACCTCAGGCTAGTCTCAGGTACTCTTCTATATAGTGTACTTTACTATATAGACAGAGTACCTGTATTCATAGACCCCATTCTCAAGCCTCTAGCTAGTCGATTTGAGAAACATTAGGGTCCCTCACGTGAGATGATTTCAAGGCTCTCTATTGTTACACTGAACTGGCCATCAAATTGATAGCCTTCGATCTGCTCCGAGGCTGCTGATCCATCTTCTCGCTGAGTTTCTTGGGCAACTTTTCAATAATTGAATTCGACCGAGGTCATAACCAGTGAAGACAATTCTGTGTCAATTCTATAGCCATATTTCTTTTGTGCTTCTTTGAGCTTCCCCATTCCTAGCGTCAACTATTAGAATATAATAGCCCGATCCCAGCTGAGCTCCGAAGTCGGTCATTGCTTCCTAAAAAGAGTACTGGTAATCTACGACCCTCCATTAGCCTCTGGCTTGATATAGGTAATGAAATTCTCCTTCCTAAACCTAAAGGGGCATACGAGTCAGGGGCGGAGCGCTGTTTTTTTTCATCAGTTCCCCAAAGGAAAGGGGCTTAGGGGGGTTAGTAATTGGCTATAGCTGGAATAAAAACTTGTTCTTTTCTCGGCTACTTGATATCTAAGGGTTAGAAAGGTGCTACTGATATATCAAGGGTTTAGAACCTCACCCTAAGGTCTACTTCATCTATAAGGGTTTAGAACCTTCGGTGAATGCTTTCTTGCCAACATGGCTTCCTTTTAGACATAGATCTATCATTACCGACTAAGGAAGGGCAAACATGGAAGATTTCCAATCATTTTGACAATGTCGTACCTTCCTTCTCGTTTGATCCTAGGTACTTTCTATTTACTATTCCTCTTGAAAGCATTATGGAATTAGACAAAGAAAGTCTTTCACCAAGCTGACTGAATGTCGTACCCCTTGCTACTTAGATTTTCCTGCGAGTTCGATTTCTTTTTACTTAGTAGAATGGAAACCCTTGGAGTTCGATCCAAACAAAAGCAGAATGTCGGAAACCAAATCTCTTGACTTCCTTTTCACTTCTAGGCTTTTACCAGAGAAGAAAGAGATGAGATTGACCAAATAGGAATGCGCACCTTCTTCATACTATAAATTATCATGCGTACTTCCCTCCAATGCCTCAGTTTAGGCTATGACTGATTGATGAGCCTTCTATCTCCTTCGGTCAAGAAAGGCTGAATGAATCAAGGGGCGAACAACTTATAGGCTTTCTGCCTTCTCTTATAGCTCATTCGATTCCCTATAGGTTATAGGTCTAGGTCTATGCAAAGAGAACTGGGCTAACTTGACTTGCTCTTCTCCCATCCACTGATGTAAAGATTGGGCATGGGAGAGGTGAATTTGACGAAAGAACCTTTCCTTACCCTTTCTAAAGGGTCAGGAGCTATATCAAAACTATTAGATATTAGAGTAGAGTACTGACTTTCTCTTTCATGGGGTTTCGGACACAGGCCCTTATAACAGGCCCTTATAACAGGTATTCATTTTAGAAGGGCCTGTTATAAGGACCTGTTATAAGGGTCGTACCCACACCCGGCTCAATAGGAAGACGAGGGAGGACCTTGTTTTGCTATTTCTCACATAGCGCTCAGAAGGAAGGGAAGAGAAGCTGCTCATTAATCTACTCTAATAGTCAGTACTCTACTCTAATAGTGAGGAGTCCGTCAATATATATAAGTAACAACTTTTTTCATGAATCCCAATGGAAAGATTGCAGCTGGGTTGATCAGGGGGCAGGGTCTACTACCTCGAACATCATCTAGTTCAATCCTGTTTAGGAAGATCCCACTATTAGAGTAGAGTAATGACACTATTAGAAGAGTACTAAAATAAGAATAGCTAGAAGGGAGGAATGTCCAATTGTGATAGAATAGTAGCCTATCTACGAATGCTATGGGTCACTCGCGGTAGTATTTTCTTTTCATGTGACCGAATCGACTACAAAATCAGGGCCTTATATTATGAAAATATTAGTCAATTCACTCTTTTGTTTCAGAGCTCTTGCTGAATCAGCCGAGAGGAGAAATATTTTAATCGACTCGTCCTAACCTAGTCTTGAAACAACATCAGACAGTGGATTGAGCTCCAAAGCATACGTTGTGGCTACCTACGGTTGGGGGTAGATGGTTGGTTCGTAGGCATCTGAATAACTGAACGTGCCTTTCATCCACAAGGGGCTATAGGGGCAGTTCATCTTGCCTTTCTCCCATTTACATCGATCGTTGCTAGGTGGCCTAAGGTACTGATATATATTGTCGGTATAATATAGGTAGTAGAGTATGCCCCATTGAGCTGCGCGATACCCCAACTATTCACTCCGGTCTTGCTTTCATTCCATGGCTAAACCACCAATCCAAGTCACGCTACTAGTATCAGTTTCATTGGAACCACTAGGCAGCCACCATGGAACCCCGAGGCATGATGTCGCTACGTACACCTACCATCACCCTACTATATAGAGATAGAGTTCGGTATAATATAGTTTAAGTAGTATAGGTATGTCCACCCGGCTCTACTACCTATATTATACTGAGAACTGATGGTGTGGAGTTTCTAGACGACTCTACTACCTATATTATACCGAATGCGGATTGGATCATCAATGCCCGATGCGGAATGTCAGTGCATCCAATAGTGGGCATATGGGTTCCTTGTTCCAGTTCTTAGGAGATGCCAAATGAGCAGCAGTTTAATGGATATCCTCTGGTGCAGCAGCAAAACAATCATGGGCCTCGAATCCAAAACATGTCCATTCCACTATACTCGACTCTTTTTGATCGGATCACGCAGCGTCACCACATGGTTCCCAATAGCAGTTTCAGCATTCCCGGCACCCAAATCAAATCAGCCCTGCCGAGTTGCCAACATCACATAAGAGCATCCAGTCCCTCAATGCCACCAATATAGTCTATCATACAGTTCACGCGGGATTGACCTTGGGCCGAGACTATTAGAGTAGAGCCGAGTACATTTGCTATATAGTTTAGAGTAGAGTACTGACTATTAGAGTAGAGTACCGAGTCGTATCGCGTAACGAAACCTCTTCTAATAGCCGACTATATAGAATAAAGTACTGAGCTAATTAACAGTATACGGTTTGATGGCTGTCAACGACTCGAACGACGTTTGAACCCCCATACTACCTGGCTTGATTCATGTGCCCGTTTGCTTGGAGTGTATTCCAGCGCTTCGAAATGCACTTCGAGGTCAAAATGTTGTTTGGACCTCTTATCGATAAAAGGTGATCATAACAGTGTATATCTGACTCGTTTTTCAGGTAATCCCAGCGGTACAGGTAAGGTGCTCGAGTCGAATAGCCCCACCAACCCAACTCGGTTGATAATGAACGGTTTCTCAAACGCTCTCATCACGATGCAGATCATTCGAACACCAATTTCAGACACCCTAGCACTCTTCACTTTTTTATTGATGACACCTGCCAAACCCCCCATAACAATTCCAATAGAGAACCCATTCTTGAGTGGTCCCCATACCACGCTTTCAGATATTGATTGATGAACCTCTACTCTATATAGTTGGCCAATTCCATGATCGATCCCACTGTTGCTGATCCGAACTTCGCCCTTGTTATTCACCTGCGGCTACCCCCTGCCTACTGGTTTGTATTGGAACGACCCCATACCTTCCCTTTTGAAACTGGACTGAACGTTTAGACAAGTTCCAAACGTACCTCTATATAGAAGGGTACCTGTTGCCTTGACTCTACAGTGCCGACTGGTGTGTGTCTAGGTTGTGCTTTCTTTGAGATCGTGCTCCACTACTCAATCGTTACTTAAACCTTATGGTCATGTTTGCACCTTTCAAGCTCTTGAAACACTATTAGAGTAGATTTCGGGTACTCTTCCTATATAGTTGGAACAACCTAGATCAAAGACTTGTTTCAGTCACATCAGCAATATATATCAGTACCAGCCACCATACTGTTCTCGACTAGCTTCCCACTTCCACCGGTTGAAGTACCGACCCTTTCAACTCGAGCTGACGGCACCGTGGACCTTCCAATGTACCGCACGACTGCCAATCCATATCATGCCAGCCACCTCTTACGCCTATGCAGAGTCAATGTGATGGAAAAGTGACCTGAAGAAAAGCTTGCCCATGCTCTTTCCGCACTGCACTGTACCTCAACTTCTCAGAGTGTTTCAGCAACCACTAGCTTTCGTCTAGACATAAGCGATTCGTCATCAACCTTCTACTTGACCAGCTGATTCGTACAATATATATCAGTACTAGGACCTTCCCATGGTGTGCACAGACAGTATGAGGGCTGGTACTGATATATATCGGTGGTGGTGCCTGATCGCTGGAGTCACATACCGCTTATCATGCTGACCGTCAATATATATCAGTACCAGTCCCACTTCCCTCCCATACCTAATAGTACATTTGTATACAAGTAGACGACTTCACTGTAAACATTAGCCCCAGGCACTAGAGAAGGTACTGGAAGTGGCTCAGGAACTATTTTAGGTTTCGGTTCATTGCGGTCAATATATATCAGTACCAGTCACTAGGCAATTACCAAGATCATGAATCGTGTATTCCCCGGTCGGTACTTCAACCTTATGGTACAAACAATGTGACTTCCAACGATGACATTGTTCATTGATTTCAGCACTCGGTACTTCAACCTTATGGTCCCGTATCACCAATGTGCAGCCTCTTGCACTTCCTGCCGACTCATCCTAAACTTGTCGAGAGGGGATGGTACTGATATATATTGGTGCTTTTCTTTCAATGTTTGTGCTGCATATTCTAATCTTCTTGCAGGACGTCTGCTATCGCGATAGCAGTAGTGCATTTTTTTCACAGATTTTTCTCTCGCTTGTTTTGCAGGGGTTGAAAGTCTTGAATAAGTAGAAAAGAGCGGTAGCCATGATCGACGCAGGATCTGGGGATTTGAGAGTCAGCATGACTCTGAGAAGATATCTGATTGTGATCAATTGGGTCTCACTCGTAATAACGAATGACTTGCTTGACATCGGCTCATGTTACTGAAATCTTGGATGATCTTATCAAGTTCACTGGTACTGATATATATTGTAATAATGTCGATTGCTCTATCGTAATTGTTTTCGGTCACTCCAAAGATTCCATGGCAGAATCTGTACCCCCATCTACCGAACTACGGATGCCCGTACGCAACCCCATGAAGCAACCTGAGTAGCATGCCCATGTGGACTTTTTCGACACATCCTTAACCTGAAAAATCTTACAAAAAGAAGTAATTTAGGGATTTTCATTACCGGGTCCGGAGATTTGTGCAGATTCGATCCCAATGATCCATGATTTCTCTGCCGCAGAGATACCTAGACCCTCCTTCAATTCCATTAATATATAGTAGATGACCAAACCCATTACAGTGAATCAACCGATGGGTTTGAAGATAAAAAACACCATCATCCAGAGGATTATTCCACCCATCATCGACTGGAATTATCACAACGCCATCAACAAATTCAATAGCTGCTCCTAGCCTGATTCTCAGTACTCTACCCTAATAGTGGACCTCTTTCAGGTTTTCAATCGGGTACTCATTCCACAGCAAGGTTATTCCATTCATTCCATCAATATCTCAATCGATGGGACTTGCTTTCCTTCCTAAAGGAAGTGACCCGAAGCCGGTAGAAATGACTGACTTAAGATAGAGAGAGATCACCCCTAACAGAGTCCATTCTACGAATAGTCACATGGTAAAGCCCAGGTACTCTTCTAATATAGTGTGCCTTGAATGCTAGATCTTTGCTCTATAAAGACTATACAAGACGATCAGATGATCAGACGATGTTCCGATAATCGTCTTCTTGTCTGATTTCCTGCTGAAGTTATTTCGTTTTTTCTTTTTCACTTTCTTTCCGCCCACAATACATGATTGAAACTGACCTTTGACATTCCGCACCTATGATCCTCCTCACCAACCTTCTTTATGGAGGGTACCAACTGATCTCATGACGATGAGTCACCCACATACTTAAAAAAATCATTTCAATACGAGAGTAACTAAATCAAGCTCAATTATAACTCACTCTGATCAAATAGCACTCAGGTATAGGATTTCCAGCGGAAAGGTAGCCCTGTTCGCTTCGTTACCCTTGTACGCGCAAATCTAGCTCATAACAGCATTGCCGAGTTCAGTTACATAGTACATATATTGGAACAACTTAGAGCGGGAAGTCCCATATGTTGTCTAAGCCTCGCCTCACCTATTTCCCTCATAACGAGATCAGAATGAGATAGAATTGGATCTAAAGTCTTATCGGCTACCACGTTCCCTCAGATGAAAAACAGGTACTCTTCTATATAGTCCTAGACCTACTACACCCGGAAAGTAGGATCAGGCTTAGTCTACTAGAGACAGAGGAGAGATCAATCTTACTCTTTGATCGACCAAGCCGAAATACAGATCTCATCACAACACTTGTAGTAACCCTTTTTCATCGTCTTAGCCCTGAAAGTTACCCCGATAGTTAATCCGCTACGCCCCAATGTTACAGAATGAGTCAAGGCTTCGCACCTTGTGGGATCTGGGATCATCAGATCGGATTTGTCAGAGATAGCCTGCTTTGAAGGACCCACGGGGTAGTAACTAAGATCTAAAGAGAAATCAACTGCAATACATGGCAAAGGGTGAATCTCCTTACTAAGATTTCAGGAAAGTCAGCACTATTCTCAGATGCAACGAGCTTGACGCACCTAAGCTAAGTCTTTCTGCCTGCCCCGACACACAAAATTAATGAGTAAAGTATAAGCCTAAAGATCACGACTAAATGCAGAGAGATAGCTATTATATTCTAATAGTTGACTCTCCTCGCTCTTCAACAATTTTGTGT
This sequence comes from Viscum album, assembly GCA_963277665.1. Taxonomy (NCBI): domain Eukaryota; kingdom Viridiplantae; phylum Streptophyta; class Magnoliopsida; order Santalales; family Viscaceae; genus Viscum; species Viscum album. Next base: position 1,314,523,468 of record OY728139.1, read on the forward strand.
AAGTTAAGCTTCTCGATCCTCCTCCTCCTGCTGAGCCAATGAGCTCCAATCAGGCATGAAAGCGCGAATTCAATAATTCAACCACAAGGGATGCCAAGCAGCTCTGATTCTCCTCCTAGCGGGGGCTACTCACTCATTGTACTCGTTAACCTCCTCAACGGGCCAATAGACAGAAAGTTAGTGCTTCTACCCGACCGCTATTCCCGTTTGTTTTTGGGCTATAAGACTCTGAGCTTCCAGCTAACTACGTGCATAAGCTTTTTGACTACAAAAACGATTCCTCCCCCGGGAAAAAGTGGTCCGTCAACTGAACTTGCCTTGTTGTGATAGGGGTACCACCTTTTCATTCCCACCAAGGAGCCGTAGCTTTACTTAGATAGGTCTTGACTGCCTTACATAAAGAAAGGGATGGCTGCTCTCCTTTATTTCACAAAGAGTGGACCTTGCTTCTCTTATGATTTTTGATACTGCTATTTTTCCCCTTAACTCGCGTCCCAATCCGTTGGATCAATATACAGCTCGGACATCTCAAATGCACGTAAAGATGTACTTATAAGAAAGGCCGCCTACGCGGTTGTCCCCGCTAAGAATACATGTCTTTTTAAAGCTCATTGTCTTGAGACATAGGTGTTACAGTTTTCCGGAACCTTTCTATCTGGCATACCAACAAACAACTTTTCACTAAAGCCCTCAAAAGAGGAGATGCGCTCAAATACAGAGAGGAATGGAGTAACTCAACTCTGAGAGAGGAACGTGGCTCTCTAACCGCTAGTTTCTTACTTCTCAGGTTCTTACGGGGAATCTCAAACCATATAGATCTTTGGCCATAGAATTGGTTTACTCGTCTTGAGGCATCCCTTGCTCTGCTTGCTCCGCCTAAATATGTATCAATATCAATGGAAAGAAAAAAGAAAATGCAACTCCAGTAGACCTGAATACTGAACAACACTAATGTGATGAGCTGAAGTCTACCCGCATAGGAAAGCCGTTCACACCCAAGTGGCAGATCTCTTTCAAAAGGAAGATCAATTTGACCCACTAGCAATAGAGCAAGTAAAGATGAATAAAAAGGCACTTGCAGTCATGGAGGGGGATGTAATGATGAGTTTTCTACTCAATCAAAACGCATTTAGTGCAGGAAGTTTGGTACTAAGAACATACGATACTAAGTCAGAAAGACTTCCTTAGTCCTTTCATGCCTTAGGTTCACGAACTAGAGGTTAACGAGCTAGAAACACCGTTAAACCATTTATCTGCCGTGCGAACGTATATAAAAAAAAGAAGGAATATTGGCACCGGAAAATGTTCCGAAAATAGGTATGGGATATTTCATTGGTTATCGAATTGGAATGGACCTGGTTCACCTTATGGAAAGAAGTCATCCTACAGAAAAAGGATCTAATCCTAGAGAGAAACTGATCCTAAGGGGACTTCATCCTAGAAAATAGACAGGGCTAGACCATGACTGGGAAGGGCGCTGGGCCCTGTACCTGACTTTGGAGATAGACATTGTGATTTCCTAAGGTGTGATTCACCTATGGAAAGGGACCGTGCCTACTGAAGATTGGACTAAAAAGGCATCATGCCTAATTAGGGGTTGATCTTGAAAAAGGTGTTGTGCCTCTAAAGGTTTAAGTTATCCTATGGATCGAATCTCGAAAAGGCGCCATGCCTTGTGTTTGAATGAATGTTTCTAGAAAAGTCTCGAAAAGCCTAAAACATTTGATGTGGAAGGAGAGTGCCACCACTAATGGGAGTGTTCTTAGTACCGAAGTGGTAAGTTACCACTAAAGAGAGGTCATGTTACCATTATCGAAAACGTGAGGTACCACGAAGGAGAGGGATAAAAACCTCTAAGGAATGGAAACTTTGACAAGTCAATCAATGGTTTGGAAATTATGCAACACAATAAATGAAATGCATGAATTCTTAAGGGTTTCTCTTTGAAAGAGGCAAGATGCCTAATAATTCAACGGTGAAACAAGTCAAATCCTTCGAAGGGAAATGGCCCGAACCTGCATCCTATCCATTCATCTATTCCGTCTAAGGGTAATACCAAGCTAGGATAGATTCTATCAAATAAGATCTCTCAAGTGATAGATATAGAGGAGAAGGGAATCTTAGACTGTATGAGGTTTCTGTTGTTCTTTCTTGGCAGTGGTATGTCACTCCGGTAGGTTCGGGAATCAAATACCTGAGACTTGCTCCTTCCTTAGGTTTATAGCACGCTAGGCTAGATAAGACTGTATTCTATCTGTTACCTATTTGAAGATCTTAGGAGCTAGAGGAATGCTCTTTTTCTTTCCTTGTTCTTCCTTGAAGTTGAGAAGGGATAAGGACAGAGAATAACTAATGAGATTTTAGCTTTCTTCTTTCTTAGGGTTAGGACTTTCCCCTGGGGAAAGTAGCTCTTGTAGGTTTAGATCAAGATAGAATGAATTAGAACGAATTCTATCTAGCAAGCTGGTTGTTCCAGCAAGCAGATGCTGGGCGAAAGGAGAAGAATCTATTTATTACCTTTAGGATGTAGCTTAAACCTTCCTTACTATATCTATTATAGAAATAGATGCAACCTATCTTCCTCAATATGTATTGCCGCTGTTGCTGTGTAGAATATATTGTATGAAGAGAGGAGGATAAAGAGTCTGTCAGTGGCTCAACAGGGCTAACCTATTCTCCGAGAGCATGAAGTCCTTTGTAAGATGCCCTTCTTTACTTCTAGCCTCTTTAATTCTCTCTTTCTTACGAGGGCTACTATTTAGCATCCTACATATGAATGAAATTTGAGGAGAATCCGTTTAAGTTGTTCTTTTTGGGAGTTGAATAAGCAAGCCAGGGGTGATTGGGCTTCCTCCCCCAAGGGCAGAGCGGGGATAAGAAGTCCTCTCTTCCTTCCTTAAGTAAGTAATAGAGTCAGAATTTGCCCTTTCCTTTCTATTCTATATCTCTAGATGGAAGTCCTGAGTGAGTTCAGTCCAGATAGTAGGCAGCCTTTTGCCTTTTTGATTCCCTCCCTTATCTAGTGAGGATTGTAATAGGTAGGTATCATCCCTCTGACAGTCCTGCCTTCAAGTAGCTTCTTTCTTCTATTGATTGATAGCGAGGTTTTTATCCCAAGCCTGTGCTCTTTCTTGCTACTTGACTGTAGGTTTAGATCAAGATAGGACAGAACGGAATGTATTAGAGGGTTGTTCCTGTAATCCGCTAGGTGAGGATAGATATCAAAGAGTAGCAGAGCAGTTATCCTTCTTGCTTTTCCCTTACGATTGAACCATTGTCATTGCCTCTGTCCTTCTATCTAGAGAGATAGATGGGTCAAGTACTGACTTTATTCCTTCCTAAGGTCAGGTTTTTCTTATGTTAGCTCATCTAATCAAGAAGCGCATCTTCAAGTGCCTCTTCAATGATTCTCCTAGTGATGTTCATATCATTCGATCGTCTTGTGTTATTATATCCTCATCCTCTATCGGACTCTTATGTCTGAGCTTCTTCTCTTAGTCCTATCGTCCCGTCCTGTTGTTCACTTTCATTTAGAGGAAGCTAGGCCGGCTAATAACCAATTAGATCATATGGCTGGTAAAGAGGGAAGGGATAGGAGGGTTTCCTCTTCCTAAATAGGGATATGGCACTTTGTGTTGTCAGTTAGCTACTGATGCTGGATTACTCAAGGTTGAGTCATCAATCACTTGACGAGGTGATCCTTTATATAGGTACGAGCGTAACCTGTAGGTTTAGAGAAACATTTAATTCAATTTAGCCAGCTCTTGATAGTAGCTCCCCTTTATAGGGTATGAAGGAGATAGGAATGAATGAAACAAATAATATCTATTGAGTGAGAGCTATAGAAGAGAAGGCCAGGCCAGAAGAGAATGTCTTAGCTGGGAGTGGGGATTGTTCTTGTAGTCGGATAGGGCGCAAGGGAACTTTTGGGATGTTTCACCCTTAGGGGAATCTTCCTTATTGTTCCCTGTAGGGATAGAGCAAGGTCGTAGATCAATTCTATCGAGCTATCTAAAGACAGGTAGCTAGGCGCATGTATCCTGGTCGTAGATCAGATTTAAGCAAGTGGATTTCTAGGCATACCTTAGCGCTGGCGCAGGTCTCTTAGATATTGATTGATGACAATTTCCCAATTCTGGCCTTTATTTTATCTTAATCTCAATAGATGTAACAAAAGGTCTGCTATCAAAAGTTCTGAAGTGGATGCTAAACCAATGAGCTCCCCAAGGTCCCAACTTCCCAAGTGAGTTTTCTTTGCCTTCCCTTCCCTTTGGAGGTGGTTTTTTCCAGGGAATAATCTGACTTAACTGGGCTCCCAGCTCCATAAGGACTTCTTCAACCCGTCCTCCCATTCCAGACGAGAGTCAGTACTAGGTTTAAGAATTTCTCTCCTCATAGCTACCTCGCTCCAGGGATCCTAGGATAGGGCAGGAAAACTAAAAAACATAGAGGGCCCTTGATGCCTTCACAAATGGACGATGACGAAGGGGGATCGAAGCCTAGAGTAGCACCCTGTCGATCGATGACCTCAATACGGGAAGCCCGAACCCCCACCTTAAACTACTAGCTACCTACGTCGGTAGTCCTATGTGGTGCTGGGTTATGGATTACAGAATTCTCTTCAAGCACACTCAGATCCCCTCCTCTCTCTGCGCTCTGTCAGTCTGTTCACTTACGCCAAGCTTCTTCTTTGGTAGTTTGTTCCTAGACCTTGCTTAGATCTAACCTCTTTTATGACTATGACTTGATTGTGAGATGCCTTAACCTCTATCTTTTTCTACACGGAACTGGCAATAGAATCTCAATGGAGTCCCTCCCGATATGCTCCTATTATCAGATATCGACTAGCGAGCCTATTTCACACTCTCCCACACAGAGATTCCAATAACAGAAAAGAAAGAATAAGATGATCATCATTTGAAAAAGATCGTCTGCTAAAGATCGTCTTATCATATTCTATTCCTAGTTCTATCTTCCTTTAGTTCCTGTAAGCCAAGGTCAGTCCTATTTACTTGCCTGCAAGCGGATGAAGGAAGGTGCTTTTTCCCTTGTCTAAGTCCAGTTAGCGTTTTATGATATGGGTAGTTACTACGTCCTGTAAGAGGTCTCGATAAGAAGCTCTATAGTCCTCCTTATAAGCCCTTATATCTATCCCTCTCTTGCTATTTGCTCCTGTAGCTAAGCGACTAGGGTAGCTATTTCAGTTCTAAGGAAAGAGAGGTGCAGGTTTCATATTGCGTATATAGGTATGCGAAAAGAGATGCTCTCATGAGAATCAGTCCTATGCTTCTCTTCTCCAAGCGCAGCAAGCTCGGGAACCCAACCCCCTCTATCATCGTATGAGGGGAAGAGCGATAACGAAGATGTAAAGGTAGAAATATGGAGACATAAAGCTAATGACGAATTAGACTATGCGGCATTACCACTCACAATATATAACAAAGAAAGTAACAGGTATTAAAAACTTAGAATCAGACTATGCCGAGAAGAACTAGAACTGGAGGAAGCAGTGGAAATGCTAATGAAAGAACTAGAACAACTATAATGAGAGGTAGAAATAGAAGGTTCTCAGGTACTCTATATATATAGTGATATATTATATCAGTAGCAGCCGGGTGAACTATATAGGAAGAGTACCCGTAGATCTTACCCTTTCTTTAGAAAGGGTCAGGACTATATAGAAAGAGTACCCGGATCTTACCCTTTATAAACCGAATAGGGTTCAGTAGCTGAGTTCTCATAGATCTGACCCTCCCTAAAGGGTTGCTACTGAATATATAAGGGTTTATAACCTTTTCTTATAGGTTGATATCATCAGGTTAAGGAGCAATACTCCTATCCTAGTGAGTACCTGGGGTAGCATGCTTTGAATCAAGAATTTCCTTCTTCTCCCGCTGCGCACGACCGAATTTGTTTCCTTAACCAGCTTAGAAAGGTTCGGAATGCTGAGAGACGGCGTCAGTACTCTACTCTAATAGTGCTACTACCTATATTATACCGACGGCCTCATCTTTGAGATTATTCTTCTATTACCTACCATAAAGGTATACTTCTATTACCTACCATGAAGAAAATGCTAGACTCATGTTGATTGATCCTTTTATCATATATGAAGAGATGCATGGTCGAGTTGAGAACACGTCAGGCAATCGTCGAAAAAATGTCACCCGCTCGACCGTCCCCTTCGGTATTGTCCCAGCTACTCGACTTGTTTTTGGCACTAGCAAGAAACCGGGCCATAGGCAATCCTAGAAAGGGAAAGGGCATCTTGCGTCTAATCTCTCGACGATCAACCCAACCACGATCGTTGTGTTTCCTACTGACCTCAAAGTTAGCAATGGTCCAAGGTCGCGAACAGGCCTCTCATTTAGCCAACAACAAGCGGCTGGTCAGGATGCGGTAGCGAATAGCAGGTAGCCGAATTGAGGTGTTCGGTTCCTTTAGCCATGGGGGGAGGATCGAATCAGCGGGGGCTATGGAAACAACGGTCTATCGGATGAACAAAAGTCTTGGAATCGTATGACTGGTCGTGCAGGTCGTTGCCGTGGTTGTCGATTGAAATGCACACCTATGATTGGTGCTGCGATGCTATTGATATCGTTTGGCCAGGGCGATACCACCTGCTGACTGAACTAGGATACATCTACCCTAGGAAGAACCTCACCCTTGGTACTAGTCTACGAGCACTAGCCAAGTCATAGCTCTAAAACAAAGTATTGAGACCAAAGTATTGAGACCTCAAACACCTAAAGACTCAGGTCTCAATACTTTGGTCATCAAGGACCTCAGAACCACAATACTTTGGATGATGCAACGGTGTGAAGGGGAACGAGAAAGAAGCAACGATTCATATGCGGGAGAATGCAATACGCGCAGGCGATTTAGTGTTCAGAGATGAAAAAATGCTATATACTAGAAAGATGAATCCATAGAGGTAATACCATTGAGTTTTCCTCGTCCTCTCGTTCACTTCGTTCACTTCGGTCCTCGCTTTCCGGATGGATCGGGTGAAAGAGATGCAGCTCGTTCCATTACTTGCCCTTTGTGTTCCTGAGTCAGTCCCTACTCGTTGTTCTGCTTGCTCACTCCTCGCTCCCCTCTATCTCCTCCGTTTCGGATTCGTTCGAGCCACCCGTGAAGAAAGAGATGCTTTCCTGCAGCTGCAGTAGGCAGCTAAGCAGTCGAAAGACTCACCCTCGATAGCAATGTGTGAAGCATGCATACATACCAAGCCGCATATGCCCATGCCATCCTAGGAATTCCTATTCTTTAAGATGCTGGTTGATTGGGGGTACGATTTCATGGATCGCTTGGCACAAATGGACAGATGGTCACTATGACTACTACGCGTCAGGCTGGGGTTGATGGAAGGTATGGCATGGATGGTTTCAGAAGGCCAATCTCGGTATAATATAGTCGGACCACTAGAAGAACCAAAAAAGGTGCCTATAGTGGTGCCTATAGTGGTCCGCCTATAGACTATATAGAAGAGTACCTGGCTAGATTATACACTATCTAGATTATATACCAAGTGGTGCAGTTGGCATTGCAGTTGTTGGGGGGCAGATGACAACGATGATACCTCGAATCACCAAGGTGTTTGGAAAATAAATGGGCACCATTTCAATGACAATAGAGCGATGGAAGCGGGTTGGAGGAATTGGCTAGACTCCTTAGGCTCATGACCTGAATGACTGCAGGTTCGAATCTTGTACCCGCAAAGGAGATGGTGCGAGATCGGCAATGCTAGGCTTGGCACCACCACGATCCGAATGGGGTTGATGGGGTTCAAGATGGTGACCTAGTTGATACCATTGGGGAAGTGGCACTCTTAGAGTAGAGTACTAAGGCACCCCTAATACTCTTATTTATTGGGTGGTATTGGCTTTTGACACCAATATAGGATGATATCGAGGTTAATTGGTCACGTACTGTATAGATGGCATGGAGTTGGTGGGGTTGGAATAGAGACCGATATAGGATGATACCACTGGAATGATACTGGGGTCGGAGGGTCAGAAAGCAACTACGTACACCGCCGGCCAGGACCGAACATGTGATCCAGTACTCTAATCTAAACTATATAGGAAGAGTACCTGGGATCACTATATTATGAGAATACATGAGATGGCCAGTTCAGAGTTCCCGGGTACCGGTGAAGAGCAGCAGGAATGATTCAATTCAGAAGAAAGGGTTTTTTGTTGTACGGAGATTGATGGAGTGAGCGTGGTTTTCTAGATGGAATGGACTCGAGCCATGGTACGACTTTGGGGCAAGGTTGACTGGCAGCTATGACGATGGCTCAACGATTGGGCACCTATCGGCCGGTGGTGGTACCTCATGACATTCCAAAGAGACCAGGTGAGTGGTGTGCGTGCAACAGGTACTCTCTCTATATAGTTCATCATTCTTGGATGGGGTTGAAACAATGGAATCGATGGTTCATTAGAATGGAGATGGCCGTAGTGGTGGTTCATAGGCGGCTGGCAGAGCTGTATGCGGTTCAATGCTGCCAGTACAGTTTGGGGTTGGTTTTCCACCCTTATGAGTATTCAGACTATTTCGACGGAACAGACAAGGCTCTCACTTTTGATAGTTATCCGATTCCAGAATCCGATCTAGCAATGGGGCAATCACGTATCTTAGAAGTAGACAATCGAGTCGTCCTACCAGCAAAAACGCATATCCGTATTCTAGTCACAGCAGCTGATGTCCCTCATAGTTGGGATGTGCCTTCCTCCGGCTTGAAATGTGATGCAGTACCGGGGTGTTTAAATCAACTGAGAATGTTTATAATATGCGGTGGAGTATACTATGGTCAGTGCAGTGAGATTTGTGGAACAAATCATGCCTTTACGCTTTGGCCCGCGAACCTCACCTAGTACCTGCCGGCTAGTCCAAACCACACCGCCAGCACCATTAGTTATTTATCCTTATAAGTCCAACCCCATGTGGCTTCCTTCCACTCTCATGCGCACATATCATATGATTCATTGTAACTTGACTGACTAGATACTACTTGTTTTGTTTTGTCAAAATAAAACAAAACAAGTAGTAGTTAGTGGAATGGTCTCAAACGGTACGGTTAGTGGGAATCGAGGTGGTACAACCAACTAGACTATATACGGAGAAGCCATAGCTGGAGTGGCCAAGGGAGGATGGGGCATATATCACACCTAGAAAAAAAATATTACCTTTCCACTCCAACTAGGCGTAGCTCAATGCCGGAGGGGCCAATGGCTTGTGCCATTATGGGATATATCAACGGTTTCACAAAGGGGGAAACGATACTAGAACGTCAAATCGTATAGTGTAGAATGCCAATACCACACTATATATAATATAATAGTGTAATCAAGGTCTAGATTGTCGGGTATGTGTGATACTGATAAGGATAAAGAACTCGAAGTGGAGTGAGCGGAGCAATGGAGGGCATCGAGTCGCAACCGGGTGTGGGCGAAGCCAGCTCTATTCGAATAGTGATTTGATCGACCATCTCAGCCAACAAACCCTTTTTTGCCATGGGGCTCAAGAAGTCCACTATTAGAAGAGTACCTGTCCCCCAATGCACAAGGTACATATCATGCCTATGTCGCCCAGTTGATCGATCGGTCGTACTACTATGATATGATATGATATGAACTCGGTAGGATATGGTAGATGGCAGAGCTGCTGGAATGGAGTTGGTGGTGCTCGGGTGATATGATTTCGATGTTCCAAGTGAATGGTCAACCCCACTACTCAATTGATTCTGTATCTGCTGCGCCTGGGAGCTGGATACGCTCAAGCGCGTTCCCCTCTGTTCTACTACCTATATTATACCGACTTAACGGTTGGAGTGGAGTTGGGGGCTCGAGCAACCTAGGCCGCCTAGTTGCCCGACTTTCCATATGGCGCATGGGGCAGCCTGGCATGGGAAGATGAGGTCTTCCATTGCCACTATCCTCACATAGTTCCACGTCGGTATAATATAGGTAGAAGACTACCCGCCCGGCTTCCCCACTGTGTCTAGTCGAACAACCGTAGACTATTGATGCCGATAGCCACTCCAGATGAAAAAGGTCGGTATAATATAGGTAGTAGAACCACGACTATATATCTATCAATCGTCAGTACTCTTCTAATAGTGTGCTCACAAGTCTAACTCCAGACAGAAAAATTGGCACCTGAAACGGGGTCAGGTACTCTATCTATCTAGTGTCCAATCATTTGATTGTCATAGATATGGTGGAGGTATCATGGAGTGGTGGTTGTGTTCTTACTACTGATGTTGGTCAAGGCAGAAGGCACATATACCACACCGACCCTACCGAGTGAACCGGAAGGCCATGGAATGGATATGGGGCCTCAGTTGGCATAGCACCGAGGTGGCAGAACGACCCACTCGTACGATGAGCCCGAAGGGTGGGGGTACAGGTAGGATGAAGCGGAACGGACATGACTATTAGAGTATAGTACTTATGGGTCAGGTATTCCATGACGATATGGGGTGATAGAGTTGGTGGTGAGTTTCCTGGGAACTGGGATGATTGATGGTTCAGGGCGAGCTCATGGGGCCCTTCATACTACAAGCACAGCTACCGTTGCCATACACCGAGCAGCAATAGGACGAGTTGATGTTTCACGACTATATGAAAGATATCCATGGGGGTAGTATTGGTTCCCCGACTCCACTGCCATGTTCAAGAAAGAGTGCTGTCATTGATTTGGCCACTGAATGCACTCACATGGTTTCATAGAGAAAAGGCCATATCCGCTGGGATTGGAGTTGAGATGGGTTGGCATCGGCGTTGTCGATTTCACCACCAATTCAATAGTGTGAGTAGTTGTGTGAAGTCTACTACCTATATTATACCGACACTATTAGAGTAGAGTACTGAAAGAATATCTGGTTCTTAGAGAGTTGGCGGTAGTGGGAATAGGCGCATGGCGGTGACCCCACGTCTTGAATCACAAGCAGTACTAGCGGCATACGGCTAAACTACTGTTTGAGAGGTCCGGTAGGTAGCCCCGTTCACCGAATCGATCGTCGTCGAAGCAGTGGATCGGAATGCGTTTTGTTCTTGGGTGTCAAATACGACCTACGGCTAAAGCGATGCATAAGAGTGAGGCAAGGTGAATCACGCTTGGGAATTTGGTAGGATGTCAGTACTCTTCTAATAGTGAGTACTCTACTCTAATAGTACTACTGCCTATAATATACCGACCAGTAGATGGACAAAGGTTCTAAAATATCTGACACCTCTTAGGTTAAGGTTCTAAACCCTTATATTATATATTTAGTAGCACTTATCTAACCCTTTAGTTAGAAAGGGTCAGGAGGGAGAGGGAGAACTGGTACTGATATATATATTGATGGGTTGGGGCCAATCTCGGTACTGATTCAAGTGGTCATGAATCAGTACCGATATCAGTCCTGGTCACTCTCCTACCTGCTCGTCGCTAGTCTATGACCCCTGGAACAGAAACTATGCTAGCTCCTTTCCTAACTATCTCTTAAAAAACAAGCAATGGCCTGACTTCTTTATTTTATTCCGGGCGATAGTTCACTATTAGAAGAGTACTGAGCTAAAAACAGTGATCGCTCTTTTCTGATCTGTCTGCTGAATGTGTTTCCGATTCGTTTGGAGTTCCGACTTACGGTAAAAAAATGGATTTGGTCTGGTTTGTTCCCGTCTACTCAACGAAGAAGCCCACATGCTAGATAAAGCCGATACAGAAATAGATACCGCTAGCCCAACATAAAGAGTGGAACTTCATATATATAAGTACCACCTCCCTCGAGTACTGAGCTTACCGAAAAGGAAGAGATATTTTTCACTTCACTTACACCTGAAGCAAGAGCTAACTAAGCCAAGAGGGGACAAAAGGAAAGAAATTATAGGCTACTACCTATAAAACCTGTGTGTGCGTGTTTGGAAATCCACAGTGCACTAGCCATGGCCTCAGTACTCTTCTAATAGTGTGATCGATCGATAGCTCAATTGGAAGACTGATAGGGATAAGGTTCTAAAAGATCTGACACCTTAGGGTCAGGTTCTAAAAGATCTGACACCTTAGGGTCAGGAAGGGAGAGGCATTCGAAAGTCCGAAAGAGTAGAAGATTTTCCACCGATAAAAAAGAAAGATAATCGTATGGTAGAATCATATGATACCCGAGACAGGTACTCTTCCTATATAGTCAGAGACCGAGGAAAGACAGATCCAGATAAGAGGGACAGTGTCCTCACTTTCGAATTGATTCCTGGCCGTAGGAAGAGTCTATCCATCCATAACTCCTGTAGGCGAGGGGAAAACTCAACCGAGTCCTTCTATTTAGTTTATCTTGGGCAATCAATGCCTTGGCCTTTTCCATCTTTGGGAGTGTTGTCTTTCCCGGCGAGCCCAGAATTCTTGATTTTTGGCTCACTTCTTTGGTGGAGAAAATGAATGCGGAAGTGTCGGTGGTGCACATGATACTTGCCGAGACTATCCTTTCTTTGTCTTATTGCTCAACCCGGAAGCATGGAACTTTCTTTGGATGTGCAGCTTTGCTTTAGGTATGGATTTTGGAGCATCTTGAAGACTTTCGAGCGGAAGGCTACTATCACGAAGACTTGATTGAAAGCTTTAAGTTATGCACCTGCGGAGTGGAAAGACGAGCTAAAGCCAAGCGAACAATATCACCAGGTGTGACTTGAAGGCAGGACTGTCAGAGGGATGATACCTACCTATTAAAATCCTCACTAGATGAGGGAGGGAATCAAAAAGGTAAAAGGCTGCCTACTATCCGGACTGGACTCACTCAGGAATTCCATATAGAGATATAGAATAGAAAGGAAAGGGCAAAGTCTGACTCTATTACTTACTAACGGCGGGAAGAGAGGACTTCTTATCCCCACTCTGCCCTTGGGGGAGGAAGCCCAATCACCCCTGGCTTGCTTATTAAACTCCCAAAAAGAACAACTTAAGCGGATTCTCCCCAAATTTCATTCATATGTAGGATGCTAAATAATAGTCCTTGTAAGAAAGAGAGAAGTAAAGAGGCTAGAAGTAAAGAAGGGCATCTTACAAAGGACTTCATGCTCTCGGAGAATAGGTTAGCCCTGTTGAGCCACTGACAGACTCTTTATCCTCCTCTCTTCATACAATATATTCTACACAGAAACAGCGGCAATGCATATTGAAGAAGATAGGTTGCATCTCTTTCTAGAATAGATATAGTAAGGAAGGTTTAAGCTACATCCTAAAGGTAAGAAATAGATTCTTCTCCTTTCTCCTAACATCCGCTTGCTGGAACAACCAGCATTCTAGATAGAATTCGTTCTAATTCATTCTATCTTGATCTAAACCTACAGGAGCTACGTGCCCCAGGGGAAAGTCCTAACCCTAAGATGGAATACAGCTACAATCTCATTAGTTATTCTCTGTCCTTATCCCTTCTCAACTTCAAGGAAGAACAAGGAAATAATAAGAGCATTCCTCTAGATCCTAAGCTCTTCGAATAGCTAACAGATAGAATACAGTCTTATCTAGCCTAGTGTGCTATAAACTTGAGGAAGGAGAAAGTCTCAGGTATTTGATTCCCGAACCTACTGGAGTGACATACCACTGCCAAGAAAGAAAAACAGAAACCTCATACAGTCTAATCTTCCCTTCTCCTCTATAGCTATCACTTGAGAGATCTTATTTGATAGAATCTAGCCTAGCTTGGTATTACCCTTAGAAGGAATAGATGAATGGATAGGACGCAGGTTCGGGCCATTTCCCTTCGAAGGATTTGACTTGTGTCACCGTTGCATTATTACGCATCTTGCCTCTTTCAAAGAGCAACCCTTAAGAATTCATGCATTTCATTTATTATGTTGCATAATTTCCAAACCATTGATTGACTTGTCAAAGTTTCCATTCCTTAGAGGTTTTTACCCCTCTCCTTCGTGGTACCTCACGTTTTCGATAATGGTAACATGAACTCTCTTTAGTGGTATCTTACCGCTTCGGTACTAAGAACTCTCCCATTAGTGGTGGCACTCTCCTTCCACATGAAAGGTTTTAGGATTTTCGAGACTTTTCTAGAAACATTCATTCAAACACAAGGCACAATGCCTTTTCGAGATTCGATCCATAGGATAACTTAAACCTTTCGAGGCACATCACCTTTTTCAAGATCAACCCCTAATTAGGCACGACGCCTTTTTATTCCAATCTTCAGTCGGCACGGTCCCTTTCCATAGGTGAATCACACCTTAGGAAATCACAATGTCTATCTCCAAAGTCGGGTACAGGGCCCAGCGCCCTTCCCAATCATGGTCCAGCCCTGTCTATTTTCTAGGATGAAGTCCCCTTAGGATCAGTTTCTCTCTAGGATTAGATCCTTTTTCCGTAGGATGACTTCTTTCCATAAGGTGAACGAGGTCCATTCCAATTCGATAACCAATGCAATATCCCGTACCTATTTCCAGAACATCGTCCAGTGCCAATATTCCTTCTTTTTTTATATACGTTCGCACGGCAGATAAATGGTTTAACAATGTTTCTAGCTCGTGAACCTCTAGTTCGTGAACCTAAGGCATGACGGGACTAAGGAAGTCTTTCTGACTTAGTACCGTATGTTCTTAGTACCAAACTTACTGCACTAAATGCGTTTTTATTGAGTAGCAAACTCATCATTACAGCCCCCGCCATGACTGCGAGTTCCTTTTTATTCATCTTTCCTTGCTCTATTACTAGTGGGTCAAATTGATCTTCCTTTTGAAAGAGATCTGCCACTTGGGTGTCAACGACTTTCCTATGCGGGTAGACTTCAGCTCATCAGATCAGTGTTGTTCAGTATTCAGGTCTACTGGAGTTGCATTTTCTTTTTCCTTGCCATTACTATTGATACATATTTAGGCGGAGCAAGCAGAGCAAGGGATGCCTCAAGACGGGTAAACCAATTCTATGGCCAAAGATCTGTATTGTTTGAGATTCCCCGTAAGAACCTGAGAAGTAAGAAACTAGCGGTTAGAGAGCCACGTTCCTCTCTCGGAGTTGAGTTACTCCATTCCTCTCTGTATTTGAGCGCATCTCCTCTTTTGAGGGCTTTCGTGAAAAGTTGTTTGTTGGTATGTCGGAAAGAAAGGTTCCGGAAAACTGTAACACCTATGTCTCAGGACAATGAGCTTTAAAAAGACATGTATTCTTAGCTGGGACAACCGCGTAGGCAGACTTTCTTATAAGTACATCTTTACGTGCGTTTGAGATGTCCGAGCTGTATATTGATCCAACGGATTGGGACGCGAGTTAAGGGGAAAAAATAGAAGTATCAAAAATCATAAGAGAAGCAAGGTCCACTCTTTGTGAAATAAAGGAGAGCAGCCATCCCTTTCTTTATGTAAGGAATTCAAGCCCTATCTAAGTAAATCTACGGCTCCTTGGTGGGAATGAAAAGGTGGTACCCCTATCACAACAAGGCAAGTTCAGTTGACGGACCACTTTTTCCTGGGGGAGGAATCATTTTTGTAGTAAAAAAGCTTATGCACGTAGTTCGCTGGAAGCTCAGAGTATTATAGCCCAAAAACAAATGGGAATAGCAGTTTTTTTAGTTCCTTAAGACCTTATTACTAATCTATTTATAGTAAAGCAAGCCTGGCTAACACACAAAAAAACACCCTTTACTAGACTAGGGGCCTCTCTCTTTGTTTCGATGAAAGCCTCAACGCTCGCATTCTACGGGGAACTCTTTTGACTATTTACATTTAAAATCCGGAAGCAAAGGGAGAAAACTCAAAAACTAGTCTAGTAAAGGGTGCTTGTGTTGTGGTTTTGAGTTCCTTGGCTTGTGTTCTAATAGTCACCACAGAAAGAAAGCGGGGAGCATTCTCTATCAAATAATGATGGTGGGGGTTCATGGTCCCTAGTTCCGTTTGCCGGGCTTGCTTCCCATTCATTCTTTTATAAGGATGCTCTTCGGCTGGTCAGTAGAGTAGTTGGCACACGCTGGTCAATCCAGTATGTATGTCACTTTCATTCCTAGCTGACCGGAACTGAAAGTCTGTTTAAGTTGCTGTTTACGCGCTTAACTCACTAGGAGAAGAAGTAAGGAAAGATTCCCTCCTTGTCTAAAAGACAAAAAGATGGATGAGCCACTCTCTCCATCCGAATAAGCTTAGCCTTTACCTGGGCACCTTTCCTTCTTTCCTTGCTTTGGTGCTACCGTATATAAAGTAGTAGACCCCAGCTCCTTTTAGCTTTTTGTGTTATGGATCTTATAACTCTTAGTAGTTGTTCTCTCCTTCCCTTCCTTATCCTTAAGGAATTGGATATAGAACGGTTAGGAGCATTCGTTAACAGAGATGGATTGGCTTCGGTTGAACTTCTAACTATGGGAATGCTTGAAAAAGCTCTGATTCTAATAAGCTAGTGACCACTCTCAGAGGTAGCTGGGAACAAAAGGAATAAGTGCTCAAATCTAAGATAAGTTGCTATTGGACTTCTTTCCTTGGCAAGAAGGGTTAGCAGGGAAAGCAGCCTTGTTGATTAAAGTAAAGGATCAGGGGCGCTTTTGTTTTGTTTTGTGGGAATACCCGCCTTTTCATATGGATATCAATGACTAAAGTCTCTTCTTGGCTAAGCCCGAAAGAAAAAGAAAGAGAGTTAGATCCGAGAGTGAATTAGAGACATTATCTCACATATGAAAGAAAAGAGGTCACTTGTTTAAGTCAAGCAATCGTAGAGACCGAGAAGAGTTTGCAGTGAAAATTTTCCCTCTACAGGCCTCTTAAAGGCAGAACCAAAGAGAGTAGTGAGGGGAGAGGAGTTCAAACCCGACTCAAGGCCTAGTAGATCTCTTCCTGCTACCTTACTGACTTCCCTGGGGGAGGTTGAGTTGAAGAAGCTGTGACAGAACAAGCTGTTACAGAATCAGCAGCTATTGAACCCCGGAAGAAGGACTACTAGTAGTGGTTCATCTTATCTTATTAGTAGCGGTCAGTGGGAAGAAGACTAGCTCTGGATTTCAAGCGTGAACCAGGTCTTGGATTCGGCATTGGTTGGGCATGGCATTAGATTAGGAAGGGGCCTAAGCTAAGCCCTGAAATTGGAATGCTTTACTCTTACTCTATGGGTTTAGGAAGAGAAAAGCACTGTTTAGCTTACATCCTCTTTGAGATGAAATGCGGAAAAGTCCTAATCAAAGGCGAAAGGCGCCATCCAAGGAAAGTGGGAATACCCAGCAGGATCCGACCAACAATCGAGTTCATACCCGGCTCAAGGCTTTAAAGAAGAAATCCTAGGCTCAAGGGACCATCTCTGTCATATTTTCAAGCCAAAGAAGAGAGAAAGCCTAGCCCTTAAAGCAAGCCTGCTTCACCTTCACTTCCTTTCGTACCTGATTCTTAGTCTGCTCTAAAGGAAGCCAGTGACTCGAGGTCTTCTGGAGTGAAATCACTCTCAGGTAATTCCATGGTTCAGCTCTGGTTCAAATGGTATCTGGGGTATATCTCTTATCTGTTGTTCATGAATCTGTTTCAGTTTTTCAGGCATACCCGGTCTTTTCTCTTTCATTTGCTGCTCCGGGGAAAGAAGTTTCATTGGGGAAGGTGTTCTAGTTTATCACTTAAGCTTTTAGCTTAAAGGACTGATCTTTGCTTGAACTTAGCCTGAGTAAGGCCGACTTCAATAAAGATAACTAGGTTCCAAGCCTTTATATCAAACCATTTCTTTATCTCTGGGAATCATAGCCTACTTTCGTACCAAAGGGTTGAGACTTTCCTTCTGATCCTAGTTCTTGGCACTGGGAAGAGTCTCTATAACCTATAGGGTAAGGATAAATAGACGTAATTCGCCCTAGAACCTTTAGGCTAGGCTCATTAGACGTAGATGGAATGAGTTTGGTATGGCTGAAGAATGGTTTCAAGAGGCGATTCATGACTCCAGCATAAAAAACAGCACATAAATCCCGGAGCTGTGGATGATGGAGACAGCTCTAAGATCTTGTTCGTAGTTTCCGTTTCATAAGTTGTACTCAGTGGTTTCACTGAGAAATGTTTGGGAGAAGGATAGTGCACCATTAGTTGAACCATGTATCTCGGATCTCTCGGAAAGCCTTTGGGTTGTGGGGCTATTGTTTCCTTGAGGCATGGGTTGAGCCCTGGTGCGGAGCTCGGTAGTAGTCTGACTTCGGGAAGAGAACGGTCGGAAAGCAGTCAGGAAATCACCAAGCAAGGAAATCCCTTAGCTAAAAGCATGACACCCAGCCCGCAACAGCAAGAAAATCAGTCCCTACTGCCGCGTCAAGCTAGGCCTGAAACCTTCAAAAGAGAAAAGGAAAGCGCTGTTAACAGCAGGAAGAGCAGTCCGTACCACAAGAAGTACCATAAGAGGTACCACAAGCCGTACGTTCAGCGATTATTATACGCAAAAAGCTGATGACGCAAGAACTCGATTGACTA
The DNA here is from genome assembly GCA_963277665.1 of Viscum album. NCBI lineage: Eukaryota > Viridiplantae > Streptophyta > Magnoliopsida > Santalales > Viscaceae > Viscum > Viscum album. Next base: position 1,314,541,878 of record OY728139.1, read on the forward strand.
AGGAATGAATATAGTCCCTAAAGACGAGACGGAGTCCCCAAGTACAGCTTTCTTTATAGAAGATGCTGCTAGCGCATTGTACTGGACATAGGGGACTCAAGCCCTCGTCGATTGAGAGGAATAAGCCCCTCGCCTCACTCGTCAACTGTTATCATGACCTCTCTCATTTATAAGGGGAAAAGCTCACCGAGATGAGAAAAGAAAGATACAGAGGCAGAGACTAGCTTTAGAGCTTTCCACTCCCAGGCTTCCGTCTAAGAACAGGGGGTGGGGTCGATTTCATTGAAATGAACTGAAATGGGTTAGGCAAACCTTTATCCGACCAAACCTCCCATTCAGGAGTTGGCGCCTTCTTCGATGAAGAAATCTATATATTGTTTTTGCCCTGATTTTTGATTCCTTAGTCACCTTGTCCCCCTCCCTCATGGACTTATCAACTATGGATGGAGGGAGGCATCCCCTTGCTCCATATCACATCTAGTCTATCCCTCTTTCCTGGAACCTTATAGATGGAATGGATACTCGAAGCATCATCACTCGCTGTAGAGCAGATATCAGTAGCCGAGCAGATGGGAGAGAAGGAAGGAGAGTCCTTTCCATCTGATCTTTTCCTTCACTCATGAATCCGGTTGGAAAGGAAGGAGTCAATTTCCCAGGAATACTCCTCAGGAGCGTATTTGTATCTTTTGGGCCCCTCTAGAGAGAAAGATTGGTCGGTTTCCAGCCAGAAGGAGATATGGAATGAAATATATCCTATCGATATGAATCCATGCTTATGAATGGTGATGATAGTGAAAGACGCAAGCGGCGGAAGTTGAATGATTCATGCTTTGTTTAGCGGCTTACTAGAACCAATTAACAACTCTGACTTAGCAAGCCAATTCCATGTAGCCGGCCTGAAGAGCCAGAAGCCGTGTCAATAACGGGGGCTACTCTAGCGACGGCAGAAGCCGAGCCGAAGGCCAATGACACTAGCTAACCAACTGAGAGAGATACCAAAGCAAATTGAGCGACGGAATCAGCGTAGGAGCAAGAAGCTACGGCCGTCAAGGAACAAACAGAGGATGGGAGGAGGGAGGTATTAGACCAGAGGAGCAACGGGGACTCACCTGCTACCTAACCATTCGTTCCACCCCTATTCCATCTTTTATCCATTGTTAGCCTCTGATTCCGGAACCGAACCAGGAGTGAAAAGCAGAAATTCATTCTTCGAGTGCATCCGGCCTTTATTGGGAATCAGTGCTCCGCTTCCAATCGTCTATTGATGCGGATCGACTAAGGAATGGAATCTATTACATTAGGGTAAGGAATGAATAGAGATAGGATCAAAATATCCGTCTTCAATACTCTTTGAATATCTCCTTTCTGAAATGCGCGACTTCTCCCTGCCGGTCGATCAGGAATACAAGGTGGAGCGGTAGCGACCTTGGTTTGATAGGGGAGACAGATTGACTCTGAAGTCTCCTCCTCATTCATTAGGTAACTACGAACAGAGGAGATTTTGGTTCTATGCTCCTCTCTATATCCCATTCCTCCCCGGACAGCGAACCGAAGGGACCTTCAGGAAGCTCCTTGCCGTGGGTGGGGGCATTCCCATATCCTTACCCACTTTATCGAAAAGGCGTAATCCCCCTCTAACATAAGGGGAAGTCATCTTTTTTATGTAATAACGATCAATATGGTGCCAACCAAAAATGACGTATTGGAAAGAGGGTCTTATTGAATGTAGGACGGTCCGGTCTCGTCTCCCCCATGTTTGGTTCAGCAGGTTCATCAATTCGATCCATCGGTCGAGCGCATGAAGCAGCTATTGCTCGAGTACCTACATGATATCATTCGCTCAGCGAAGGAAAGAGCTCTGCTGACTCTTCCTACCCACTCTATATCCGATTGCAAAACTGCTAAAACCTCTTCCTTCCCAGCGGTCTTCTTTTGATCCCCCGGTTGCGAACTGCACTTCGAAAAGACCCACGATTCTGGATAAGAGAGCATAGTTCGTCCGTTCGTAATATGATGGCCCCGCCACTGGCCGAATGACCGAATCAGAGATTCCGCCAGAACGAGTTTTCGTAATGGATAGATGTCCGATCGACTGCGATTACTAAAGCGATAACGCGAAGGGTTGGGCTGAGAAAGACGGAATAGTGGCATACATCTATTTGATTCATCGATTTCCCAACATGAGAAAGGGCCAGTTCCTATTCAAGTCGACGTTGACCCTTTATCTGAATCTAAGGGAGGGGATAGTCAGATTGACCATGGCTGAGAGGGAGGGTGAGTTGCTCAATTTCTCTATTCGAATCGTCGGGAAAGCGTCCTTCACTCCTAACTCATTTGCAGTGTTACAGCGGGAGTGGAATCGGGAGCAATCGCCGCGGCTATTCGAATTCCTCTTATCCGGAGGTAGGGTCCTCAAGAGTAGTATCTTCAGGAAGGGGGTCTCAGAGCAGGGTAGCTCGTTGGCATTTCTCTCCCCGACCAGCTAGACTAGCTACTGCTATGGATATTGATTTGAGAGAAAGGCATCCGGATAGGAAGGCTTGGAAAAATAAAACTCGGAACCGAGAAGGCTTTATTGAATAGCCTAATTAGCCATAGATGGGAATACTCGACAAGCTTAGCAAGGAGAAGAATTACACTCAACCAGAGGCAGAGAAGCGGAATGGAGATAAAAATACAATGAAAAACAGAAGGAAGGTTGATTCGAAGGATCTCCCTTATCCCATCAAGAAAGCTGGCACACACATAAAGAGACAAGGATTGAACCTTAGTATTGGATTCTTGATCCCCCGATCTTGATATATGAATAAGACGGATGAAGTCAAAGACGAAGAGAGATCATAACAGGCACAAAAGGCCAATTAAAAAAGCGAGAGTAGGGATCTCTTCTCTTCAGACGGGGAGGGCTCTTCCAGCACTCTTTCCAGCTAGAAGAAAGCAACAAAGCCAGCCAGCAATCAAGAGAGTGGGGCAGTCTCATCCCATGAAAGGTAAGGAAGGACTGCAGCTTTCCCGAGTGGAAAAGGGGAGCTATCCTCAAAGAAGAGAGTTGGAGGTTCCGTAAAAAGGGTTGGTTTGGTTCTATTCAGAATGGGTTTTGCTGGTTATTTCTAGTTGGTCATGGAAATGCCGTGGGGGGGTATGGCGACACGAGTGCCAGGGAGTAGAAGAGCAGTGAAAGTAGTACTACAATAGACGTAGTGGCCGTACTAGCTTCATTGATAGTAATCTCTTATTGCATGATCCCGTTCCCCTTGGGTAGGCGAATAGGAGAGCTAGCAAGGTGTATCATCTCATCTCTTTCAATGTCTCCAAGTCCTCTTTCCGATCCGACCAAGAAGCCTATTGAATACCCTGCAACTGGGTCAAGTGCCTTTCATTTGTTTGCCTCCGACACTAAAGGGATGCCCCCTGGTCCTGCCCTTCGACTAAGAAGTAGAGGCCCCCGAAAGTGGACTCCACCAAGAAAGTCTGTACCACTCAAGGAGGACTTGGAGTGCATTCATTCCGGTTGCTGCTACTTCAGAAGATTGAGAATGGTATCGACTTGCTCCACCTTCCTCGAATTCCTTTATTGATGGCCCAGAATTGCAATAACTCATTGTATCCAGTATTGGCTGGGAGGCGAGCAGAGGATGAATTTTATCGGAACCCTGATTGAGGCTTCTCGTTAGCTTAGCCGGCCAGTAGAACAAGCATTTTGATACGGATGCCAGTGGGCTCGGAAAAAGAGAAATCTGGGGCCTCCATTGGTTTACTTGCTCCCATGGCCTCCCCTACCGGTTTCTAGTGCTTGGATGGGCCAGCATGACATATCTTGGATCTGAGAGTTTAGGTGCATGGGATTCTATGGCCATTAGAGGCACGAGATTGAGATGAATAGCTAGAACCAGATGAAATTTATTTTTGGAGTGATATCGATAGTCGGAAATAGATGGACTGACTTAAGGGCTTGACTTGCGGTTCCAGGCTTAGATGTCCTAGTTCTGCTCTTCCAACTGCTAATGGATGGGGAACGCACAAGGCATTTCTTGGCAGGTGCCTAGCCACTAGGATGGGAAGAAGATGACTCGGGTCCTGTAGTTAGGTAATCTCCTGCTACTGGTAACGGCCGATCGGGACCAAGGAAGTACAGCCTTGAAGCATTTTTTCCCGTGCAAGGGTTTAAATCAAAGTCATTGGCGAGTTCCTCATAGCTTGAATCATTTGGTTGGCCGGAAGAAGTAGAAGATCCATTTTTTTGCAGCAGGAATTATCTCTAGAACCGCAGTAGGAGCATGAGACGGAATGAGTTAGGCATCTGTAGCAAAGGTTTCCTTTGAGGTGATTACCGCTCTGAGCCGTTGCCATAGAAACAGAGGTTGCCCCCAAAGATCATGAAAAAGAGAAGGATGGTCGTAGATCAATACAGGATCGAGAAGAAGGGACTGAACTTGAATGGTTGACGGGGTCGCTATCAAGGTAGATACATCACCCGTTCATGGGAAACTTCAAACTGATATGATATGAGGATGCCACAACCAAGTTGGCGTGGATCCAAGGTCATTCTAGAAACATTTTATATGTTTATAGGATATCTGCTACATGGAATAGAGTTGACCGAACATGGGGTCCCACTTGGAGATTAAAAAAAACTATACCTTGCGCGGTTTGAGTGGTCCCGTCATATGCACAAACAGCTGTAGTGAGGAGCAAAGCAAAGCAAGAAGGATCGCTGTACTCAATGTGCAAATATGAAATCCTGCACCACTTTCTATCAAGATCCTCTTTATTTAGTAGTGGTCTACAAAGGCCTCTACATACAGAGGTCGAGTATGGGGATAACGAATGTCAAGTCAAAATAATTCTGAGTGAAGGTAATTTTTTGGGGAGAAAATAGACTTCCCGCCATAGCTTGCAAACCCTCAGGTGGAATGGAATTAGGGGCGTTCGCCGCACTAACAACTCTCGGCGGGCGAAGGAACAGGACGAAGCATGCCCGCGCTCGACACATCTATTATTTTACTTTATAGAGTGAGATAGATACCTGTATCTTGTCCCGAATCTTCACTAAAACTATATATCACTTCGAGTGAAAGAGCCAGAAAGCCAGCCCTAACGCACTAAAAGCGCTAGCGTCAACAAAGAGAAGATTTTTAGTAGTTAATTACACTTCGAATGTAAAAAGGGCAGGATGTGGAAATCACTTATATTATCGGATCAGTAGTTCGAGATGGTGTTTGGGTATGATTAGGCAGCCCACTTGGGAAAGGACTTGGATTCAGCTCCCACACCGGTTAGTAACTGAGATAAGAGTGAAACTAAAGCGGAAAGGAGATCCATTCCATCCCAGTTCCAATTCCAAGTCTTAAGAAAAGTTGCATCCATCTTGGGATAAAGCTAGAAAGGTGATAAAGAAAGAATAAGTCATCCAGGTGATAGAGTGAGTGATAAAGCTAACCCTGTCTCCAGCCTACCTTGGGGTTTTAGAAAGCCTTGTCTTGTCTCCTGCTATCCCTCCCTTGTATGAGTAAGCGGTAGTCGTAGTAGTAATTAATTCCCTAGTTCTGTAGCTATCTGAGGAATCGAAAAATGCTTGTTGTTGCCTGCAACAAGCTTTGAATTCCCTATGTGTCTTTCCTTAGTCTTTAGTAAGTATCATCCCTCTTACAGTTTAATGCATGATATGTAGTTGAAGGTACTTAGTTAGATTCACTTCCTTAACTGAGTCTCTCTAAGCTGAAGACCTTAACTTCACTCTTAGCTCCTTAAGGTTCTAAAAGATCTTACACCTTAGGGTAAGGCTCTAAAAGATCTGACCCTTTCTCAACCAAACCGAATAGGGTTCAGTAGCCGAGTTCTAAACCCTTATAGATGAAGTAGAAGCCCTTTCTAAAGGGTCAGGTACCCTGGGTATTTTCGTTCTTGGTCACAAGTACTGACTCTATATAGTCCGGCTCGTGCTATATGACCATGACCCTTGTGATTTGGTGGTGGAGTTCGAGAGGGTGGGATCTCAAGAGCGCCAGATCCACTCAATCACAATCAGCAACACCATTCCACTGAACCACCTGAGAAATGCTCAGGTATTCTTATATATATAGTACCAATGAGTGGGGAAGCATCCAGTAGAAACCTTTCGGAAAGCACGCACGCACCACTATACTAGAATAGTAGTAGTATGACAGAGATGCGGTGATTGGCCTCGAGTATACTCACTCAAACAGAATTGGTGGCAAAGGTGGAACATGTTGGGAAGGGGGGGGGGGGTTAGCATGACTGTTTTGGCCGTCGAAGAGCTGCTTTCCCTTTCCGCTCGGTCCAATGCCAGAGATGAGTTCCGGTAATCCAAGGTCTCCCCGAGCACCACCTCCACCCGACCTATTCTGATTTTATGGTACTCTTATATATAGTGATAGAATAGTACTTGGATCCACTCCCAGACTGTCTATTATATCATTTCTGACATCTCAACTACCCTGATATTTGACCTTTCTTGACATTCGACCGCACCACAGGTACTCTTATATATAGTTTCCGACCACCATGCTCTTCCAAACCGACCACCCTCAACCCAACCATGACAATGCCATGCCACCAGCCAATCATAGTCGTACTACTACTACTACTAGTCTAGTATAGTACCTCCAACTCCAATTCCAGCACCACCATATCCACCATCGAACCCCCGAACCATCGACTATCATATGAGGCGTCGGTATAATATAGTCGGACCACTATAGGCACCAAAAAAGGTGCCTATAGTGGTCTGCCTATAGACTATATAGAAGAGTACCTGACTAGATTGTACCGATGAACCCGAAACAACCTGCTGCCTTCGGTTTGGAAGATGCATTGGCCCCAAGGTCGACCAAACCATGACTCCAATGCGTTCTCGACCGGTTCCCGTGGTTCCAGTGTCGTTGGCCATCCGACTCATCTGTGTTTGGTTGTATTGTATATGGTGGAATATGGCGGTGTACGTGGTGGTTCGACTCGAGTACCTGAGTGGGGTGGTGGCCCATGAGCTCCGAGCTACCTATTAGCTAGCTGTCCGATTTGTACAAATACGCTTGCTCCATGATAGCTCCCCGATCTCCGCCGCAGGTGAGAGTGCCAAAAGGGATGGTTCACATCTCGCCTATCCGCTCGGGTACTGTTCTTCTACCGAGTCTGAGAACGAGTCCAAGTGGCATTCCAAGATCCATCAACCAGTGACCACCACCAATAGAGATGATACCAATAACGTAGATGCACCGTATACCGCCACTCGGGTTCCGGATCGCAATGGGTTGGCCCCGCGCTCGATTCGAGTCCTCTCGTACTAGGGCGTGTACCTTTCCGTTCTAATGACCCCATGGTAGATAGGAACCGAACTGTCTCACGACATTCTAAACCCAACTCACGTACCACTGTTTTCAATCAGCGAACAACCGAAACCTTGGGACCAGCTTCCGCCCCAGGAGGTGATGAGTCGACATCGAGGTGCCAAACGAAACCGTCGATCTGAGCTCTTGGGTTTCATCAGTCTGTTATCCCTGGCGTACCTGTGATCCGTTTCGCGAGCGCCCAACCACACGGAACTGCCCGGTTCACTATGGCCGACAGCTCAGATTACCTTTTGAATTGTCTGTCCCTGCTCAAGTTGTGCCATCTTGCAGTCAGGCGTTGAACACCAATACGCGCCCGGTAGAGTTGGGTGTCTTTGGCCATTGTGCACCACCCATTACTCTTTAGGAGGAATCCGCCACAGATAAACTACCGAACTCACTCTGTTCCCAAGACTTGAACTTGAATTGAATGAATAAGCTGATGAACCAAGGTATCATCCTATATCGGTCACAATTAAAACTGTCATGACCATATAGAGATCATACCCACATATAAAGTCCACCAAGACCACCACCATATAGAGATGATACTCTCTATTTCAGGCTGCCCTGTGACCGTATCAGAGTAGTGGGCAACCTTTAAACAAGGGGGATGAATGGCCGAACCACTTTCCGCACCTATCCATGAATCGTCTAGAGCCTTCTGTGGATATGGCCTTAATACTTCATATATATAAGTACCAAGTTGTGCCTATAGTGGAACTGGTGAGTCTCAACTATTAGAATATATTAGTCACTCATGAGGTTAGAGCATTGGGCATTGACCGAACGAGTGGCCCGATGGAGCGGTGGCGGCAGGAGACCAGATCACTACTACCATCCTACGAGGCATTCGACTGTCTTGATCACAGTGAAGCGAATAGTCAAGGTGCATGGGGTCTTACCGTCTAGCCGTGGGGAGCTCGGCATCTGAACCGAGAGTTCATTTTCACCGGATTCCATTTTGGAGACAGTTGGGAAGTCATGACACCATTCGTGCAGGTCGCTACTTATGCGACAAGGCATTTCGCTACCTTCGGACAGTTAGGGTTACTGCCTCCATTTACCACTAGGTCGATACGGCTGGGCGCCCTCTGCTCGATACCCAACTGCATTGGCCTTGTATCACCGGGCAAGTGTCAGACTCTATACGTAGGTCGACCTCTTAGCAGAGTCCTGTGTTTTTAATAAACAGTCGCTACCTTGCTCCCCACCTGTTGGATGCATGGACTGGAGGTGATCCAATGAGATAGGTCTATCCTCAGTAATCTACTCTAATAGAATAGTTACACAACTGGTGGTTGAAGCACTTTCAAAGTTCCTTTAAAATGGGTTGCTCACGCGCCAAATAGTATACTCTACTGGTGCACCTGTGTCAGTTGTTGGTACGGTCATCTGTTTTCCGGCTTGATTCGACTCGTCCACTCGCAGTTGTTTCCAGTTTATGCTTGCCATAGCCCAACCACTTCCAACATCAACACTGACGGAACGGTTGGAGTGGATTTGGCCTAGTCCCGCTACCTCTACTACCTATATGATACCGATTTCCCCCAACAAGTATCACATGACTATTAGATAGAGTAGATGAAACTGCCCCCTGCCTTCGGCACTGCCATATGGAAGGTGGAAGCACTATTAGAAGAGTCAGGTACTCTGTCTATATAGTGTCCACTCCCCCTATAGTCGTGAGTTGGTGTCAGTGAATGATCCATGAAACCGATGACCATTCGCCCGGTACTTCAACCTTATGGTGGTGATTCTCACCTTTCGGTGCCCATTGTGCAACTCAACCCCCAGCTACTATATGTATATGTATATGTATATGTATATGTATATGTATATGTATATGTATATGTATATGTATATGTATATGTATATGTATATGTATATGTATATGTATATGTATATGTATATGTATATGTATATGTATATGTATATGTATATGTATATGTATATGTATATGCGATTCGGATGTACGATATGCCCAATTCCAGCAATGCTGAACAGCTCAGGTACTCTTCTAATAGTGAACTACCGAAGAGTACCTGATCCATCCAGGCACCCAACCATTTCATGGGGAATCATCAGTACTCTTCTAATAGTCTATCAACACTATTAGAAGAGTACTGATGACCTCCACCCTGTGCCATTGCAGCACGTGGACAGTACTCTTCCAATAGTGAACTACCATGGAAGGGTCAGGACTTGATTGGTATTTAGCATATAAAGTCCACATATAAAGTCCACCACCAACTGGTACTTCAACCTTATAGTCATGTTCATCGGCGTTTCCCTGTCAGTCAAATAGACCTCTCACTCTCGAGTACCCCCATCGGCAAAAGGAGAGCTAAGGGACCGATTCACTCAACACTTCCGACCACCCATTGAAACCCAGATCTACTGCTAGCGCTCCCCATGGAAACAGGATTGAAATAGTATACTCATGTCAGCATTCTCTCTTCTGAGCAAACCCCAGGCGTAGTAGCCAAGGCCCTACCATATATCAACAGAACGTCCCGCTACTGACAGCACCATCGTTGTCGTATCCTAGAATACATTCAGTATCTGACTATCTAGATGATACGGAGGGAGGACCATGATGGAATCCTCTCGTCGCTTCGGTGCACCACTTATAGACCCGTGACATTGTCGGTTCGAACTCGCCCTTGACCAGTGAGCTATGACGCTTTCGATCATCCGTATGGCTGCTTCCAAGCCGACCGCCCGAACCATCTCTGATACCCCCACTTCCTTGCGCACTAAGATAGTTGCTTGGGGACCTTAGCTGACGATCTGGGCTCTTTCCCTCTTGACAGTGGATCTTGGCACTGCACCGTCTATCTTGTACCACTGATACCAGGCCAGTATTCGAATAGAGTACCCATGGAGTCGAACACCTCCTAGCATCACATATCCATTGCCAATGCCAACGCACCATCACCCTCTACCTTGGGCCATTTCGATTGTAGGTACGCACTACTGAAATAGCTTTCGCGGAAAACCAGTTATCCCCGATCTCGGTTGGCCTATCACCCCTAGACACCAGTCGTCCCGGTATTTTTCCACATACTTGGGCTCGGTCCGCCACTGCCAACTAGCAAGTGACCACCTGCCTATGGCTAGCTCGATCGGTTTCGGGTCCAAAGGCAGCACGTCCCAATGGATAGTAGCGCCATTAACTAGTAGCTCTAGCCGCATTTCCCATTGACTCGCTGACCCATCATGCAAAAGGTACGTCATTTGGAATCGAGTGAGTGACCAACCACTCCAATTGAGCCAGACCATAAGGTTGAAGTATCGGCCGCTGCTATGCTACTCGCTTCTCCGACTGTCCGAACAGCATCAGAATTGGGGTTCTATTTCACTCCCTTTAGAATGTGGTGGGTGCTATTTCAAATGCCCCTCACGGTACTCGTTGGGCTATCGGTGTCATGGACGAATCCGGTACATCAACCATTGCAGAGGGTGGTTCCCCGTGTTGCTGCAGGTTGTCGCGGACAATACAGAATTCGAACACGCCACGTACTACTTATTGAGGCTCCACTCTCAATGGTCAGGACGAATGTCAGGGCATTCACCTTTGTGGGCAGATCATTCCAAACCGTTCAAACCGCACTCGAATCGTCACCCCTCAGCACTCTACCCTAATAGTCATTAGTACTCTACTCTAATGGGGGGACAGTCGTATTCCTTCCGAGCACAGTCGCTGCAATTCCAGTAGCCCGTTACTGAACCCTTATGGTCTTTCTATTTGATCTGCCAAATGCCAGACCCGTAGGCCGATAGGTTCCCACGGACTGGTGGATGCCTACCAGCCGCATGAGCCCACTCACCCCATGGTACTCGCTCGCCGCTACTGCCATGTTCTCAGTTGATTGAGTGGATGGAGCTAGTCAGATGTTTCCGTTCGCTCCGATCTGTGCCCCCATTTCCATCGCCAACCACTCTCGCACCCATTCGATTGACCCTTGGACGTCCCGTTTCATGGTAGCTGGATCAACCAATCACCTCCATCCAAATACATCCTACCCAATCACTGCTAGCTGTGCTTGGATTACGCCCCCCACTATAGGTGGATGATGTGGTGGTTAGACGTTTCGCTCCGAGCTTTCTCACCCACGCCAGCAGTGCATGCCCCATTCCCCATTCCGTCTTCCTGATGACCTCATGGAACTCATTTGGTTTGAGTCCTATGTTGAACCATCCACTCGTATGCCGGCCAATGACCCATTTGCGGGTGTAATTCATCTATAAGGGTAAAGAGTAAAGAGGACTTGATTGGTATTTAGCATATAAAGTCCACATATAAAGTCCACCACCCCACCAACTACCGTAGGCATAGAAGGTCCCCCATCGCCCCCGATGTCCCGACCGGTGAAGGAAATCCAGGTTCTACTACTGAATATATAATATAAGGGTTTAGAACCTTAACCTAAGAGGTGTCAGATCTTTTAGAACCTTTGGACCTGGCTTCCTCCCGTACCCCCGGGTGCCCCACCTTCAGTACTCTACTCTATATAGATATAATGCGGGATCACCTAGACTTTCATTCAGTGTTACGGGCCGGTAGGCACCCTCCAGTACTCACTCTATATAGTCCAGCAATCCGACCTCGAACCATCGGGTTCATCCATCCACGAGTAGTACCACTTCCGAAGACAGCTCACGACCACCTGCCCCTTTCTCGCGTTCATGGCACCTCCGACTAGCGACTGCCGAATGGCTTGCTGTCGAAATACCATGACCTTCTCTCTATATATAATATATATATACTATACAATAAAAGAGGATTATTTATATGTGGACTTTATATGCTAAATACCAATCAAGTCCTCTTTATATGCTAGAATACGGTACAGACCGCTTTTCCAGCCTTCCTGACCCCCTATAAAGGGTCAGATCTTTGAACCTGACCCTTTAGAACCCTTAGATATCAGTAGCCGATACTGATATATAAGGGTTTAGAACCTTACCGCCAAGCGGTTGTTTCGACTGGTGGAACCGGAGCACAAACCCTTGGGGGGCCGAAGGTGGGGGGGTGAGAACAGGAACCGTATTGCACTCCGCTAGGCCCACTATCACCCGTACCTATGCCCCCTTCACCGAATAAATAGGGAAGTAGGGGTGGGGATGGCTAGCTGTGGATCACGAGTCGAAGGGGCTCCTTCGGTGACACCTCACTGGAAGTGTATACTAGGGGGTCCAACCGGAACGCCTCGAGCCAATGGTGGACTAGTGCGCGGTTTACCACCACCATAGTGAGATGAATAGATGTGGGGGAAGTGACCGAGCCGGAGTACTGGCGTGCAACGGGCATGGACGATACACGGCGAACACTCAAGGCGTTCAACCGCTCAGCAGGATGAGTTCGATTCAATACTCTTCTAACAGTTAGGCAAACCATTGGAATGTCTGGTACTGATATATATTGATCTTTGACCCCCCTTTCTATATAGTCTATAAGGGGCCTACTACCTATAATATACCGATCTCAAAAGGTCCAGCAGTTTCTCTTTGCCACCCTCGTATCCCCTTCCTAGATATCTTGGCCGCGCGCTCCATCCGTGCACCTCGAACTCCACCAGCCGATGAGCCCCCACCGAACATCCATCCGTTCCATCACCACCCAGGAATTGATGGATGATGGAAAGGGGTGACCGTTGTTCTTCCAGTGCGATCATTGGTGTTTGACCTGCATGAGAGGTTCCGAGCGCATCGGTCATACGCCCTCAAAGAAGGCATTCCACCCCCAGCTCGTGGCCGAGGTCCTGTAGAGATAAAACGCAACCCCATTTCAATGCCTTTCAGCTCATGGTTCGCCGAATTCGGTATAATATAGGTAGTGTGTCACCTCAGGTATTCTTATAATATAAGGCTCAAACCCCCCAATTCCCCATCTCTCAATGACTCAGTACTCTACCCTATATAGTGATAGGCCAGAAGCTATCCAAGTTTCCGATTCCAATTGATCCACCACTACCAATGCTCAACCTCAACTCCAAACAACAACCACCCAAGTACCTCTTCCTTTTCGCTCCATCTCTCTATGACAACTATAGTCAGGAAGGGTGACTCGCTGACGCTACTGTATGAATTGCCTCTGCTGGAATGGGAACGCCAACGACTATGTTGTACTTGAACCGTCTCTGTCACCACCATCTCTCCTTTGTCCGGGAAGGTCGTTTCGCAAGGCGTAGGAGTGGGGGCAACGTAGGAATATCAACTGGCAGCCATCGAATAGTGTTGAGCTGGGGTATTGGTGCTCGGGAATTCTGGGAAGTGCATCACCCAACCATCCATCGTCAACAGTGTCCTTCGGGCCGAACCTCATTTCCGTACCATCCATACTACTTGTTGAGCAATAGATTCCATATAGATAGCCAAATCGAAGATCGAATACGAGGCGCAACTTTCTACGATTTGGAAGACCATCTTGGGAGGTGTCACTGTAGCGTCTGGGATAAGCGGAAAGACCAAGCCAAAACGACGAAGGTGACCCAATGCTGTCAGTTCCCATAGAAACGTAGGTGCACCAGCAGCCCGAGTGCGGGAATTGATAGAGAATACGATGGGCCATGAAACATGGATGGAAATTCTTGGGACTACCTGGGAGCTGACCGAACGAAAGAAAGAAAATCGAACGGCCAAGTGCAGATGGTCTGATAGGCTAGGTAGCATCATGCATTGGAGTGAGTGAGTGGTGAAGTGGTTGGCCCACACGGAAGGAACATGCCAACAAGACGGCACGAGCGGGGTTGGAGTTAGGAACTGGAACACCATCAAGCAACCAACACACAAATGGAGTAAGCGACGGGATCTTTCCCTACACCCAGAGAAGAAAAGCGGAACCACGAAGCACCACATTTGATGCACCAATAGAGGAAATATGAAGTAGACCATAGCGCAGGGAGACGTTTCAACAGCAGTTGGGAGACCATCAGTTGATTTTGAAAGAACAAAAGAGGATAATGCCGTACGACTATATACCGGTTTGGCTATTGGAGATATGAACTCTTCCCGGTGTGAGTAACGCGTCAACCATGTCCAAACAAGACAGCCCCAGCTCCGAACTGAACGTATTCACACTTCAACCATCCAATCTTTTGAACGGTACTTACCTGGTCTGTGGGAGCCAAGGGTATCATCCAGACGATATAGTCGTTGGACACTGGGACCTTGCAATAGCTATTGGTGGAAACGAGCATACTCGTGTGTCTGGATGGAAATAACGACTAGGACCTCAGTTCAACCATTGGGATACGACGGTGGGGTTGGAAGGATGGGTGTTTTTGGTTGTTCTGGTGTCACCATTCCCACACAGTAGCGGACTATTAGAAGAGTACTAAGCTCTCATTTCATAGTAGGGTGTCAAGCTCCCGATCGACTATTGGGAACGAGCCAAACACAGACGCTAGGTCTTTCAAACTACCGAGCAACTCGAACCATCCCAACTTCCCAACCTTCGATCACGCGACTGCTAGCGCCAATGCCAAGAAACGAGCTCCGGTGGTTTGTGAATGGCCAACCCCGCTACTCAATTGATTCTGTAGGTGCACTATATAGAAATAGAAGAGTGCTGATGGTCCCAGGTACTCTTCATATATAGTCACAGGTAGCTTCACCAATGGGATCAGACCTACCTTCAGTACACTGATATCGAGCAGAACACGCACTACAAACAAGACACAAGGGTTCGTTCACTCTTTCAAAACCCCAACTAAGAATAAGAATAGTAGTGGGTGGTGACCTTCAAATGACTATATAGAAGAGTACCTGTGACTTTTGAGACCTTCTTTGTCAACATCCACTTTCTTCGCTTATATTGATACTTGGTCTTCAAACCTTGCTTTCTTTGAAGTGTGCATTGGTCACATAGATGACTTCGTGAAGCTTGAAGAGTGCTCATCTCTTCGCTCTCCTCCTTCTGCTCATGCGAATATCCCGTTCTTGGTTCTGAAAGATATGTATGTCTCCTTCCCCTGTGATGTGAGCCTCTCTCATCTGGTTGAAGCTCTTTCATCGTGGGATATGGTTCATCCTCAGGCGCGTGAGTGGTCGATCTAAGTCATTTTCAAAATAGGTCATCTCCATCTTCCAGCCCTACCAAAGGTGCTGCTGACTCCTGGCATATGAGTTCTAGGTGAATCAATCGGCACTATATAGAGTAGAGTACTTGGATGGTGGTGGATGTTTCAAAGGACACTATTAGAAGAGTACTGACGGAGGTTTCAAAGCAGAAGAGAATCAACACGAGACTCTTTCCAAACCTCTCGGCAATATATATCAGTATCAGCCCCCATACTGTTCTTCGACCCTTTGTTCATCCGCTTGCCCCTTCTTCTCGGACATATATAGACTATATAGTCTATCTATATAGTCTATCTATATCCGAAATGTCCGACTAACTTCTTCATCTTCCATGAAAGGTCCTTGGGCTAGTCAGGTTATCTACTACCTATATTATACCGACTGTCTCTTTGCTTTCTCTGGCTTCCTATAACGGTCAGAATTTCTTCTTTCGTTCAGTCTAGTTCGGTATAATATAGGTAGTAGAGTATTTTGGTCTCCAATGGGATATGAATCAGTACTCTTCTACGGTACTCTTATATATAGTGATAGAGATGATACCAAGTCCCACTCCCGGTTATACTCTCTTGAGTGTTCTTGGGGTCTGAGCTCGAACCCCTTTTCTATGCACTTGTCCGATCGGTAAGGCCTTGACTGCAAATCAATCCCTTTCTTTCTCTCAAGAATTCATCACCCTTGACTCTTCTCTTTCTCAGTACTCTACTCTAATAGTATATCTTATTCATTCAATTCAAGGATCCATGTATCTCCAATCGGGATACAATAGAGCCAAGCGGATAGGAAAAACCTAGGATCAGAAGAGATAGAATAGACAGAGAGACGGCGTCGTCGCCTACTACCTATATTATACCGATAAATGAAAGGCCTCTGCTGCCTTGCCAAAATACAATCATGCTGCTCGACCGGTAAGAAGAATTCTTCCACTGATAGGGATAAGGAACTTGAGGACGAAGAGAGAGTCTTTCTTGCTGGAAAAGGGGAAGAGCTCCCATAGTTGCATAAGCAGGATAAATAGTCTATCTCGGTTCTGACACTATACTAGCAGACTAGCAGCGGGGATGTGACCTTGTCCATCTTGTTGGACTCAAAAATTTATGGCAAGACTATATTCAAAATAGATAGAATAGAAGATCCAACAGATAGTATGATGATAAAGGAAGCCACCCTTAAGACCTTCTGATCTTAGTTGAGGTTCTTCGAAAGACATAGAAGATTGAAGGATATAGCCGCTTGACAGAAAAGGAGGGATTAAGTGAGATGTTAGTCTTAGTCAAGTGTAGAAAAATCCTCCACATCGGTTTAGGAAGAAAGGGAGGTCTTGGTCCTGACCCTTTAGAACCCTTAGATATCAGTAGCAGATACTGATATATTCAGTAGCACCGAATACCGAATAGGGTTCAGTAGCCGAGTTATAAACCCTTATAGATGAAGTAGCAGCCCTTTAGGAAGGGGAAAGGTTTTTATTCCAGCTGACTTTGGATTCGAGTCTGAAAGGTCTGCAGCGCCTGATCCAACATAGAGGAATGGGTCGAATCGGGAAGTGGACTCCCCTTTTTGAGAGACAAGAACAACAAAGGGTGGGGAAAGAAAGATGAAGAGGCAATTGCTTGAGGTTTTGGAATCCGCTTTGATCGGATCAAGACTATATAGACAGAGTACCTGTCATTTCACGCTCTATGAAATGGATAGTGAAAGCCATTAGTCAACTCTAAGAGCCAGGCGGAACCAAGCAAGGAAGCCAGAAAGGAAAGGGGGCAATGACCGCCGCTGTTGACGCTGTAGGATCTTCCAACTAGCAAGGAAAGCCAGGATTTTGTCTGAAATAGACTCTCCGACAGGTTCTGAACGATCAAACTTTAAGAAAGTTTGTGTTTTTGGCTTCAAATCGATCTTTTAGCAATCCAATGCATCTTTGGCAGAGGTCACCAGGTCAACCAGCTGGAGTTTCTGTCCATTCAAAGTCAAATCACCACCTTGCTGCTGTTAGAGTGATAAAAACGAAGGTGCCCTCATTTTCTATTCCAGTAGGGCTGCTTGAAGTCTGTTATTCTGCTTTCTCAGACCTAGGATAGCGAGTTTGATGAAACTATTGGGAGGGAGCTCAAGGGGTCAAACGAAAGAAGTTGATAAAGGAAAATGGCAATTGACTCGATATTCGTTCCATCTTCTAGGGATGACTTGGGATTGAATCCAAAACCAAAGGAATTGGAGGAATCGAAGCAAAGCGCGAAATCCCAAAAAGGGAAAAACATTGCCAAAGTCAACTCGAGTTGGAAATCCAGGATTAGAAGCAGTTCCAACACCAGCTTTGGGTCAACAAGACAAGCCAAGACCCGGTTTTTGTCTCAGATTCATTCTGCAGATGACTCGAATCCTTTTAAAAAACAGGCGTTTGTGGCTGAATAGGCGAGAGCTACCTTCTGACATTCCACGGGCTTGCTTTCAGGCTACGATCTTGTATAACCGATTTGATGAATCAAAGAAGTTTCCCAGAGGTTGGTGAGACCTCGCATAAGAGAAATGCCTTATATAAATCAGAATCGGGGGTGAACTATATAGGGTCAAGTACCATAGATCTGACCCTTTCTAAAGGGTGAGGAGGTGTCTGATTCTTATATATTTATATATAAATTACAATTCGTATCATGCAGACTCTAGAGATAGAGTCTGGTTCATCTGATTAGTATGAATCTCAGAGCTAGGAAAGACATTCTAACCATATCGAGAAGCCCCATCAGAGGATAGAACTAGAGTACAGATCGGGATAGCCGGGCTTGAGGCATAAGTCAATCTACGGGGAGTTCTCATTACAGGGGAGGTGATACCTAGATAGAGAAGAGGAAGAGGACTCACTCCATTTATCTTTATGTCTGGCCCCATCTTTCAGAATGATTTGGGATCATTCACAGGGGACTTGTTAATAGATAGTTCCTTTGGTTCGTGGTTTGATTGACCCTTGATCACGAACTCGGTTCAGAGGAAGACAAGAAAGCCAAAGGTTCCCAGTATAGAGGCAGTGGGGCTCTTCAAGCCGGAGTGCCCGAGTAGCTGGGGAGAAAACTCCTAGGCTAACAGCTATCCTATCATTTGGCGAGATCAAGGACTTGCTCATAAAATGAAATCAAATCTTGAACCTTTCTAAAGGGTCATATCTAAAAGAACCTCGGACATCAATTCCTGTAAGAAAGAGCTAGATTCGAGAGCAGCTGATTATGATTCAATTGCTGCGAAAAGAGCTCCGATATTACTTTACCTATAATATTATCTAAGGGTAGGCAACGGTCCACTATTAGAAGACTACCTTTTTAAAACACTACTATATACTCTTTCCTATAACCTTCCTGTAACCAAACCTAATACTTGAACTAGTACCATTTCTAGTACCAGCACAAGGAAAACCTGTACCTTAAACTAGTTCCTATTATCTGTGTCTATTCCAATATCCCGTTACTGTACGGGAGCGGAAGCGAGACAGGTACTCTTATAATAGTAATAGTGGGGTAGTGTTCTCCAATTCTCCGGTCGAAATGCAAAGACTTACTTGACTACACCCACTGCCCTCAGTCTCTAAGCTATGCTATGAGAATCTATTCCCACCACCATCCTAGGTTTGCAATCTGTGTAGTATAGGGCGGTGGGCGGGGAGGGATGTATGTGGAGGTCAGAACGGTAGAGAGGGCTGGACAGAGGGGCTGGTAGAGCAGCAAGGGTCTGAAGGAGGAAAGGAGAAAATGTGATCAAAGGCCTCAAAATGCGCTGCGAACGCCTAAAGGCATTCAACACGCTTTTCTCTGCTCTCGCTTCAAATAATCTGTCGCGCCCCTTTGATTTTGCTCTACCTAACCCACCCCTGACTATACAAGCCTCCGTTAGGTCTCATCATGAATATTGTGAAATGGTGAGCTTAGTGTAGTAAAGGCACTAAAGAGAAAGACGGGGAGAACTACCTTGTTTATTCCACAAGATAGGGTACTTTCTGCTTACCTCTCGTTTTGAGATCGATATTTGTCTTGTTATAGAATATTTGGACGACCTATAAGCATACGGCGCACCCTCCTTTACCTAGATTCCACCAATAAATAAAGAAGGATGAACCAGCCCCTCTGTCCCTTGGTCCGACGGGGTCAACAAATGCGCTAATAAAACGACTTGATGAGGTGGGTCACGGTCAGCATGACCTGAGTGGGAACAAACACAACGGGTGTCCAGACAGGTGACATCGCAGCGGAAACTGTAACGAATGATCAACCCTAGTCCATTCCTGGGATACATGTATCTGACTATCTAGGTTGGAGGACCTCTTATAATATATACCTTGTCTGACCAGACCTTGGAGGACCTGGCGCTCCAGGATACTATATATTATAAGTCAGTATAATCAAGATAGTAGAGATTGAAAACTTGGGTTTAGGGGAAGCATAATGCTACTAAATAAGGGGCTTCGCTCTTGTAGTGTTGTTGCTAGAGGTTTCACTCTCTCTATCGTGCTATCTCTGTTGTGCTGGTTTCAGGTCACCTTTCCTCCCTCCAGGTTAATGAATCCATCCTTCTTGCAGTTTTTGAGGGTGGGAGTGCCCAAGTACTCTTCTAATAGTGAGGGTCAACTATTAGACTACTATTCTAATAATAGGGTGTCCCGCTTGGAGAAAGAGAGTGACTAGAGTTCACAGAAGGAATAGGGGTTGTGGATGAAGTTGCTAACGAAGCCTGTCCTAATTGTATTTGGTATGGGGTTTGCTCCCAACGGGCTCAAAGAGGAATCTCTTTGACTATAGGGCCAGACTTCTAATTGCATATATTAGTATGATGTCATTAAGTAGCGGTCAGTCAACCATCTCTCGAAACGGGAACAACTAAAGAGGCAGGCTCAGTTCCATTCACTTGCGGCCCGTAAGAGAGTTGGGGAAGAAGACTGATAGGGATAAGGAACTCTGAGCTATTATTTCGATTGAGAGATTCGGGACAAGAGGAGAGAGCAAGAAGGCGGAAAGTAAAAGTCGAAGCTTGAAGCAGGATCGTTGAAAGAGTTCGTAGTTGCTAAAGTCAGTGGTGAATCCCTAAGGGCGAATCCCAGAAGTGGCGAACTAGAATTATTGGGCCAAATAGGCAGTCGAAGGTTGAAAGAAGGGTCCGAATGCACCACTGTCAACTCTTTGGGTGGCTGTTGGAACAGACAGAAGCAGCAGGAGATGCCAAGGTTGCCTTATCTAAGGAAGGGAGCAAGCACTCAAGTTATCAAATTATCGTATTCATTTGTAAAGGGGGATCGGGGCCCACTATTAGAAGAGTACTGAAGCTTGGTGGGTCCCGATCGAGGAAGGAGGATATTATATTCTAATAGTTGACGCTTTCCAGGGCGTTCAAGACTCAGAGGCTCTCTATCCGCCTGTCCTTAATGAAAGGATAGTCCAGACCCCCATTCATGGAGATCACCACCAATGGATCCCGCTAGTTCCTCCTAATCTAAAAAGACCAATTTCTCATAAGGAGGAGAGATCCCTATACTTTGAAGGGGGGATCTAATCCATTTAAAGTGAACTAAATATGAATGCAAATCAGGAATGGAATCATTTGGAGCTACTATCTATATTATACCGAATCTCGGCATGTCAAGTAAAGGTATGAAAGGTCCATACTGGCTCGAGAGAGTCAAGGCGCAGACAAAAAGTTTTGCAGTGAAGGGAGTTGAACAGGCCGAAGATGATGCATAGAAGCATTCGTCCTTCGTCAATTTTTCCTCAACAGTAGTAAACCTACTCATCATAACTTATGTAAGACTCTTTGGATGAGAGAAGGGCGAGACAAAAAGAGTGTACCAGGTCTCAATGCTGCATTTGAGCTTTCCTGAGATTCAGTAAGCGTACAAATACTATCAAAAGTCATCCTAACGTACTGACTAGCTTTGGGATAACTGTCAAGGAGCTAGGAAATAAGTAATCAGTTCTAGAGTGATCTACGACCACCCTGAAGTAATGGAACAAAATGAGGCAGAAGTCTAGAAGCTTAGGAGTGTGGGATTCATACGTGAAGATCGGTATAATATAGATAGTGGACTAAGTGCATACTAAAATAGTAAAGGCGTTGTACCAGTGACTAATAAAAACAGCCAAATCCGTGTTTGTGTCGATTTCCGTGATTTTAATGAGCAATGTTCAAAGGAAGCTTTTCTATACTCTTCCTATCCCAGAGATCCAGATTGACTACACATATGGCCATGAGGTGAAAAAAAATAAAGATGTTTCCCCCTTTTCGCACACCCTTAGGCGTTTCTTGTTATACCGTAATGTCGTTTGGTTTCAAAAAAGTGGGTGCTACATATCAACGGGCCATGATGGTTCGACCATGTTTTAGGATATGCTGCATAAACCTGTCGAATGCTATGTCGATGACCTCGCGGTTCAAAGTCAACATAAACTTCAATGATTTGTGTCGAGTCTTTCGTAGACTCTCTTTCAGGCTGAACCCATTGAAGTGTGACTTCGGGGTGAAATCGGGAAAATTCCTAGGCTTCATAGTCAGGAAAGACGGGATAAAGTAGTTGCATTCCGAGGTGCATGCATATAGAGGTGCATATCCTTACTAATAGCCTGTAGATCACGTTCAACCCATGGCATAAGTAGGGGAGGTCGTCCATGAAACCCTTTATCTTAAGCAGGCTTTACCTCAAAAAGATTCTGCTGGATCAACTGATTAAGGTGAAGCCCTTGTGTGCCTCCCTCTGTTACTAGCGCTGCCGGTACAGAAGGTATGCCGCTGACCAGGAACTTTGTATGCATCTACAAGTGGTTGTGCTCCTACTGGTAGGGATGCCGGGGGATCGGTAAACTAAATCCTTCACTAGCCTTGTCGATGATTTTTCGCTGAAACAGCACCTCGAACAATATGATATCTCACACCAGGTAAATCTTTCACCCTTCCTCCCCTTACTAAAACTACACAATGTTCTTGTAGATTATAGTGAAAGGTATATAAGCAGTGATTTCATATCTAGAGGTGAATCGTGCTCTGGCAACTGAACGCAGGGTACAACCGGGCGGCGAAGTCAAAAGTCCTTTATGATACGAGATTGCGGTTGGTAATGCTGTTCATTGCAGGGGTGGGTCCCCCGATGTAGGCAGGATCAGCTAAAGCGGCTAACTCGTCGGATTGGCGGGACCACTCATAAGGGATAAGAAATGATAGAACCACGTATCTAAGATAAGAAAAGGAAATGGAGTGACGAGAAAGATAGTTCACTTCTAATATAATAAGAGTTCGGCTCTAGGAACATCCCAACTAGCACCCGTGAGAACCTTCAACAATCGACGTATTTACTGGGGAGAAAGAGGTGTGGAACCTGAAAGACTGGCAAGGGGGAATCCAATTAGAACATACAGAGTGATGACTCCCTCCCGGGCTCCACGAACCATATCCGATAGCTATGGAATGCTCTTCACTTATTCTCCGCCGACTGACTGCTGCCTCGCCTCACATCCCTACAAATAACCGATAGCCAGATCGTCTCCTTCCCAACTAGGCAGGACGCATCTCACACTCATGTTGGACCCACTATTAGAACCTCTAACCCCTAAAAAAGCTAATAGAGTGGGTTTTCACTCTTTGGGACCCTTTTTCACTCGCCGATCCGAGTCACTATTAGAAGAGTAATGACCATGGAAAGGGTGGGGGAATGTGTAACCAACTAGTTGTACCCGGTCGGATGGTGAATCAACGTATCTACTTTGGTCCTCGGTGGAGTAGGTATGACCAGATATCCATGTGGATGAACCAATAGTGCAAACTCGTATTCAACATCTCATCAATACGAAGTCGACGGTAGTAATTTAAACTAATTCGTATTTCATCTTCTCTTGCGGAGAGAAGATGATGTGATGGATATGCGGGGTGAAAGGTTATAACATCCTGGGCTAGCCAACTCCAATCGTCGAACTGGAAGGTCCCGTTCCCCTACTTTTCATACTACTATAATATACGACATTTCCTACTCGACGGCTTGGATTGTTGATTTAGGGGCTACTTACCGCTAAGTCCACAGACTTGATATGCTAAATACCAATCCTTTACACGTTCTTCTATCTCTGAGAAAGTTAGACTTGCAGATGGTCTTCCTCCCAAGGGTAGGAACTGGAAAAGGCTCTCCTTCTTATTGATAGCATTGGTCTCACATCTTCCCTTGCGTGTACTTTAATCTTGTAAAAAGAATAAGTGTTTAGTTAGAAAATCAGTCTCTTTTGGAACATAAACAGTCACTTCCACACTCTCTCCTCGACCCTGCGGCTTTTCTCTCGCAGTAGCTCGACCTCTCCTTGATCTCGATCTCCTTGCTCTTTCTATAGGTCTGTATCTCCCATCTTCACACTTCCTACTTTCCACTTTCCCAATGTCTCTTTCCCCATTTTCCTACGAGTTCAGAAAGAAGAATCAGTCTCTTTTATCTGGCTGGCTCTTCAATGTGCACCATTCTCCGAAGAACTCTATGTAGCCTCCAGTCGCCGATTGGGCATTCTCAAACCCCTCCTTTGAAAAGTGAAGCAGGTCCTCTTCGCGAGCTAGACTCCACTCTACTCCTATTAGAGGTCTCGAACATTAGCGGTCTAAAACTCTCGAGGTAATTAGCCCTTCCCTTAGCTTAGTCTATATGGGATCTCTCTCTTCAGTCTGTTACTGGCTATCATGGATCGGTTAACTCATCTTACCTCTCCCCTTCCTTATTCACTCTTGAACTACAGGAATGCTAGACTGGATCAGGAACATGATATACCCGAGGGTCTCCCTTAAAATCCCAGAGCCTGAAATACATCACTTCCAACTATTCACTCTAGTTTTCATGGGCTGCTACTACACCATTTCCGGCTTTGGCAAAGTAGAAAGAAGGCAATGCATGAAAAAAGCCTTCCAGACCCCATGCAGACAGCATCCCTCATGAAAAGGATAAGTAAGGTGGGACAACCAGATCAATCGCTCCCCAGCTTCAACCTCTTTGACCCCTCCTCCTGAAAACTACAATCAAGATTCACTTTTATGTAGCAATCAGGTCATCTAAGTCCTTTCTCGGTATAATCCCACAGTGAACTTCTACACTATTATAAGAGTATTGGCCATTCTGTACTCTACTCTAATAGTCTCCAAAGACTGCTATCATCTCTATCACTATATATAAGAGTACCCATTTGCCTGCCACACTATTAGAAGAGTACTGGTCTCTGCGTTCAAGGTCTATCTCTCAACTCTTTCCTGCCAAGACGCTTGATGAATGTAATGCAATTATAGATGGGTACTCTTATACATAGTGATAGAGATGATACCAAGTTTCAGGGGCAGAATGCATCTCAGTCGAACGGGAGTCAACCTTCTGATTTCATAGAACAGAACCTCTCTCCGTGAGATATTTCATTTTGGAAGGGCATGGTTTAGAAACCAAAAATGAGAAGCTCCTCAACAGTATGTCAACAACCTAACCATTTCTATTAGAAGGAAGCGTGATAAGCTAAGAAAATAGGGCCTGTGGTAAGCTTGTCTTAACGATAGAGTGATAGCTCGGTATAATCTAGCCAGGTACTCTTCTATATAGTATATAGGCGGACCACTATAGGCACCAAAAAAGGTGCCTATAGTGGTCCGACTATATTATACCGATTGGACTCCATCCGAGCAGCAGTTCCACCAGTGAGTTATTTATCCTTATCAGTATACGGAAATGGCTCATGAATACATCACCATGGTGAGGTTCGGCTTTTTAGGGGTCAAGAAAGAGACTGATAGGGATAAGGTTCTAAAATATCTGACACCTTAGGGTCAGGTTCTAAAAGATCTGACACCTTAGGGTCAGGTTCTAAAAGATCTGACACCTTAGGGTCAGGTTCTAAAAGATCTGACACCTTAGGGTCAGGTAGAACCTTATCCCTATCAGTGTGGAATGGTCGCTCGGTCGGTTGCTATAAGGATCCCACTGCTCTGACCGTACTCTTGATGCTCGAAAGCATATAGTGTGGTTCATCGGACACTGGAATGCATAGGCAATGGTCATATCAGTTGATGCATTCTCTTGATACAGATAGCAGAGCGGTGGAATGGTAGAAAGATACGTGTATTGGGGGGTTCAGGAGGATCGGGTACTCTTCCTATATAGTATTATTAGAGTAGAGTACTGAGGGCCCATACTCAAATATATCACTCGTGGAAGTGGATGTGAAAGCGGTTGGGCAGTCGTTGGAATCATCAGGGAAGATGGAAGACAAGCTTCAATTGAGCAAGGCTGCACTGGAACAACCGGTATACGATTTCAGATCCCGGGGCATCCATGGTTGGGTACGCGATGAGATGCATACTGGTTCAATGTCGGCATCCCAACAACCCCATGAATGAACCAATCGCAGTAGCAAAATACCCCCTTCTCTTCCGTATTCTCGAGTTGCTGTTTTGTTTAATGTAGGAAACCATATTGAGCCAATGCATCTTGTCTCTTTAATAGCCGGCAGTTCACTAAACGTATGAAAGGACAGGGGACTCGGAAAAAGCCATTCCGGTGTGGTTGGAGTCTGTTCAACTTCGACAGTCGGACTCGAAAATCTAGTAGGTGCCCTGGCAGATGTGATCGTCACTACCACTACGAAACGAACAATCCCAACAACCGATAGATATGCACCATAGGAGATCAGGTCATTCCAACCCTCGAAAGAATCTGGAAAATCTGGAATGCGACGTGGCATGCCCGCTAGGCCTAAGAAATGCATTGGACAGAGGGTAGGATTCACCCCGAAAAAAGTGATCCAAAAATGGAGTTGCCCTAAGCGTTCCGGGTAGACCAGTCCTGTGAATTTACCAACCCAATAGTGAAATCCAGCAAATAAAGCAAAAACGGCGCCCATCGAAAGTACATAATGGAAATGTGACACCGCATAATAGGTATCATGAAGTGAAATGTCAAGCCTAGAATTAGCCGGTACTATTCCAGTGAGTCCACCGATTGTGAACAAAAAGATGAACCCCACAACAAACAACATGGGTGTTTTGAAGTACATGATCGAACCACCCCACCAGGTAGCGAGACAACTAAATATTTTAATGCCAGTAGGAACAACTATTATCATGGTAGCAGCAGTGAAGTACGAACGGGTATCGACGTCTAACCCAACAGTAAACATATGATGCGCCCGAACCAGAGAGCCAAGAACACCAATAATAATCATGGCATATACCATTCCGAGATAGCCGAAGACCGGTTTGTTCAAATACTTTGAAACGATCTGACTGATGATTCTGGAGCCAGGCAGAATGAGGATGTAAACTTCAAGGTGCTTCTCTCTTCTACTCATCAATATAAGCGAAGAAAGGTGGACTATATCATCAACTGATTCCATTTGTCTAGGAAAGCTAGCCATGCTTTATGGTGAATACTATAAGGCCCCAGCCTTAAACCTTACTTAATATTGAATTAAAAGAATAA
The DNA here is from genome assembly GCA_963277665.1 of Viscum album. NCBI lineage: Eukaryota > Viridiplantae > Streptophyta > Magnoliopsida > Santalales > Viscaceae > Viscum > Viscum album. The sequence goes on from OY728139.1 coordinate 1,314,568,761, forward strand.
TTCATGTTGAGGATCTTTTCAGGTTTAGAGTTTTAGAGAATTAGAACATAACTATTACATCTCAAAAGATTACAAAGTAGTCACTTATACTAAGTTTCCATAATAAAAAAAACTCTTGAAAGAAACATGTCTAGTTCCATGTTTTATATAGCATGAAATTCCCTTGATCCCATCCTTGACCTTATTCCACATTAAGTCCTGTGAAAAACATTTCAAAAAAACTTGGGATGAGCATAAAAAGCTCAGTAAGGGATACAGAAAGAATGAAAACTGTTAGTTTTTCAAACATCAAATAAACCATATATACTCTATCAAAGTAATACCTTCACCTTCATGAAGTAGTAAAAACTCTTCACTGAATAAAGTATCATTACTTACCTTTTTGTAACCAAAGTATTACCATAAAACCCATATAAAGAACACATAACATATATAAAGGTAACTTGGGACATAAACATACTTAAGTGGAATAACCATACGGTCGACTTCCACACATATCACTTAATGGAATAGCCATACGGCCAATTTCCATACATACTTAATGGAATAGCCATACGGCCGACTTCCATACCCAATGCATTGGAGGTTATAACGTAACCACCCGTCCTGGTATTCACGGCACCACCCGTCATATGGTTTATAATGTAACCACCCGTTAAAATGTCCAAGTACCAATATAAAATCATAAAACATAAAACCAATATAAAGGAATGATAAAATTTCCACATTTCAATCACAATATATCATAAATATATTGACATAATAGAAGCCTTTTTCAAAACCATTTTCAATACCAAAATACATAAAAGAGTATATGGTATTTATTTTATTCTAAAAACATTATGGCTTGTTGAGAAAGCCAAAGACCAAATAATACTCGCGGCGGCGGAAAAGGTCGTTTTCACCGCGTACGTTAAAAAAACATTCCTTTTTGTCGTTTAGTAAAACTCTTCGTAGAAAAAGATTCCTTTTGTATAAAATTAAAAGTCAAAGGGGTTTATACACCATATAAAAGAAAGTTGTGTATAAAACTAAATATGCCTCAATGAAAGGAGATTGAGATGAAGTCCCTTACCTCGGGTCCGACTTGACTCGATCATTCTTTAACGTCCTGAATAATAAACTTGAGTTAATTTATACTTGATTAAGAACCTTTATAAAGTTCATTATTCCTTTTATATCACTTATTTCCATGTTATAAACATTATGTAACCATTTATGTTAATAATGTTTATTTTGTCAATATTTGGTTCTTAAGTCGAAAGTGGACTTCTTACAATTACATGTTGTTCGTGTGGTCAAAGGTTCTTTATATCCAGAATGAAATTCACAATTTGGATATAATATGTATCATATATATCCAGAATATACATGTATTTATAATATTACATAATCATTTAGAGGTAAGAAATGAAATGCACCGTTCATGGAGACGGTAAGCCGTACGTACGCATGAACGCTACTTTCATTTCTTTGTCATATTAATGGAATTAAAACTAAATGAGAGGTATGTATATTTTAATTCCAGAATTATATTCATCATTTATATATATCATTAATTATATATATCCATTATATACATGTACTTTTAATAGTACATTACATTTGGGGATAAGAAATGAAATGCACCGTTCATGGAGACGGTAAGCCGTACGTACGCATGAACGCTACTTTCATTTCTATCTCATACTTTAATGGAAAGAAATAATAATGATATAGAGGTATATTATAATTCCAGTATAATATCATATATAATAACTTTAAATCCATCCTTTACACGTCCCACATATGGCATTAACGAATCACATCACTTTGAGGGGGCGGTAGTCCGCACTTCCTTAAATGAAGATATCGTGTTTACCCATAATGGAAACCATAAAGGTATGCCCAAAATGAAAAATACAGAAGCTTAAAGAAAAAAAACTAAACATATTATATATCATATATAAAAATAGTGACATCATAATGGCCACCCTTGAAGGTGTTAAATGAGTATTGAACAATCATCGTTTCGGGAGGCAGAATTTCGCCATCCACGGAAACCGTATGTTCTTTAACCATTTGATGTAGTTGTGTGAGAGTGTAGCTCGAATAAATATTATAAAAACATCCTAGTATATTGAAGATACTGGGGTTGTTACAAAATAAGTAAATAAAAAGAGTTTAGAGGGTTGGGGAAGCAAAATAAAACAAATGAACAAGAGAGAATGAATCACCTTTAAAAGTGTAACTCCTTTTGATTTGAGCCTAAAGGATTCCTTTGAAAGGATTCTGCCCAAAGGGAATCCTATAGGATGAGGAGAGGGATGTGGAGAGAGTAAATGGGCAGGGTTTGGCCGAGCCAAAGGCTTTAGGAGTGTGTGAAATGAGGTAGAGGTGGGGGCCTTTTATAAGAGGAGAGGAGGGGCACTTTTGGAAAGTAAAGAAATATTACTTTATTTGAAAATGTGTTTCGGTTTTAAAAGGTCCCACATTGATATAATTCATGGATAAGGTGATAAGGGTTCTCAATACACTCATATAATTGGTTTTGGACATGTGTAGTTCATAGATTTTACATTATCTTTCCATTTTATTTAAATCGTCAAATAATGATGTCATCGCTGCATCATTATTATGTCATAAATAATTTAATTTATTTAATGTCTAAAAATTATAAAAAAATACTATGATGTAGGAAATATTTTTAGCTTTCCAATTACTATTTATAATCAAAAATCTGATCTTTATAACCCCATGTAAAAATTGTTTTTGTAAAAACTATTATGTTTGTGTCATTTTTACTTTTACATTAAATAAAAAGTTATTTATGTCATTTCCCAACCAAAGTGTCTCCATGGGGTCCCCAAGTTGACCCATGGCTTGTCTTGGTTGGCCATGACACAACCAATGAGGGTAGGACATGTGTCAAGTTCATTTCATATTATTAAAACATTATTTTTACCTTAAACTACACTAATTACCACTAATCGCGATTAAGAACTTAATAAGTTACTATTCACCAAAAAATTATTATAACCTCATTGAACCACATTTTACTTCTTAATGACAACCATGTATGTCGGATTTTTGAAATTAAAAACACAATGATGGCAAAATTTCATTTAAACGGAAAATCAGTCTTTATAAGTACCACTTAGTGGTTTCACTATTCATCAAAAATTGAAGTTTTTCAGAAAATTACCAAAAATTCACCCTAAGATATATTTGATATTACGAATTCAAAAATGAAGTCTATTTTATAAAATTCAAATCATATAAGTCACATTAGTTAATTTAATAATTAATTCCCGCTGCCAGAGCAAATAGCGTGTTTTTATAAAACAATAAGTATCAAAAGATTGACACTAGTTTAAGTCCGATTTCAAAGTGAAATTAATTCCAACGACCACTATTGGATTTAATGGTAAAAATATTTTCTAATTTCACTTTAAAACCAATTCAAAAGATAATCTAATCATATAAATAAATTAGATTAAGAAGAGGGTTTGAATTAAAATACAACATTTTACACTATTCATAAAAAAATGAACTTTATCAGAAAGGTACCAAAAATTTACACAAAGTAAATTTTGATGTCCCGATTCTAAGAAGAGTTATATTTGGTCCAATAGAATTTATAAGATCGATCAAAACTATATTTAATGACGGTTCTCCGTCAAAAGGTGATAAGTGGACCTTTCGTGAAAATTAGGGTATAAATGCCTAAAATTGAACTCTTTCCGTATTTTAAGCCTTTATCTTTTATTGGGTAAATGTAAAAACATTTAAAAACATATATAATCATATTTTAGTTATTTCTATCCATTCCCGCCAGTACAACGGCTACTCGTTAACTAACATTTAAAATAATATTATTTTATTACTTGTGTGCAACGTAAGTTTTCAAAGAAACTCATCGTTGCGTACCGAGTACGCTATCGAACATAGAAACCCCTTTTAATTAAAATTAATATTTAATTCATAAATATTAATAAATATGAAAATTCTTTATTCTTTATTTACCTGGGATGTTACATCCTTCCCCCCTTTTTGGGAACCGCGTCCTCGCAATTTTATTCACTTATCAAAATAAGTGGGGGTATTTATCCCTTATAGCATTTTCAGATTCCCACGTTGCCTCTTAAATCACATGGTTTTTCCAAAAAACCTTTACCTGATGAATCACCTTATTCCGTAACACCTGCTCCCTATGGTCAAGAATCTGGACCGGTTGTTCCTCATAAGATAGGTTCTCTTCCAGCTGAACTACCTCTGGACTCAAAACATGAGATGGATCTGGCATATACTTTCTCAACATTGAAACATGAAAAACATTGTGTACCTGAGATAAACTCGGAGGTAAAGCCACCCGGTATGCAACTGATCCAACTCTCTCTAGAATTTCATATGGTCCAATAAACCTTGGACTTAGCTTTCCTTTCTTACCAAATCTCATCATACTTTTCCAAGGAGAAACCTTGAGAAAAACATGATCACCTTCCTCAAAAGATAGATCCTTCCTCCGGTTATCCGCATAACTCTTCTGCTTGCTCTGAGCTGTTCTCATGTGTTTCTGAATCAACTGAACTTTTTCTGCCATCTCTTCTACCAATTCTGGTCCCATCAGCTTCCTTTCACCCACTTCATCCCAAAATGCTGGAGTTCGACACCGCTTCCCATATAATGCCTCAAATGGTGCCATCTGTATACTGGAATGAAAACTGTTATTATAAGAAAACTCAACCAAAGAAAGATGTTGGTCCCAACTTCCCTGATAATCCATAGAACAAGCTCGTAGCATATCCTCCAATGTCTGAATTGTTCGTTCTGACTGCCCATCTGATTGAGGATAAAAAGCTGTACTAAAATTTAATTCAGTACCCAAAGACTTCTGAAGGCCTTTCCAAAAGTTAGAAGTAAACCTGGGATCACGATCCGATACAATGGAGAGAGGAACTCCATGTATCCTGACTATATATTTAAGATACAAACGGGAAAGTTGATCAAGAGAGAAAGTATATCGTATAGCAAGGAAATGAGCAGATTTGGTCAAGCGATCAACAATAACCCAGATTGCATTATTACCTCGAGATGTCTACGGTAATCCCACAACTATGTCCATGGATATATTCTCCCATTTCCACTCTGGCACTGGTAAAGGCTGAAGCATCCCTTTCGGTAACTGCCGCTCTGCTTTAACCTGTTGACATGTCAAACACTTCACAGTAAAATCAGCAATGTCTCTTTTCATTCCATCCTACCAGTAATACTCCCGCAGATCTCTGTACATCTTAGTACTGCCAGGATGAACTGAAAACGGGGAACTATGAGCCTCCCATAACAACTCATTCTTCAACTGTGAATCACAAGGCACACATAACCTCTTCCCAAACCTCAAAACACAAACTTATCCAAGAACTCATGAAAAATTTTATTCATAAGGTCCATGAATACAGCAGGTGAATTGGTTAACCCAAAAGGAATAACTAAAAATTCATAATGGCCATATCTAGTACGGAACGCAGTCTTCAAAACGTCTGCTTCTTTTACTTACAACTGATGGTACCCCGACCTCAAGTCAATCTTCAAAAAATACTGAGCTCCCTGGAGCTGATACCACTTTATTCGATGGCCCAACATCTGCTGAAGTTGTTGCAAAGGATTTCACCACCCCTTTCTTCTTGTAGTCTGGCTGCATTCCCCCAGTTGAGTTCTTCGTTGGACACTCGTTTGCATAATGACCCATTTCATTACACTTAAAACATCTTACCGTTGGCTTTTCATTTCCTGCTTGATCATCTTCTTTACAGTTACGAGAAATATGACCAGACTTACCACACCGAAAGCACTTACCAGACTTGGATAAACATTCTCCAGGATGCATTTTACCACACTTCTCACAGGATGGATATTTGGTTTTCTTACCTCCTTGCTTCTTTGATGAATTCTTCCCCTTTTCCTGCCAACTAGACCTCTTATTCTGTTGTTTGTCATAGAACACCTGATCATCGGCAAACTCCATTTCCACCTTCTCCGCACATCGAACAAGTTTTTCATAACTTTTAAGCTCACGAGAAGCTAATGACCTTCGATATTTTGGCTTTAATCCTGAGTAAAAACGATTTATTTTACTATCAAGATCTCGTATCAAGTTTGGAGCATACCTTGCCAATCGAGTGAACTTTTCTTCATAAGCAGCCACTGAATCATCCTCCTGCCTCAATTCTAGGAACTGTTTTTCCATCCTACGACGAACCACCTTAGGAAAATATTTCTCAAGAAACATACCTTTGAATTCGTCCCAGTGAAGATCCTCAATCTCATCACTATCCCTTATATTTTTCACCATCGACCACCACTGATCAGCTTCACCTTCAAAACGGTAAACAACAAGACTAACCTTTTGATGTTCTGAACACCCCATGACATCAAAAATCATCTCCAGTGCTTTAATCCACCCTTCAGCTTCCACAGGGTCAGATGATCCTCTGAATGATGGGGGATGTTGCCTCATGAAATGTTCCACCACTGACATGTTCCCCTGCGGTTGATCTGGCTGATCTCGTGCATGGATACCACCACCATTTATAGCCTGAGTCAACTGTGCCATCACTGCAACAAACTGTTCAGTTCTGATTCCGACCATCTCAGGTTGCTGATTTGGAAGGTTATATTCCTCCTGATGTCGTCCCAACATAGCTACTTTGTTTCCTCTGCGGAAAACCATTCTGAACACAGAAATATCTTAGGCGAAGCAACATGGTAATCCGTAAATGCTATATCATTTCAATCATATTATAATTTAACACTTTTCTAACTCCTAAAGTTGTCTAAACCGACCTTTGATACCAACTATAAGGCCCCATCCTTAAACCTTACTTAATATTGAATTAAAAGAATAATTCACGTTGAGGATCTTTTCAGGTTTGGAGTTTTAGAGAATTAGAACATAACTATTACATCTCAAAAGATTACAAAGTAGTCACTTATACTAAGTTTCCATAATAAAAAAAACTCTTGAAAGAAACATGTCTAGTTCCATGTTTTATATAGCATGACATTCCCTTGATCCCATCCTTGACCTTATTCCACATTAAGTCCTGTGAAAAACATTTCAAAAAAACTTGGGATGAGCATAAAAAGCTCAGTAAGGGATACAGAAAGAATGAAAACTGTTAGTTTTTCAAACATCAAATAAACCATATATACTCTATCAAAGTAATACCTTCACCTTCATGAAGTAGTAAAAACTCTTCACTGAATAAAGTATCATTACTTACCTTTTTGTAACCAAAGTATTACCATAAAACCCATATAAAGAACACATAACATATATAAAGGTAACTTGGGACATAAACATACTTAAGTGGAATAACCATGCGGTCGACTTCCACACATATCACTTAATGGAATAGCCATACAGCCAATTTCCATACATACTTAATGGAATAGCCATACGGTCGACTTCCATACCCAATGCATTGGAGGTTATAACGTAACCACCCGTCCTGGTATTCACGGCACCACCCGTCATATGGTTTATAACGTAACCACCCGTTAAAATGTCCAAGTACCAATATAAAATCATAAAACATAAAACCAATATAAAGGAATGATAAAATTTACACATTTCAATCACAATATATCATAAATATATTGACATAATAGAAGCCTTTTTCAAAACCATTTTCAATACCAAAATACATAAAAGAGTATATGGTATTTATTTTATTCTAAAAACATTACGGCTTGTTGAGAAAGCCAAAGACCAAATAATACTCGCGGCGGCGGAAAAGGTCGTTGTCACCGCGTACGTTAAAAAAACATTCCTTTTTGTCGTTTAGTAAAACGCTTCGTAGAAAAAGATTCCTTTTGTATAAAATTAAAAGTCAAAGGGGTTTATACACCATATAGAAGAAAGTTGTGTATAAAATGAAATATGCCTCAATGAAAGGAGATTGAGACGAAGTCCCTTACCTCGGGTCCGACTTGACTCGATCGTTCTTTAACGTCCTGAATAATAAACTTGAGTTAATTTATACTTGATTAAGAACCTTTTTAAAGTTCATTATTACTTTTATATCACTTATTTCCATGTTATAAACATTATGTAACCATTTAAGTTAATAATGTTTATTTTTTCAATATTTGGTTCTTAAGTCGAAAGTGGACTTCTTACAATTACATGTTGTTCGTGTGGTCAAAGGTTCTTTATATCCAGAATGAAATTCCCGATTTGGATATAATATGTATCATATATATCCAGCATATACATGTATTTATAATATTACATAATCATTTAGAGGTAAGAAATGAAATGCACCGTTCATGGAGACGGTAAGCCGTACGTACGCATGAACGCTACTTTCATTTCTTTGTCATATTAATGGAATTAAAACTAAATGAGAGGTATGTATATTTTAATTCCAGAATTATATTCATCATTTAGATATATCATTAATTATATATATCCATTATATACATGTACTTTTAATAGTACATTACATTTGGGGATAAGAAATGAAATGCACCGTTAATGGAGACGGTAAGCCGTACGTACGCATGAATGCTACTTTCATTTCTATCTCATAATTTAATGGAAAGAAATAATAATGATATAGAGGTATATTATAATTCCAGTATAACATAATATATAATAATTTTAATCCTTTACACGTCCCACATATGGCATTAACGAATCACATCACTTTGAGGGGGCGGTAGTCCGCACTTCCTTAAATGAAGATATCGTGTTTACCCGTAATGGAAACCATAAAGGTATGCCCAAAATGAAAAATACAGAAGATTAAAGAAAAAAAACTAAACATATTATATATCATATATAAAAATAGTGACATCATAATGGCCACCCTTGAAGGTGTTAAATGAGTATTGAACAATCATCGTTTCGGGAGGCAGAATTTCGCCATCCACGGAAACCGTATGTTCTTTAACCATTTGATGTAGTTGTGTGAGAGTGTAGCTCGAATAAATTTTATAAAAACATCATAGTATATTGAAGATACTGGGGTTGTTACAAAATAAGTAAATAAAAAGAGTTTAGAGGGTTGGAGAAGCAAAATAAAACAAATGAACAAGAGAGAATGAATTACCTTTAAAAGTGTAACTCCTTTTGATTTGAGCCTAAAGGCTTCCTTTGAAAGGATTATGCCCAAAGGGAATCCTCTAGGATGAGGAGAGGGATTTGGAGAGAGTAAATGGGCAGGGGTTGGCCGAGCCAAAGTCTTGAGGAGTGTGTGAAATGAGGTAGAGGTGGGGGCCTTTTATAAGAGGAGAGGAGGGGCACTTTTGGAAAGTAAAGAAATATTACTTTATTTGAAAATGTGTTTCGGTTTTAAAAGGTCCCACATTGATATAATTCGTGGATAAGGTGATAAGGGTTCGCAATACACTCATCCAATTGGTTTTGGACATGTGTAGTTCATAGATTTTACATTATCTTTCCATTTTATTTAAATCATCAAATAATGATGTCATCGCTGCATCATTATTATGTCCTAAATAATTTAATTTATTTATTGTCTAAAAATTATAAAAAAAATACTATGATGTAGGAAATATTTTTAGCTTTCCAATTACTATTTATAATCAAAAATATGATCTTTATAACCCCATGTAAAAATTGTTTTTGTAAAAAATATTATGTTTGTGTCATTTTTACTTTTACATTAAATAAAAAGTTATTTATGTCATTTCCCAACCAAAGTGTCTCCATGGGGTCCCCAAGTTGACCCATGGCTTGTCTTGGTCGGCCATGACACAACCAATGAGGGTAGGACATGTGTCAAGTTCATTTCATATTATTAAAACATTATTTTTACCTTAAACTACACTAATTACCACTAATCGCGATTAAGAACTTAATAAGTTACTATTCACCAAAAAATTATTATAACCTCATTGAACCACATTTTACTTCTTAATGACAACCATGTATGTCGGATTTTTGAAATTCAAAACACAATGATGGCAAAATTTCATTTAAACGGAAAATCAGTCTTTATAAGTACCACTTAGTGGTTTCACTATTCATCAAAAATTGAAGTTTTTCAGAAAATTACCAAAAATTCACCCTAAGCTATATTTGATATTCCGAATTCAAAAATGAAGTCTATTTTACAAAATTCAAATCATATAAGTCACATTAATTAATTTAATAATTAATTCCCGCTGCCAGAGCAAATAGCGTGTTTTTATAAAACAATAAGTATCAAAAGATTGACACTAGTTTAAGTCCGATTTCAAAGTGAAATTAATTCCAACGAGCACTATTGGATTTAATGGTAAAAATATTTTCTAATTTCACTTTAAAACCAATTCAAAAGATAATCTAATCATATAAATAAATTAGATTAAGAAGAGAGTTTGAATTAAAATACAACATTTTACACTATTCATAAAAAAATTGAACTTTATCAGAAAGGTACCAAAAATTTACACAAAGTAAATTTTGATGTCCCAATTCTAAAGAAGAGTTATATTTGGTCCAATAAAATTTATAAGATCGATCAAAACTATATTTAATGACGGTTCTCCGTCAAAAGGTGATAAGTGGACCTTTCGTGAAAATTAGGGTATAAATGCCTAAAATTGAACTCTTTCCGTATTTTAAGCCTTTATCTTTTATTGGGTAAATGTAAAAACATTTAAAAACATATATAATCATATTTTAGTTATTTCTATCCCTTCCCGCCAGTACAACGACTACTCGTTAACTAACATTTAAAATAATATTATTTTATTACTTGTGTGCAACGTAAGTTTTCAAAGAAACTCATCGTTGCGTACCGAGTACGCTATCGAACGTAGAAACCCCTTTTAATTAAAATTAATATTTAATTCGTAAATATTAATAAATATGAAAATTCTTTATTCTTTATTTACCTGGGATGTTACAAATACTGTCAGGTTTAAATTCTTTGAGATCGTAAAGACTGTAATATTCCTCAATAAGGAAGAATCGTCATGATTGATGACTTCGGAAAGTACTTGATTGAAAGTAATCTAGCATCATGATCACATATTTTTGACTTTGTACTGACCATTGATAGTAACCATTTTGACTACTATCAAAGTAGATATTTCCTCCAAATACTACCTTATAATACTCTACATCTTGTAGAAGTTTATTATTGACTCAAATACTGAGTTGAGGTAGTTGATGCTTCATAGCAATACCAATGGTACCATCAACATCAAAGAATCCTGCAAACCAATTGGATTGAGCATCTAGTGTAATAGGTAGAATGACAGGGATATACAGTACTTGACAGACACGATGTAGTTGAAGTAGTCGGGCTGAATGTCTAATATGACCATTAATACAATTCATGAGTTTCATCATACCAAGTCGATGATGTAGTCGATAACGATAAGCTTTAGCACCTGATCGCATTTTAATACTTCCACCAAGCATATGTTGGATATATCATAGTAGTCGTATATCTTCCAGTCCCATAGTAATTTCAAGAGAAGTATATCCTTCCCGGCCAGATCTTTTAGAACCTTGTTGACTCACTTGAATACTTCCATCACCATCGATAATTCCAGCTAGCCACTCACAGAATGATTTAGGATCAGTTGTTGCGCATGTAGTCTCTGAGGTTCCTACTAGACTGCTTTTATGTCATTGGTTACCTGCTGATTGTGTCTTAGATACTCCATTTTGACTAGATCGGGGTTTGACTAGAAAACCACTTATGAACATAGTAGGAGTACAATGAAGAAGACAGTCCCAGCATATAGCGCAATGCATATTCAGATTTGAATCTTAAAAGGGCCATTTAAAACCGAAGAACCAAAAGAGATGCTGGTATAAAATGGGGTCTCCACCGCCAGCTGGATCAGAAAACGTAGTATTGAAGTTTCGATCCGTTAATAACATTGTGAGTCCCCCAGCCAGTACGGGAAGAGCCAACACTATGGGGGCATGCAGTCATAGGAACGGACCACACAAAGAGGGGTGATCTATGCATCGTCATTCCAGGGCCACGCATGTTCGATATCGTTGAAATAAAATTGATCGCACCTAAAATGGAAGATAACCCGCTAAGATGCAGACTAGAAATTGCTAAATCGACCGCGCCTCCTGAATGGCTGGTGATCCCACTTAGGGGCGGACAGACCGTCCAACCAGTGCCGCTACCCAATTCCACTACTGCTAGGCACAATAGGAGCAACAGACTCGGAGGCAACAACCAGAACGATATATTATTTAAGCATGGAAAGGACATTTCGGGGGACCCAATCAGGATCGGAACAATCCAATTTCCAGAACCACCTATCATAGCCGGCATCACCATGAAAAAGATCATGACTATAGCGTGCGCCATAAGAAAAACATTATATAGTTGATGGTTCCCACCAAGCAGTTGATCGCCTGGGGTTGATAATTCCATATGAATCAAAACTGAAAAGCATGTTCCAATCAGTCCCGAAAGCACACCGAAGAGGACTATTAGATAGAGTAGATGAAAATGCCCCCGCCTTCGGCACTGCCATATGGAAGGTGGCAGCACTATTAGAAGAGTCAGGTACTCTGTCTATATAGTGTCCACTCCCCCTATAGTCGTGAGGTGGTTTCAGTGAATGAGCCATGAAACCGATGACCAGTCGCCCGGTACTTCAACCTTATGGTGGTGATTCTCACCTTTCGGTGCCCACTGCGCAACTCAACCCCCAGCTACTATATGTATATGTATATGTATATGTATATGTATATGTATATGTATATGTATATGTATATGTACATGTATATGTATATGTAATGTATATGTATATGTATATGCGATTCGGATGTGCGATATGCCCAATTCCAGCAATGCTGAACAGCTCAGGTACTCTTCTAATAGTGAACTACCGAAGATTACCTGATCCATCCAGGCACCCAACCATTTCATGGGGAATCATCAGTACTCTTCTAATAGTCTATCAACACTATTAGAAGAGTACTGATGACCTCCACCCTGTGCCATTGCGGCACATGGTCAATACTCTTCTAATAGTGAACTACCATGGAAGGGTCAGGACTTGATTGGTATTTAGCATATAAAGTCCACATATAAAGTCCACCACCAACCGGTACTTCAACCTTATGGTCATGTTCATCGGCGTTTCACTGTCAGTCAAATAGACCTCTCACTCTCGAGTACCCCCATCAACAAAAGGAGAGCTAAGGGACCGATTCACTCAACACTTCCGACCACCCGTTGAATCCCTGATCTACTACTAGCGCTCCCCATGGAAACAATATTGAAATAGTATACTCATGTCAGCATTCTCTCTTCTGAGCAAACCCCAGGCATAGTAGCCAAGGCCCTACCATATATCAACAGAACGTCCCGCTACAGACAGCACCATCGTTGTCGTATCCTGGAATACATTCAGTATCTGACTATCTAGATGATACAGAGGGAGGACCATGATGGAATCATCTCGTCGCTTCGGTGCACCACTTATAGACCTGTGACATTGTCGGTTCGAACTCGCCCTTGACCAGTGAGCTATGATGCTTTCGATCATCCGTATGGCTGCTTCCAAGCCGACCGCCTGAACCAGCTCCGATACCCCCACTTCCTTGCGCACTAAGATAGTTGCTTGGGGACCTTAGCTGAGGATCTGGGATCTTTCCCTCTCGACAGTGGATCTTGGCACCGCATCGTCTGTCTTTTACCACTGATACCAGGCCAGTATTCGAATAGAGTACCCATGGAGTCGAACACCTCCTAGCATCACATATCCATTGCCAATGCCAACGCACCATCACCCTCTACCTCAGGCCATTTCAATTGTAGGTACGCACTACTGAAATAGCTTTCGTGGAAAACCAGCTATCCCCGATCTCGGTTGGCCTATCACCCCTAGCCACCAGTCGTCCCAGTATTTTGCCACATACTTGGGCTCAGTCTGCCACTACCAACTAGCAAGTGACCACCTGCCAATGGCTAGCTCGATCGGTTTCGGGTCCAAAGGCAGTACGTCCCAATGGATAGTAGCTCCATTACCTAGTAGCTCTAGCCGCATTGCCCATTGACTCACTGACCCATCATGAAAAAGGTACACCGTTTGGAATCGAGTGATTGACCAACCACTCCAATTGAGCCAGAACATAAGGTTGAAGTACCGACCGCTGCTATGCTACTCGCTTCTACGACTGTCCGAACAGCATCAAAATTGGGGTTCTATTTCACTCCCTTCGGAATGTGGTGGGTGCTCTTTCAAATGCCCCTCACGGTACTCGTTGGGCTATCGGTGTCATGGACGAATCCAGTACGTCAACCATTGGAGAGGGTGGTTCCCCGTGTTGCTGCAGGTTGTCGTGGACAATACAGAATTTGAACACGCCGTGTACTACTTATTGAGGCTCCACTCTCAATGGTCAGGATGAATGTCAGGGCTTTCACCTTCGTGGGTAGATCATTCCAAACCGTTCAAACCGCACTCGAATCTTCACCCCTCAGTAATCTACTCTAATAGTCGTCAGTACTCTACTCTAATAGGGGGGGATAATAGTATTCCTTCCGAGCACAGTCGCTGCAATTCCAGTAGCCCGGTACTGAACCCTTATGGTCTTGCTATTTGAGCTGCCAAATGCCGGACCCGTAGGCCGATAGGTGCCCACGGACTGGTGGATGCCTACCAGCCGCATGAGCCCACTCACCCCATGGTGCTCGCTCACCGCTACTGCCATGTTCTCGGTTGATTGAGTGGATGGAGCTAGTCAGATGTTTCCATTCGCTCCGATCTGTGCCCCCATTTCCATCGCCAATGACTCCCGCACCCATTCGATTGACCCTTGGACGTCCCGTTTCATGGTAGCTGGATCAAACCATCACCTCCATCCCAATCCATCCTACCCAGTCACTGCTAGCTGTGCTTGGCTTTCTCCCCCCACTATAGGTGGATGATGTGGTTGTTGGACGTTTCGCTCCGAGCTTGCTCACCCACGCCAGCAGTGCATGCCCCATTCCCCATTCCATCTTCCTGATGACCTCATGGAACTCGTTTGGTTTGAGTCCTATATTGAAACATTCACTCGTATGCCGGCCAATGACCCATTTTCAGGTGTACTTCATCTATAAGGGTAAAGAGTAAAGAGTACTTGATTGGTATTTAGCATATAAAGTCCACATATAAAGTCCACCACCCCACCAACTGCCGTAGGCATAGAAGGTCCCCCATCGCCCCCGATGTCCCGACCGGTGAAGGCAATCCAGGTTCTGCTACTGAATATATAATATAAGGGTTTAGAACCTTAACCTAAGAGGTGTCAGATCTTTTAGAACCTTTGGACCTGGCTTCCTCCCATACCCCCGGGTGCCCCACCTTCAGTACTCTACTCTATATAGATATAGTGCGGGAGCACCTAGACTTTCATTCAGTGGTACTGGCCAGTAGGCGCCCTCCATTACTCACTCTATATAGTCCAGCGATCCGACCTCGAACCATCAGGTTCATCCATCCACGAGTAGTACCACTTCCGAAGACAGCTCACGACCACCTGCCCCTTTCCCGCGTTTGTGGCACCTCCGACTAGCGACTGCCAAATGGCTTGCTATCGAAATACCATGACTTTATCTCTATATATAATATATATATACTATACAATAAAATAGGATTCTTTATATGTGGACTTTATATGCTAAATACCAATCAAGTCCTCTTTATATGCTAGAATACGGTACAGACCGCTTTTCCAGCCTTCCTGACCCCCTATAAAGGGTCAGATCTTTGAACCTGACCCTTTAGAACCCTTAGATATCAGTAGCAGATACTGATATATAAGGGTTTAGAACCTTACCTCCAAGCAGTTGTTTCGACTGGTCGAACCAGAGCACAAACCCTTAGGGGGCCGAAGGGGGGGGGGGTGAGAACTGGCACCATATTGCACTCCGCTAGGCCCACTATCACCCGTACCTATGCCCCCTTCACCGAATAAATAGGGAAGTAGGGGCGGGGATGGACAGCTGTGGATCATGAGTCTAAGGGGATCCTTCGGTGACACCTCACTGGAAGTGTATACTAGGGGGTCCAACCGGAACGCCTCGAGCCAATGGTGGACTAGTGCGCGGTTTTCCAACACCATAGTGAGATGAATAGATGTGGGGGAAGCGACCGAGTCGGAGTACTGGCGCGCAACGGGCATGGACGATACATGGCGAACACTCCAGGCGTTCAACCGCTCAGCAGGATGAGTTCGATTCAATACTCTTCTAATAGTGAGGCAAACCATTGGAATGTCTGGTACTGATATATATTTATCGTTGACCCCCCTTTCTATATAGTCTGTAAGGGGCCAACTACCTATAATATACCGAGCTCGAAAGGTCCAGCAGTTGCTCTTTTCCACCCTCGTATCCCCTTCCTGGATATCTTGGCCGCGCGCTCCATCCGTGCACCTCGAACTCCACCAGCCGATGAGCCCCCACCGAACATCCATCCATTCCATCACCACCCAGGAATTGATGGATAATGGAAAGGGGTGACCGTTGTTCTGCCAGTGCGATCATTGGTGTTTGACCTGCGTGAGAGGTTCTGAGCGCATCGGTCATACACCCTCAAAGAAGGAATTCCACCCCCAGCTCGTGGCGGAGGTCCCGTAGTGATGAAATGCAACCCCATTTCAACGCCTTTCAGCTCATGTTTCGCCGAATTCGGTATAATATAAGTAGTGTGTCAACTCAGGTATTCTTATAATATAAGGCTCAAACCCCCCAATTCCCCATCTCTCAATGACTCAGTACTCTACCCTATATAGTGATAGGCCAGCAGTTATCCATGTTTCTGATTCCAATTGATCCACCACTACCAATGCTCAACCTAAACTCCAAACAACAACCACCCAGGTACCTCTTCCTTTTCGCTCCATCTCTCTATGACAACTATAGCCAGGAAGGGTGACTCGCTGACGCCACCGTATGAATTGCCTCTGCTAGAATGGGAACGCCAACGACTATGTTGTACTTGAACCTTCTCTGTCACCACCATCTCTCCTTTTTTCGGGAAGGTCGTTTCGCATGGTGTAGTAGTGGGGAAACGTAGGCATATCAACTGGCATCCATTGAATAGTGTTGAGTTGGGGTATTGGTGCTCGGGAATTCTGGGAAGTGCATCACCCAACCATCCATCGTCAACAGTGTCCTTCGGGCCGAACCTCATTTCCGTACCATCCATACTACTTGTTGAGAAATAGATGCCATATAGATAGCCAACTCAAAGATTGAATACGAGGTGAAACTTGCTAAGATTTGGAAGACTAGCTTGAGAGGTGTCACTGTAGCGGCTGGGATAAGCGGCAAGACCAAGCCAAAATGACGAAGGCGACCCAATGCTGTCAGTTCCCATAGGAACATAGGTGCACCAGCAGCCCGAGTGCGGGAATCGATAGCAAATACGATGGGCCATGAAACATGGATGGAAATTCCTGGGACTACCTGGGAGCTGACCGAACGAAGGAACGAAAATCGAGCGGCCAAGTGCAGATGGTCTGATAGGCTAGGTAGCATCATGAATTGGAGCGAGTGAGTGGTGAAGTGGTTGGACCACACGGAAGGAACATGCCAACAAGACGGCACGAGCGGGGTTGGAGTTAGGAACTGGAACACCATCAAGCGACCAACACTCAAATGGAGTAAGCGACGAGATCTCGCCCTACACCCGGAGAAGAAAAGAAGAACCACGAAGCACCAAATTTGATGCACCAATAGAGGAAATACGAAGTAGACCATAGCGCAGGGAGACGTTTCAACAGCAGTTGGGAGACCATCAGTTGATTTTGAAAGATCAAAAGAGGAGAATGTCGTACGACTATATACCGGTTTGGCTATTGGAGATATGAACTCTTCCCGGTGCCAGTAACGCGTCAACCATGTCCAAACAAGACAGCCCCAGCTCCGAACTGAACGTATTCGCACTTCAACCATCCAATCTTTTGAACGGTACTGACCTGGTCTGTGGGAGCCAAGGGTATCATCCAGACGATATAGTCGTTGGACATTGGGACCCTGCAATAACTATTAGTGGAAACGAGTGTACTCGTGTGTCTGGATGGAAAAAATGACTTGGACCTCAGTTCAACCATTGGGATACAGCGGTGGGGTTGGAAGGATGGGTGTTTTTGGTTGTTCCGGTGTCACCATTCCCACACAGCAGCGGACTATTAGAAGAGTACTGAGCTCTCATATCATAGTAGGGTGTCAAACTCCCGGTCGACTACTGGGAACGAGCCAAACATAGACGCTAGGTCTTTCAAACTACCGAGCAACTCGAACCATCTCAACTGCCCAACCTTCGATCACACAACTGCTAGCGCCAATGCCAAGATATGAGCTCCGGTGGTTTGTGAATGGCCAACCCCGCTACTCAATTGATTCTGTAGGTGCACTATATAGAAATAGAAGAGTACTGATGGTCCCAGGTAATCTTCATATATAGTCACAGGTAGCTTCACCAATGGGATCAGACCTACCTTCAGTACATTGATATCGAGTAGAACACGCACTACAAACAAGACACAGGGGTTCGTTCACTCTTTCAAAACCCGCACTAAGAATAAGAACAGTAGTGGGTGGTGACCTTCAAATGACTATATAGAAGAGTACCTGTGCCTTTTGAGACCTTCTTTGTCAACATCCACTTTCTTCGCTTATATTGAGACTTGGTCTTCAAACCTTGATTTCTTTGAAGCGTGCATTGGTCACATAGATGACTTCGTGAAGCTTGAAGAGTGCTCATCTCTTCGCTCTCCTCCTTCTGCTCATGCGAATATCCTGTTCTTGGTTCTGAAAGATATGTATGTCTCTTGCCCCTGTGATGTGAGCCTCTCTCATCTGGTTGAAGCTCTTTCATCATGGGATATGGTTCATCCTCAGGCACGTGAGCGGTCGATCTAATTCATTTTCATAATAGGTCATCTCCATCTTCCAGCCCTACCAAAGGTGCTGCTGACTCCGAGCATATGAGTTCTAGGTGAATCAATCGGCACTATATAGAGTAGAGTACTTGGATGGCGGCGGATGTTTCAAAGGACACTATTAGAAGAGTACTGACGGAGGTTTCAAAGCAGCAGAGCATCGGCACCAGACTCTTTCCAAACCTCTCGGCAATATATATCAGTACCAGCCCCCATACTGTTCTTCGACCCTTTGTTCATCCGCTTTCCCCTTCTTCTCGGACATAGATCGACTATATAGTCTATCTATATAGTCTATCTATATCTGATATGTCCGACTGACTTCTTCTTCTTCCATGAAAGGTCCTTGGGCTAGTCAGGTTCTCTACTACCTATATTATACCGACTGTCTCTTTGCTTTCTCTAGCTTCCTATAGCAGTCATAATTTCTTCTTTCGTTCAGTCTAGTTCGGTATAATATAGGTAGTAGAGTATTTTGGTCTCCAATGGGATATGAATCAGTACTCTTCTACGGTACTCTTATATATAGTGATAGAGATGATACCAAGTCCCGCTCCCGGTTAGACTCTCTTGAGTGTTCTAGGGGTCTGAGCTCGAACCTCTTTTATATGCGCCTGTCCGATCAGTAAGGCCTCGACTGCAAATCAATCCCTTTCTTTCTCTCAAGAATTCTTCACCCTTGACTCTTCTCTTTCTCAGTACTCTACTCTAATAGTCTAGCTTATTCATTCAATTAAAGGATACATTTATCTCCAATCGGGATACAATAGATCCAAGCGGATAGGAAAAACCTAGGATCGGAATAGATAGAATAGATAGAGAGACGACGTCATCGCCTACTACCTATATTATACCTATAAATGAAAGGCCTCTGCTACCTTGCCAAAATACAATCACGTTGCTCGACT
Organism: Viscum album; assembly: GCA_963277665.1. Lineage (NCBI taxonomy): Eukaryota > Viridiplantae > Streptophyta > Magnoliopsida > Santalales > Viscaceae > Viscum > Viscum album. The sequence goes on from OY728139.1 coordinate 1,314,588,582, forward strand.
GGTTAGCAGAATGCTTCCACTGATATGGATAAGGAACTTGAGGACGAAGAGAGAGTCTTTCTTGCCGGGAAAGGGGAAGAGCCCCCATAGTTGCATAAGTAGGATAGATAGTCTCTCTTGGTTCTGACACTGTACTAGCAGACTAGCAGCAGGGATGTGACCTTGTCCATCTTCTTGGACTCAAAAAGTGATGGCAAGACTATATTCGAAATAGATAGAATAGAAGATCCAACAGATAGTATGATGATAAAGGAAGCCACCCTTATGACCTTCTGATCTTAGTTGAGGTTCTTCGAAAGACATAGAATATTGAAGGATATATCCGCTTGACAGAAAAGGAGGGCTTAAGTGAGATGTTAGTCTTAGTCAAGTGTAGAAAAATCATCCACATAGGTTTAGGAAGAAAGGGAGGTCTTGGTCCTGACCCTTTAGAACCCTTAGATATCAATAGCAGATACTGATATATTCAGTAGCACCGAATACCGAATAGGGTTCAGTAGCCTAGTTCTAAACCCTTATAGATGAAGTAGCAGCCCTTTAGGGAGGGGAAAGGTTTTTATTCCAGCTGACTTTGGATTCGAGTCTGAAAGGTCTGCAGCGCCTGATCCAACTTAGAGGAATGGGTCGAATCGGGAAGTGGACTCCCCTTTTTGAAAGACAAGAACAAAAAAGGGTGGGGAAAGAAAGATGAAGAGGCAATTGGTTGAGGTTCTGGAATCCGCTTTGATCGGATCAGGACTATATAGACAGAGTACCTGTCATTTCACGCTCTCCGAAACGGATAGAGAAAGCCATTAGTCAACTCTAAGAGCCAGGCGGAACCAAGCAAGGAAGCCAGAAAGGAAAGGGGGCAATGACCACCGCTGTTGACGCTGCAGGAGCTTCCAACTAGCAAGGAAAGACAGGATTTTGTCTAAAATAGACTCTCCGACAGGTTCTGAACGATCAAACTTTAAGAAAGTTGGTGTTTTTGGCTTCAAATCGATCTTTTAGCAATCCACTGCATCTTTGGCAGAGGTCACCAGGTCAACCAGATGGATTTTCTTTCCATTCAAAGTCAACTCACCACCTCGCTTCTATTAGAGTGATAAAAATGAAGGTGCCCTCATTTTCTATTCCAGTAGGGCTGCTTGAAGTCTGTTATTATGCTTTTTCAGACCTTGGATAGCGAGTTTGATGAAACTATTGGGAGGGAGCTCAATGGGTCAAACGAAAGAAGTTGATAAAGGAAAATGGAAATTGACTCGATATTCGTTCCATCTTCTAGGGATGACTTGGGATTGAATCCAAAACCAAAGGAATTGGAGGAATCGAAGCAAAGCGCGAAATCCCAAAAAGGGAAAAACATTGCCAAAGTCAACTCCAGTTGGAAAGCCAGGATTAGAAGTAGTTCCAAAACCATCTTTGGGTCAACAAGACAAGCCAAGACCCGGTTGTTGTCTCAAATTCATTCTGCAGATGACTCGAATCCTTTTTAAAAACAGGTGTTTGTGGCTGAATAGGCGAGAGCTACCTTCTGACATTCCACGGGCTTGCTTTCAGGCTACGATCTTGTATAACCGATTTGATGAATCAAAGAAGTTGCCCAGAGGTTGGTGATACCTCGCACAAGAGAAATGCCTTATATAAATCAGAAGCGGGGGTGAACTATATAGGGTCAAGTACCATAGATCTGACCCTTTCTAAAGGGTGAGGAGGTGTCTGATTCTTATATATTTATATATATATTACAAGTCGGATCATACAGACTCTAGAGATAGAGTCTGGTTCATCTGATTAGTATGAATCTCAGAGCTAGGAAAGACAGTCTAGCCATATCGAGAAGCCCCATCGGAGGATAGAACTAGAGTACAGATCGGGATAGCCGGGCTTGAGGCATAAGTCAATCTACGGGGAGTTATCATTACAGGGGAGGGGATACCTAGATAGAGAAGAGGAAAAGGACTCACTCCATTTATCTTTATGTCTGGCCCCAGCTTTCAGAATGATTTGGGATCATTCATAGGGGACTTGTTAATAGAGAGTTCCTTTGGTTTGTGGTTTGATTGACCCTTGAGCACGAACTTGGTTCAGAGGAAGATAAGAAAGCCAAAGGTTCCCGGTATAGAGGCAGTGGGGCTCTTCGAGCCGGAGTGCCCGAGTAGCTGGGGAGAAAACTCCTAGGCTAACAGCTATCCTATCATTTGGCGAGATCAAGGACTTTCTCATAAAATGAAATCAAATCCTGACCATTTCTAAAGGGTCAGATCTAAAAGAACCTTGGACATCAATTCCGGTAAGAAAGAGCTAGATTCGAGATCAGCTGATTCTGATTCAATTACTGCGAAAAGAGCTCCGATATTACTTTACCTATTATATTATCTAAGGGTAGGAAATGGTCCACTATTAGAAGAGTACATGTTTAAAACACTACTATATACTCTTTCCTATAACCTTCCTGTAACCAAACCTACTACTTGAACTAGTACCATTTCTAGTACCAGCACGGAGAAAACCTGTACCATAAACTAGTTCCTATAATCTGTGTCTACTCTAATATCCCGTTACTGTATGGGAGAGGAAGTGAGACATGTACTCTTCTAATAGTAATAGTGGGGCAGGGTTCGCCAATTCTCCGGTCGAAATGCAAAGACTTACTTGACTACACCCACTGCCCTCAGTCTCTAAGCTATGCTATGAGAATCTATTCCCACCACCAACCTAGGTTTGCAATCTGTGTAGTATAGGGCGGTGGGCGGGGAGGGATGTATGTGGAGGTCGGAATGGTAGGGAGGGCTGGACAGAGGGGCTGGTAGAGCAGCAAGGGTCTGAAGGAGGAAAGGAGAAAACGTGATCAAAGGCCTCAAAATGCGCTGCGAACGCCTAAAGGCATTCAACGCACTTTTCTCTGCCCTCGCTTCAAAGAAGCCGTTGCGCCCCTTTGATTTCGCTCTACCTGACCCACCCCTGACTATACAAGCCTCCGTTGGGTCTCATCCTGAATATTGTGAAATGGAGAGCTTAGTGTAGTAAAGGCACTAAAGAGAAAGACGAGGAGAAATACCTTGTTTATTCCACAAGATAGGGTACTTTCTGCTTACCTCTCGTTTTGAGCTCGATCTTTGTCTTGTTATAGAATATTTGGACGACCTATAAGCATATGGCGCACCCTCCTTTACCTAGCTTCCACCAATAAAGAAAGAAGGATGAACCAGCCCCTCTGTCCCTTGGTCCGACGGGGTCAACAAATGCGCTAATAAAACGACTTGATGAGGTGGGTCACGGTCAGCACGAGCTGAGTGGGAACAAACACAACGGGTGTCCAGATAGGTGACATCACAGCGGAAACTGTAACGAATGATCAACCCTGGTCCATTCCTGGGATACAGGTATCTGACTATCTAGGTTGGAGGACCTCTTATAATATATACCTTGTCTGACCAGACCTTGGAGGACCTGGCACTCCAGGCTACTATATATTATAAGTCAGTATAATCTAGATAGTAGAGATTGAAAACTTGGGTTTAGGGGAAACAGAATGCTACTAAATAAGGGGCTTCGCTCTTGTAGTGTTGTTGCTAGAGGTTTCACTCTCTCTATCGTGTTGTCTCTGTTGTGCTGGTTTCAGGTCACCTTTCCTCCCTCCAGGTTAATGAATCCATCATTCTTGCAGTGTTTGAGGGTGGGAGTGCCCAAGTAATCTTCTAATAGTGAGGGTCAACTATTAGAATACTATTCTAATAATAGGGTGTCCCTCTTGGAGAAAGAGAGCGACTAGAGTTCACAGAAGGAATAGGGGTTGTGGATGAAGTTTCGAACGAAGCATGTCCTAATTGTATTTGGTATGGGGTTTGCTCCCAACGGGCTCGAAGAGGAATCTATTTGACTATAGGGACAGACTTCTAATTGCCTATATTAATATGATGTTATTAAGTAGCGGTCAGTCAACCATCTCTCGAAACGGGAACAACCAAAGAGGCAGGCTCAGTTCCATTCACTTGCGGCCCGTAAGAGAGTTGGGGAAGAAGACTGATAGGGATAAGGAACTCTGAGCTATTAGTTCGATTGAGAGACTCGGGACAAGAGGAGAGAGCAAGAAGGCGGAAAGTGAAAGTCGAAGCTTGAAGCAGGGTTGTTGAAAGAGTTCTTAGTTGCTAAAGTCAGTGGTGAATCCCTAAGGGAGAATCCCAGAAGTGGAGAACTAGAATGATTGGGCCAAATAGGCAGTCAAAGGTTGAAAGAAGGGTCCGAATGCACCACTGTCAACTCTTTGGGCGGCTGATGGAATAGACAGAAGCAGCAGGAGATGCCAAGGTTGCCTTATCTAAGGAAGGGATCAAGCACTCTAGTTATCAAATTATCATATTCATTTGTAAAGGGGGATCGGGGCCCACTATTAGAAGAGTACTGAATCTTGGTGGGTCCCGCTCGAGGAAGGAGGCTATTATATTCTAATAGTTGACGCTTTCAGGGCATTCAAGACTCGGAGGCTCTCTATCCGCCTGTCCTTAATGAAAGGATAGTCCAGACCCCCATTCATGGAGATCACCACCAATGGATCCCGCTAGTTCCTCTTAATCTAAAAAGACCAATTTCTCATAAGGAGGAGATATCCCTATACTTTGAAGGGGGGATCTAATCCATTAAAAGTGAACTAAATATGAATGAAAATCTGGAATGGAATCGTTTGGAGCTACTATCTATATTATACCGAATCTCGGCATGTCAAGTAAAGGTACAAAAGGTCCATACTGGCTCGAGAGAGTCAAGGTGCAGACGAAAAGTTTTGCAGTGAAGGGAGTTGAACAGGCCGAAGACGATGCATAGAAGCATTCGTCCTTCGTCAATTTTTCCTCAACAGTAGTAAACCTACTCATCATACCTTATGTAAGACTCTTTGGATGAGAGAAGGGCGGGATGGAAAGAGTGTACCAGGTCTCAATGATGCATTTGAGCTTTCCTGAGATTTAGTAAGCGTACAAATACTATCAAAAGTCATCCTAACGTACTGACTAGCTTTGGGATAACTGTCAAGGAGCTAGGAAATAAGGAATCGGTTCTAGAGTGATCTACGACCACCCTGAAGTAATGGAAAAAAATGAGGCAAAAGTACAGAAGCTTAGGAGTGTGGGCTTCATACGTGAAGATCGATATAATATAGATAGTGGACTAAGTGCATACTAAAATAGCAAAGGCGTTGTACCAGTGACTAATAAAAACAGCCAAATCCGTGTGTGTGTCGATTTCCGTGATTTGAATGAGCTATGTTCAAAGGAAGCTTTTATTTACTCTTCCTATCCCAGAGATCCAGATTGACTACGCATATGGCCATGAGGTGAAAAAAAAGAAAGATGTTTCCCCCTTTTCGCACACCCTTAGGCGTTTCTTGTTATACCGTAATGCCGTTTGGTTTCAAAAAAGCGGGTGCTACATATCAACGGGCCATGATGGTTCGACCATGTTTAAGGATATGCTACATAAACCCGTCGAATGCTATGTCGATGACCTCGCGGTTCAAAGTCAACATAAACTTCAATGATTTGTGTCGAGTCTTTCATAGACTCTTTTTCAGGTTGAACCCATTGAAGTGTGACTTCGGGGTGAAAACGGGCAAATTCCTAGGCTTCATAGTCAGGAAAGATGGGATAAAGTAGTTTCATTCTAAGGTGCATGCATATAGAGGTGCATATCCTTACTAATAGCCTGTAGATCCCATTCAACCCATGACATAAGTAGAGGAGGCCGTCCATGCAACCCTTTATCTTAAGCAGGCTTTAACTCAAAAAGATTATGCCGGATCAACTGATTAAGGTGAAGCCCTTACATGCTTCCCTTTGTTACTAGCGCTGCCGGTACAGAAGGTATGCCGCTGACCAGGAACTTCGTATGCATCTGCATGTGGCTGTGCTCTTGCTGGTAGGGATGCCGGGGGATTAGTAAACTAAATCATTCACTAGCCTTGTCGACGATTTTTCACTGAAACAACACCTCGAACAATATGATATCTCACACCAGGTAAATCTTTCACCCTTCCTCCCCTTACTAAAACTACACAATGTTCTTGTAGATTATAGTGAAAGGTATATAAGCAGTTATTTCATATCTAGAGGTGAATCGTGATCTAGCAACTGAATGCAGGGTAAAACCGGGCGGCGAAGTCAAAAGTCCTTTATGATACGAGATTGTGGTTGGTAATGCTATCCATTGTAGTGGTGGGTCCCCCAATGTAGGCAGGATCAGCTAAAGCGGATAACTCGTCGGATCGGTGGGACCAATCATAAGGGATAAGAAATGATAGAACCACATATCTAAGATAAGAAAAGGAAATGGAGTGACGAGAAAGATAGTTCACTTCTAATATAATAAGAGTTCGGCTCTAGGAACATCCCAACTAGCACTCGTGAGAACCTTCAACAATCGATGTATTTATTGGACAAAAAGAGGTGTGGCACCTAAAAGACTGGCAAGGGGGAATCCAATTAGAACGTACAGAGTGATGACTCCCTCCCGGGCTCCACGGCCCATATCCGATAGCTATGGAATGCTCTTCACTTATTCTCCACCGACTGACTGCTGCCTCGCCTCACATCCCTGCAAATAACCGATAGCCAGATCGTCTCCGTCCCAACCGGGCGGGACGCATCTCACACTCATGTTGGCCCCACTATTAGAACCTCTAACCCCTAAAAAAGCTAATAGAGCGGGTTTTCACTCTTTGGAAGCCTTTTTCACTCGCCGATCCGAGTCACTATTAGAAGAGTACTGACCAAGTCAAGGGTGGGGGAATTTTTAACCAACTAGTTGTACCCGGTCGGATGGTGAATCAACGTATCTACTTCGGTCCTCAGTGGAGTAGGTATGACCAGATATCCATGTGGATGAACCAACAGTGCAAACTCATATTCAACCTCTCATCAATTCAAAGTCGACGGTAGTACTTTAAACTAATTCGTATTTCATCTTCTCTTGTGGAGCGAAGATGATGTGATGGATATGCGGGGTGAAAGGTTATAACATCCTGGGCTAGCCATCTCCAATCGTCGAACTGGTAGGTCCCGTTACCCTACTTTTCATACTACTATAATATACGACATTTCCTACTTGACGGCTTGGATTGTTGATTCAGGGGCTACTTACCGCTAAGTCCACAGACTTGATATGCTAAATACCAGTCCTTTACACGTTCTTCTGTCTCTGAGAAAGTTAGACTTGCAGATGGTCTTCCTCCCGGGGGTAGGAACTGGAAAAGGCTCTCCTTCTTATTGATAGCATTGGTCTCACATATTCGCTTGAGTGTACTTTAATCTTGTAAAAAGAATACATGTTTAGTTAGCAAATCAGTCTCTTTTGGAACATAAACAGTCACTTCCACACTCTCTCCTCGACCCTGCAGCTTTTCTCTCGCAGTAGCTCGACCTATCCTTGATCTCAATCGCCTTGCTCTTGCTCTAGGTCTGTATCTCTCATCTTCACACTTCCTACTTTTCGCTTTCCCAATGTCTCTTTCCCCATTTTCTTACGAGTTCAGAAAGCGGAATCAGTCTCTTCTATCTGGATGGATCTTCAATGTGCACCATTCTCTGAAGAACTCTATGCAGCCTCCAATCCCCGGTTGGGCATTCTCGAACCCCTCCTTTGAAAAGTGAAGCAGGTCCTCTTCGCGAGCTAGACTCCACTCTACTCCTATTAGAGGCCTCGAACATTAGCGGTCTAAAACTCTCGAGGTAATTAGCCCCTCCCTTAGCTTAGTCTATATGGGCTCTCTCTCTTCTGTCTGTTACTAGCCGTCATGGATCGGTTGACTTGTCCTACCTCTCCCCTTCCTTATTCACTCTTGAACTGCAGGAATTCTAGACTGGATCAGGAACATGATATACCCGAGGGTCTCCCTAAAAATCCCAGAGCCTGAAATAAATCACTTCCAACTATTCGCTCTAGTTTTCATGGGCTGCTACTACACCATTTTCGGCTTTGGCTAAGTAGAAAGAAGGAAATGCATGAAAAAAGACATCCAGACCCCATAGATACAACATCCCTCATGAAAAGGATAAGTAAGGTGGGACAACCAGATCAATCCCTCCCCAGCTTCAACCTATTTGACCCCTCCTCCTGAAAACTACAATCAAGCTTCACTTTTATGTAGCAATCATGTCATCTAACTCCTTTCTCGGTATAATCCCACACCTTGAAGAGAGTGATTTTGGAAGTCACAAGTAAACTGACCATGTAGTAGCTCACCCAGAAAGTTCAAGTGGGAAACTACATGGTAGCTTTTCTTTCCTAATATCTATCTAGTTGCTCTTGGGTGGTTAAGGAAGTATGAAAAACTCTGTGGTTGCTGACTTCGTCAGGACGGCAGCGGGAAGAAGAAAGCATAATCCTCTTCTCCATTAGTGAATTGCAACACTATTAGAAGAGTACTGGACATTCTGTACTCTACTCTAATAGTCTCCAAAGACTGCTATCATCTCTATCACAATATATAAGAGTACCCATTTTCCTGCCACACTATTAGAAGAGTACTGGTCTCTGCGTTCAAGGTCTATCTCTCAACTCTTTCCTACCAAGCCGCTTGATGAATGTAATGCAATTGTAGATGGGTACTCTTATATATAGTGATAGATATGATACCAAGTTTCAAGGGCAGAATGCGTCTCAGTCGAACGGGAGTCAACCTTATGATTTCATAGAACAGAACCTCTCTCCGTGAGATATTTCATTGTGGAAGGGCATGATTTAGAAACCAAAAATGAGAAGCTCCTCAACAGTATGTCAACAACCTAACCATTTCTATTAGAAGGCAACGTGAGAAGCTAATAAAATAGGTCCTGTGGTAAGCTTGTCTTAACGATAGAGTGATAGCTCGGTATAATCTAGCCAGGTACTCTTCTATATAGTCTATAGGCGGACCACTATAGGCACAAAAAATGTGCCTATAGTGGTGCCTATAGTGGTCTGACTATATTATACTGATTGGACTCCATCCGAGCAGCGGTTCCACCAGTGAGTTCTTTATCCTTATCAGTATACGGAAACAGATCATGAATACATCACCATGGTGAGGTTTGGCTTTTTGGGGTGCACGAAAGAGACTGATAGGGATAAGGTTCTAAACGATCTGACACCTTAGGGTCAGGTTCTAAAAGATCTGACACCTTAGGGTCAGGTTCTAAAAGATCTGACACCTTAGGGTCAGGTTCTAAAAGATCTGACACCTTAGGGTCAGGTTCTAAAAGATCTGACACCTTAGGGTCAGGTTCTAAAAGATCTGACACCATAGGGTCAGGTAGAACCTTATCCCTATCAGTGTGGAATGGTCGCTCGGTCGGTTGCTGCAAGGATCCCACTGCTCTGACCGTACTCTTGATGCTCAAAAGTGTATAGTGCGGTTCATCGGACACTGGAATGCATGGGAAATGGTCATATCAGTTGATGCATTCTCTTGATACGGATAGCAGAGTGGTGGAATGGTAGAAAGATACGTGTTTTGCAGGGTTCAGGAGGATCGAGTACTCTTCCTATATAGTACTATTAGAGTAGAGTACTGAGGGCCCATACTCAAATATATCACTCGTGGAAGTGGACGTGAAAGCGGTTGGGCAGTCGTTGGAATCATCAGAGAAGATGGAAGACAAGCTTCAATTGAGCAAGGCTGTACTGGAACAATCGGTATACGATTTCAGATCCCGGGGCATCCATGGTTGGGTACGCGACGAGATGCATACTGGTTTAATGTCGTCATCCCAACAACCCCATGAATGAACCAATCACAGTAGCAAAATACCCCCTTCTCTTCCGTATTCTCGAGTTGCTGTTTTGTTTAACATAGGAAACCGTATTGAGCCAATGCATCTTGTCTCCTTAATAGCCGGCAGTTCACTAAACGTATGAAAGGACGGGGGACTCGGAAGAAGCCATTCCGGTGTGGTTGGAGTCTATTCAACTTCGACAGTCGGACTCAAAAATCGAGTAGGTGCCCTAGCAGATGTGATCATCACTACCACTACGAAACGAACAATCCCAACAACCGATAGATATGCTCCATAAGAGGTCAGGTCATTCCAACCCTCGAAAGCATCTGGAAAATCTGGAATGCGACGTGGCATGCCCGCTTGGCCTAAGAAATGCATTGGACAGAGGGTAGGATTCACCCCGAAAAAAGTGATCCAAAAATGGAGTTGCCCTAAGCGTTCCGGGTAGACCAGCCCTATGAATTTACCAACCCAATAGTGAAATCCAGCAAATAAAGAAAAAATGGCGCCCATCGAAAGTACATAATGGAAATGTGCCACCGCATAATAGGTATCATGAAGTGCAATGTCAAGCCCAGAATTAGCTGGTACTATTCCAGTGAGTCCACCGATCGTGAACAAAAAGATGAACCCCACAACAAACAACATGGGTGTTTTGAAGTACCTGATCGAACCGCCCCACCAGGTAGCGAGCCAACTAAAGATTTTAATTCTAGTAGGAACAACTATTATCATGGTAGCAGTAGTGAAGTACGAACGGGTATCGACGTCTAACCCAACAGTAAACATATGATGCGCCTGAACCAGAGAGCCAAGAACACCAATACTAATCATGGCATATACCATTCCGAGATAGCCGAAGATCGGTTTGTTCGAATACTTTGAAACGATCTGACTAATGATTCCGAAGCCAGGCAGAATAAGGATGTAAACTTCAGGGTGCTTCTCTCTTCTACTCATCAATATAAGCGATGAAAGGTGGACTATATCATCAACTGATTCCATTTATCTAGGAAAGATAGCCATGATTTATGGTGAATACTATCAGGTTTAAATTCTTTGAGATCGTAAAGACTATAATATTCCTCAATAAGGAAGAATCGTCGTGATTGATGACTTCGGAAAGTATTTGATTGAATGTAATCTAGCATCATGATCACATCTTTTCGACTTTGTACAGACCATTGATGGTAACCATTTTTACTACTATCAAAGTAGATATTTCCTCCAAATACTACCTTATAATACTCTACATCTTGTAGAAGTTTATTATTGACTCGAATACTGAGTTGAGGTAGTTTATGCTTCATAGCGATACCAATGGTACCATCAGCATCAAAGAATCCTGCAAACCAATTGGATTGAGCATCTAGTGTAATAGGTAGAATGACAGGGATATCCAGTACTTGACAGGCACGATGTAGTTGAAGTAGTCATGATGAATGTCTAATATGACCATTAATACAATTCATGAGTTTCATCATACCAAGTCGATGATGTAGTCGATAACGATAAGCTTTAGCACCTGATCGCATTTTAATACTTCCACCAAGCATATGTTGGATATATCGTAGTAGTCATATATCTTCCAGTCCCATAGTAATTTCAAGAGAAGTATATCCTTCCCGGTCAGATATTTTAGAACCTTGTTGACTCACTTGAATACTTCCATCACCATCGATAATTCCAGCTAGCCACTCACAGAAGGATTTAGGATCAATTGTTGCACATGTAGTCTCTGAGGTTCCTACTAGACTGCTTTTATGTCGTTGGTTACCTGCTGATTGTGTCTTAGATACTCCATTTTGAATAGATCGGGGTTTGACTAGAAAACCACTTATGAACATAGTAGGAGTACCATGAAGCAGACAGTCCCAGCATATAGCGCATTGCGTATTCAGATTTGAATCTGAAAAGGGACATTTAAAACTGAAGAACCAAAAGAGATGCTGGTATAAAATGGGGTCTCCACCGCCAGCTGGATCAGAAAACATAGTATTGAAGTTTCGATCCATTAATAACATTGTGAGTCCCCCAGCCAGTACGGGAAGAGCCAACACTATGGGGCATGCAGTCACAGGAACAGACCACACAAAGAGGGGTGATCTATGCATCGTCATTCCCGGGCCACGCATGTTCGATATCGTTGAAATAAAATTGATCGCACCTAAAATGGAAGATAACCAGCTAATATGTAGACTAGAAATTTCTAAATCGACCGCGCCTCCCGAATGGCTGGTGATCCCACTTAGGGGCGGATAGACCGTCCAACCGGTGCCGCTACCCAATTCCACTACTGCTGGGCACAATAGGAGCAACAGACTCGGAGGCAACAACCAGCACGATATATTATTTAAGCGCGGAAAGGACATTTCGGGGGACCCAATCAGAATCAGAACAAGCCAATTTGCAGAACCACCTATCATAGCTGGCATCACCATGAAAAAGATCATGACTATAGCGTGCGCCGTAAGAAAAACATTATATAGTTGATGGTTCCCGCCTAGCAGTTGATCGCCTGGGGTTGATAATTCCATACGAATCAAAACTGAAAAGCATGTTCCAATCAGTCCCGAAAGCGCACCGAAGAGAAAATACAAAGTTCCAATATACTTGTGGTTTTTCGAGAAAATCCATCGTTCCGTTGTAGTTGATTTGGTTTTGTTGTGATTGCCTACCCGCTGACCCAGTTCTTCCAATGCCATGGCAAACTCCGAACCACCCCGTACCCCTTGAGTCCCCTCGAACCATTCTATCTTTCCCACTTCACTACCCATTCCAGCACCATACCGTACCAGCTATCGCCTCCTAATTGGATGAAGCTAAATAAGATATCAAAAAACGGTACTGATATATATTGGGGGTCTAGCTCAAATCTTACTTCAACGACTATGGTTGAAAATTCATTAGTTTGTCGGTCTTTCTCCTGGCCCTTTCTATCTAAAGGGTTAGATCTTTTAGAACCTTGTTTTTGCTGTAGGTTTGGTAGTAATTCGCTATGTCTCTGCTGCTGAACTAGATTCATCGTCAGTACACTACTCTAATAGTCGATCGATTATTTAAGTCAGCGCTTCATGCGCCTATGTTCAAGCTTATGCTTATATAATCTATCAATATATATCAGTATCAGTATCAGCCTTCCTTAACCTTTAGAAAGGGTCAGATCTTTGAACCTCACCCTATTCGGGTCAGATCTTTTAGAACCTGACCCTCCCTAAAGGTGTAGCGATAGAGCGGTTTCGTTTACGATTCTATTCAAACAAGCTATTGCGCCTAAGTGAATCCCTCGTATCGGCCGGCTGTCTTATGACGGGAGACACAACAAGTAGGTGCGAAGCCCTTAAAAGCCCAAACAAGCTTTCTTCGTTCGCACCTTTTAGCCTCTGTTACATAAGTGGAAGGATTCGTTGGTATTTTTCTCTCTTTCTAGAGTAGGTATACGCGGATTTGGGTTGCCTAAGTAGAAGGCATGGAACTAGTGATTCCCTTGCGATCTTGTCTTCCTACTATAGAAGGATCAGCGCACAGATCAGGGTTTCTGACTCGCGGAATATAGGCTAATGCTATGCCTAAAAGTCAGCATTGGATGTGCATTGAGAAGGAAGTCCGCTTTTCTCCATCCTCTATTACAGCATAGTTGGAATTGGATATTTGTAGATCGAATCTTTTCCGGTTCTTGAATACGGCAGGGCCCTTGACTGAGAATTCCGACAACATCGGCTATGCTACCTCTTAGTCAATTTGTGATGAATTCTCTTCCTATTTGTTCGCACCCGAGAGAGAGTAGCTTCCTTTCGAGCTGGGTAATCAAAAGTCGAAAGAGAAAAGAGTGGTTATTTCGACATGCCGACAGTGCCATGTTCTTCACTCGGAGTGCTTTCTGAACCCTTCCTAAACCAAGACTGGATAAGAGAAGAGCTGCAACTGCAGGTGATTCACTATCAATGGTAGCAAGAGTCGATAAATTGGACAATCAGGTAAGCTATTTCATTTGTAAATATCCACCCTGGATGGTATTATTGGGAGGACTCTTAGACACAGTAAGACTATTTTGAACTTCAAGCCCTAGTACTTTTACTCTTAGACACTCGTTTTCCGTCTTTCCTACTTTTCCATTTGACTTGTTTGCTACAACTTATGGGTCTTACCCTGAGACTTCTCCCAGGGCTTAGGACTCCCAACCACGGGTACTCTGTCTATATAGTCTGGAACATAAACTATATATAAGAGTACCTGTGGGATGGCGGGAATAAGTATTTTTCTGCAATAGGTACTAGATTTTCCATTGCCTTACAGGAAACTGGCCCTACATTTACAGGGCTTACCAAAGGGGAACTCCAGGTGAAGACCTTATTAAGCACTCTAATTGGGCTTGCTTCCCAACGATCCTTAGCTTTCTCCCAGGAGTGATACAATGGAAATAGGAGAATAAATCCCACTATTACGGTGGAAAACTTCTTACCCAGAGACTGGAAAACCCTTATGTTATGAAAGCCCTTTTTGTTCGCGAAAGAAAGTCCAATTGCTGGAACTGCAACTAAAACACCAGCAAAGTCAACTGGCCTAGACCGCTCGTATGAAACCCATCTAAGGAAACTTCCACAAGCTCGACAACAAAGGGATCTCAAACCACTGGAAGCTGGGAAGACCTTAGGACTTAGCTTACCACTTTCACTGCAGCTAAGCTTTCTCCCACTCAAATAGAAGGAAAGAAAGAGAAAGCCAAGGTTCTGCTACTTATTTATATATAAGGTTATATATAAGTCTACTACTTATTTATATATAAGTTTCTAAAGGGTCAGGACTTTATAAACGAAAGAAACTAGTCCAATCACTTCTATATCTATAGTGGTCAAATGAATCACTCTTCTAATAAGCCCTATCTCTAGAGTAGTACGAGTATGTTAAGCCTCCTTGCTACTCAATTGATTCTGTATATCCCTATTCCTCTCTCAAAAGGGCTTATTGAGGGGTGATGGTAACCGGCTGCAGGGTTCTTAGGTGAGGTTCAAAGATCTGACCCTTCTCAACCGAATAGGGTTTAGTAGCCGAGTTTAAAGATCTGACCCTTTCTAAAGGGTTAGATCTTTTAACTCGGCTACTTAAGGTTGAGAAAGGTGCTACTGATATATTATATCAAGGGTTTAGAACCTTTATCTTTCTGACCTTTGTAGAGCGGATACGGAATGGCTTAAGTCGAACTAGTCCAGAATTGCATGTGTGTAGCATATAGGTCAACTAGTATGAGTATTTCTATACGAAATGAATTGGCTTGTCTTCAGTATACCCACATAAGTCTCACTCGCTCGCTTGCTGGCATGACTGACTCTTTTTTTAGGCGTAGTTCATATAGTCCTTTTTAGCATTGGAAATGGAAAGAATAAGAGCTGTTTCAATACGTACTTGAGGACCGAGCTTGCTCCATCCTCTATTACTTCGTAGTGGGATTGATTTAGGTTAGCACGTGGGACCAACTCAAATTAATGGTGGCGGTCAACGTATTGTATCCAATGGAACACAGAACTCAACTAGCTATGCATAAGAGTAGTCGGTCTTCCAAAAACCTGGGGACCAAGAAGTCAAGTAGACTGGTGGCAATCGAAATGGTCGAAAGACGTCGTGATTTCAGTACTCTTCTAATAGTGATATCCAATGAACCTCAAAACCTAGTCGATCCGTCCCGTACCTTCCTAGACCAGTATGTTTTTCCTAGCTACCAATGATCATCCACCAATTGTTCCGACGTGCCTATGTGATGTCACCTTCGGCCTCGAGCGTCACCGCATTGCTTGCTCTAGTACTCATCGGAACTCCTGCCTGTCTCATGACTGGGTTGTTGGGCACACCACTCGATCTTCAACAAGGTGAACTTGATCGTCTTCGGTATGTTCATGTTCCCGCTGCTCGGATAAGCCTGGGGGTCTATTGCGTGACTGCCTCTTTGGTTTTTTTATTGGTGGTTACAAAACATCCTTTGGTTCTGCTATCAGCTCGGTCCGGTACTGCATTGGTTGCTTGGTCTACGGGGTTGGTCCTAGTTACTGGTTGGTTTCGGGGGTTGGTTTTGAAATGGCATGGCTCCTATTGGAATTGGGATGCTCGTATGACCTCTGTTTTGCTCTCGTTCCTCATTTCCCTGGGTTCACTGCGTCTTCAAAAGCTACCTGTCGCACCGGGCCCATTCTCACTACTGGCTAGAACGATCGATCTCCCATTACTCACTTCTTCCGTCAACTGGTGGAATACATCGCATCAACCAGGTAGCATGAGCCACTATGGTACAACAATACATGAACCGATGAACCATCCCATCTGGTCGAATGTTTCCCTTTCCTCCTACGCTGCCTTTTTATATTCGTTCTGGAAACAAGACTGCTGATTCCTTCCTTTTCCGAAGAGCGAATGGGGTAGCTCGTTGAGTGGGGGTTGAGCCTGGCTTGAGTTCATCCTTGGGGTAGTGATTAAACTATATTGAACTAAGACAATAGGTATACTAAGAAACTACTTTATCAAATTTTAGAAAAAAACCTTTAGAAATAAAGTTCCACCACAAATTTTATATGGTTGGTTCAGAAAGACCACATGAACTATTCAAAGGAGAATCTATAGGTAAACTCTTATACTTCATGTGATTTCTTTAATACATTTTAGGAATTCTAGATGAAGAAATGAATACACTTGGTAAAAGGATACAAGATCCTTTGGGATGGATTGTCAAAGTGTTTCTTAACCAATTATACATTGATCATTTTATGTGTGGAGTAAAGGTATCCCAAAACCCACATTTCCACACAAATCAGTCTTTTGATGATAGTAAAAGGGGATCGATGCGGAGTCTTATAAATATTTCAAATCCACCATGTTTTATTATAAGAAATCATTTAGAAAATAGTTTCATGACTAATCATATTCCAACTTATTAAATAATGGACATCATATATTCTATGATTTGATGAAAATCTATTTAAGTCAAAATTTCATGTGTTATGATGTGGGATATTTTTTAATACCAACAAAAAGTAAACAAATGAAAAATATAAAGTGTATCTGAGATAATTATCCTAGTAATACTCTAGATATTAACTAAATTAACATAGAAAGATATTAGTCATGAAAAAATGTATTTGTATAAAATGGAGACTCATCACTATTATGAGAGTGGGAGTAATCTAAACTTTAATTAAGTCTAGGATTTGATGTCCAAGAGTTATAATAGGTACACAAACTCTACTAAGCTCAGTGGATGGAGTCGTTCTAGAAACACATATTACACAGGGAGATTGAAACCAAAGAATTGATTTAATATTGAACAAGATGGGTGATATATTTTATTCTCAATAATAAGATATCATATATGAAATTAGTAAAATTGATTTGATAAGTTTTCATGAATTAATTGATCGAAACCATATATAATTTTTTTAAACCTTTAATTTTGATGGTTCCTAGACTTGATACTACCAATGGGTATTCAATAAAAAATAGATATAGATGGTACAAGTCTATAATGACTGAACATGATTTATTTTTAAATCTATTTTCAATAGAATCTAGAAATGGTCAACTATGAGTCCATTTCTCTGATCATCATTCTAAATATGATTGAATTCAGTTTACTATAGAAAAATTCTATGATAATTTATTGGAAATTGGATATCATGGAAAATCTACTATATAGATACCTTATAGAATGTTTCTATATGATTCAACCTAAAGTGATGATGACACCAATGAATTAAAATAAGATATAAAAATTACACTTATCCCCTTTTGTATAATAGAAATTATAGAGATCAGATAATATTAATTTGGAATGAAGTAATGCCACCTGTATACAAGAGGTTAATTGGAGAACTACCATTTTCTAAGATAAATATATTGATAACATATGGTACATAATTAACCATTACTACATGTTTGTTATGACTCAGGAATGAATTTATCTAAAGGATGACTTAAAGTAAAAAACCAAAGTTATAGGGAATGATATTTATAGAGATAGATTTATGGGGATGCTAAATCTAATTGAAGTACATTTTTGAAAAAATATTGAATAATACAAGGTGGATCAATTCAAGACCCAATTGATGTCATGCCACAAGGGATTTAATCTACCCAAGAATGAAGTATATTATTGTAAAAATAATACTATATTACTAACTATATTTTGGAGTCTAATTTCTCAGGACATGATATGCACTATGTTTGATATTACTTATGTATAAAACACTTAGGATAAATATCAAAACAATACAAAGGGTAACCAGATAGACCTACATATATAACTATTTGATAGTACTTGAGAGAGTAGAACTGGATGAGTTTTTTGTAGATGGAGAGCTAGGAATACTAGTCGTCAAGAAGATTTAAAATTAGCTATCCTTTAGATATATTGATCTAATATTGTAGTGGGGATAAATAAAGTACACAAGAAAAACTTATTACAACCAATAGTTTCCATATCTACAATAAAAAATTATGTTGCGACTTATGTTGTAGCTTAAGAAGAGGATTAACGATTATCTGCTGGGGTATACTGATAAATAGTAAAAGTTAATCATTAAAATAAATCTTGAATTTGGTATTATCCAGGTTCTTATATTTATAATAAAGGAAAATGGGTTAAAAAATCAGTGATATAACTTCTTGACGGATTTTATTAAGTGTGAGTCACAATAAGTATTTTTTTCTCAATTAAATATAGAAAGACCAACAACATCTACATAAAAACATCATAGGGACAGTAGATATATCCATATTATGTAGCATTATGTTTATCAATTGAGGATAATGATTTTGTTAGAAATTATATCTAGTGTAAGTGGGATTCTGTTGGAGTTGATTCCCTAGAACTAACTAATTTTTTGCATTATATTACTTGTATATTAAATTTGTTTCTTATCACATAATTATTAATTCATCTGCATTAAATTAATGTGATGATGTTATTGATATAATTTTTTCATGGAAAGAATATAGAAATTCCATACTATGATGTGATACTTGAAGTGATATAATATATTCCATAAGTATCAGTCCTGAAATTGATATAAAATTCTATTATAGTAAATATAGAGTGTTGATTATTTGGTTCTAATAATCATAAATTGATGAGATGACATATCACATAGTTAGCAGTTTATAATATCTCAAATGAGAGATTATAAGGATAAACCGACCTACAAAAATTTCACATGTTTGGGCATCATTAGAATTTCTATCTATGAGCATGTGTAATTATCCTTTGAATTTTTGATGATTATTAATACATATCATGAGTATCATATTTTGATGCATTTACCAGAACCATAAAAATCTATACTTATGAGAAGTAGGATATGTTGGGTGTGTCATGAATGATATTTTATTAATTAATCAATTAAGAAAGTATTTTTAAATTCTATTATTCAATGAATGTTTATATCTCAGACCCATTGATTAAAATGAAACTTCCCAATAAAATTAAAAATCATGGTGTTCAAGAATTTCATTTTAGATAGTCATGAAAAGAGTAATTGAACCCATAGGTTGATAACATGATGTATACAACTAGTTTTATTAGATATATCACGGTAAAAGGATTATATTAAATAGTGTACATTCATATATGGTTGAAGCACTAAGATCATTTGGAGCCTCTGATGTTCTTTCTAGTTCTAAACAGGGGAAAACTGCTTCTTAGGTAATGGTGTAGGGAATAAGAAATGTATAATGTTAGGACCATTTGGGGGGGGGGGTGGACTTACTATTATGAAATCCTATGTTCAAGAGATAATGTGCTAGTGTAGGAACTAGATATCCAGAATATATGGGCTTCAAAAATATCTTATGAGTGTGTTTTTTCATTGAGATTTGAAAGTGGTACTAGATAGGGGAACATATCACTGTCTATTAATAGAATTGATAAGGAAAAAGCATGGCGTAATCAGGAATAATCCTCTCAAGGGGAGAAGCATAGATATACCTCATTGTAAGGGAAATATGGATATGTGATTATTGATAATCAACTTGAAAAGGCCGATTGTGAACACACTCAACCATGAACTAAAATTACGGAAAAGTTGAACAAGTAATGTAAATTGAAAAATATTAGAGGAAAATGGGAAAGCATAGAGGATGATCCTCCATCACTGAAGATATTTTATAGTAATACTATTTTTAAGGGAAATATGAAAGATTGATAATCTTTTTCATCAATTCCTATAAATAAGTCAATGCTAAGGAGAGATTACTCTCATCTCAAGCCCACCATGGAAATCATGTTGATGCCTCATGCTAATGGTAGGAAGCTGGAAGCCAACTATTTTAGCTATTTGGAAGATGAGTTAGATTGGGAGAGGGACTATAGGGATTATAATAGTATAGATTTTTATTTTTGAGGTATTTTTATTCTTGAATGATGAAATTTCATGTTATGTTTGACCTCATTCCTATCTCAATCCTTCTTTTATTTTATTAATAAAAGGATCCCGACCCCAACCTTTCCTAGTATATGGTTGATATCTTTTTGATAGAATATAAATATAATAATGTTTTAATAGTGAATCCATTATTAATGAATTTAATTTATTAATAAATATTTTAATGCGTGGAACTATTTACGATATATTAAATAGAATAAAAATAATAACATTTTAGTTAGTAATATAGAAAATTATTCTATATAAACATTGAAATTAATGGTGAACATTTTTGTTCTATAATTTATCATTAATCGCTAACTCATTATTCATGTAGTCAATATCATCAAATATATAAGTATTTGACATGTATAGGAAATATCAATTTCTTATATATTTTGAATAATTATTAATTAGTCTAATGTTTTTATTTTTTTAATATGTATTAATTTGGATATTTAAATGTTGTTAATTTTTATGAATTAATACGATTGTAAGATAAATTCATTAGTTGTGGTTATTGAATTGTATATATTATGTTTTTCTCATGACTTGGATTTTCAAAAGCTAGTTATTGTGAATTTGAGGGATCCAAATCACCCTTAATCATCTTCATATGGGAAAATAACCATAGAACATAGGTCTTAGTTGGTGATCAATAGAAAAGTAATAGAAATTGGAGAATGAATGGGGGAGGGTCTACAAGGTGATGGAAAAGAAGATCTGGTAGTTGGTTATGCTGATGAAGATGGCATTGGATATGGGGGAGGTGTCACTCCTTCAGATTCTCTCCCACTCCCCCACATCATCTACCTTCTCTACATGGATAACATTATCTATAATTGAAAGTTTATTTTTTACATGATATTTGGGTACCTTGAAACATATCTCAAGAAATTAATTGATCCCCACTCCATGGTCCTCCCCCTTCCATCATCTAGTTTTTCTTTACCATATTTGCAATGGCTTCTCCCACTACCACAACCATAATATCCTCTATTGCAATCTCAAACCCAATAATATTTTGGATGAAAATGGAAAGGAAATCCTCAATATTTAACATCCCCAGTCAATTTGCCTCTCAATACATACTCTTCTAAGTTCATCATGATTTATTAATGAGCACCAGAAGTGTTGCTGGGATCAACTCATTACTCCACCGACATTGATATGTTGTCTTTTGGATGGATTTTTACTGAAATTTCCATAAAGAATGATATTTTCCCTAGGGTATATGAGTTCAAGAAATTAATGCATATATTTCACTTATTTGGAATTATAGTTGAGAAAAAATGGCTCAACCTTAGTTCTTTGCATTACTTGGACATGTAGTCCCATTAAGAACCAAAAAACATGGCCAGTGTTGTTCTGTCATTGAGGCCTGAAGGAATTGATCTTTAATACTAGATTAAAAAATATGATCTCGATGATGTAATCATAGTAATGTATATAATAGACCATCCTTATTTTGATACACTCAACAAGTATCAGTTCTAGAAATTTGTTGTTCCCATATGAGGTATGTCAAACCTCTCAAGTTAGTATATTTTCTAGTTTTAATATTCTATTCCAATTTTAGATAATGTGTTTGATCTGTTATGATAGAGATGGTGGTCCTATTTCATGGTATTATAACATGTTTTGGTTGTATTTATTGCATATAATCTATATCTAGTTTCATTTTTTCTCCTTGAAATATACTTTATAAAAGTTATAAATGGAAATATTAATAGATGGAGGGAACAATTGAGTAGATCCATGAAACTATTTATGTTTTTATAATTACTAATATTTTTTTTTATTTCTTAATACATTGAATTGTTTATCGATTAACATATTGATTAAATTATGTTTACATTTGATTATATTGTAATATTTCTTTAATTAAAATTTCTTTTTATTCTATTATTTGATTGTATAAAACATATTAGACAAGTTTATTGAAGAGTTACTAGGATAAATATATAATTTAGGACTTTAAAATACCATTTATACATTTTTTAGTATTCCGATTTATCAAATATACTTTTCACCACGTTTTCAATTCATAATAGATGTAGTTTTTTTTATAATTAATGCAACCATTTTTGTAAATTCAGTTACCTTTTGTATATCAACCATATCTTGTGCTAAAAAACTCAAAGTTGGGGGATTCTTTTTTTTAATATAAGAAGATTATATAAATTTAATTAGAATACATATACTTATGAATCAATATCTATCATATCTAAAATTAGTATACAAGACACATTATGTTTTTGGTTTGATTTCAATAGTTTTTCAGAACTATTTTTCTATTATTTTATAATGATAAATTGGGATTTAGAAATATGATTAAAGTGATTCTTTATAATTTATAAATATAATTAATATTTATAAATATAATTCAACTGGACTAAAATTTTATTTTAACTTCTACTAGGTCTATTTTAGGTCTGAAACTTGTTAAGTCAGTCTGTTTAAATATTTTATAAATTCTGATATGTGAATCGCTTATGTAGATTCAACTACATTTATATTCTTATGTGAAATGTGTATGTCAATTCATAAATGTGAATATCCTATTTCAATTTTCATATATGAAATTTTATTATTTTCAAGTTTTATCTACGTAGAGGAAAGAGCCTATGTGAAATTTACTTACGTGAATTTTCCTAAGTGGGTTTTTTTTTGATTTTCTACAAGTTATTCTTAAAAAATGGAAATATGATATATTTTATATATTTTTTCGTTTTTTAAATTTATAATTATTTTTTTTCAAATATTTAAATTATTATAATGAATTTATAAATTCATATTAATTATATTGATCCTATGTGATGTGTTTTTCAATTTTTTATACAAGTTTTTATGAAGATAACATGGGGTTTTATGTTCAAGCATAAAACATAAATCTTAAAAATCAAAAACAAATCTTACTATTTAATATTTTTTAGTTAATTATATTGTTTTTATGTTAATAAAATTTGATATTAAACTCATTTAAACTTTTTTTTTTAAATTTTTTAATGTAGTGTTATTAATTTTTAATGTTCACCCCATGCATACATCTTGTTTTAAACAGAATATTTTTTGAATTTGATATTTCAAATTCAAACATTTTATTTTTTGTGGAGATAATTGACTAGATATTTTAGAATTAGCTTTAATGAAGTATTGATATATTTGAATCATTTAAACATATCAGATATTGAATTTAAATTGGTTTTAATTTATTGGTATTTATGGAAATTATTTTATCTCAGTAAGATTACCAGATGACTTTGTTTTTTTTTAATTTTATTTAATATAATGGTTTAATTAAGTTTGCAGCCTAAAGAGTTTTATATTTAATGGACATGAGGATTATTGAAATATACAAAATGGCTATGATGGTGATTTATACCAAGCGATCACACTCTTACAAAAATCTAGTGATCCTATTTTCGATTGTTCACATCATTTGTGGAGTACTATCAAGGGTGTAATAATTATTCTTTGAACTATACATCACCTTGAAGAGTTGATATGTACCTTTTCTAGAGTGCCCAAAGTATATTGTCTACATCATTTCAAAGTGCCCAGATCAACAGTTTCATCACCATCAATCTTTCTACTTCAATCCATTTATAATCTTTGTTCTATCTTTTCTATTTTGGTAGAGGTATGAACTTAATATTTTTTCACACAGGCTATACTACCTCTACAAGGACTTCCTTGGTTATTATCACCTGAATAAAAAGTATAATACTTAGGTTTGGGATTCTCCTTATAGAAAGTCCAGGGTTTCTATTTTCTTCCACAAAGGCTGCATGTTGTTAGGTTTGTGGTTGCTCCTCAAAACGTTGTGGGTTGAGATTCATCCTATTGTAAAAGAATAGGTTTATATTGATCCCATGTAAATGTATCTATAATATCATATTGGGTTCCATAGTCCATCAGTTGGAGTTTGAATAGTATATTAAGATCATTTAGATCTGAACTATTTTAAAATTTTATGTATTCCCTTTTATATATATATATATATATTTATGATTTATCATGCTTAATTTTAATAACTTTGATAATTTTGATAAATCTCTATTCACCCCCTCTAGACCATATTCCATCAAAATATCAGAACTAACACTTGGTATAAAAGGTGAACATTTTTAAGGATTACTTAGATATGTTATTCTTTTTCTAAATAACAACAATTGGTATCAAAGTCTACCCTTATAGGAATCTTCAGTTCTACTCTGTTTTATTTTTACCATTAATTGGTATTATAGGTTGTCATTAAAAGGACTGTTTTTAAATTTTTTTAAATTTTTTTATTTTAATTTCAAACGAACTTGTATCCCATTCCTTAACAAGAATAAGGAAATATATATTTTAGTGATGGAAACTCAAAAGATTGAATCCGTGAAGCCTTTGAGACTACCACATTTCAATGGAAGTGATTACAGATATTGGAAAGATAGAATGAGGTTATTTTTGAAAAATATTAGTATTGAATATTGGATAACCATTGATATAACTTATAAATACCCGAAGTTTAACATGAATATTTATTAGGGAATGATTCTACAAAATATTTTTTAAATTAAAATGTCATGAATTATCTTTACTTCTCTCTTATTTAGAGTGTTTATAGTCATATTTCTTCTTGTAAAACTGCTTCTGACATTTAGAGGACCTTAAAAGTCACTCATCAAGGAACTGGAATTTTTTTGGGAACTAATATTGGAATTTACAGGGCTAAATTTAATTACTTTAGAATGTATGACCATGAAAGTGTGAATGATATTTTTAACAAATTTAGAAAGATAGTCAGCAACATGGTCACAATTAGTGAAACCATAAAGAATGAAGTTATGATTAAAGGATACTTTGATCCATACCAAAGAAGTGGAATTCAAAGAAAGTATCCATTGATGAAATATAATATTTTATAGAATAGACTTTCGATGATTGGATTGGATCTGTGTTAAAATATGTGCTTGAATTGGAAAACAATGAGCTTGATTCATGTGACAAAAGAAAGATATTTACTTTTAAGTCTAAATTTGTTTCTAATAACTCTTCCATTGATTCATTAGATTATTCTAGCTCATAGAAGGATGATGATCTAATTCATGTTTCGAAATTCATTCAAAGACTCATCAAGAAAAATCATACCACCAAAAAGGATGAAAGGAAAAGCAAGAGATATAAGAAGGATTTCAAAAGAAAAGCTAAGAAAATTAAATACATGATTATTTATTTTGAATACAGGAAACCTAACCATTCCAAATATGAGTGTCCAAATATGAAATAATAAGGAAAATATAATAATTAAAAAAAAGTAATCGAAACATGATTATCATACTGGTTGGAGTTTTACTAAAGAATCAAGATCAAGTAAAGAATTTGGAAGTAAAAAATATAATTGTAACCTTATTTAATGGGAAAATATCTTCATGTAATAGATCATTTTAATGATATGTTAAAACATTATAATTTTTGTTTGATGAATGCTTCAATAATGGTTATTAATAATTCTAATTATGATTTTTTTGAATACTCTTCTAGTTGTGATTGTAAAATTATAAAGTTAAAGAGTTACATGATTTATGTGATGAAATTAAAGTGGAAATTGAAAATAATTCTAATATTTATGAAAATATTACAATTTATAGTAATATGGTTTATAAAGAATAACCTGAATGGGCTGAAGGCCTTCATTTTTGTTGATTTTTTGATAACCCCCCTTTCAAGGGATGAGGGGGAACCCTTACAAGGCCCATTGGTTCAGATTTTGGTGAATAATCATTCTAATCTTGAAATAGATGATCAACTTTTGAGAAATTATGCTTCATCTACTGAAGATGAAGTCTATGATGATGTTGAGATTGTTTATATTGAAAATTGTAATATAAAAAATGATATTGTAAATTTTAAAGAATTGTTATATACCTTTTTCTAGGAAACAAAAAATATGATAAGATGTCGCTATGATGAAACTAAATAAATATAAGTCTGGTTTTGGTTATAATAATCAAATTACTAAGATGTACAATAATTATTTTTTAAACATTTATACATGAAATGTTTTAGTAATTACATGATTCAGATGTTAATTGTGAGGAAATTATGTCAATGAATTTTCTCTAAGGTTCCCTCAATCTCTCAGTATTACTTGAGTCTCTATCTTAAAGAATATATTTTTTCACGTACCTTAAAATAAATATTTTAAATCCTCTTTGGTATGAAATAATTATGTTACTAACCTTATTGGACCTAAAATAGCCTCGATACCAAAAAAAGTTTTGTTTTATTTTTTATAGGACTATACCACATGTTCTTCAATATTTAATCAAATGGTGGAAACTCTCTAAATAAATTTTCATTTCAATGAGATACATGGAGTATTTAAAATTTTTAATATTCTCTAACCATTTTACATAGGTGTTGATTTTTTAAATCATAAATTTAGGGTTATATTATACTTAATTATTTATTATTTATAATATGTGATCTATTATTTTATATTTTATAAATTTAGGGGGATTTTTAATATGTTTTTATGGGAAATTATCAGATTCAAATGAAATCAAGAATCTATTTTTTAGATTACTATTGTTTAATTCATATAGATTTTTTTTATTATATTAATATTTTAATACCTCTCATTCTTACTAGATAATGTTAATAACTGTTTAAAATTTTATTTTTCATAAAATATTATTTTATGAATGGTTTCTCATATTTTTTCACAAAACATTTTAAAATTATACTCACTCTAACGTGGCTCCTTGATACATGTTTAAAAAAAATGGAAAGATTTATAGTGGATTACTGACATATGTTTTCAAACATGAATATTTAATAATTATATATATATTATTTGAACAAATATGTTTTTTTTCTATTGAAACATTATCTTTTTGATAATTTGAAAAAAGGGGGAGAATTTTTAGAAATTATACTTGGTTTTGTAATTATCATAAAAGGGTGAGAATATTGATTGGATCCTTGAACCAATTTATATTTTGATAATTAAAAAGATTTATTTTTTATGTCTGAATACTTTGAAATGTGTGTTAATTAATGTATATATTAATTTATGTTTATATTTGATTAGATCATAATATTTCTTTACGTAATATTTGTTTTTATTTCAAGATTTTATTATTAATAATAAGTTTTAAAATTTTATTGAAGAGTTACTAGGATAATTAAGTCATTTAGAACCTTAAAATATAAATTATACATGTTTTTTACTTTTCCCACATATATAATATACTTTTCATCTGGAAGAAAATTTATAATCAACTTAGACGATTTGTAATTCACATATCCATTTTTTGAAATGCGATTAACTTAAATATTTTAAACATATATTTGGATAAAAAATCAAAATTTAGTTATTATTTTTTTATAAATCTAATAGGATTATATAAATTTTACAAGAAGACATCTACAACTGAATCAATCTCTAACATATCTAAAATTAGGATACAAGGCACTGTAGGTTTTTAGTGTGATTTCTATAGTTGTTCATAACTATTTTACTACAGTTTTATAATGATAAATTGATCAATGTAAAGATGATTATAGTGATTCTTTATTATTTTTAAAGAAAATGAAATTTTATAAATATAATTCAACTGGATCGAAAGTTTATTATAACTTTTACTAGGTCGGTTTTGGGTCTAAAACTTATTAAGTCAATCTATTTATAGGTTTCAGAAATTCAAATATGTGAATCCATTATATAGATTCAACTATGTCGATTTTATTATGTGAAATGTCTATATCAATTAAATTACAGGAATAACCTAAGTCAATTCACCTATGTAAAATTCACTTAAGTGATCTTATCTACACAGGTTTGTGACTTTCTATAGGTTATTCTTAAAATCTAGAAACATGTTGTATTTTATGTATTGTTTCTTATTTGTAACTGATGCATGCTATTTTCAAATATTTAAATTAGTCTAATGAATTTATAAATTCCTATTAATTATGTTGAACCCATGAAAAGTGTTTTTAATTGTTTTAAACATGTTTTTATGAAGATCAAAGGGTTTTCTATTTTCACACATAAAACATACAACATGAAACTAAAAAAACGTTCTAATTTTTTTTTATTAGATTATATTGTTTCCAAATTAATATTAGTTTATTTTTAAATAATTTAAGCTTGTTTTAATATTTTTTAATGTAGTTTAATTGATTTTTAATTTTCAACATATGTTTGCAGCTTTTTTTTAAATAGGATGTTTTTTAATTTCATATTTCAAATTAAAAATTTCTATTTTCATGGAAATAATTAGAAGATTATTGTTGGAATTAGTTTTAATGTTTTATTATTTTGATTGTATCATTTAATCATATTCAAAAATTTCATTTAAAATAATTTAAATTCATGGATATTTACAGAAATTGTTTTATCTCCATGAGATTACTTGATGTCTCTATTTTCATTAATTTAAATTATTCTTACCATTTAATTTAGTTTTTAGAACAAATAAGTTTATATTTGTAGGACATAGGGAATATGTTAAGAAATAAAATGACTAAAATTATTGTTGATACAAATAATTCACACTCTTATGACAATCAAGTGATATGATTATCAACAATTCACATTATTTGTGATGAACTTTCAAGGGACGAACAATTATTCTTTGACTTCCATATCACTTTGAAGAGTTTATCTGTACCTTTTTTGGAATTCCTGAAGTACACTTTCTATTTCATTTAAAAGGGCTCAAATAAACTATTTCATTACTATCAATATTTCTACTTCTATATAGTTTCAGTCTTTTTTCAATATTTTTTATCTGGGTACAGGTCTACACTTAATTCGTTTTTCACATAGGTTATACAAGTACATGAAGGTGTTCCTTGGTTATTCTAACTTTACAAAAAAACAAAACACTTAGGTTAGGGATACACCTTAAAGAAAATCTTGGGTTTTTGTATACTCACAAAAAAGGCTGTGTGTTTCTATGTTTAGGGATACTACTCAAAAAATCTTGGGCTGGGATTCATCCAATTGTAAAAGTTTGGGTTTATATTTCTCCCATGTAAAATTCTCTATCATATATTAGTGGGTCACATACTCCATTGGTTGGGGTGTGAAGAGTATATTAAGAGAATTTAGATCCAAAAAACTATAAAATTCTATGTATTACACTTATTTTATATTTTTTCCCATGGAATTATCGTGCTTAATTTTATTAACATTGATAATTTTAATAAAGGTCTATTCACCTTCCTCTAGATCATCTTCCATCAATGTATCCGACCTAATAGAAAATATGTTGAATAAACAACTTTCATGTCAGGGTATGAAATTATATACATGAAACATAATTTTTAAAATGGAAATTCACTATTAATTTATGTGTTATGATTATATATATTGGTTTAATGTATAAAAAATTAAATTTTATATGATATTTAATTGAATAATGAATATATTTTATTGAGTGGGAAATATCAGTGTTTATTATTAAATAAAATTTATTCTGAAATATTTATGAGTTAAATAATCACATGATGAATTAATAATGAGAATAAAGATTAATTATACCAATGCATAAGTTATGGTGGTTTTCATAGTCAATTTTATTTACATAGGCTGATATATCTTTAATAATGATAGAAATTTAAATGTGATAAATTTTTATGGGAGGAATGAATTTATTATTTTTATACTATAATATTATTTTTTGTGGTGATATAATTTTGGGGAACTCCATTGTTAAAATAAATTAAATGTGTAATGTTTTAAATTTTATTAAAGATGGTAACTTTATTAACTAATTGACATGTAAAATTTATTTTTAATGGGGTGATATAATGGTTGTTGGTTATGCGTATAGATATAAATTTTGGAAATAAAATTCTATATATAAAAAAATTGTTTGTGTGACACCACTCATATAAGTGGTTCAATTATTTCTTAGTAAAAAATATATAAAATCAGTATATATGTCAATAAAGAAAAAATATTTTTAATTTAATTATTTAGTAAGAAAAAAAAATTTATATAATGAATAGGTAAATATGATGGAAAATAATAAATGTTTTAAAATACCAAATATGATATAAATGGTGTATTAACATATAAAAATCAATATATATCTTAATAATTGATGGAATCCTAGACTTACATTATGTTTTTCTCTTAGGCTGCTTGCTAACTGAAAAATAAATTCCTTTACCATTAAAGAATGAGTATTTGAAAATATATCTCTCAAACTCATCTATAAAAGGACCTATTCACTACCAATACCAAACCACATAGACTATTTAGTTTCCTCTCAAAAATTGATCAAGATTTACTCTAAAAAATTCTATCTCACATTTTTAGGTCTCCAATCACTTGAAGAAGACTAAAATTATTTAGTTCAAAGAAAATCCTTAATAGAATTATCGAATATCCAACATAACAATCATCTTATTTATAATTTATTTCATTCATATTATACCTCTATCTCTTCTTAAATCTTATTTAAAACACAAATAACATATTATTATTATCATTATAAATAAATAAAAATTATATTAATAAAATAAAAATATATATTCTTACTCATTCATTCATTATAGTATGTTCTAATTTGGGCATGTCTGACTACCTACATGAATGAGGCTATATGATTTTCATTATTTTCCACAAGGATGATTATCAAAATATGAATACATTTAATAAATGGTATTTATAAATTAATTATATTATGTTTATGATTTTTTAATTATATTATTAAAATTAAATTAAATTTTAAAATAATAGTGAATGGTTGTATAAATAATTGGAAATTAGGGAATCATTTTCATATATTTGTGAACTATACTCATAGTATTTATAAAATCAAATTTTAGTTTTATAAATCATCATTTTCCCTTAAAAAATGAGGGAATAATTATAATTCCATGTTAAAATAAAAAAAATATATAATATCAAATTTTTTAGATGAATTTAATTTTTATTATATAGGAAATTTTTTTTGGACTCAGTAATGTCAATAATCTAGCTATGGATAATTTTATTTTTCAACAGTTTTAGATACATCTTTCTCATCCATGTCTATATTGATTATATTATATATTGGATGTATTATATATTCAATATTCTATTTATATTATATTATAATGTTCCTTTCTAATTATTTTGACTTATATATGAAGGTTATAAGGGAATCATGTTACACCCCAAGATTTCATAGTACGTTATCTCTTTAAAGTAATTTAATAGCTTGTGCTACACGCAACATCGAGTTCTAGCGCTCCACGGATTACCAAAATAGCCATTCAAAAAGTGGTTATAAATAGTATTAACTACATTTTTAATACTCTATATAATTTCAATATCCATATTATGTGTTCCTTAGACATAATATAAGAACAAATTTAATTTTTCTGATAAAATAAGTATTTTTCAAAAAATTCAATTTTACGGCCTATTAATGGATAACACTTTTTAAATCAAATATTTGAAAATGTAATATATTAAATTTTAAAAAATAAATTTATTATTTATAATTGGGACATAAAAATTTATTTTTGATAAATATTTTGTGTTTTTCTGATAACTTTCATATTTTGATAAATAGTGAAAGATACTAAATTTTAATTGAAAACATCTTTTCTAATCAAAATAATTTATAGAGGTAAATTATACATTTGAATAATTTTATGTATAATTATATTATATTTTTATCTTTTAATAAAATTTAGGTCATTATAAGTAATTTCACATTTAAATTAGAAATAAACACATGTCAATCTTTTGATACTTTTTACTTCTTAAAAAAACCTTCTTTTTGGTTTGGACAACTGAAATTAATTTTAAATTAATTAATGAAACTTATATGTTTTGAATTTTGTAAAATAGAATTCATTTTAGAATATTTAATATCCAAATTATCTTAGGGTAAATTTTTGGTATTTTTCTAAAAAGTTTCATTTTTTGATGAATAGTGAAAAACACTGCGTTATTGTTTAAAACCGAATTTTTATTTAAATAATTATTTATTTTATTTAACATTAATTTATGTAAAAATAGATACATAATATCTATATATGTTCAATGCAACTCATTATATTCATTTTATAATAATATTAGTTATATAAAATTTTATTGTACTTTTTACCGTTTTTTACCCACCATTTTGGCACATTTGCAAATTTGCATAAAATGTTATTTTATAACTTCTATGAATTGAATTTAAAAAATAATAGAGAAAGAGTGAAAATCATTAACTAAAATGTGGTTAAATAATATGAAAATAATTTTTGGTGAATAGTAACTTTTGAATTTTATTTACCACGACTAAAAGTAAATAGGGTAATTTAAGGTAATAATGATGTTATAATTACCCGAACACATGTCCTGATTCTATTGGAATAGTGTATTTCGACCAAAATCAACCTTTGGAATAAAATATGATCCTTTTGGTCCACTTGTATTAGATTAGTATATTTATTATTATTTTATTTAAAGAAGTGTTAAAATTGTAAAATTCAAATTTTAATAACTAAACCACTTTTAATATAAGGTTATAAATAAGATAAATTAGACTATAAATATTAATTAGAAAGATAAAAATATTTACTACATAATGGTATTTTATTTATAAATTTTATACATTAAATAATTAAATTTATTTATGACACAATGATGATGCAGTAATTTCATTATTAATGAAATATTAAAATAGTTGATATTGTAAATATTAATATAATTCTTAATTGAGTCTTTTGATGTATTAAACTAACATTCTAGGTTAATATGAAATTTTAGGGTTTATTTAATAAATTTTTTTCGAAGTGATAAAGGCGTTATAACTTTTACAAAAAACAAATACTAAATAGTGTCAAAATTGACATAAAATTGTTTTTAAAACAAATACAATATTATTAAACGATATAGTATTCCTAAAAATCTAAGGTTTTACCAAAGGACTTAGATAATGTTATATATGTCAATAATGAACCACTTGGGGTTCTATTGGAATTTTATAGTATGTTTATTAACCATATAATATAAAAATACATGGAGACTTGGTAAATGTCAAACTATTTAACTAAGAGTGAAATATAAAAGATAAGGTTAATATGGTGACCTAGACTTGTATAAAACCTGTTTGATGAGAATATTTAGACCCATAATCACCTAATACTCTAAATAAATCCTTTTTGAGCCATTATAAATTGAAAATAAGTTTATAATAATATAATATTTCAAGCTTTTCCTAAAGTGACCCTCACCACTCTTATAAAAGGGTACTTCCCCTTCTCTCAACATCACACCTCCAAAGCCTTTTGGATCCGCCAAAACCTGCAAAAATATCCTCCCAACTACCATCAATTCAGCCTATATTATTTACTTTGATCCAAAAGCCAACCTATGGAGCCCTTTTTATCAAATCAAAAGGAAGCACCCGAGGAAGAGGTACTAATTTCATCACCTCTTTCAATGATTTTTTCTTTTTCCACTTCCTCTTTCTTTGTTGTTTCCATACCAAAATTATACCTCTAGTACCTTATACATGGTTTGATGTTATTATAAATATTTTACAACAATATTCATTATTCTATCCATCTTATGAATGAAAAAGTCACCATACGTGCGTACGTACGACTTACTGTCTCCACGTCATGGTTTTGTTTATTATTCATCACTTCATTATTTTTATGGGTATAATAATGATGTATAATTGATTTAAATAATAAATATAAAATTTTAATGATTATGTATGTATGATATAACATCCAATTACATACAATTTTACCATCAATATAATGATATTGTCACTCATGGGTTGGTACAGATTGCCGTCTCCACGAATGCGAGGAGATTCATTACCCATCCTAACCATTCAAGAATAATTTTCATTTGATGAATATAAATAATTTTTAAGAACATAATATCATTCTATATATGAATAAAGTACATCCTATCCATAATAAACATTACTTATGTAACAAAACATATAAAAAAAACAAACTAGTTAACACCCGAAACAATGATACTACAAAAATATTATTATCAAAGCAATATTAGAAGATTATATATGATATCATATTTATGTATATGGTTCTAGTATTACTTAATAACAATTTTTTAACTATTATACAAGAGTTTAACATACCATCGACTAAGGAAAATTACAAGGTAAGGGTTAATTTTATAATCTCTTTATTTATATGAGGTTGTTTAGATGTAAGTATCTGCTGGGAATTCTTTATCATCCACATCCATGTTTGTTAAAAATGTATTTCAAAACATTTTTACTATTTACTAGACTATGGGTTAATGTCATTTAAACCCTTGTTTAACTTTTTATATAATGTTTTTAATGGAATCTTTCTTCTGTTTTTCAAATAAGGTACTTTATGACCTTTTTGAAAAATTAAGGTAAGAATGTTTTTTAACTTATACGACAGGTGCAACTATTTTCTTCCATTATAACACCTTAGAATATTCCCATACAATCTTATAAAAATATTTTCAAAATAAATTTTTTCTTTTATAATTACATGACTTTTAAATGATTTAAAAAAAGAGATATTTCTCTCAAATAATTTTGATTTCATCTTTGTCAACATCTTTTGTTAGATTTTACGCCTATTTGAATTTAATTTATTATGATAAAATCTTCCATATTGTATCGAAGGTTTTGTGATATTTTTGACTGTAAATGTGATATTTTTATACGATTCATTGTTTATGGTTAAAGTATTAACATTTTTTATGATATTTTTAATACGAATGTTTATGTTATGTTTCAACATTTTAATATGAGTAATGTGTTGGACTTAGTATGTAATGAATGGAGCCCACTATAGCTCTTTGATGCATCAATAGGTCTCATGAGACAAACTAGTGTCTTGGAACAAGGCCTTTACAAAATCTTATTTTTAGTCTCAGCACGAGGCCATGACTATGTGGTTATGATGTCTGACATTATTCTTTCTATCATTATGAAATTGGCTATTTGATATTGCATGTGATTATTAGACAAGTAGAATATCCATGTGAATAAGTAAATTTAATTATCTGATTTATCTTTGCCATGTTATGCTGAATATTATGTTTAAAAGTCTTGTATTTTAGTCAATTACATTTCCTTAAATTATTATGCTTATTTATGATAGTTTTTGTTATTTTTTTACCCTTACTGAGCATCCAATATCACCTCTTTCTAATGTTTTAATTTTCCCAGGATGTAAAGAAGTATATTATGATTTATCTATTGGGATAGGCTATGGTATATGAGTGTATGCAAAGGGGTCACAATGTTGTTTTTTTTTATTTCATAATGTAATGTAAAACTTATGTATCTACCCAGTACTTCTAAGGATACTAAAATGACTGGTCTTTCTGGATTTTATCCTTTGTGATCATGAAAATGTTATGTAATAATGCACCGACTTTGGGTAATTAGGGTTGGGGCATTACAGTTTTTATCAGAGGAAGTTTAGAAAAAACAATGGAAATTAGATTTAGATAAACTTTGAGGATTTTTATAGAAGAACATCTAAGAATTTTGGTAATGTAGAGTTTTTGTGAGTTTTCCAAGAAATAGATCCCTATCTGGATATGAACAGGTAGAGGCGACTCGGGCATATAAGTAACTAAAAGTGAGAACTCCGAAAAGGAGTTTTGGGATTGACTTGGGGTATCCTGGTACATGACAACGGGCCTTGCTACACTCTTGGTTATGAAACTCCTGGGGGATACACTTAGGATAATTCACATTTTTTTACAAACCATTATGATGGATTTATGAGTAAATAAGTCAGTAGAGAAACCATTTTTATGATTATGAGACTAGATGTGTGAAAATATTCAATTAATGATGATAAATTTTCATGTTTTTTGATTATACATTATGATATGATCTAATCTAGTGTATGTCATCATTTAGAAATAGTACCCAATAGAAGAAATGATAACTCCATCAATACACATGATCTAATGAGTAAAAAGGATGCTATATTTCATGGTAATAAGCCATATTTTATAAGGGAAATAATGTCCCACGTATTCTAATCATATGAAGAAATAGTATCATGTGTTAATAATATGAGTAAATAATTCTCTGAGTCCTATGGCTTTGAAGGGAAGCCAAAGAAGAAAAGGATGGTAGAGAGAAAGATGGATAAAGGGAAGAAAGGAAATTAGAATTTTCCTATATGTGATAACTGTGGATAGAATCACCTTGGTAAATTATTTAAGGGATTGGGAGTTTGTTATAAATACGGAGAAAAAAGATGCCAAGTACGTGATTGAAAGGTTAAGAAAAAGGATTCAAATGTACAAAGCATCATCTACAAGGAGTTGGAACACTATGCGAATCAATGTTCCAATCATCATAGTATGCCCAAATGATGCTATTGGATAATAATCAAGTTATGAGAATACAAAATATGAAGAGGAATTACTAGTGTTCTTATGTTGTTATTAAATAATTGTGTCATTCGAGTGTTGTATTAATGATATACTAATTATATGAATTATGGAAATAAATAAGGATTGTTCTACAATACTATTTAATTGAGGATTTGAGATTATATTGTACTAATAAAAGTGAATCAACAGAATGTTATTTTTTTAAATACATGGTTGATGGAAATATAAACCTCAATACGGTCCGAATACTGAGGTAGTGATTTTGGAATAAGAGATGGTTGATTTGGATAAATTATATTGGATATTCTTTACTACCATGGAACTGATTAAGGGTTTGTTTATTCCATCATTGTTGGAGTATTCAAAAATTTTTGATATAAGGAATATATCCCGTATTCTGTAAGGAATAAGGGAGCATGAATGTAATCAATAAGGTTTTATGGTAATTCAGGGTGACACCATGTTTTAAGAGAATACATAATGAAGGTACACACATGTTTTTATGTGGAAAAAAGTGATCTTCATTACGTTATATTGAACTTCCTTATAAATGTTTGGACTATGAGTTTGGACAAAAGTATATTAGATAATTATAATGGTTGGAATGAATTAAGTTGTAAATTGGATACTATGGTTTAAGGTTAAAACATTTCTTAAGATTAATTTTGGATTTTTTTTATAAAAAGGAATCTTGAAGGTCGGACGACAACCCGTTGTGTCCGGCAAGGCCGCGAGACTTGAACCCGCAACCGAATGGTGATAAGGGTACATCACATACCACTGACATGCATGCTGTACTTGTTTGTGCAATGTAGTTTTTTAAAAGGTCTAACAAATGAATTATAAATTCATTTTTTTGGAACCCTATAGAATTAGGATAAATAGAATATTTTAGAGTTCTATTATCTCTTGGAGTGAAAGATGAGTTTGTGGTAGAAATTAGTTAAAGGATGGAACTCTATTTGTCAATTATTTATTTTATTCTTATTCTATGAAGAAATTAATTCTCAAACATTAGGGAAAGGATCTCAAAAACAAAAACGTGTTATCCTAATAACTTATGTTTTGTTGAACCTATGATATTTTAAATCATCATAGACTTATGGATTTGAGGACCTCAATTTGGCATTTATTACTCACTTGTTTGTGATTGATGACCTCAATCACTTCCTACAAACATTTACGTTTCCCTCTAATTATGTGTCTATAATTTCCACCAATGTTATTCTATTCAAACCCCTAATTTGGTGGTGACTTTTTCATTTCCCCTTTTCTCTTATTAAGAGTAAATTTTATTAACCCTATTTCCGATGTGGGTTTTTGCATAAAGGTATTTTCTATTCTAACCATTTATTTTTGAAGAAAAATCTCAATGTGCGAGGATGAAATTCATTTAAGGAGGGGTGAATGTAACACCTAGAGATTTCATAGTACATTATCTCTTTAAAGTAATTCAATAGCTTGTGCTACACGCAACACCGAGTTCGAGTGCACCACGACTTCCCAAACCAGCCATTCAAAAAGTAGTTATGAATAGTATTAATTGAATTTTGAATACTCCATATAATTTTAACATCAATAATATGTGTTTATTAGATATAATATAATAACAAATTCAATTTTTGGAAAAAAGAAGTATTTTTCAAAAAATTCAATTTTACCGCCTATTAATGGAAAACCCTTTTCAAATCCAATATTTGACAATTTTATTTATTACATTTTACAAAATAAACTTCTTATTTAGAATTGGGACATAAAAATTTAGTTTGGATAAAATTTTGGTGTTTTTCTGATAACTTTCATATTTTGATGAACAATGAAGGATACTAAATTTTAATTGAAAACAACTTTTTTAACCAAAATAATTTATAGTTTTAAATTATAAATTTGAATGGTTTTGAAGTATAATTATATTATATTTTTATTATTTAATACAATTTAGGTCAGTATACATAATTTCGCATTTAAATTTGACATAAACACATGTCAATATTTTGATAGTTTCAACTTAAAAAAACACCGCTTTTTGGTTCTAACAACTAGAATTAATTTTTAATTAATTAATGAAACTTATATGTTTTGAATTTTGTAAAATATAATTAATAATTTAATTTGGAATATTAAAATTATTTTAGGGTGATTTTTTGGTATTTTTTTGAAATCTTTTAAATTTTGATGAATAGTGAAAAACACAACGTTATTGTTTAAAACTAACTTTTTTATTTAATTAATTATTCATTTTAATTAATTTTATTTTAAGTCAAAATAGAAAAATAATATCTATATATGTTCAATGTAATTCATTGGAGTCATTTTATAATAAGATTAGATGTATAAAATTTTATTGAACTTTTTTTCGTCTTTTACCCACCTTCTAGGCACATTTGCAAATTTTCATAAAATATAATTTCACCAATTTTGGGAGTTGAATTTAAAAAATCATAGAGATATGGTTGACATATCTATGTAAAATTTGGTTCAATAAGATGAAAATAATTTTTGGTGAATAATAAAATTTTAATTTTATTTAGCACGGTTAAAAGTAAATAGGGTGATTAAAGGTAAATAATGATGTTATAATTACCCCAAAACATGTATTGATTCTGCTGGATAAGTTTATTTCGAACAAAATCAACCTTAATAGAAAAATATGATCCTTTTGGTCCACTTGGATTATATTAGTACATTTATTATTATTTTATTTAATGAAGAGTTAAAATTGTAAAATTCAAATTTTAATAACCAAACCATTTTTAATATAGGGTTATAAATAATGTAAATTAGACTATAAATATTAATTATAAATATAAAATAATTTCCTACATTATGGTTTATTTTATTTATAATTTTTAGACATTAAATAATTAAATTTATTTATGACACAATGATGATGCAATAATTACCTTATTAATGAATGATTAAAATAATTGATATTATAAATATTAATATAACTGTAAATTGAGTCTTTTGATGTATTCCAATAATTTTCATGGTTAATATGACATGTTATGGTTGATTGATTTTTTTTCAAAGTGTTAAATTTGTTATTACTTTAAAAAAATCAAATACTAAATAGTGTCAAATTGACATAGAAGATTTTTTAAAACAAATACTATATTATTAAATGATATAGTATTACTAAAAATCTAAGTTTTGGTCAAAAGACTTAGAATAGGTTATATATGTCAATAATTAACCACTTGGGGTTCTCTTGTCAGTTTATTAACCATATAATATTAAAATACAAGGAGACATGGTAAATGTCAAAATATTTAACTAAGAGTTAAATCTAAAAGATAAGGTTAATATGGTGAAATAAACTTGTCTAAAACCTATTGGTTGAGAAGATTTCAACCCAAACCAACCATATCCTTGAAATAAATCCTTTTCACCCATTAGAAAATGAAAATTATTTTATAATAAAATAATATTTCAAACTTTTACTAAAGTGACCCTTACCTCCCTTATAAAAGGGTACTTCCCCTTCTATAAAAATCACACCTCCAAATCAATTTTTCTTAGCCCAAGCTTGCCCAAATATCCTTCTAACTACCCTCACATCAACCTAGAGGCTTTAATTTGATGATAAATCCATCTTAAAGAGCCCTTTTGATCAAATGAAAAGGAAGCACCTGAAAAAGAGGTAATAATTTCATCACCTCATTCAAAGTTTTTTTATTCTTCCACTTCCTCTTTATTTTTTGTTTCCATTCCAAAATGAAAACTCCAATACCTTATAAAAACTGTGATGTTATTATAAATATGTTACAACAATATTAATTATTCTATCCATCCTATGAATGACAGAGTCACCATACGAGTGTATATACAGCTTACCATCTCCACGTCATGGTGTAGTTTGTTATTCAAAACTTCATTATTTGGATGGGTATAATAATGATGTATAATTGATTTAAATAATAAATATAACATGTAATGATTTTTTATATCTGATATAACATCCAATTACATACTATTTCTCTATCAATATAATGATATTGTTGCTCATGCGTACGTACGGATTACCATCTCCACGAACGCGATGCGATTCACTCCCCATCGTGACCATTCAAAAGTAATTTTAATTTGATAATTAAAAATAATTTTTAATAAAATAAAATAATTATCAGTATGAATAAATTACATCCTATCTATAACAAACATTACTTATGTAACAAAACAAATAAAGAAAAATGAATCAGTTAACACCCGAAACAATGACACTACTGAAATATTATTAACAACGAAATATTATAAGATCATATATGATATCATATTTATGTATGTGGTTCTTGTATAACTTAATAAATTTTTTTAACCATTATAAAGGAGGTTAAAATACCATCTTCCAAGGAAAAGTGCAAGGTAATGGTTAAATTTATAGTCTGATAATTTATCCAAGGTTGTTTATATGTCAGTATCTACTGGGACTTCTTTATCATACACATATTTGTTTTTTAAAAATGAATTTCAAAACATTTTTAATATTTACTAGACTATGGGTTAAATTAATTTATACCCTTGTTTTACTTTTTATAAAATGTTTTTTATAGAATATTTCTGTCATTTTCCAAACAATGTACTTTAAGAACTTTTCAACAAATAAAGGTAATAATGATTTTTTAACTTATATGGTTGGTGCGGCTAGTTTCTTCCGTTATAACAAATTCGAAGTATAACTTACAAGATTATAATAATATTTTCAAAATAAATGTTTTCTTTTATAATTACGTGACTTTTAATTGATTTCAAAATAAAAACAGATGTTTCTCTTTAATAGTTATGATTTCATCTATGTCAACATCCTTTGATGGATTTTATGCCTATTTGAATTTGATTTATTATGATACAACATTCCATATTGTATTGAAGGTTTTGTGATCTGTTTTATTATGTATGTGATATTTTTATACCATTAATGTTTTATGGTTAAAGTATTGACATTTCGTATGCTAGTTTTAATATGAATGTTTATGTTATGTTTCAACATTTTCATATGTGGAATGCATTAGACTTAGTAAGTGACAGATGGATCCCAATATAGCTCCTCAATGCATTGGTAGGTCTCATAAGAAAAACTAGTGTCTTGGCATAAGGCCTTTAAAAAATCTTTTTTGTAGTCTTGGAATGAGTCCTTGGCTATGTGGTTATGATGTACAACATTATGCATTCCATCATTATGAAATTGGATATTTGATATTGCATGTGATTATTCAACTAGTAGAATATCCATGTGAATAATTAAATGACATTATTTGAT
Organism: Viscum album; assembly: GCA_963277665.1. Classification (NCBI taxonomy): domain Eukaryota; kingdom Viridiplantae; phylum Streptophyta; class Magnoliopsida; order Santalales; family Viscaceae; genus Viscum; species Viscum album. The sequence continues at coordinate 1,314,630,348 of OY728139.1, forward strand.
TTATCTTTTCCATATTATGCTGAATATTTTTTTAAAAGGCTTGAATTTTAGTCTTATATATTTCCTTAAATGTTTATGCTTATTTATGATAGTTTTTTCTATATTGTTATCCTTACTGAGAATCTAGGCTCACCCCTTTCTTATGATTTAATTTTCCCAGGATGTGAAGAAGTATATTATAATTGACCTACAGGGATAGGCTATGGGATCTGAGTGTCTCCAAAGGAGACACAATGTTATTTTAATGTAAAACTTATGTATGTATCTAGTACTTGCAAGGCTACTAAATTGACCAGTCTTTTGGGATTTGATCCCTTATGATCATGACAATGTTATGTAATAATGCACCGACTCTGGGTAACTAGGGTCGGGGTGTTACAAATCAATTTTGACAACCTTTTTTATGTTTCTCACTCCAATCAATTTATTATATATTATTTATTTGGCTTCCTATAGAGTAATTCTTATTAAATGATATAATGTTTTTTTATTTATCATTCTTTTTTAAGTCTTTTATTCACCCTTAATTTATTTATAAAAAATATATCAAAATAAAATGTTTATTTATACATTTTTTAATTTTTTTATATAAATAATTATATATGTTTTACTAATTTGATGTTTCTTATATTTAACATGGGATATTCTTTCCTAGAATCATCCAGTTTATTTCTATGGATAATTTTTTTATACCTTATAATTTTTTTTATAAATTTATTTATTTTAAATCATTAATTACAATATTTCCTTGATGTAATTACTATTTATTTCTTGTCAATATGGAACAAATTTTTAAGGATATAACCATGTGATAGGTGGTCTATAAATTAAATAGGCCAATGGGTAATCCTTTACATCTCATGAGAAAATGATGTTGTGAAACATGTGAAGTGAACCTAGTTAACTATGTTATGATACATGATTAGTTAGACTAAAATACTATGCTATGACGGTCTTGGGTGTTATTTTATAGCCCCATGGGCCTTGTTAATTATTTTTGGTTACCAAATATAGAAATTTATAACTGAAAATAAAAAAATCACCCAACTATAGGGTAGTATAGGAATTGAAAGCCCAAGATCAAACCAATAGAGATAGGTTTGGAGAAAATATTAATTAAATAGAATAAACTTAAATTAATGATGATTTGAAGAAATTAAATCTAAGCTATTGAGAATTGGATTTTTGGATAAAGTGGGAGAAGAAAATATAAAATTGGTGCTCGGTAGTAATGAATCTAGGTTCATGGGATGCTAAGGTATGATATAATCAAAATAAAATTCTATAGTCATAAAAATCAGGTCCTAGCTAGTAAAATGGTCTTTCAAAATTCTCTCTATCCATATATCTCATTTTCTCATGGTCAGGTACTTCAGATTAAAAATAATGGGTAACTAAAAACCGTATTTTAACATAGGGAAAGGAAAACCCCAACGGTCATGGTGGAACTCTAAACCCTTAGATTTCATGTTAAACAAATGTATTCAATCATCTTAGTCATTGGTCATGCTGAAAGAAAGAATGAAATTACAACTTTTTCCTAACCCCTATCACAATGGTAATGCAAGAAGAATAAAGGAAGTTATAAAATTGATGAACTAACATGAAATCCCAATATTAATTACAATTAAAAATAAAATACCTCTTACATTCAATCCTCTTTTATCACAAGTGCCTAAGCATAAAGAAATCACCCCCTCATGATAACCATGAGGGGGTGTAGAAAAATAAATAAAGAAAATCCTACAGAAAGGCAAAAGCAGTAGGTGGGTGCATCTTTGCAGGCATCCATCGGTGGCCCTCTATCTAGAATTCCCTCCAAGGTGCAGCCAATGGTGTATTTATAGGGGTTTTAGTTAAACACCCCGGTTGTAAGTCAGATTTCACAAATCTCTAATTTTTTTCTTTTTCGTGAATAGTACACAATGTATAACATAGTTCCATGACATGTATTACTTGTATGATTTTGACTTTATGTTTTTGAATCTATAAAAATCTCACAAAAATATCATATGTAGATTTGAAACTTTGACTCCTTTCACAACGTGTAATTGGGAATCACGATGTGTAACTGACTTTCACAATGTGTAACAACTTCATGACTTGTCAAGGTAGTAACCTTCCTATCTGATGAAGTCACGACACATAATAAAATTACATGACTGGTAATCATTCTTTGTCTAGTTTTCTAGCTTCAAATTTCCTAAAAAAATTTGTGTCACACCACTTCACTTTTCTCGTAATGTGAAGGGTATTTTTGCTCCATTTCTACCCTTTCATTTCCTTTTGTAAATATTCATTGTTTCTTTCCAAAAGTCATAAAAAAATTTAATACCTTCCAAAATTTTCAAGATTCATCATTTAAATACATAAATAAATACATTAAAATACCATAAAATATATGCATGAAATACACTTATCATTATCCTTGAAATATGTTAATTATATCCCAAGATTATATATTTGATACATTCTTACACTATGTTATATCATTATGTTATGATTTATATATTTTTTCCATTATTTATATCCAAGTGTTTGTGATCTTATTATATTATTGTAAGGTACCATGATTATGTTTTCAATCTTATAAGTTATCTTTATTTTCACTACTTTATGATCATAACTATGATCACCTATGTTTCTCTAATTGATATCTAATATGTTTTCACCTAATCAAGAATCTGTGTCTATCCTTTTCATAAATTTCCTTTTCCACTTTGGAATGAAGGAGAATATTATGTATGATATATCATAAAAGGAATCATCTGTTATAAATATTTTAGAACAAATGTGTTCTATATGATGTATTATGATTGATATATATCTAATCACTAATGATACTAAATCTTTGGGATATGGGAGGGTGTTTTAATTGTGAGGTGACATGTATAATTATATAAAATGATGTAAAATATATGAATTCTTGTAATTCAGTTTCTATTTTTTGTTTGATACATTTTGTATTTTTTTGTATTGTAAGATTCTAGAGATGTTTGGAGGAATAGATGTATTTCTGTAGATGGAATTTCTTCATGGATATGTGCATCACATTGTCGATATATGTGTTGTGTCATGTGTAGATGGTTGTGAAGTTTTTTTTATAGTGTGAAGTTGTGTCATGGATTGGGGAATAATCCATGAGATTAAGGAACCATTCTATTTAAAGGAGGATGTGTGGTTTCAGTGTGAGGGGTGATGGGAATGGTATAATAGATCCCATTCCATTATTATTTAAGAGTTATAATATGATACGTAAGGATTTTGAGTTTTTTTGGTTATTCTTACATATTATTCTCTAATGGTGTGTGGATGTTTGGTCATTACATGAAAGGTATTGGGGATCTTTTTTAATTTTCCATGAGTGATCACTATGGAGTGGTTATATCTATCAGGGAGTGAAACCCCATGAGTCTAATTTTGTGATTCTGACTTTTTGATCATCATTGTTCCATGGTGATCCTATTTCATATCATATATTTTTTGGATTGTTCTGAGTTTTTTTGAACGATCTTGTATTGTGGCATGTCCAATTTGTTTATAACATTTAATTCATTGGAATTAGGGAGTTAAGGTGTTTTTATCATGATATTTATAAGTAATATAATGTATATCATGACATGAAATCCATATGTGTACTTAACATAGCCCCATCATGGAAAGACTAATACCAATCATACCATGAATCCTAAAATTTCAAGTCTTATTATAACTATGGATTCCAATTTTAATAATCTTGAATACTTCTTTTTTTATGAACTCTAAAAAAATATAGGCATATAGTTAAATACCATTGGGAGTTATTTGATTATATTTTTCCCTCAATTTGAAGCGATGCACCGCTTTATGATTTTGAGTGATTTTCTCTTCCCTTTTTTGGGTTATTTTCTTATACTTCTTCTCATGGAGGTAGATACAATATTTTGGATTAGATTTTAATATAAATTATTTATTGATTTTATATAGTATGTTTTGATCAATTTTTTTTAGATTTTCCTCACCTGATATTGGTCTTGTGATCATCTTCCTCTCTTTGTTGATATACTGTGATTGTTGATATTCTGGCTGAGCTAGGGGACTCAAGAATATTTATATTATGTAATTTTTTAATGAATAATGTTTTTGTTCTCTTAAAGTGGATGATAAAAAATTATCCTAATAAATATAAAGAAAAATATTAACAGAAACTAAAGGGGAGTGGTGAATCACATCTATTTTATATGATTTTATATTATTGCATATGATAACTGAATGTTTGACGTTTTTACAATTATTTTCATAATATTGTGATATATTTAACATGAATTAAATTATACTATTTTAATGAACTTTTATAAATGGTTAAACACTAAAGGGTTAATGAATAAGTTGAAATTGGTAATTTATGTTATGTTGCTTAGGTATAAGGCATGAAATTAATTTGCAAGCATGTTTTAAAAAGACAGAATTATGCAAGTGTTTTTATAGAGATTGGATATATTAAAATAACATTAAGAAGGGGGGGGGGTGAATCAAAAGAATAAGTTTTAATTTTTTTAAATTAAACACGGATACTAATTAAGGTCATGATCCACTAATGTTAAAATCATTCACACCTATATGTAACCATATTGAAAGAATTCAAATCACATTAAAGAGTTTTTATAATGTTTGAACTTAATGTAAGATCCTACTCATTTATAGGATCAGGTCAAGATCCAATACCTTAATTATCACTATAATATCAAGATCAATACAAGAGAGTGGAATTATTATTCCTTGAATCTGGTAAGGATATCCATGATAGTGTAAAATAATGGAAGTATTCATACTTAAATATCACCAAACGAAAACAAAAATGAGGGAATTTTTTATGGAGTAACTACCAGCCCTCAAGATTATATCTTTATTCTTGAATGTGACAAAAAACATTATAAATTTACTATATGACATTGCATGAAATACAATATCTTATTCTAGTTAGGTATTTTACTTAATTAACACCATAAATATAGTGGCATGAATTTTAGTCATCCTACTTGGTTCTTAGAATGATCACCCTGTGCATGAGAGAATGCATGCACATAATGTTATTCTTCCACCTCAGTAGTTATCCAATAGAAGATAAAATATCCATTGTATTTCCTCAAAACACATGGAAATATCAATTATAACACCTGTTGATATTTTTTCTTCAGTCTCTCTTTCTTCAATACAATAGGTTCTGAATGTATAAATTAATTAGTTTCTCTATACTCAATTCTCTGTTGTCTTAATTTATCTTCATTTTCCATTCTTTAAATTCACACAGTAAATGTGAATAATATTCCCATTGTAATTAATAGAAATAAAAACTTGAAATTTGTAAATAATATCTTTACAAGAACTATTCATCAATACCCAGTCAATAGTAATTAGAATTCCTCTAGTTTGATTGGATGTAAAGGATTTTAAGTATTTGAATTTGAAATACTAATGAATCTCTTGCCATGATCATCTATTTCTATAACCATTAAAATCTAAAAAAATAATATAAATTATCATTTATTTTACCAATAAATATTAATATTTAAAATTTTAATTCCTACTAATCATTGTATATTTTGATATCCATTTCATGATTTTTGATACTATATTAATTATATTAACCTTACAAAGGCCTCTATCAACCAATTGGCTCTCAAATTCCTCACTGTATGGTTAACCCTTCTCCAAATTTATGATTTATAAGGTTTAATGACCCATATTTTTTAGGATAATGTTACTAAATTCATCATAAGGACAAATAATTCTTATCATATTTTATCGGTAGTCAGAAACTTTGAACCAACTGAAAAACACTTCTTTCTTCCAGTCACTAATATATTTTGTAATAAGTATGTTTTTCCATATAATAATTTCAAACATTTTAAAGAATATTTTCATATTTAGGCATAGATTTATCATGGGATTATGGGCCTCATGGAGGCTTAGTGTTGACATATTAAAGATATTAAATATTATATATCACACACACATATATTTTCTAAAATAATATAATATCTCCTAAATGGTATTTTAGATAAGAAATACAACAACTCCATTAAATATGGAATTTGGGTTTTAAAATTAGTGAGACATAACCTTTTAGCATGTTGGGTGTTTTATTTAAGAGCATTCTTGGGTGGAATAATAAGAAGATAAATTAATTTAATGATTTATTGTTTATTAAATTACCTGTGACCTAATCCACTTCTATTTAAACACGGTTATTTTAAAATAATTTGGATAGTTTTATAATCATAGATATTTGAGAGGGACCTGGTGGAGATATTTGACAAATGATAATGGGATCATGGAATGACGATTGGGTTTCGAAGACATTTGTCTTCAATAATAGAGTTCTTGGATCATTCAAATAACAACGGCACAAAAATCATTCACCATCCGGGGAAAATACTTTTTCAAGGTAGTATGTGTGATTTTTTAAGATTAATACCTATTTTTTATTATCCCCTATTTAACATTAATTAATTCCCTTAGAAAATTAATTCTCTTACTGATGATTGATTTGTGGTTGATGAATTTTCTTCATAGAAATAGGAATTGATAATAATTTTTTGATCATTTGATTTTCTTCTATGTTTTTCATTTTCTATATCAAATATATTGAGGCCAACTTAAAAAATCGATGATGTCTACTTCCTCATTCTTGTGTTTCATTCTTTTCTCCCATCTTTCTTCCAATGTTCACCATCAATATTTCATTTGAATGATGGTTCGAATATACTTACAAAATGACAATTACATTTTTTATATTTGGAATAATGAATCACTACCATAGGTTTGGATTTGAGATTGAATACATGACCATGGTGCGATGATGATGATGGATGTTCAAGTTTGAATTTAGGGACTTTGTTTCTTGAAATGGAGATTTATCATTGTGACGTGAAGGGATACTTTTCTTAAGAGGATGAGTGGCCACAATCCAACCACCAGTAATGGAATTAGGTTAGTAAAATCATATCTAATATCTATGGTGGATTACATGGTAGAATAAAAGGTTGTAGGGTCATGGGAAAATACACATGAGAGATCTAGAATTTCTATAAAACCTGAAATACAAACCACAAAGTTTGTAAGAACACATGTCCTATGGATCCTCTTCTATAGTGGATTATGTTTACATGATTGAATAAATATCACATTCCATGTGGCCTTTCACACTTTGTGTGATCCTTTATCGATTACCTAATGTGTACCCCAGGGGTAAAAAATAACATGAATGACCAGTGGAAATGTACATGGCTATTATGCATGGACACAACCAATGTATATGAGAACAACATGTGTACACATACACAACTAGAGTACAAGGGCATGGGATAAAGGAAATGGGAATGGTTATAGACTTGGGAATGCTCAGATTATCTTGGAAACACCATGTATTCCATATACACACTCTGTACTCCTACCAAGGTAGGTTAAAGACACCATTCTCTTTAGCCTAGATGAGTATCAGTTGGGTATATTCCCTTGGTCCATCTCTATGAGGTCATAGAGAGGCATCCCATCCTGAGCATAGGATGAGTTATCCCCTCTATGGGTTAGAATTTTATAGATTCAAAAGTACCTATATGTGTCCCAAGGTGTGATCCTCTATTATTCTTCCCCATGATGGGCTATTTATCCCGTTATTGACTTTCAGTGTGTGGGATTCACATCATAATGGGTTACTTTAGGTTGGGTTAGGTATCTTCCACAGGAAATCGGAGTGATACACTATCTTTTTATTATAATACTACAAGTTCTAGTTTGTACCTATATATATTGATGACCAATGGTAATGTTCTATTGGATGAGAACCTCCAGTGTTAGAAAGACCCAGGGAGTGAGTTCTATTGGATGATTGTTACCTTGAATCCTCAATCAGAATCCTTGGATATAAATGAGGGAATGGCCATAATTTGAGAGTTTTTTCTATCATTGAGAAAATCTATATTTTTATCATCCTTTCTTTTGAGAAGAATATCATTGATTATTTATGTTTAATTATTTAGGGTGTTCTACTGGGTATGTTTTTACACACCCCTGCATGGTCTCTACCCGCATGTGTTGTTTCTTAGGCATATGAAAGGACTTTACATGGATTCCTAGGAGGAATGAGTGAAAATAGATCTCAGTAGAATTAATTATTCCACATATGGTTCTAGGATTCATATATTGATATAAGTCCCCCTTTTTACTAGATATTTAGACTCATTTTAAATTTTGTTTAGATATAATTTGGTCCTTTTTATTTCCTGTTCTTGTATCGTACTATGATGTAGGATTAGTTGTATGTCAGTAGAAGAGTATGACTCAAGGTTAACTATCTTCTGATGGCACTCCATGGATATGGTTCATGATATATAGTTTCATAAAAAGACCTCCAAGAATGGAATTATCCTAGATATCTGGGATGGAGTGGAATCAATTTGTATCCATTTATATGCTATAGTATTGAATCATTCCTTGGTCATGGAGAGCTTTCTAGATGAGAAAATTCTGACAGCTAGTTTAGATAGTGGGACACTGGAGCTAAGACTTGGGTAGCTGGTAGTCGATGATAGAATCAGGGATTCAGACACATGAGGCATTTATAAAGATAGTATCAGTATACAGGTTCTACATTATAGGGATATCAAGATGTTTCCATTCATCCAAGGATGAGGTGATGAAACTTCTATGATGGGTGTGCCCATATTATGCGATATTTACTAACCCACTATACCGCAGATAGGAAGACGATCAATGGACTTCCAAGGAGGAGGAAACAACTTGAGTAGGGAGGTTTGCAGCATAATACACATGGAAGAGGATCTGGGTGAGCATTGAGAGGTGGCCAAAATTTTGATTTGTTTCCACCACTACCCCCATGTGGTCTACTTGAGGCTCATGGAGCTAGTTCTCAGGGATGTGGGCAGCTACATGTAGTGGGGTACACCCTAGAGGATCTGGGGATAATTTTAGGTATAACATGTGTCTTATCTACTATATTTTCAATCTATATATACACACACATGATCCATTCTCTCCTTGTATCATACCTTGTTTGATATATAGAGACTATAATGGAGCCTTTGACTCGACCCTTATGTTTGGAGACTCATACTAGGGGAGATTCAACAATCACACACTTCTACTAATAGTGTGACTAGAGACTTGGAGGAGATAGATTCACGTGATATTTTTATGTCCACTAAGATGAATTATTATATCATCTTAGTTATGGAATGGAATTCTATGGTTTAGACATATATTGACTATTTCAGTCAAAGAATGTGGTGCATCCAAAATGATGGGATGAGATTCTCCTTTTTTGGTGAGAAGGATGTCCAAACAAGGTGGTATGGGATTTTATGTGAGAGTAAACAATTGATTATCCATAAATTGGATAGTATTACCATGGGTTTAAAAATATTATGATCTTTCAACTTCTTCCTGTGGTGGATAAGTATGAGGAAATCTTCCATGATGACATGCTAGGATTACCTCCCCACTAAGATATCGATTTCTTCATAGACATGAACTCATGAACTACCCCACTATTTTCAAGCTTATCTATGACTTCCATATAGATTTGATAACTGAAGGTGTAGTTGGAGTATTTTTAGAAGAAGAGATTTTTTGGACCTAAAGTGTTACCCTGGGTAGCCCCAATGTTTCTCTCTAAGAAGGAGGATGGGAGCTTGAGGTTATGTGTGGATTATCATCTCCTAAATCAGGTGAATATCAAGAGTAAATATGCACTCTTGAGAATTTAAGAACTATTTAACTAGTTGAAAGGGGAGAAGTGGTTCTCGAAGATTGACCTAAGGACGAGCTATCACTAACTCTAATCTCAAGAGAAGGATACATCAAATATGAAATTCTATTACCACTATGGTCACTATGAGTATTTCTTGATACCCTTTTGCATGAATAATTCCCCAAATATGTTTATAGGAATTATGAATAGGATATTTCAGCCATTCTTGAATTGATTCATAGTAGTCTCCATCAATGAGATACCTGTGTACTTAGTATTAGAAGAGGATCATATGAGACACATGAGGATGGATCTGAACATATTCTAAGAGAACCAACTTTACAGAAATATATAAAAGTGTCACTTCTTGATTTGAGAAGTCTACTTACTGGGAAATGTTCTCTCTGAATAGGTATTGATAATGGACCTAGAAAAGGTTGAGGATGTTCTAGCTTGGGATCCACCCAAGATTGTGATTGTGGTATGAAGAGTCCTTGCGTTTTCATGCTACCATCAGGGATTTATTCTTTATTTCAATAGGAATTTTAGAACCACTAACTTCCTTGACAAAAAATGAGAATCATTTTATATGGATGGAGATATATCAGAAGGATTTTTTTAGAGTTGTGGTAGTGGTTGAAAAACACCCCCATCTTGACAATGTTGGGTGATGGTGTTGAGTATATGGTTTTTGAGATGCGTCCAAAATAGGGATTGGATTTTTTATGATATAGGGGTAGGCATTGATTTCTTATGAGTCATGAAAATTGAGACCCCATTGGAAAAACTACATGATCCATGATATGGAACTAGTAGTAGTGGTCTTTGACCTAGAAATTTGGTGACAATACCTTATATGAGATTAATTTATCATTTATTTTGACCCCAAGCACCTCATGTACATATTTAATAAAAGATCATAACTTGAGGTAGAGGCAGCTGCTAGAGTTCCTACATGATTATGAATTTGAGATAGTCTATACCCTTGGAAAAGGGAACACAGTGGAAAATTTTATTATCTAGAGATATTATTCATAGTTATTAATTGAAGTATCAAAATATTTGGCCTCATTGAAATTTAATTTACTGGATGAGGATGGCACAAATTACCACCAATCAATGGTTTTTACCCCTATACTTCTTTAGTGTTCCACAGAGACTAAACATGTAGATATAGATTATGAGAAATTATATGGATAGATATCCACAAGAAGTTATCCTAATGGATTTTTGGAAGGTGGGGAGTAAGTCATCCCGTTATGAGGATAGACGATGGTACCAATGGAACTGTAAGAGGTGGTACTCATAGAGTTTCACACATCCCCTTTAATAGTACACCAATGAGTTTAAAATATATACGAGGACCTTCAATATCAGTTCTAGTGGAATGATATGAAGAAGTGTGTATATGAGTTTTTCTATTAATGCCTGGATTTCTTGAAAGTGAAGGACAAGCACTAGGTTCTAGTGGGTTTGGCTTAACCCCTGAGATACCAGAGTTTAATTGGGATGTTATATCAAATAATATCATGATAGTACATCTGCGATCAAATAGAGGTCACAACACTATCAAGGTGATTGTAGACCGACTCACTATGATTAACCACTTCCCAAACATCTGATAGAAGAGTTCAAAATATTGATTGAGATTATTGTAAGTATAAGATATAGTCTGTATTCATGGATTTACCTCAATGATCATTTAAGACCATGATTTCCACTTCACATATCATTTATAGAGAGGATTACAGGATTCTTTTGGGACTCAATTGTGGTTGACCATGGAATTCCACCCCCAAACAGACATCCAGACTAAGAAGACCATTCAGGTTTAAGAGGACATGCTTCAAACTTGCATGCTAGACTTTGGCAATAACTAGTAGGTTCATCTACCTTTGTTTTAGTGTTTTCATAACAAAAGTTACAATGCCACCATCAATAGACACCATTTGGGGCCTTCTTTGGGAGACCCTATAGGTCACTGTTGTGTTGGGATAACCCAGTGGAGTTAACACTCATTGAACTAAAATTAGTGAAAGTGATGACATAGAAGGTGATGATTATCTAGAAGTCGTTGAAGACCGCTGAGAGACAACATAAGTCTTATGTGGATTGATAACGAATGCCTTTGGAGTTTTATGGGGGAGAACTCATGTTCCTGAAGGTCTCACCTAATAGAATATTGAGGACTTTTTCCTGGGATGGAAAGTTTTCTCTAAGATTAATTGTTCCTTTTAAGATAATATGTATGGTTGAAAAGGTGGGTTACCACTTAACCCTTTCACTAATGTTAGACCAGGTACATTATGTCACTACTGAAGTGGTATGTACACAGCCAATCATATTTTATCAACTAGGGTGAGCTTGACATCAAGGATGGAACAACCATTGCAATGTACCTAGTAGAGATCGCGGAGTAGTAGGAAAAGATCCTATATGGGTGAATGATTCCCTTGGTTCATGATCTATGGAAGTATGGGAATCTTCACGAGAGCACCTAAGAGAAGGAAAACCATTTTCAAGCTCAGTACCCTCATATTTTCAAGTTAATTTTTTTTATGAAAATCCCAATGGTGGGGAGAAATTAATTAATTATTTTTTACCTTATAAAAATTTGAAATATTTTATGGAATATTTTCAGAGTTAGTCTTGGATTCAACATCATATTCTTAGCCCTGTGGAGCTTCAGTGTTGATATATTAAAAATATTAAATAGTATATATCATATGTATATTTTTTCAAATAATGGAATATCTCCCAAATTAAGTTGCAAATGGGAAATTTGAGAACTACATTAAATCTAGAAAACGGGGTTTTACCCTAGGTGCAACATAAACTTTGTTCACATCAGGTGTTTTTAAGTGAAATAATAAATAGATTAATTAATTTAATTATTTTTTATTTATTGAATTATATATGACCTAATACACTCCCATTTAAACAAAATTATGCTTAAATCCTAGGGTTATCTGCTTATCCCTAGATATTTAAGAGGGTCATGGAGGAGATATTTGGTGGATGATAACAAGATAACAGAAAGATGATTGGTTTACTAATGGATTTGTCTTTTATAACAAAGTTCTTGGATCTCACCAAGTACGACAACACATAAATTGTTATTTTTTAGTGATTGACCTTTTTTAAGGTAGGCTGTTTTGTTTTTTATTATTAGTCCCAGTTCTTTATTATCCCATATTATATGTGAATTAAATACTTTATAACTTTATTTTGTGGATTGAAAACTGGTTTTGTGGTTGACTAATTTTCTTCCTTGAACTAGTAATTGATAATGATTTGTTGAACCTTCAATTTTCTTCTGCATTAATCATTTTATCCATCAACTAAACTTATTCCAACCTGAAAAATGGCTGATAATCATTTGATCACTCTTGTGTTTCATTATTTTCTCCCCTCATTCTTTGAATGTTCATCATTGGTATTTTATTTGACCAGTGATTTGACTATACCTGGAAAATGATCCTTGATTAGTTGATATTTGGAACAACATATCATTATATTGGGTTTGAATTTTGGATCAAAGAATTTATCATGATGTGATGAAGTTTATAGAGAATTAGGTTTGGATCAAAGGTATTAATTTCAAAGTAAAGTGATTCAGCAGTATAGTGTGATAGGAGATATTTCCCAAGAAGATGGGTGGCTAGAACTAGGAATCCGATGATGAAACCAGTTCAATCAACATAAATCAAACATATATGGTGAATTCTAAAGAATAATTGAAGGAGGAAGTGTCATGGGTGAAGATGTTTGGGAGATCTTGGATTTCTATAAAAACACAACATAAAAGACATGTAGTTTGAAAAAACCAATGCCACGTGGAGCCCCCTCCATAAGGAATAGGGTTTAAATGATGGAATAAAGATTACATGCCATGTGACTATTCAACCAACATGTGATCCTTGACTAGTGATCCAGTGTGTACCCTAGGGGTTCACAGACATGAACATGACCAATGTGCATGGACATGGATAGGGTACACAAACATGACCGGTGTACATGGGAACAACCAGAGTACATGGGAATGGGTTAGAGGAAAATATAATAGGTATAGAGTTAGTAATGTCAATTCTAGCCAATACACACTGTGTACTCCTTCCATGATACGTTGAAGCCCTTATCCTCTTCAATATAGATGAGTATTTTTAGGGTATGTTCATTTAGTGCATCCCTATAAGGGTATAGTGAGGTATCCAGTCCCGAGAATAGGTTGAGTGATCCCCTTTATGGATTACTTCTAGATAGATTTAGGTATCCCTCTATATGGGTTAGGGTGTGATACTCTATCATTCTTCCCTTGGTTGGGTCAGGTATCCCACTACAGACTTTTAGGGCATGTGATGTCTATCCCACTAGGATAATCTAGGTAAGGTTAGGTGTCCCCCATAGAACATGGATGTGATTAGATATCTGAGTACTGAAATCCTTTAATTTCTAGTGTGTACCTCTTAATGGAGAGGACCAATGGGAATGACCTCTCAGATGAGCACCATTAGTATTAGAAAGACATGAGGAGTGAGTTCTCTCAGACGTGCATTACCTTGATGTATTGAGTGGAATCCTAGGTTAGCAGTGAGGGTGTGAGCATAATTTGATATTCTGTTTCTATCATTAGGCTTATATATATTTTTATCATCAATTATTTTTTGTTGATACTCTTTGATTATTTATGTGTGGTGATTTCAGAGTGTCATACTTGGTATGTTTATACTCACCCTAGTATTGTGTCTTCCTGCATATGTCATTTCTTATATAGACAAAAACCTTTTGATGGAGTCCTAGGAGGGATGTGAGTAGAAGGATATTATTATCACTAGTTGGAACATATATAGTTTTAGGATCCACATCTTGACAATTATCCCCATTTTTACTACTAGGTAGGACTCTTTTTAGTTTGGGAAGGCTTATATTTGGACCTTTTTGTTCTTTGAACTTGTATTATACTCTGATGCGGGATTAATTGTATTCATACATATCTCGTATCACATTTTTCATTTCATTACACATTATATTAGTGTCTAGATATGTATTTTTGTGTGCAGATACCTTAGGATAAGGACTCCCATGTTTGTGATATGGCTACTCGGTGCTGGTCACCAACCCTTAGGTAAATGGAGGCAGGCTTGGGGTGTCACACTCATCTTTCCACCAATCAAGCAGGACCTGGTAGGTCAGGTTGTGATAATATTCTTTATAATTTTTTTCATTTATAATAAATGGTCTATCTAAGTATATTAATATATTGAATTATCATGATTTCTCTTGATGTTACTTGGAAATAATAAGAGGATTGCCTTTCAATGAAATTCCCACTATCTCTGTAAATTTCTTCACTAAAACAATTATGATAATTTTCCATAAAATTCAAATTTTCTATCCATTATAATCATATAATACTTCTATCTCATAAAATTTACAGATAATAAAATGGTAAAATAATGGATAATATTTTACTAGAAGATTAATATCCACCCATCCATATAATCTGATAACCTCTTTCAATATATATTCATTCTTGTTGAACTAAGCATGATTTACTAATATATATTGAATAATCTCACATTTAGAAACTTATCTATAAAATTCCTTAGATATTTTGGAAATGATGAACAATATATCAAATAAGATATTAAAAAATGGAATAAGTATTCTTTGAATATAGACAACAACCTATGGGTCCACATCCATTTGTTTAGGTGATACAATGACTGTTGATCTGATTCTGACCCAAGGGTTCTTAGAGATTCCCTCTTAAAGGATGATGTCAAATATCTTTAAAAAATTGAATTTTTAATTACCTAAAAATAAAATTGGTTGCCTTAAAATGAATTAAATTATAAAAACAAGTATGTTATTCATATTTGAGAAGAAGACTTAATTGAGGACCCTATAGCGATCAATATTAAGAACTTCATTGGTCATAACTAGAAATTCAAGACTAGTTTTAAGATAGATGTCATGATTCATACAACCAGGAAAGAAAATAGTTTTTTTGGAGCAAGTTAACTTTATATAATAGAATCTCCGTATACCCAAAAATCCATCAATAATTTTCATAGATAAACTGAATACTTCCTGCCAAATTATTCTTAAGAAAAAAGGGTATGGGAAAATTATTACTGAGAAAATCCCCTATATCTCTAAATTACTCTTAAAATAGAAATATTATAGTGAATTAACTTATATATACTCCTATGAATACTTTTATTAATGAAATTGAATCATTTTCTCCATGATATGGATATTGATTTTAACTAATATTAAATGTTTTGTGATTCATTTCCAACTAGTCCATCGATATTTGTTGTCTTCTTGATAACTAAACAAGAAATTAATAAAAGCATTTTTGTTATTTTTGATAACTTACTTAGGTATTTTTATCAATAAAAACGTATACATGATCATTGATAAGAGAACACACTAGATAAGGTAAATTTTTATTCCAATTTACAAAAAATATTCTTACAATTATTGGAATTCCAATTTATTTTTCTAACCAGGGAGTCAAAATGATTGATATAGATCCACCCATTTGAAAATGTAACTCCAAGATTAGTGATTTTAAAATTAATTTTTTAAAACCTATCTATTGTCCATTAGTTAGGTTCTCCTTAGAAAATTCATAGTGGAATCAAATAATTTGTATTACTATGTTTTCTTTCTGACCACTCAAAGATTCATAATTTTCCAGCATGATTTTAAAAACATTAAAATATTTCTTCTTACTATTAAGGAAAAATTCCATATTATCCAAAAATTAGTGATGAGAAAATTTTGGGGTTTCATTTGTACTATTTAAGGGGCCTACTACACCCTTTATCAATGTTTCATTAAGAGATGCTCTAAATGTTTTTTGATCCAATGAAAATAGTTAAAGAGAAAGTGGATCTCTATATCTTAATTAATGAATATATTTATAAAATATAGATTATTTTCCCATCAAGGAAATAAATAAGTATGATTAAATGAATCATTAGAAAAAGATATCATACAACTAAAAATATAATCCAAAGATATGTGTTATCATTAAGATGAAGCTCTATTACATGTGGTCGTACACCTCTATATCAACCTTCAAGATGATGTTCCCACTAATTACATTTTTGTTAATATCCTAATTAATTTATTTGGTAAGATATATGGAACCCCAGATACTTCTACCCCTAACAAATCCATATTTCCCTATTAGGATCATCCTAGGGAAGATCAATGATATTATATCATTGTAAATTTTAATAGGGATCCTGAATAAGAATTTAAATATTATAATATGAAAAAATTATTGAAATTAATATTTGTAATTGATCTTGAGAATGACCAGTTAGGTGTTTAGATAGCCTGATCGGGGTAGGGATCCCTCCTATGAATAAGTCTCTCATGAAATAAATTAAATTCTATTTAATATCCTCCCATACTGTAGTATATAATGATCTAGATATCCCTATTCTCTTGGATAACATTAACCATTGAATCCTTTAACTAAACTGATAATCTTAGTCTCTTATAGGATAGATTTTAGGATATCATTGTATTTCTAATTCAGAATAGAGAGAATGGGAAATCCATGTAAACAATTAGAGGACCATTATTGATAACATCCCATCTCTCCAACACCATTAAAAAATTAGAATAATATTCCATTTCTTTGGGTCCAAGGACTTTACACAACATTTGTAAAAACACATTACTTAAGTTAAATGATTAATTTACCTAAATATTTACCTTTTTAAGATAAAATTAAAATTAAACTACATTCTGATCACCCTATTTGATCCATTAATCCCTTGACTTATTCCTCATCATTCATTCTTCCCAGAACCAAATCTTTATTAGAATATGGCATTTCTCAATAGGTGGATTGAAAATATTGTTATCCCATAAGATTTGGAGGAAAAATATATATATTATATTTTCTTTGATAAGTCCATATGAGAAAAGTTATCAATTTCATGGTCTTATTCTCACTAATTGAGATCAAATTCAAGATGCATAAGTTTCTTTTTAAATGTTTTCCAGGGATGTGTGAATAAAGTCCTTTTCCAAGAGTCACTAACTGCATGAAGAAACCCAATTTCCATACTCTAATTCTTTTAAAATTAAAAGGACATATTCATGGTAGATAAACCTCTAAAGCTCAAAATAATTAGAGAAATATTAGATAAAGCCCTATGGTTATGCTCCACTTTAATATTGGGAAATTAAACCAGCCCATGGAAATTATAGTGGAACCTATCCAGTATTACCCAAGTCCACTTTCTACCTATTATATTATTACACCATGTAATGTTGTCACTAGAAATTATAATATACAATAATTATTTGTCTAACACAAAGGTATTGAAATTATTCCATAATCATCTTGGAGATGATGCACATCCATGTTATGGGACCTAGAAAAAATTTAAAATAACTCAAAAAATATCAAATATTTCACATATGTCACATTTGGTATAGATAAATGAAAAAAATAAATATAATTTTGCTTTAATTGTTAGGAAAAAAAATAGGAATAAAAATTTACCTGATTTGTCTTTGTGTTGGTGTTTTATAAAATAAAAATGTTCCTATTACAATGGGTAGCATGAAGAAATAATTTCATACTTTTTTGAAAGGTAAGTTTTTGATAACTTTAGGTTTATGTTTGTGCTCAAGGATTAACAAAGGAGATACCTTTAAACTTTCAGTTTCATTGACTAGGAATTCACAAATAATTGAGGATTTTATTTACATAGAATTTCAAATTATAATAAATATCATTGGGATAGGTTTGTAGTGACATTGACAGATTAGTTATATATTATTGATTAGTAAATAGGTATTCTACTAGAAATCAAGTGAGTGAAGGACTAATTGGATACACTTGACTCCTCTTGATAACCTTGGGGGGGGGGGTTCTCCCTACTATGAACCTTGGAAATTGGGGTATACTGGCCTACTTCCTCCAAACCATCAAGCACAAATAAATCATTTCCAAGGAATATGGAATATATGGACTTCCCTTATACTTCTAGTCGACTTCAATGGACATTTGAGAAGCATGAACCATAGTCTTGAAAGGAAAAAATAGGTAATTAAGATCATTATTATAGACAATAATAGAACTATATCCCAAATCAAATCCCTTTATACTGAAGGATAGCTCAAGACCACATGGGGGATCACCTTCTCTCTTGGGAAGATGAACACCCTTAACAACCACTTAAATATCAACCCCTTTATCATCGTAGGATTGATTAAGTTATGAATGAACAGTAATAAAACCAAATAACTCTCCTCGCACTCGATCTTCTCCTATGTACCTAATTGATCCACTTACAAAAAACCATGATACAATGTAAGGACTCCCACCAAAACCAGGATAGTCAAAGAAAAGAATTGAATCCACATAATAAGAAGCCTTAAAGGCTTTAATCAGCACAATTCCACAAAATTTATAATTATAAAACTCTCCCTTGTTGATAATAGAACAAACAAGTGATAAGAATATACCCCTTAAAAAATACACCTAAGTACATTTGGAATGGAATTTTATTCATAAAATTCAACAACTCCCTAAGATTAAACTTCCTCTTGAAATAAGCCTAAATTATCTTCCAACATCACTAACATAGATCTAACTTGGTTAGAAGAACCATGAATAATATTTGGTTAACTTACCAAAGAATGTGGTGGTGGAATCTACAATATCGAATTAGAAAAATCTCAAGAACCTTTCCTACAGTTGGATAAATTTTGACCCTAAAAATAGAATAAATAACAAAATCTAACCCTGTTAGAGAAGTCATGTTTGAAATATTCTTTAAATCTCATGAAAATATGAGATGTATTAGGACATATCATATTGTAAAAAATACATATGCTATTGAGTACAACATGATCAAACTATGGAATATTGTATGCATGTTTATAGGGATATTAGGAGGTATGTTATATGATGTCATGACATTGCATATGTTCAATAAGGTACTTGATTGTTAAATTGTTAATGTTCATATTCTCTTCCAACATAGGTATCATTAAATATTCTATAATATGAATCACATATAGAATCATGGGTTTTATTTAAATATAAAATAAAACAATGGAACTTATTCATTTTATAACATATGAGTTATCACATGAAGACTCAGGGACCATCCTTAAATCCTATATTAAAAAAAACCATGATGAGATGTGTTGATTGGGAATTTCCCAAGTCTTGTGTAATGTACCGACCCAACGTCCACTCAAATTCCCCCTAAGTTAATGGGAAACATGGCCTCAAGTGCACCTCCCTAGACGCTAGAGGATATCAAATTGAAATGAGGGTCTAAAGGTGGTATAGTGCAGAGACTATACCCTCATATTAGAGTAGAACAATGAATAATAATAATAAACTGACAATATTGGAAGCACAATATAATTATACACCGAATTACTGGACTAGTAACCCACCATCGTAGAAGAACATGCAGAAAATATAACAAATAAGTATAGAAGCATAAATAACCAACAATGTAATAATAATAAAAATCAACAAGGCAGTGTCTAACAGATGAATTCATGGAATGATGATATACAAAATGGGAACATGGGACAAGAATATACAACATGATATACAAAAAAAGGCTGATCCACTAAAATCACAAGCATACACTTGGTCCTCTACCTTATGCTCAAACTATAAGAAAAAAATATCAAGAAAATGTAGTAGGGTTATTGCCCTTATCCATACCCACATACAAGTAATCTACTTAGGTACTAATGTTGGCCTGAGTGCAGTGCAAGTTAAAATCCTAGTAGGCCACCACCAATGGTGTCTGTAAGTAATCCTAGAATGCACATAGAAAAAAAATGTACATGTATAACTAAATAATAACCAATTCTAGAGATAAATAAACAATAGCATGATTTGGTTATTATAGGACACCTAGAGGCTCTACCTACTTCAGCTTACGGCCAGAATGAGTTTAGGATTTGTAACTATATATATAGTATATGTATATAATGAATTCACCTATATGAGCCAAGTACATGAATATGTAAGCAACCATATACCTGGAATAATAGGTGTTGGCTAGACTAGGGCGTAACTCAGTCATCCATAACCAGTTTAAGTGAGCCTATAAGCTCGAGAAGAAGGGAAAATTCCCTATATCTCGTGATGAGTGAGAGACATCTTGCTCAACACATGAGACGATGGGTCAGTCTTCATGTCAACACCCAAATTAAGGATTGTGGTGCATCATTCCCACCATCTAGATAGTGTTAATGGTGTGAGCCATCATCCTCAACACCCAATGTAAGGGAGAGTGAATCATTATGCTCAATAATTCCCTTAACCATCATTCCTTATCCAATATCATTGACATAATAATAATAATAATATCCATGAGGTATCACCTCTTATGTATTATATTCATCAATCCAAAATATTTATCAAGGGAATTATAATTCATATAATCTATATAAACATGCATGAATCAATTTTCATGGTCTCACCACCCATTAACATTTATTCCATTGGTCAATATTTTTCATTTAGGCATGGTATACCACCATGAAGAAATCCATTTAATATAATCAATCCATTTAATTAATCAAAACATGACAACATAATTATATGGTTCATGAAACACTTATAAGGTTCCAATATCAATTAGGAAAATACCTATAAGGGTAAATTATATTTAAAATCCTTCCCAAACACTTAATAGGTGCTCTGGTTTAATAAAAATTTATATACTAATGGGAAATTTTATTTACAGCCCAAGCCGAACACTTACTAGGAGTTTTAAACATTTAAACAATTAATTATAAAGGGGAATTTCAATTTATCACTCCCATGGGGTGTCTATAATTGAGTTCAACATCCTCTAATCACCTATAAAGGATCAATGAGAGTATAACAAGGTGCATATATAAATTTATAATAAAATAACTCATTTTTGGGAAATATGTGGAAAAGTAAAGAATGTGGATCAACGATGCACCTATGAAAGCACTATAAATTTTGTGGAAAACAAATATACCAACTAACTTTGGGCCACTTACATCTTCTCATCTGATGGAGGCCTCAGATTCAAAGTATATGGGATGAAATCAAAGAAATGGTCCAACACCATGAATATTGAGGGAATTATCTCACCCCAAAATATCACAACAGATCTGATGAGAAACTTATAATCTAAGGAAGATGACTTGAGGGTGTACCTATATCTATCCAATGCTTCAAACATATCTTTATTTGGTGTCCGGATCTATCATATATTTAAGAACCTAGAATAGGTTTAAAGACATCTTTTGGGAGGAAGAGAGGAGATTCATGTAACACCCCGAGATTTTATGAAAAATATTATTTTAATTTCATTAATGTCTTATGTTGTATTCTACACCAAGATTACCCTGCGCTATACGCAACACCGTATTAGCTTGCAGTGTACACAACACTATTCTTGGACCGTGTTACCCACAATTTTGATAATAGTTATTCTACGCAACATTGAGTAGATATATATATATATATATTAAATGTATAAATGAAATATGGTTGGATTATGTTATACGAAACAACGAAGGATTCTTTCACAACACGCAACCCTGACTTGGCTTGCATTACACGCAATCGCGACCTTCCTCGATAGCGTGTGTTGTACGCAATACCGGGTTCTAATAAACAATGTTATATTATTATAATATTGTCATGAACTAGCCGTTATGAATAGTATTAACTAAATTTTGAATTTTATAACATTATTATTCATCTTACACATTTCTAGAACATGGTATAAGAACAAAATAAAATTTTCGGGTAAAATAAGTATTTTTCAAAAAATGCAGTTTTACCGCCTTTTGATGGCGCACCCACTTTAAATATAGTTTTTGACATGTTTATATGTTCAATTTGACAAAATAATATTCTTCTTTTGAATCAGGATATAAAAATTTACATTAGATAAAGTTTTGATATTTTTCCGATAACTTTCATATTTTAATGAATAGTAAAAACACGCTATATTTTAATTAAAAACAACTTTTTTCATCGTAATATCTTATGTGGTTAAATTATAATATTGAATGGTTTTAAAGTATAAATAGAATATATTTTTACCATTTAATATAATTTATGTCATTAGCATTTATTTTACCTTGAATTCGTAGGTTAAATTAATTCAATCTTTTGCAATGTTTTAAAGAAAAACCCGTTTCTTTCGACAACGGGATTAATTTTAATTTAATTTCTGCATCTTTTGCGTATTGAATTTGGAAAAATGGATTCCATATTTGGAATCAGTGGGTCCAAATTATGTTAATAAGCTACTTTTTATTTTTGGGAATTATGAATAGTAACTACGGTAAATTTTATTTACCATAGTTAAAGGTAAATCGGGTAATTAAGGGTAAATATAATATTTTAAAATTACCCTAACAAATGTAAAAATCCTATTGGATGACTAAAAGTTGACCCATATCACCTAAGGGTCGGATTAGAATCATTTAATGGACATTTGTCCATGAAAATAACTTAATTATTATTAAAACCAAAGAAAGTGACAACATGTCACTCTCTTAAATCTTATAAGTATATTAATTTTAATTTAGTGATAAACTTCATGAAACTTCGAACATGAATAGTCTCCAGAAATCTAATGAAATTATATACATCATATAAATTTATTTATAATTTTTAGGGATTAAATAATTATCATTAATTATGACACAATAGTGATGCAGAAATTGTTTATCTAGTGAAAAATCAGGAATATTGTTTTTATTAAACTAATAGTGACCATAAAATGCACAAATACCTAACCAAAACTTAGTGGCCATGTTAATTTAAACCATAAGCATCCAATGGTAGAATATTTGACCATTTGGAGCCTTATAAAAGCGATTATGACACTTATATTATTTTATTTTAAATGATGCCAAAGTTGTCACCTTCATAATTTAATAAATATAACAATTTAAATATTGTGATTTTAAGATGATAAATTCGAGTAAAAGTATTATTATGAAATTTAATAGATTTATTTTCATCATAGGATTTTATTTTTAATTTTTATGCAACAAATAAGTATATTAAATAGTTATAAAAAAATGTTGTAGTATTTATTTTATTAAGAGATAAACCAAATAAATGGTTTCAAAAATAATAAAATAAATATTATATGAACTATTTAATTTGCATAAATAAATTTTAAGATACATATGACATTTTATGAATCTATTAAAACTTTTAGTTTGAACATATCTTCTGTATTTATTTTATTTAAATTCAAATAAATGAATAGTGTCAAAATTGACACTATTGTTATTTTATTGATTAAAAATCACAAAATATTTCAAAATTATAAATTTAAAATTTATATGATCTAAAATTTTATTAAGAATCCAATTATGGACAATTCACAACAAATAAGTAATTATTTTTTATAATTTAAAAATTAGAATGTTATTACCACAAATAAAATTAAATTGATTAAATAAGGATAAATCATGTTGATAATGTTTAAAATAAATTCCTAACATGTCTAAATTCTATTTGTTGATGATATTACAACCTTATCATATCTAATATTTGAATATGAGTCATTTTTGGAGGTTTTTATTTGGGGTTAGATTTATTATAAATTAATATTTTTAAGAATTCCAAAGGTGCCCCTCTCCTCCCTTATAAAAGGGCACCTCCTCCCCCTCCTCCTCACACCAAATTGAGCACTCAATCTCGGCCAACCCCTGAAATTTTCTCCTCTCCACTTCCCTAGAATAATACTAGAGTTCCTGGTCTTCTTCAAATACCAATATTAGTTCCCTAAGTGGAGGATTCAAAGAAGCGTTCCAAAGAAGAGGTAATATCCGTTACCGATCTTTTCAATTTCTTTCTTCTTCAACTTCTTCTTCTTTAGTTGTTTCATGATAAAGTAATAACATCAGTATTACATACATACTGATATGTTATTATAAATATGAAACAACCCTAATTCACCTTCTATCCATCCTACGGAAAAATGAAATCACCGCGCGTGCGTACGTACGGAATACCATCTCCACGCCGTGGTGTAATCTATTTTCCACCACCACCTTACAAGGATGGGTATAATGGTGTGATGAGTAACTATTTATGATTATTATAAAGTAATATTGATACTGAAATAATATATTTGTACTCCAATACAATTCCACGATCATAGGAACGATATCATCACTCGTGCGTACGTACGGAATACCGTCTCCACGATGTGATGCGACTCGTTCTACATGATCATCATTACAAAGTAATTATATAAATGAATTGAATGAATAAATATGATATATGTTACACTAATACCATTCTGTATATAAGGTATCTATAACCTTAAAAGAAGAATTAGAATTTATTCGGCAAAACACGCATAAGAACAAAAGGCAATAAAGACCCAAGTAACAAGTAACAATGAAATATTACTAACAAGAAGCTAAGAATATGACCATATATGATATCATGTCAATATGTATGATTCTGGAATAAGTCAATAACATTATTTAAACCATTATACAGGAGCTTCGGACACATACAAAGCAAATCGGACCTAAGGTAAGGGATAAATTTTCAATCTCATTTTTTACCCGAGATTGCTTATACGTAAGTATTTACTGGGGTTACGTTTATCATCCATGACCATGTTTCCTAAAAATGTTTGTATAAAATGTTTACAATTCTTCCATGAATGTTTAAAGTCATTTTTACCCTTTATTGACTTTTTACCACATTGTATGAATGGAATCTTTCCTTTGGTTACCATATAAGGTACTTTTTTGACTTTTCCGACAAAAGTACGAGGAGAATGTTATTTTTAACTTATACGGCTTGAAAGGATTTTTACGGTTTCATAACACCTCATTTTCAAGAAGTTCCTATACAATATTGCATGATTATTTTCAAAAAAACCCTTATCTTTTAAAATTGCATGGAATTTTGTGAAAAGAAAATGATTTTAAAGAAGAAAGGATATTTTCCTCAAGAATTCATTTCAAGTGTTTTTCTCAAAACTATTTTCCATCTAAGATGACATTATTTGATATGTATGTTTCAAGTAAAATTTCTCTATGATTTAAATGGTATCAATTTTCTTATGATATCAATTGTTTATGGATCATGATGACATGATGTTTAAGAATCCCATTTTATTTCATGGGTTATGCTATGATGTATGATTTTGTGGCACACATAAGAATGGTATCATTATGAGATGGGTGGGACCTATATATCCCTCCAATGCATTGGGTAAAGATTTTATATCTCATGAGATAGACATGGCTGGAATCGTAGGTTATACCGGTTCAGTGAAACAGGACTGAAACGAGGGTTACTCGATTCAGAAAGGGACTTTGTCCACTAAGATAGTCTTGGCAATGAGTCTTGAATAACAAGAAATGATTCTCTATGATTATGTGTGAATGCCACAAAGTTTCATGTTTTAAGTTATGATTATTGTGATTACATTTCACTGCCATGATTTATCCCATGTTATGAAATTATGCTCTCTTTTGCAGGTTATGATTTCCAAAATGTTATGTTCTTATGAATATGATGTGATTGATATTTCTTTTGTTTACCCTTACTGAGCATTTGAGCTCACCCTTTTATGTTTTCATTTCCCCAGGATATAAAGAAAGGTTTTAGGTAAAAAAAGGGAAGATCTTTATGGGAGATATTGAAGATCTTTAACCACGATTAGAAGATTACGTTCCGAGTTTCCAAAGACACTAAACTATTACGATCCTTGTGTGTGTGTTTTTTGTTATGTACTAAGTATTCCGCAAAAGTAATGTAATGTCCATGTACATCAGGCTACGGGTCTCTACAGTTGGTATCAGAGGAAAGGTTTAGTCAACCTTTGGAAACTAGGATGCAAGAACTTTAGTGAGATCCCTAGAGATATTTCTAAGGTATGTCTAGGGATGTCCCTAAGGTTAAGTATACGTATAGGTTATAGTACTAGAATTACGCTAACGATCATAGAATTAAACCTAAGATGTTATATATTGAAGGTACTTCCCCTTTATTATGTTGTTTTCCCTAGCATGATTTTTGCCTCTCACACTATTCTTTTTGGGTTTTAGAAAATGGCTGGAAACAAGATGATTCACGATAATGGAGGATATAATGGACAATGGAATGATATTCTTCATAATGAAATGGGATTTGGAAGTCCAAACCTAATTATTATGCCAAATCAGCAATCTCATAATAAGATCAATAAAGTAAAATTTGGTAAGTTTCCTGACTCGGCTAATAAGAGAAAGCTGGAGTTTCATGATGATCATAGAGGAAAGAAAGTTCAATTTCCCCTATGTAATTCATGTGGGAAGAGGCATCAAGGAGAATGTTTCAAAGGAACTGGAAGATGCTTTGGGTGTGGAAAAGAAGGACACAAAGCTATTAAGTGCAAAGGAAAAGGTTCAGTTAACACCAGGGATGAGGATAATGGTATTGCTACGACATCAACACTGGTTAAATGTGGAATGTACGGGCATTATGCAAACCAATTCCCTAAGGGAAAGTCTCATGAAGAGAATCAGTATGGTCGTATGGGAAGTATTTATGTTGATGATGATGAAGAGACTACAAATGATATGTGAGATGAAATAATTGTTGAATCTTGGACAATGGTTTAAGAATGTAGTGGAATGATTACATGTTTATCATGTGTAATGTTGGAATAACGAGACATCTAAGGATTGTTACACTATTGTCTTTCCTTGAGTTTTGAAAGTGTATGATTAATGTTACCAGTATCCATGGAAGGTTATTCAGATATTTTTGGAATGTAGATGATATGCGCATAATGTAGGGATAAGGAGAAAATTAAATGTTTGATAGTATTCATGAGCTCATGACTGATATAAGGAGAAGGTTATATTATGGTTTGAGTATATAGAGTTTTTGGATTTTGGTATGTGGAAAGTGTTAACTTTTAACAGTATTCATGATTTCACTAAGGTTCAATGGGTATTCATTCTTCAAGAGAATACATGATTAAGGCCTTTGAATGTTTGGAATGTGACCAACAAGAAATATCTTATGATATATGGGGATCAACGACAGTATTAAATCTCTGGTAATCGTTTTCACTATATTATGAGAGTGGACTGCAGTATTATGGATAAGCCTAAAGATTACAATGGATTATGTTGGACATAAGTTAGTATTGTTTAAGGATAGAAGTTCTTTTTTCGATATTATTGATGGGATGTTATAGTAATATAGTTTTAGAAAAAGGACAACCTGCAGGACGGGCGACAGCCCATCGCGTCGGACAAGGCTGTGGGAATCGAACCCACAACTGAAGTGCGACTGGCCTTTATTGCCTACCACTGGCCTACAGGAAGTCCCTGTTTAGTAGAAACTAGTTTTATTATATTAAGCAGCATGATATATGAAGTATAAGTCCATTTTAGGAACAATATATGATTAATCTCACTATAGATCGACTTATGTATATAATTTTTGCTAACCTTTTGTTTGAGACAGATGGAATGACCCATCATTCTATCACATGATCTGCTAACACTTCACGAATAACAAATTCATCTTCATTTATTTAAGAGATGAAGTGGAAATTGTTCAAGGCACGAACAACAGTGAGATTGTACCAAAATAAAGTAAGTATTTATTCTAATTCAAATTTTCAACTTTAGGGAAATGATCTTGAAAACCAAAAATGTTGTCCTAGTGCCCTTATACCCGATGAATCAGATGGTACCCTAGATCATCACAAATTTATGGCTTTGTGATTGCTAGCATTTCCATAGCCATGTTCTCTACCACTCTCCATCAGAACATGATGGTTAGATTTCTCTTCCATATCCATATTTTCACCTATGTGGAAACCCAGTGATTAGTTTATTTGGGTAACCGTTACGTTTCATACTTTTGTTTTTAAAGATTAGTTTTGGTATTCCTTTTTACGATGTGGGTTTCTATCAAAGAAACTTTCAAATAGTAAACCATTTATAACCCCGACGAATTTCGAGGGCGAAATTCATTTTAAGGGGGGTAGAATGTAACACCCCGAGATTTTATGAAAAATATTATTTTAATTTCAT
Source organism: Viscum album (assembly GCA_963277665.1). Taxonomy (NCBI): domain Eukaryota; kingdom Viridiplantae; phylum Streptophyta; class Magnoliopsida; order Santalales; family Viscaceae; genus Viscum; species Viscum album. The sequence goes on from OY728139.1 coordinate 1,314,659,188, forward strand.
TAATGTCTTATGTTGTATTCTACACCAAGATTACCCTGCGCTATACGCAACACCGTATTAGCTTGCAGTGTACGCAACACTATTCTTGGACCGTGTTACCCACAATTTTGATAATAGTTATTCTAGGAAACATTGAGTAGATATATATATATATTAAATGTATAAATGAAATATGGTTGGATTCTGTTATACGAAACAATGAAGGATTCTTTCACAACACGCAACCCTGACTTGGCTTGCATTACACGCAATCGCGACCTTCCTCGATAGCGTGTGTTGTACGCAATACCGGGTTCTAATAAACAATGTTATATTATTATAATATTGTCATGAACTAGCCGTTATGAATATTATTAACTAAATTTTGAATTTTATAACATTATTATTCATCTTACACATTTCTAGAACATGGTATAAGAACAAAATAAATTTTTCGGGTAAAATAAGTATTTTTCAAAAAATGCAGTTTTACTGCCTTTTGATGGCGTACCCACTTTAAATATAGTTTTTGACATGTTTATATGTTCAATTTGACAAAATAATATTCTTCTTTTGAATCAGGATATAAAAATTTACATTAGATAAAGTTTTGATATTTTTCCGATAACTTTCATATTTTAATGAATAGTAAAAACACGCTATATTTTAATTAAAAACAACTTTTTTCATCGTAATATCTTATGTGGTTAAATTATAATATTGAATTGTTTTAAAGTATAAATAGAATATATTTTTACCATTTAATATAATTTATGTCATTAGCATTTATTTTACCTTGAATTCGTAGGTTAAATCAATTCAATCTTTTGCAATGTTTTAAAGAAAAACCCGTTTCTTTCGACAACGGGATTAATTTTAATTTAATTTATGAATCTTTTGTGTATTGAATTTGGAAAAATGGATTCCATATTTGGAATCAGTGGGTCCAAATTATGTTAATAAGATACTTTTTATTTTTGGGAATTATGAATAGTAACTACGGTAAATTTTATTTACCATAGTTAAAGGTAAATCGGGTAATTAAGGGTAAATATAATATTTTAAAATTACCCTAACAAATGTAAAAATCCTATTGGATGACTAAAGGTAGACCCATATCACCTAAGGGTCGGATTAGAATCATTTAATGGACATTTGTCCATGAAAATAACTTAATTATTATTAAAACCAAAGAAAGTGACAACATGTCACTCTCTTAAATCTTATAAGTATATTAATTTTAATTTAGTGATAAACTTCATGAAACTTCGAAAATGAATAGTCTCCAGAAAGCTAATGAAATTATCTACATCATATAAATTTATTTATAATTTTTAGGGATTAAATAATTATCATTAATTATGACACAATAGTGATGCAGAAATTGTTTATCTAGTGAAAAATCAAGAATATTGTATTTATTAAACTAATAGTGACCATAAAATGCACAAATACCTAACAAAAACTTAGTTTACATGTTAATTTAAACCATAAGCATCCAATGGTCAAATATGTTACCATTTGGAGCCTTATAAAAGCGATTATGACACTTATATTATTTTATTTTAAATGATGCCAAAGTTGTCACCTTCATAATTTAATAAATATAACAATTTAAATATTGTGATTTTAAGATGATAAATTCTAGTAAAAGTATTATTGTGAAAGTTAATAGATTTATTTTCATCATAGGATTTTATTTTTAATTTTTATGCAACAAATAAGTATATTAAATAGTTATAAAAAATGTTGTAGTATTTATTTTATTAAGAGATAAACCAAATAAATGGTTTCAAAAATAATAAAATAAATATTATATGAACTATTTAATGTGAATAAATAATTTTTAAGATACATATGACATTTTATGAATCTATTAAAACTTTTATTTTGAACATATCTTCTGTATTTATTTTATTTAAATTCAAATAAATGAATAGTGTCAAAATTGACACTATTGTTATTTTATTGATTAAAAATCACAAAATATTTAAAAATTATAAATTTAAAATTTATATGATCTAAAATGTTATTAAGAATCCAATTATGGACAATTCACAACAAATAAGTAATTATTTGTTATAATTTAAAAATTAGAATGTTATTACCACAAATAAAATTAAATTGATTAAATAAGGATAAATCATGTTGATAATGTTTAAAATAATTTCCTAACATGTCTAAATTCTATTGGTTGATGATATTAAAACCTTATCTTATCTAATATTCTAATATGAGTCATTTTTGGAGGTTTTTATTTGGGGTTAGAGTTATTATAAATTAATATTTTTAAGAAATCCAAAGGTGCCCCTCTCCTCCCTTATAAAAGGGCACCTCCTCCCCTCCTTACACCAAATTGAGCACTCAAGCTCGGCCAACCCCTGACATTTTCTCCTCTCCACTTCCCTATAATAATACTAGAGTTCCTGGTCTTCTTCAAAGACCAATATTAGTTCCCTAAGTGGAGGATTCAAAGAAGCGTTCCAAAGAAGAGGTAATATCCGTTACCGATCTTTTCAATTTCTTTCTTCTTCAACTTCTTCTTCTTTAGTTGTTTTATGATAAAGTAATAACATCATTATTACATACATACTGATATGTTATTATAAATATGAAACAACCCTAATTGACCTTCTATCCATCCTACGGAAAAATGAAATCACCGCGTGTGCGTACGTACGGAATACCGTCTCCACGCCGTGGTGTAATCTATTTTCCACCACCACCTTACAAGGATGGGTATAATGGTGTGATGAGTTACTATTTATGATTATTATAAAGTAATATTGATACTGAAATAATATATTTGTACTCCAATACAATTCCACGATCATAGGAACGATATCATCACTCGTGCGTACGTACGGAATACCGTCTCCACGATGTGATGCGACTCGTTCTACATGATCATCATTACATAGTAATTATATAAATGAATTGAATGAATAAATATGATATATGTTACACTAATAACATTCTGGATATAAGGTATCTATAACCTTAAAATAAGAATAAGAATTTATTCGGCAAAACACGCATAAGAACAAAAGGCAATAAAGACCCAAGTAACAAGTAACAATGAAATATTACTAACAAGAAGCTAAGAATATGACCATATATGATATCATATAAATATGTATGATTCTAGAATAAGTCAATAACATTATTTAAACCATTATACAGGAGCTTCGGACACATACAAAGCAAATCGGACCTAAGGTAAGGGATAAATTTTCAATCTCATTTTTTACCCGAGATTGCTTATACATAAGTATTTACTGGGGTTACGTTTATCATCCATGACCATGTTTTCTAAAAATGTTTTTATAAAATGTTTAAAATTCTTCCATGAATGTTTAAAGTCATTTTTACCCTTTATTGACTTTTTACCACATTGTATGAATGGAATCTTTCCTTTGGTTACCATATAAGGTACTTTTTTGACTTTTCCGACAAAAGTACGAGGAGAATGTTATTTTTAACTTATACGGCTTGAAAGGATTTTTACGGTTTCATAACACCTCATTTTCAAGAAGTTCCTCTACAATATTGCATGATTATTTTCAACAAAACCCTTATCTTTTAAAATTTCATGGAATTTTGTGAAAAGAAAATGATTTTAAAGAAGAAAGGATATTTTCCTCAAGAATTCATTTCAAGTGTTTTTCTCAAAACTATTTTCCATCTAAGATGACATTATTTGATATGTATGTTTCAAGTAAAATTTCTCTATGATTTAAATGGTATCAATTTTCTTATGATATCAATTGTTTATGGATCATGATGACATGATGTTTAAGAATCCCATTTTATTTCATGGGTTATGCAATGATGTATGGTTTATGATTTTGTGGCACACATAAGAATGGTATCATTATGAGATGGGTGGGACCTATATCTCCCTCCAATGCATTGGGTAAAGATTTTATATCTCATGAGATAGACATGGCTGGAATGGTAGGTTATACCGGTTCAGTGAAACAGGACTGAAACGAGGGTTACTCGATTCAGAAAGGGACTTTGTCCACTAAGATAGTCTTGGCAATGAGTCTTGACTAACAAGAAATGATTCTCTATGATTATGTGTGAATGCCACAAAGTTTCATGTTTTAAGTTATGATTATTGTGATTACATTTCACTACCATGATTTATCCCATGTTATGAAATTATGCTCTCTTTTGCAGGTTATGATTTCCAAAATGTTATGTTCTTATGAATATGATGTGATTGATATTTCTTTTGTTTACCCTTACTGAGCATTTGAGCTCACCCTTTTATGTTTTCTTTTCCCCAGGATATAAAGAAAGGTTTTAGGTAAAAAAAAGGGAAGATCTTTATGGGAGATATTGAAGATATTTCACCACGATTAGAAGATTACGTTCCGTGTTCCCAAAGACACTAAACTATTACGATCCTTGTGTGTGTGTTTTTTGTTATGTACTAAGTATTCCGCAAAAGTAATGTAATGTCCATGTACGTCAGGCTACGGGTCTCTACAATTCATATATTGGAAATGAAGAGGGAGGATAAGAAATAGGGTTTTTAGTTTAATGAATGGAAAATATACAATTAAACCTAAAAACAATGTCACATGGTTTGGACTCATGGTTGGGAAAACAATGTTCCAACCGTGCGAATGGCCTTTATTAAAGAGGCATGAAATCACATGGGGTCATGCACCTAGGGTCACATGGATATAGAAAAACCATGTAGCTCCTAGTTCTCCTCTGTCTTACCCCAAATGGTCAAGAGAGACCACACAGGCTAGGATGTATGATTTCTTTTAACTTTGCATCCTAATCGATTTTCTAAATCTTCAGTGTTCCGAGCTCCGAACAAGCCCCAGACACCCTTGTAACCTTTGTGAATCCATTAGGAAACATCATGACATCCGTTTAAAGTATTTTTTTATAAAAAAGTTATTCATACCTTTGTGAAAAGATAGTTCCTTACAACATACCCTTTTTAAAGTAACTTTTCCTTGAGTTGACCTTATGAGGGTAAAGAAGAATCATATGAAGAGAGTTCCATATATTGAGCTCATATATCATCTTCCCACTTCTAGTTATCATAATGTACATGGATATGACTCCATAGACCCTATAACAAAGGAATTAAACTACCTTAGAGTGTCTTCATGATCCGGTCCACAATATGCATTGGACACTACTTGAAGGAAGCGTTCATTTCTAACTCAACTTGATCATGATGAAAGACATGTGACTAGACTGGATAATACCAATGAAGATTAGATATGCGAAATGCATCATGAATAGACTGATATCTCCGAGTAAGTGATATCTAGTAATCCATTGGTCTAATTCATTTGAAAACCTTTAAGGGTACAAAAAAACTATGTGAGAGATTACCCATCCTCTGAATACATCTATTTCCCAACCTAGGTGAGACTTAGATGAAAAGCCGATCTCCGACCTAGAACTTAAGTGTTTTTCAATTTTTGTTGGCATATGACTACTATCTAAACTAAGCTGTTATCATGGGATTTATGATCAATTGGACCTACTCTATAGTATCATGGATGAAACATGGTCCAATAAAGATCCCTCCCCTACCTTTACCCAGCACAGAGGTGATGGAAAATTCCTACTATATTAGGATTCATAAGGATCCATATAAATTATAGGATAAAATCTATTATTATAAGCAAACTCAATGATGGGAATTCATTTCTCCCAAAAATTACAAAAGTCAAGGACACATGCATGGACCATGTCTTCTAACACCTGAATCTTGTGCTTTGTCAGTCTAACGGTCTTAGGGTGATAGTCTATTCTTAGAAGAACCTTTGTACCCAAGGCCCTTTGTAACTCCTACTAGAACCATGATGTAAAGAAAGAATCCATGTTAGAAACTATAGAATAAATAGCACCATTAATACATAAAACCACCCTAATGTATAGTCTCCTTAGATCATCTACCTAGAAGGTCTCTCACATAGGTATGAAATGTATGAACTTCATCAAACGATCAATGACAACCCACATTGTATCATTGATATGGGGAGATTGGGGTATAATAGTCATGGAATCCATAGAAACATCATCCCAATTCCACTTAGGAATGGAAAATATCTTAAAAGACCTATCCATAACTGATGTTCTGATTTCACCTACTGATAGGTGGAACATTATGTGATGAATCTAGAGATCTCCCATTTCATAGCAAACCACCAATACTGGAGATGTAAGTCTTGATACATCTTGGTGACACCAGGATGAACTTCCCATACTGAGGCATGAAATTCCTACATCATCTCTTCACTAATGTCTACAGGGACCCAAACACACCCATGGAATAGTAAAGTCTCATCCTCATCCATAGTCAAACGTGAATATGTATCGTCATCTAAGATTATTTCTGTTAGGAAAATGCCTTCAAAATCAGATAATTGTCTCATTATCATATGTTCTAGAAGGGTCGAGTACACTACTATGGATGGGAGCATAGTTTTCCCATGATCCTTCTGAACCACGATGTGTATATCTAAAAACACATCCATGAGATTCTATTCACCAATAGACTCCTGAATTTCCTATATCCGACTCTTTCGACTCATAGAATTGGATACTACATTTCCTTTTCCAGGGGTATAAGCAATCTTGAAATTAAATGACTATTGGTTCTCAACCCATTTATGATTCTTGTGATTTAGATATAACAATGTGAAGATGAACTTGAAGATTTTGTGACCAGCGAATAACAAAAAATTATCTCCATGTAGTTTGTGTCTCCAACAGTGTAAGGCATAAACTATAGTAGCTAGATCATGGTCACACATCAGGTAATTCTACTCATGATTCCTCAACTGATGAGACTCGTATGTGATGAATTGATCATCCTTCAGAAAAACATCTTCAATCTTGATAATAGACACAAAACAATAAATTTTATAGGGCCTTCCCAACTCTAAAAAAACATTATTAGCACTAAAGTCAAACTTCCCTTCAGCTAATGAAAGGATGTTTCATAATATTATGACCATAAAAATTTCACACCCTTCTTTTTCAAGACCACAAGCGGTACTGTGAGAAGTGAGAAATCATGGATGAAGCATCTTTAATACCTGACTTGAACCAAGAAACTCTAGATGATAAAGAAATTGTTGGGATGCTCCTAGGAAACCACAACTCTCACTCTCTCTTGGTCTACTGAAACTATAGATTCTGATATTACATGACTCCGAAAGTGGACTTAATCTATCCAAAAGTGGTATTTACTGATCTTAACATAGATATGATTCTATCTTAGTGTATTCAACATGATATCAAGATAATTTTTATGGTCATAACTCGAGCATGAATACACCAAGATTTCAACCACAAAGACTACCATGAATGTATCCAAATATGGATTGAAGAATATATTCATTAGATCCATGAAAACTAATGGTGCATTTGTAAGAATTAATGACACCACTAGGTAATCATATAGACAATACCTGCTCCTATAAGTTGTTTAAGGAATGTTTGATATCCTATTATGCACCTGATGATAGCTCAAACTCAAATCTATCTTTAAAAATACTCTCACTCCTCGAACCTAATCAAATAGTTCATTAATTTGGGGAAATTGATTCTATTTCTTTACCATGATATGGTTTAATCGATTTTAATCCACAAAAATCCTAAGGTTACAATCCCCATTCCTTAAAAAAATGACCAGCGAACCCTAAGAAGAAGTGTTGGGGAATATAAAGCTGTTAGCCTCTTGATCCTTAAACTAGTTCTTAAACTCCAGACATTCTATAGGTACCATCCTATAAGGAGTAATGCTCACTGGTGCTACACTTGGAACTAGCTCAATGGTGAAATCTATCTCTTGCACTAGAGTTATCCCAAAAAAGTCATAATTAAAATCGTACCTAAAACATTTCACTATAGGAGGAAAAATAGCAGTTTTAACCCTTGGTCATCTAAGAAGAGACTGATAATATGAGATGTCACTCTACCAATCCTTTAATGCTCGAGTCCCGATCGAGTCTAAAGAACATACCATTATACCTTATATATATATATACCTACCACCCTCTAGTGATGTAAACATCACACTCTAATGATAATAGTCAATATGAGGTTGATAGGGAACTACTAGTCTATCCCAATGATTTTATCAAATCCTATCATGTCAAGGATGAAAATATCTCATATGAAGAGATATTCTCATATCTCAAAGGAACAAGAATTACATCTGTGTATGCTATCAAATCAGATTCTTAACGAGGTATAGAGCATCATCATGCCACAGAAGTGTTCAATCTTGAAGCCTAGACTTTCTATGATTATCTTAGATATAAAGGAATGAGATTTGCCCGTGTCAAATAAAGAAGATACTAAATTACATGCTACTGAAATAGTACCTTGAGTTATAGAAGTTCTGGTGCTTTTCTCCTCCGACATAGGTTGGACTACATGTAAATTGACTGTACCATGACCCCAAGTCACCAAAAAATTGTCTTGACCAAGCCCACTCTACTGGTTCTGAGAATCATGATTCTAATTATCTCTGCCTCAACTACCTCCTTGTCCTAAATGATCGGTGGTATTTCAAGTACCTTCCTAATGAGATACTACTTGCCTGCTCTTGAATGCCAAGTAGGTGTAAATCATCGATCACTAGGTGCTGGTGGAAAAATACTGTAGTTGTTTTAGATATTCCCTATCCTTCCACATCCTATGAATTCCAATAGATCCCATAAACACTTGGGTTTTGTATATCCTAGCTTCCCACACTGGTGACATATTAAGAAACTATCAACATGAGGATCCCAACTACTACTACACCCATGAGAAACCTCTATGTGATGCTTGTGTCCACTAGAAGAACCAATGGCAAGCCTAGGTGCTGAACCGCCTTGACTAGAACCATCATATTCCCTTATATTCCTCTCTATAAAAAATTATTGGTTAACTATCTCAGATATGGTCATTAACCAAAAGATATTGACTTGTAAATGGATGACGTTTACCATCCCATCCTTGAATTTTTGGTAGTCATAAGATTATCACCAAATAGAGTAATAAATAAACATTGTAGCTTTGTAAAATGAGAGGAATACTCCATGATTGAAATATCTCCTTGCTGCAGGTTTATAAACCCTATACCTCTATCATCCCTCAATTTCTATGAAAATAAATAATCATAGAAGATCATTTATTAATCTACCTAGAATATACCACGATATCTATATGTCTAGGTAATAACATCCCACTATCTCTTGGAAGAATCACAAAGGATATAACCACTGAGTTCGACCATATTCTATGGTGGCGTCTCCAGATTCTTGAATATCAAAAGAGTATATTTGATATAAGAATCAATAGAATGTGGTTTTACATCACCTGAAAAGGTGGGAGGATGCTGATGTTGGAACTCCAGAGTCAACTCTACCATAGTTGGGGCAGGTCAGGCATTACCTTGCATGGATTTCATCATGTGGAAAAAATTCCTCACAGAACTAGGAATCAGTTCCCATATTAGGAATAGGAAGAGGTACCACATGTGGAATTGTTGGAGGAATCACTGGTGGCTTAGGGCCCCCCACCTCTAGTGCATGGTCATCATCGCCTTTAGGGTGTACGACTAGATGAAATCTTGGATGCATGATGCTACAATGAAAAATACACACCTCAAAATGGATATTAATAATTGGAAATATTACAGATAGGTAACTAGGATAAGTGTACAATCTTCCAATAAAAATGATCAATCCTCTCTACCTACTCTAAAGTATAGGACTAGGCGGTAGAAAATAACATAACAAGATATAAGAATATAAGAGACACACCAACTACCCACTACTAATTCCATTTTAATTATAGGTCTCTGTTTCACATGTATAAAATAATCATTTCATTGTAAAAGTGATATTTATTTTAAATTTGTACTCATTTTGTATCTAAATATCTTTAAATGTTTAGACTAGATGGATTAAATTTTATGATCCATAAGGGTCCATACTTCTCATGAACTAAAATATGGTGTCCACTTAATCCATACCATAACATTGTCCAATTAATGTGACTAATGGTCCATAGATCAATGTTCCATAACTAACTTCTTAAGGTGCCTAATTTAACCTACGCAAGAAAAAACTAGTAGGTTAAGGCATACACTTTAGGTGTCAATCATGTTTTCTCCATCCTTTAAGGGATTTCAGTATAATTACAAATATAATTAAGGCACTAATAATATGTAAAAAGAAAATGGACAATGAAAATAAATGTGGAATGAAAAAATGCATGGCATATTAGTCATATTGTGCTTATTATGATGCATATAATGAAACACCATCATTTCATTGGGAATAGGTGAAAGAAATAAAATTTCAATCATATCAATAATAATTACATCACAAGACATGTGCTTCACCCAATGGTGAAGTAGTATCAACCATAATAGGCATAATCAATAATCACAATTACCCATCCATGGTAATATGGGCTTCCCCTGTATGTGGGTTAGCTATGCCAAAGAACAGGATCATTTCCATATCACATTGAATCTTGGTATCATGTCTAGTAATCAAACATTAAAGAAATTCAAAAATGCTATGATACCACTTTGTAATGGCCCGAACAAGAGTCCACTCAATAGGGGCCCTGAGATGGTGGGTCACATGGCCTCAAGTATGCCTCCCCATATGATAGAGGCTGCTGACTAGTACTGAGGGTGTATAAGTAGTATAATGGAGAGACTATACCCCCATATCATAGTGGACCAAAAGATAATAATAATAAAAAGACAATAGCAGAAGAATGATATAAGTAAACACTAAATGACTAGACTAGTAACCCGCCATAGCGGAAGAACATGCAATAGATATAACCAATAACTACGGAAGAGTAAATAATCAACACTGTAATAATAATCAAAATCCACAAGACAATGTATAATACATGAAATCATGGCATGATGATATACAAAATGGGAACAAGGGACAAGAATATAAAAAATTCTATAAAAAAAAAATAATAATCTGCTAGAATCTCGATCATATGTTCAGTCCTCTTCTTCAATGATCCAACTCTAATCAAAGCATATCATGAATCTATAACATGGAGATTTCCCTTATCGATTCCTATAGAAATGTAATCTACTTGGGTACCAAAGGTATCCCTAGTAGGGTGTGAGATAAAATCCTAGTAGGACACCACCAATGGTGTCTAGAAGTAATCCATGTAGTGTACATAACAATAGTAGTGTGCCTTTATAACTGAATAACATGAAATGATGAAAATAAATAAACAAAAACCCACTCATGGTTCCAAATTACACCTAACAGGTCTACCTACTTCCACTCATTTCTAGAATGAGTGTCTAATAAATAAATAAATATAAATATAAATATATAATAATATATATATAATATAGTTATACACTTCATCCACCTATGTGAGCTAAGTACATTCGGACGTATGTAGATATATACATGGAAGACTAGGTGCCGGCTAGACCAGGGTGTAACTTAGTCATCCATAACAAGTATAAATGAGAATATAAGCTTAATTAGAAGTGTACATTCCCTACATCTCATGATGATTGAGAGACTTTATGATTATCACTCGAGATGGTGGGTGATGCATCATGTCAACACCTAAAGAAAGGAACAAGGTGAATCATGCCCACCATCCAAATACTATGAAAAGTATGAGACATCATTCTCAACAACAAATTTAAGGAAGAGTGAATCATTTTTCTCAATAATTCCCTTATCCATTGTTCTATAGATAATATCATTAGCATAAACATAATAATAATAATATCCATGAGGTATCACCTATCATGCGTTGTATTCATCAATTCCAAACATAACTAAGGGAATTGAAATTAATATAATCGATATAAAAATTTATGAATCAATTAGAATGTTCTCACCACCAATTTAAATTTATTGAATTGGTCAATTTAATTCATTTAGGTAAGGAAAACGTTCCTCAAACAATCCATTCAATATAATCAATCCATTTAATTAATCAAAACTTGGAAACTCAATTTCATGGTTCAATGAAGCACTTAGAAGTTTCCATTATTAACTAGGGAACTACCTATAAGGTTCAATTCCATTTACAATCCATTCCAAGAACTTAAGAGGAGATTTGGATCAATAAAAGGTTTTTTATACTAGTGGGAAATTTCAATTACAACCCAATCCGAACAATTATGAGGAAATTCATACATTTAAAAAATTAATTATAATGGGGTATTTCAATACAGAACACCCAAGGGGTGTCCATAATTGAGGTCAACATCCTCTATTAACCTAGAAAGGATCAATGGGAGTATAAAAAGGTTCTTATATAAATTTTTAATAAGGTAAATCATTTTAGGTTAACATGAAACAAAATATGACATGTAGAACAATGACGCGGCTATGAAAACACCACAAATTTTGGGGAAAACAACTTGACCAACTACCTTAGGGCCTTTAATGACACCCTATCAGATGAAAGCCTCATATTTTCAGTAGATTGGAAGAAATTGAGAAATGATCTAGAACCCAGAAAATTGGTTGAATGAGCTTAAACCAAAATAGTGAAAAAATCTGATGATAAACTTATAACAAATGGAATAGAACTCAATAACATACCTCTATCTATCCAACACTTTTTTATGGACCTTGATTTGGAATATAGATCTTGATTCGGTGTTCGAATGTATGATATATTTAAGAACTTGGAATAGGCTGAAAGATGGATTATGGGAGGAAGATAGGAGATTCATCTATTGGAAATGAATAGAGATAAGAGGAAATAGTGTTTTAAGTTTAACTAAGGGAAAAATAGAAAATTCACCCTAATGAACAAGAGCACATGGTTTGACCACACAATTGGCCAAACCAGGCACCAACCATGCAAAAGACCTTTATCAAAGAGGTCTATAATCATACATAGAAATTAACCCAAGGTTTCGTGGTTTTGGAATGACCGTGCGACCCCTATTTCTCCATTGTCCCACCTTTCACAGTTAGAATAGACCATGTGGGTTGGGAAACGTTGTTTCTTTTGACTATACGGTGCAGTCTGTTTTCCAAATTCTCAGGGTTCAGGGTTCTGAACAGGCCCCATACACCATTGTAACATTCATAACTCCATTAGGTAACATCAAAAGGGCCATTTAAAATTACTTAAACCAAAAACAGATGATACATACCTTTATGAAAATACAGCTCGTTACACCTTGGCTGACTCTCCCACACCAAAGAGTTCTCTTCTCCTTCCCCCATTGCTTTTTGAGGTACTGGTCTATCATGGAGTGAAGGAGATTATTTTCCATATAATGGGAAATTCATATAATTTTTTTATAAATTATAGAGTAAGAAAAAAATATAAGAGTTTATATTTATATTATGATTTGTTCACAACATTTAATTTGAATTTTTCAAATTAATGGGCCATATTTTAGGGAATTATTTAACAATATCAAAGGGAGTATTGGTAATTGATATGATCAAGCCTCATAGAAATTAAATATATGATATTTAGATTTTGAAAAATATTTACATAATAAAATCAGAATATAAAATTATTTTATTTCATTTAATATCATATTATAAAGTAAAATGCAATAGAAATAAGAATACGAAGGAGATAATATTAGTAATAAATAAAAAGTGTATGATTATTTAATTATAAAATATCTATAATACATCACTAAATTTAGTGTCTTTATAAATTTTTAGTGAACTGTTACAAATAGTTTATCTTTTGTTTAAATATACAATCTATTCATTTATTTAATTCATCCCCTTATTTTTTCATGAATATAATTTGTATATTATGAATTTATGTTAAAATACATTAATAATTTTTTATATATGCATATTAGCAGTTACATCCTGAATATAAAAATTGATTTATATTTCTTCTACCTTGACATTGACTTCTATTAAGTTATGATATTTAATTAAGGAGTTGATTATAGTTAATACATTAACATTGTTAGAGTTATGATGGAATTGAGTACTCTACTGAGTAATGTATCCTTGGGTAGAGAGAATTTGTGATGCAACACTATTTGAGGGGCACCTACAATACAGTATCAAATTCCCTCATGCCCTATTGATTATTTTATTTTTTTAACTAACTTTAATGTTTTTTTACTGGTTTAGATATTTTAGTGGAAATTTAGTATATTATTTTTTTGGGGTATGACCTATAAATATGAAACATGAAATCCATTATAATTATAATTTTCCATGTTTTTGAATTAAAAAGAGTGTCATCTCCATTTTGGGTGTTATCCCTTTGTTCCTCCTGGGTTCCTCATATAAGGAATCTATTTATCTCCGCTACACTACATGAGTTGGTATAAGAGTGAGGTCGTCCCTCATTCATCACCATCAAATTATGTCTCACCCTTCCTACTTTTTTACATTCTTGTGATATGTTATCATGATTCTAGCCTTCCTATAATATCTCATTGTGTGATTTCTTGTTAGGTCGAACTCGGTGTTCTTTCCAGGCTATCCCCCACCAGAAATTCCACCCCTTCTGAAGTGTGATGATTCCCCCTACATGAAACTTTGAAAATTGTTATCTCTACCCCCTAGGATAGGATACCTAGTTGTATAACATTACACCCAATTTATGGACCTTTAATAAATTCTATAGATATAGGGTGTTCCACACTAAGAACTTCATATGTTAAGATAACACATGATAAAGTGGAAATGACCTTGTCCAATATAGGATATCCTACCCATGTACATAGGGTGTCCCAAGTACCACATTCACTAAATATGGGATGTGAGGGAAACTTTTTAATAGATTTAAATCACATATAAATCATATTATGTAAGCTAATAAATCATATAATTAATACCTCATCTAAAATCTGTTCCTCTAATGGTTCAAATATCCTTCTTATTATATATAACATGAAATATAAACCATATCAATTCCCAAGATCACAAACAAAAAAATATTTGTGCTTCCACTATAAGTGTATTAATGTTTTATAATTTGTTTTGAATATTCATATCAAACATTTATAATTTCTTTGAAATATCATATCTGAAAACTTATTCAAATAATGAATTTTATGCATCAAATTTAATTTCAAAACATCCCTTTGAGGCCATAAACATATTCATGTAGACACACACACACACACATCTCAATACACATATTCACATGTTACCATGTGAATATTGTTTCTTCTGGAAATGGGGATGACCTTGTTTGTTTAAGGTTCAAACCTTCCAATAGGTTTCTAACATGTTTACTCATAGAATCGGAATCATCTAATGATTATATATCCATTTGGACCTACTTTACAAAGGTAGGTGCTCATTAGTTGTGGACCGATGAGGCTTAAGAATTTGCATTGGTCGAGATGATGAGAGGTCAGGCTCATCACACCTTTTTAGGGGAATTATTACCTACTTCGGGAATCTATTATATATTTATGTTATGTTCATGAATCCTTATTAATTCACCATGTATGAAAATGATTTCACTTTAGATTTGGAAATCAATGATTAATATTTATGATATTTAGAGAATATTTTATATATATTTGAGGTTCTTCATCAATGGAGAATCATCCGTATGTATTGGAGATTCTTAGTCAATGGTATCCTTCAATACATTATATAGAAACCTCTTGGTCATTATGATGACCATACTGGTTTTAAAGACACTCAGGGGGGAACTTGAAGTATATTGTCATTCAGAAGGATAGGGATTATTTCAGAGTTGGGATCATACCCGCAGATGGGCTACCTACGTATCCTTGTTAAAGAGGAATTAGAACCCACGTAGTTCGAGAATTAAGATAGAGTTTAATGTCTGTTGATGCTCCTTTTCGTCATAGAGTCCAAAGGAATGTAAAGGGAAATGACTTAGCACAAATCGATGCATCCTTTGAAGAAAACATCAAAAATTGACAAAGGCATGAACAAAGCCTCAAATGCACAGGGGTCACGCAAGTTCCATCACTGTCGTGCAAGTATACTTGCGCGCCACCTAATGGTCGTGCAAGTGACTTGCGCGCCCTAAAGGATAACTGCCTGGGGGTCTTCTCCAGCCTATAAATAGACCCTGTGGGCCCCCCATTTCATGGGGGAATTTTTCCATAATTCAGATATAGAGCTATGAACGCCCAAGTATCTTCTTCAGGTCTTTCGAACACTTCTAAGGAAATTCTTTACCTATAATGGAAGGTCTAAACAAGAGGAATAAGGTCTAGGTGTTTGAATTAACTAACACTTGCGCACCTAAGGCGTTTTTACCCTTAAGGGAAATGAACATACTTGCACGCCGCCCTACTTCTTCACCAAAACTTGCGCGCCTCTCTTCTGGAAGTACCTCAGGATAATTCTAAAGGCTTTGGTCAAGGATCGCCCAAGTGTTACCCTACTGTTTAACAATCACGCAAGTACCCATGCATCGCGCAGGTATACCTGCGCGACCAGGACTTGCATGCCCACGTAGTACGTGCACTCCTACTAGGACCTGCGCACCCCTACCTTTTTGGGGGCCTTTCTTTCCCATTTAACCCCTCTTATGCTATTCCACCTCTCCTATTCAAGATTTAGTGTTCAAGACACTCTTTAAAGCCATTTATGGCATTATTTCCTGATTTGGCTTCCTTATCTGAAAGGAACTCCATGGAAAATTTCTCAAAACCTAATGATTTACACATCTATTTGTCACTAAAGATTGAGATTTCATTCATTCAACCTCATCCTTTAAGATGAGAGAATTCACTTAACCTGGGCCTCCTTTTCAGGAGTAATCCCCACTCCAAGTTCTCTTAATTAGGCCTCCTTCTCAGGAGTAAGCCCCAAGTCCCCTAATTTGGGAATCATCTTCAAGATTAAGCCCCAACCATAATTCTCTTAACCTGGGCCTCATTTTCAGGAGTAATCCCTAGTTTAAAATATGGGCATCCTCTTCAGGAGTAAGCCCCAGTCTCAAATATGGGCATCCTCTTCAAGAGTAATCCCCAAGTCCCTTAACTTGGGCCTCCCTCTCATGAGTAAGCCCCAGTCATAATTTCACTTAACCAGTCCCAATTTACCTTTGATCTGGGATTCCTTCTCAGGAGTAAAACCGAATCATAAGTCCTCTCCTAATTTGGGCCTCTTTTTCAAGAGTAAGACCCAAGTTAGAGTATTAAAATCTCCATGAAGCACATATACCTTTATGGAACCTGTTCCTGGATTTATTCCCTGAAGTAAATCCTAATCTTCATTTATCTGGGTAGTCATACATACATAAGCCCCACATTATTTCTTATGATTTCATCTTTCATGGCAAAATTTTCTGGTTTTTACCAATACCTCTTGTTTCTCACACCGAGCATGACTCACGTGAGCATAGAGTGTAAAATTAATTATGACATCCTTTTTTGAGCCATCAATCATAAAAATCATACTCCCTTACTCAAACTACATGGGTTCTGATTCCATTTATAAACAAAGGATATATAGGTAGCTCATCTGCGAGTTTGATCCCAACTCTGAAATAATCCATGTCCTTCTGAATGACAATAAACTTCAAGTGCCCCACTGAGTGGCTTTAAAACCAACATGGTTATCATAATGACCAAGAGAATTCTATATAAATGTGTCAAAAGATACCATAGACAATGAATCTCCAACAAATACAGATGATTCTCTATCGATAAAAAACCTCGAATACATATAAAAGATTCTATAAATTTCCTACATATTTAATCATTGATTGTCAGATCTGAAGGAAAGCTCATTTTATACTTGGTAATGTAATAAGGATTCATGAACATAACTTAAATCTCTAAATAGAGTCCCAAAGTAGGCAATAATTCCCCTAAAAAAGGTGTGATGAGTCCGACCTCCCATCCTCTCGACCAATGAAAATTCCTAAGACTCATCAGTCCACAAACTAATGAGTGCATACCTTTAGAAACTAGGTCCAAATAGATGTGGAATCATTGGATGTTTCCGGTTCTACGAACAAACCCGTTAGAAACTGATTGGAATGTTTGAACCTTCAATCAAGGAGGTCATCCCCAAATTCCGAGGGAAACAAAAAATAGTGAACCAGACGTGAATCCTTAACCAAGTTAAAATGATGTTTTGCTTATTTGTTAGGACCCTATTTAAAACTAAATGAGAGGGCCAACAAAAAAAATCATTGACATATGTGCTCATCCAAAAGATATAGTGGCTGAATTTATCTTGATTACGTCTGTTATATCAAACAAACACTCTTTTCTATGATTTTCTGCATTCCAAGAAATGGTTGCTCTCAAGTTCACACCTGTGAATACCGCTGCTGAGAATGCCACTACTACTACTCCTGTTGGATCGTCGTCCGCTCTGAGGATGATATCACATACTCAGTGTCTTCAAAGCTAGGTATAAAATGCGCTGGTTAAGGAGTACAGTCAACATGGTACCATTCCAACTCTGGAGGCTGCCTAACAAGCCCTCCAAGTGAATAAATCACCCTGGTCGTCCAGACAGCGACGACCAGTGATCGAGAAACAGGCGGTTCTAACCACCGTCTCCAATCGTTTCGGGTCATTATTCCCAGAACGCAATCACCATTCGCTCCCTTATTATGGGGAGGTGAATGAGCAGGTCCCTTAGGGCCTTAATTCAAGCAGACAGGGGTCCACCCTGAGGGCTCCCACCAACAATCACCGCCAGACTCATGTGAAAGTGAGCCCGCAACATGATGAGGGTACCGACTCCAGGCGTTCGGCTCGGGTTCCTCGAACCCGAGCAGGCAAGACGAATCGCCAGAGGAGAAATCCGGTTAACAGTGAGCAGGTTCTCATCTCTTCCATCTCCGTAAAATTCCACCAACCTAACTTGGTAGCAAGCAACGAGCAGGCACACACCTGCCTATTTTAATTCTACTGTCCAGTAGACTAGTCTGGCAGCATCACGCCAATCCCGCCAGACAATTCTTGTGGAGTACTATAGGCAGGAACATACACCTGTTTATACATCACCAGCTAGTCATCAGGCTCGTTTGACTACATATTATGGATCTCGTCAACCACTTTCGGTGAAGTGCAATCATCAGGCACATACACCTGCTAATTTTGATCAAACATACCAACAGTGTCGCTTGGTAGCATTCAGAGAAGTCAGTCAGAAAACTCCGATGACAAACAGGAGGCAGACTCAAATCTCTGCCCCTACACTTGAGTACTGTCAGGATTCACTGATAGGAAAAGGAGGATATGAGCAGGCACATACACCTACTCTAAGCACAGAATGAACGTATATCCCCGTTCCAGAAGCTGAAGTCACCAAGCATATTCTATCAATGGTGAAAGAGCAGAAGCAAATTCCTGATCATATCCTGGATGCCTGTCAGGATATTATAACAGCTTCAGCGGCATATCAGGGAAAGACACATAAATCTATCCCTACCAGTGGAGTGACACATCAACAGTTAACTCCGGAACAGACACAGACATCTGTTCCAATCCAATAGGGTTGTGGGGCATACTCTCCCATATCATACGGACAACCAAGTCAGGCACATACACCTGATTTAAGTGGAGATCGTCAGCCTAACCTGGCCATATCTTTTGATCAGGCACATACACCTACTCAGAGCCGCCACTTTCGTCAATAAGTGGTTTCCAAGGCAAGTAAGAATGCGTCTAAGAAAAAGACCCACCCAGCACAGTCAAAAGAGCAAGAGCCAATCTGTAACAAGGCCTTGCTCGATGTTGGAGTTCATGAATCCCTCAGATAGTTATCTATTGGAATTAAAGATTCTACTCCCTCATTCCCCAATAGTGGGAACATTAATTCCGAAGGTCTTCAACAGAAACTTCCTCATGAAGGCTTGCTTCATGACAATTCCGTCGATCACGAAGTTTCATCTTCAGATGCAAGCCACAGGAACCCTCTGTGTGGCCAAAAGACCACGGAGCAAGAGATTTCATCTTTTGCTGTAACCCACCATGGTGGTCCTCCCCATGATGATGAATTTCGCTATGAAATTCCTCTCCACAGTAGTGATGCACATTTCCCAGAAAATTCTACAGTGGAGAATGTAGTGCCGAGAAATCCCTCTTATCTTGAAGCACTTGAAAATGCGAAACCAGTCATGTCTGATGTTTCATCGCTGGCAGGTGAAAAACATTCTCAATCAGAAGATAGACCGGGTTGTAGGTCATTCTCCGAACCACCCCTAAGTCATTCATCTTCTAGTTTAATCAGTGATTTCTCTACCAATCCCGTTGAATCCAATGAAGCAATAAGGAAGCACCAACTCTGGTCGGAACAGGTAGAAGAATCTTCATCAAATGATAAAGATGAAATGTTGTACATGAGAAAACAACTAGAGAAAGGTGATGTGCCAGTCATGTTTTGGCCTCTGGCTGACTCTCAGTATGACATTCTAGAAATGTTGACGGCAGATGGAATTCATGATATTCGTCTCAACATATGGAAAACTCTTGTTCATTTGAAAAAGAAAGTATTATCTTAAGATGAATATGAAAATCATGTTAAGACAATAGAAGGATTACAATGCCAAATTGACTTGGCATCTCTATCAGTCTCTCGATATCTGAAGGTTGAAAAGCACCAGAGATCCCTTCAGCGTTAATGCCTTGGCGCACTAAGAAAGTTGGGCCAGTTAATTTCTGATTCCCCATCTGGTATTCATGTCAGAGGATGGGGTGTTCATGGAGCACTGCATTTCATGGTGCTCTCCAGTCTGCAAAGCCCGCTGAAAATGGTCTCATGCAATGTTATTGCCCATGGTTGGCCATGGATACCTGGATTTGTTTGTAATAAAAACCTTTCCCAAGAACAGTCTTCAACTAGTTCCCCTCAAAATCAAGACTACATAGAACAAGTTGTTGAATTACTCCTGCATCAAGAAAATGAGAATATTGAACAAGCCTCTCGTTTGGAGCAAGCACATCACCAAGTGACAGAAGTGTCAGAAATCATCCAATGGTCTTTTGAACTGGGCGATAAAAGTGGATGTCGATTGATGCATCTAGCTAATTTCCAGACCAAGGTCCGCAAGATCAGGAGAGATTTTAAGAAAGTCTCTGACATATCATGTCAAGAGGCACCCCAGCTCTCCAGACTGGGGACTTTTTTAAACCAACCCTTGGAATCAACGAATAGGATTTGGGGAGTTGAGTAAAGACAACAAGAACTGCCCCAGTCCACCGGACTTGGGACTTTTTCAAATCATCAACCCCCTCCTCAGAGAAAGTTGTCCTTTTCTCGATTGGGGAAGATTCCACAAGAGGAACGAAGAGCCAAATTATCAGGAGATTCTCTCTAAATTACGGTTCATCAAGAAGTTCCTGAAGGATCGAATCAAAAAAAGGCAATGTCTCATCAAAGACATGGAAGGAGATAATATCACATAAATGCTGATAGAAGGGATGCGATGCATTATGCATCAATCAATGTCATCAATGCCGTTATTGCAGATCCACCAGATGAGGATCACTCAGAGGGATCAGATGAAGAGGTTCCTGTTCATGAATTTGTACACGCATACACAAATGAAGAAGGTGTGCGTAAACGAAATCAAAGGTTTACCCAAAATCTGGGTGTTCTTTCAAATAACCCACTTCTCCCTCTCCAAAAGGGATCAAAAAAGGGAAAGGGGAAGAATCAGGTTACATATCCTCCCTCTGGAGAGGGCCAATCACTCTCACTAGAGAAACTATTTGCGCAACAAGACGAAAAAATGAAGGAATTGAGGAGGATGAATGCAGAACAATTTCAGGGTAGTCTTCCTCCTAAGAGTGCTGCCGTCAGTCGGCCAAGGGATTTTGTTGGAGCTACTGAGATGGATCAAGAATATCCTCCTTTATCAGTACACTCTCACAGGTCTAATCCTACGGGTCAAGTGAAACAACAATTGGCAGTGCTGCCATCAGTTACAGTACTAGCTGCCATACCTGCCCAAGCTCCATTCAGTGAAACTGTTCAAATTCAAGTTCAACCGATTTTTTCTCAAAAGTTAATAACTACTATTCAGTCATTAACAGCTCAGTTAGAGACTATGGAAGGGAAACATGCGCTGGTTCAACTGGAAAAGAAAGCTTACCCTGAATGGGTAGATTCAATGTCTCCCCCAGAATGTTTTGGGAACACTGTATTCCCTATTTTCAACGGATCAGGAGACCCTAAACAGCATTTTATGCATTACGTGTCTTGTTGTGATCCTATGATGGGAACTCTGGAGCAGCAAGAAGAAGTAAAACTTAGATTCTTCATGTGAACCTTGCAAGGACAAGCTTTTTCTGGTATACAAGCTTGAAATACCAGTCAATTACCGGATGGGAAGATCTCCGTCAACAATTTCTTTTTCAATTCAGCTCAACTTTTCCAAAGACAACAGTTTTCGATCTTACAAACTATAAGCAAAGGGAGAATGAATGAGTCTCCGACTTCATTGCTCGCTAGAAGGGGTTAACATATTCCCTAAGCTTAGCACTCCCTCAAGAGGAACTATTTCCAATCTGTGTGGTAAATCTGCGTGAAGAATTATGCACGCCGTTGATCCTTGTGAAATAAACAGGAGGGTTTCAAGACCTTACTTCAATCTCTCAACAGATTGAAGATTCTCTTATATAGACTAAGGATAAATCTCGTGTAATTCCATCAGCTCCATGAAGGATAATGGGTAAATCAGAGACTACTACAGTTATGATTAAACACGCACCTGTACCTGCTTCTACTTCAAAACCTTCATCTTCTCGAAGGGCTCCACCTCTTGAGCGCCAACAACAAAGGCCGTTTTTTCAAGATGATAAAATAAATCAAAGATGAAAACAATTTTAGGATCTGAAGAGCAAAACATACTCTTTCCGAAATGAACAAGTTCCTGGTTACTTCATTTCGGCTCTGGAGAATAATTTGGTTCAGTTGTCAAGGCCCAAGAGGCCAATCAAGGAAGGAGATGAAGACCATCCCAATTATTTCCCATTTCATCAGATGTTAGGACAACCCATCTAGGAGTGTTTTTTCTTTAAAGACCTCCTGCAAAAGATGGTCGACTCAGGACAAGTCAAACCGAAAGGTTCTTCAGCTCAGGTAGCATATGTAACTGCTACAGTTCCAGATGAGGAAGGTGAATGGAAAGAAGTTAAGAATAAAAATTCACAAAAATATGATGAGTGGATGGTCAGAAAGACAATCAACCGAACTCATGCTATTTTGCGAATGCAATTGAAGAAACCAATTGTGCCTTCTACCATGAATGCTGCAACAAAACCCTCTTCATTAGATGGAAAATCCTCAAAGAAATGGCATGATTCAAAGAAAGAGAAAGAATCAGAAGAAGATGAGTACGTGCCAAAGCCTAAGTTGTCTTTGACCCTATAATATTTAATGCATCTACTTCCAAGCAACAGGCACCGCCCCATCAAACGTCACAACCCAAATTGGCTAGTCAGGCAGAGTCTTCATCAGATGAAGAATTGATTTTCAGTTCTGTTAATATGATTCAATTAACAGATCCGTATGACAGTTACAGTTTCGATTATAATGAGTCTGAATTCCCTATATCAAATAGAGGAATCAGAGGAAGTTCTAGAGGCTCAGGATATAGGGGAAGACTTGGATCTTTCAGAAGCCACTATTCTAATTCTACCCATTCTAGAACTGTGTACGCAATAGAAACTCGTGGCAGAGCCCTTTAGCGAGCTCAACAAGATCAAGCAAGTTCTTCCACAAATAGCAAATTCAGTCCTGGCACAGTTATTCTAGAAGACCGGTTGAAGGTTCCATCTTCTTCCTCTCAGAAAGTAAATGGATCTAATGGTCTAATCTTCTAAAACCAGGAATATTGCCAACTCTTATCCCGATACAAGATGCATCAACTTCCAAAGCATCTTCTTCCAAGGCACCTACTAAACCACATGTTCCTATTGGGAAACGCAGACCTCTGGATCAAAAGTATGATGTATTGAAACACCTGGCCCAAGTATCGGCCATGTTATCAATTTTTGATGATTTGAATCTATCAAAGGATCTTCGGGAGGCACTCATCGAGGCTTTGTTAAGTCCTCAGGATTTTTAAACTGAAATTGCCGCAGTTGAAGTCTATCATGCAGAGAATAATCCTGCGAAATTCCATGCAGTGATATCTTTCACTGATGAAGATGAAGATGATGTAGTGCATGGAAATATTATACCTTTGTACTTATATGGCATGGTTAATGGCGTAGACGTCCGAAGAACTTTCATTGATAATGGTTCAGGAGTCAACCTCATGCCCATTCGTACACTTCGTCAATTGGGCCTCATGGAATCTGATTTATCTCCTTCTACCATGATGTTATAAGGATATGATAAAAATGAACAAGAACCACTGGGAAAAGTTACAATCAGAACTCAGTTTGTAGATCTTGCATCCAATTCGGATTTCATGGTTGTTGATCAAGACTCAGCTTTCAACATCTTGCTTGGAAGACCCTGGCTACATCAACATGCGACTATCCCTTCATCATACCATCAATGTCTCAAATATTTTTTGGATGGTAAAGTTGGGACATTGTATGGTGATAAGGCCCCATTCAAGACATGTGAGTATCAATACATTGAGGTGAAATTCTATCACATGAAGGGAAGGGAGAAATCCACAACAAAGGATATTACCAAAGTTAATGCTCCATATGGTTTGGAGAAGATTCCATTAAATCCATTTAGACATGTGAGTACATATTATGTGTTTCCTATCAGTCAAATTGACATGATAGACCCAAATCAAAATACTCTTATGAAAAGATCCATAATTTCAATTACGGCAATCGATCCAGACAACATGGGAGAAATTGGTAACCCACCAAGAAGTGATGAAAGCACAAATGGTGACGTCTTCATTTCATCTGCTAAAATACAACAAGTCTATACTTCGCTAATTAGGCCAGAAGAAGTTATAGAAACATCAGAGGTAAAAAATGATGTCGATTCTCAATCCACCATCTCCTCTTTATTACCCAAAGAAGACCCTTCATCATCAATCGGGTCAGAAATGGAAGCTTCTTCTTCAAGATGTGAAAATTTTGACATCTCTTCTGATCATGAAAATTCTGCTTTATCATCTACTATGAAAGTAGAAACAGAAGAAATAAAACATGATGAAGAAGAAGAGGAAGATCTCAGAGATGCTCCTCCAACATTTGAAGAGGGTATCTCTACCACTGTGGATGAACTCAGAGAAATAAATCTGGGTACAAAAGAAGATCCACGCCCCACTTTAATCAGTGTGGCCATGAATCTTGAAGAACAAGAGACATATATTTCCTTTTTAAAACAAAATAGATATATATTTGCTTGGAACTATACAGAAATGCCTGGGCTTGATCCTGATGTGGCTACTCATAATTTGGGTTTACCAGAAGAACATCGAGGATTTAAGAAAGCCGCGAGAAGAACACACCCAACTTATGCTTCCAAAATTGAAGCTGAAGTGGATAAGCTTATCAAAGCCAACATTGTCAGAGAAGTTCAATATCCCAAGTGCTTGGATAATATTGTCCCTGTGAAGAAGAAGAACAGACAAATTAGAGTTTGCATCGATTTCAAAGATCTTAATTGGCATTTTCCTATGAATGATTTCCCAGTTCCGATTACCGAACTTTTAATTGATGAAACAACTGTATATGAAGCACTTTCCTTCATGGATGGATATTCCAGATATAATCAAATCCTAATGGGCCCAGAAGACGAGGAATCCATAGCCTTCAGAGCCCCTCAAGGTGTGTTTTTCTACCGGGTAATGCCCTTTGGCTTAAAGAATGCAGGTGAAACATATCAGCATGTCATGCATCATATCTTCAAACCCTTTTTAGGGAAGTTTGTTGAATGCTATGTGGATGATTTGGTGGTCAAATCCAAACAACGTTTTAATCACTTGGCTGATTTGTAAGTCATATTCTGCAAGCTTCGACAACATAATTTGAAGATGAACCCCTTAAAATGTGCTTTTGGGGTAACCTCAGGAAAATTTCTCGGCTTTGTTGTATGCCATCGTGGTATTGAAGTCGATCCTAAGAAGACAAAGTCAATACTTGGTATGTCACCTCCTCGAAATTTGAAAGAATTAAGAGGACTTCAAGGACACTTAGCCTATATTCGACGTTTCATTGCCAATTTAGTAGGAAAAAGTTTACCCTTCACCAAATTGATGGAGAAGGGAGTCACTTACCAGTGGACTGAAGAATGTCAAGAAGCATTAGATATTCTCAAGAATTATCTCTTGAGTCCACCGGTACTTATGCCACCTGTTGAAGGAAGTCCACTTATCCTTTACGTGATAGCCTTAGATCAATCATTGGGTGCCTTTCTTGCTCAGAAGAATGATGCTGGGAATGAAAACAGCCTCTACTACCTCAGTCAGACTATGCTTGAAGCAGAAACCTGGTATTCAAGTATTGAGAAGTGCTGCCTGGAATTAATCTTTGCAATTCAGAAGTTGAGACACTACCTGCAACATCATGAGGTCCAATTGGTATCTCGCAATAACCCGCTCAAATTCATCCTTAGTCGTTCAATGCTTACAGGACGTTTGGCAAGGTGGGCAGTTATTTTGCAGCGATTCGACATTCAATATGTGTCTCAAAAGGCAATAAAGGGCCAAGCTCTGGCTGATTTTCTGGCCGAACACCCTTCAGTGGAAGACACATCTTCAGATATTGTACTCCCTGATGAGGAAGTCTTATATATTCAGGATAGTCCTCAGACATGGTAAATGTACTTTGATTGTTCTTCCAGAAGTCCAACATGGAGGAAAATTGAAAATCCAAAATTCAAAAAAGTTGGCTTAGGAATTGTGATCATTTCTCCAGAAAAGTTAGTGTTACCTTATTACTTCTTATTATGGGAAGGTGGTACCAATAATGAAGCAGAATACCAAGCTCTCATCGTAGGTTTGGAATTGGCGCTTCAAGCACAAGTGAATCATTTAAAGGTGAAAGGTGATTCAGACATGGTAATCAAACAAGTAAATGGGGATAATGCCATCAGAAAAGAAGAACTAATCCCTTTTTATGATTATCTCAGAGAGTTAATGGTGGAATCCCCTTTGGAACCGACATTTTTTTATGTCCTGCGAACACAAAATGCTCAAGCTGATGCACTGGCTAATATAGCCACAACTCTGGTAGATTAAAATCGGGATGAGAAAACCATCAGTATTGCCCACCGTCGTTCAATTTCACCTTATGTTCGAATCAGAACAGAGGAAATTAATGAAATTAGTCCCATTCCTAAACTGTATGGTCATACTACAGTATGGATGTCACCTATCAGGGAATACCTTCAAAATGGAACACATCCACCTTATAGAGCCAAGAAAGAACAAATCCGGTGACATGTGGTCAATTTTACTCTTTATCATAGCCCAAATAATTTAGAGAAAATTCTCTACAAATGTGGTTTTGATGGATTTCTCTTCAGATGCATTGATGGCGAAGAGACAATGGATGTCATGAAAGAATTGCATGCAGGAATCTGTGGTGCCCACCAGTTTGGACATAGACTGTCTGATCAGATTCGAAGGCTTGGATACTTTTGGCCTTCAATGATACAAGATTGTGTTAATTTCACAAAGAAGTGTCATTCATGCCAAGTACATGCCAAATTCATTCATAAACATCCAGAGTTGCTTCATACAGCTAAATACTCATGGCCATTTGCCACATAGGGAATAGATGTGGTGGGGCCTTACCCTTCAGCTACAGCCAAGCAGTTTAAGTATATTCTTACTGCTACTGATTTCTTTTCCAAATGGACAGAGGCAGTACCTCTGAAGGAAGTCAGTTCTAAATGCATTGTTAGGTTCATCAAGTCTAACATCATTACTAGATTTGGTGTCCCTCATACCATATTGATGGAAAATGGCACCAACTTCTGTTCATCTGAGGTGAAGAATTTTTATCAAGAATACAACATCAAATCCAACCATTCATCTCAGTATCATGCAACGGCCAATGGACAGATAGAAGCCTTCAATAAGACTCTTTCAAATATACTTCAAAAGATGGTGGATAAAGATTAGAAGTCATGTCCTGATAAACTCTTTCATACTTTATGGGCTTATCAGACTACCACCCGCATTGTAACGCAGTCAACTCCATATTCATTGGTATATGGAACAGAGGCAGTCTTTCCAATTGAAGTTCAACTACCCTCACTCAGAGTTTTCATTTTTGATCAATCATCTACAGATGAATAATCTCAAAAGAGATTGAATGAATTGGAACAGTTAGATGAGAAAAGATTGTGCACTTTGCACCACTTGGAAGTCTATCAGAATCGAATTGCACAAGCTTTCAACAAAAAAGTCCGTCTTCGTTCATTCACTCAGAGAGAATTGGTATTAGTTCTCAGAACTCCAATGATACCAAGAAAGAAACCTCCCAAGATTGAGCCAAAATGTGAAGGTCCTTACTCAATACATAGGGTCTACTCTAATGGAGCTTATTCATTAATCTCGATGGATGGAGAACTCATCACTACTCCAACCAATGCGATATTTTTGAAGAATTATTTTGTATAAACACAAAATGCATCACCATGGTCCAGTATGACCTTAAACTGCACCATGGTCCAGTATGAACTTAAACTCCACCATGGTCCTGTATGACCTTAAACTGCACCTTGGTCCGGTATGACCATAAACTCAACCATGGTCCGGTATGACCTTAAACTACACCATAGTCCAGTATGAACTTAAACTGCACCATGGTCCTATATGACCTTAAACTGCACCTTGGTCTGGTATGACCTTAAACTACACCATTGTCCTGCATGACATTAAAATTTTTCATTATGTCCAGCAAGACGTTAAACTGCATCACCATCCACGGTCCATGCATATGACTGTAAACTATTCGCACTTTCGTCCAACATGACGTTAAACTGCATCGTCCCTTTTTCGTCCAACAAGATGTTAAACTGTAAAAAAGTCCCTAATACATCCAACATGATGTTAAATAGTTCACTCTTTTGTCCTCACTGCATGACATTAAACTGCACAGTTCCCCTTTTGTCCAACATGACATTAAACTATAATGTCCCCATCGCCCTAACTACATGATGCTAAACTATTCATAAATTCCTTTAATACATTCTACATGACATTAAACTATGCTTTGTCCCTGCTGCATGACACTAAACTGTGCATCACCAATAGTCCTAACTGCAAGACTTTAAACTGCATAGTCCCTTTATATGTCGTACATGAAATTAAACTATTTATCGTTAGGGTTGTTGCTACCTATTGTTTCTCACACCGAGTATGACTCCCGTGAGCTTAGATCAAACTTCAACCATAACACTCTTTCTGGGCTACTAACCACATGTAAGTCCCAACACCACATTTTAGGTCATTGTCCACAAGAACAACTTGATCACTAATTCATTATTTAATTGAACTACGCAGACTTTGATCCTTGCCTTCTAAGCTGGGTATGTAGGAAACCTCCCAAGGTTCAAGCCCAAAACCAATCTCTTCATATCGGTTCACCTCCATCTCATATGATTTTGATTCGTGAAACCGCCTCTAGAATCAATATCTTTACATTGGTTCACTTTCATCTTTCTATACGATGTTAAACTATACAACACTTTTGACCAGTATGACAATAAACTAAAATATTCTTTGGCACCCTCACCTGAGAGGGAATCCTTATTTACATTGATTTTCAATCATGTTTTATTCCAAAGACTACATGCATACATGGCAATGCCCGAACCTTTTATCTTGGGTTAAAGCATCATTTCACTAAAGTCCCTTTTCACCCTTCACATGTACGAGCCTAATTTGTATAGAGGGTAGTTCTAGAACTACGTGGGCGTGATTCCCATCCTTATGGGATACGTAGGAACGTTCGAGTGTCCCTCGGATCCAGCCCCAAGTCTTTTGGGCCTAACCCCAAATTTCACTTTTAGTCCCTTGACTGAGAAATCCCCATGAAAACACACACTGTGTATTTCTTATAATCGTCCAAGCTCGATGACCCTAAACTAAGATCTCAAATCCTTTTGTCCCACACGACGTTAAACTGTAGTTCAAGAACTACGTATGGCTTGATTCCCATCCTTATGGGATACGTAGTGAAGTCCAACATTTCCATTCAGGATCCAGCCACAACATGATTATAGTTAGCATTGATCTGTGTATCTTTGCATACATTGGACAAAACCCATCTTTATGTGTCATAATCCTAACCTTAAATATTTTCAGATCTTCATAACCCTTTTCATGACTTCTAGTCACAAAATTGTCAAACTTCCGAGAGTTCTTTTTCCTGACCATGCAACACGTGCCCTTAGGCGGCCTTGCATAAACAGTCTACATAACGGACCTGTCAGCCAAAAGATACTATTATTTGACTATGCAACCAATTCCCTTAGGTGGCCCTACATAATTCAACCCCCTAACGGGTTTGTTAAATAGTGGTAACTTCATTCTTGGGAGGAAAACCTCTTTTTTCCTTATTTTTCCTAATGACAATAGGTCGGGATTCGAAAAAATAGCCATCCTTGACATACTTGACCCATATCCTTTTTCATGATATGAAAGTATTCAAGTCTATGGTTTGTGTTCTCCTTCCCTACGTTTGGGTCAGACCTTCGTAGAAGTTATATCCATTCCATTATTCGATAATCTTGTTTGGAAATATCTTCTCCATATTCAAGTACCTCTTTCCATACATCAAACTCTATACTTTGGAAAATGTGAATCTCCATAAACTTTCAATGGCTTTTAGCACTACGAAAGTAAATTTCGGAGAGTTATTTTGCCTGACTATGCAGCATGTTCCCTTAGGTGGCCTTGCATAAGTAGTCTACATAACAGACCTATCAACCAAAAGATGCTACTTATTTGACTATGCAGCCAATTCCCTTAGGTGGCCCTGCATAATTCAACCCCCTAACGGGTTTGTTAAATAATGGTAACTTCATTCTTGGGAACTACTTCTTCTAATGCCTTTTAGCTCTTTTTCATATCATTCCTCGGATTCAAATATTCTTAAGTCATAGTTTACATATTTTCACTCATACTTGTGTATGGTAATATGTTTTCAGATGAATTGTCAAGGAATTGAGTCAATTCTAATTCATTCGGTCAAAGCTATTTCGACCTTAAAAATTAGCCTCTTTATGTCCGACATGCATGAATTTAAACTACCCAAAAAAGACAAGGGAACTCTGAATAAAAGTCAAGTTTCAGCTCACTAAACATACATTTTGTATGATTTAGGTAATATTTAGCAATTAAAAGATTCAAAGTTTGTAGGATTATTTATAATAATCCTATTAAAAATCAAACTATGTGTACTAGGCCCATTGGCTTAGATAAAATTTAAAGCAGATAGAAAAAGAGATTTCATGTTCAAATGATTGAAGGTGAAAGTGTATTTCATTGATGCACAGGAGTTAGAAGGACATCCACAGACAGGAGTCTCTTCTCTTTTTCAAGAATTACAAAAGACTTTCAACATAACTCTTCATTTGATTTATGACATACCGAGCTTCATCAGCAACCACCTAGAATTCATTCATTCAACTAGATACCATAAGAGATGCAGTGATACCATCTCTTCTTGGAACAATTGTAAAAGAATGTTCTTGAGTGCGGTTTGAGAAAATTTTATGCTGACCAAACAGTGAATCTGTTTCTGTCCAAAATACTTGGAAGATGGATACATGGATTTGAGAATGAAGCATTGGAAGTAAAGAGCCATTTGGAGAGAGTACTCTTTTCAGATATTGTTCTAATACCATATTTGTCTTCTCTCCACCAACCGATAGTGGAAAAAATTTCATCCCATGGGTTTTCCATTTTCATATCTACAAGGAAATGGCATTAAAGAAAAATTTGAAAGTTCATGCCAATGTTGTTGCTCTTAATGAACAGCATAACTGAAATAGAGAAGTAGCAGTGCAGCTGCATCTCAGGCATATAATTCTTTGCATCTGGAACATTGACTCCTTGCAGATGACCATGACCATATAGAGGCAGGTAGATGCTATGTGGAAAATTAAGATGATATTTCTTCAAGTACTTTGCTAAATCTGGGAGAGTGTTGTCACAAATATCATAGTAATGATGGCCAACAATGTTCAACATGTCATCAATCTGCTTGCTATCCAGTCCATCAGTCATTCTGATTCTCTTGGGAGCCATTAAATCTGCACAAGAGTTGAATAAATTAACTCTTAAATGGATTGATTTTTCATAAAATTTGTGAAGAAATTTCAGAAAAAATGTCAAAGGCATTAATGAGCACAAGTATGAATGTGTTGCACAAGTGTTAATGCGCCACGCAAGTTTTTGGAGCACAAGTATCACCGCACAAGTCCTATTACCTATACCGCAGTGCGACATCAAAGAAACATAGGAAAACAGAGAAATTTGCATGGCGAAGGCAACTTGCGTGGCGAGAGTTCAAAAGTTTGAAATCTGGATGCTTTGTACGAAAATGGGGCCACATATTTATAGGCCAGGCTGCACCCTTGTGCACCGATGCCTGCGTGCTCAACACTTGCGCGCCGCCCTCTGTGCCATCAACACTTGTGCGCCACCTTTCCTTAAGTTTTCTTCTTTTCCTCAGAGTCACATCCTCATTTCTTTCGGATCCAACTCTGAGGGGGGGATTTTGTTGACGCTCCTTTTCATCACAGAGTCCAAAGGAATGTAAAGGGAAATGACTTAGCACAAATTGATTCATCCTTTGAAGAAAACATCCAAAATCAAAAAAGGCATGAACAAAGCATCAAATGCATAGGGGTCGCACAAGTTCTATCACTGTCGCGCAAGTATACTTGCGCGCCACCTAATGGTCGTGAAAGTGAGTTGCGCACCCTAAAGGATAACTACCTGGGGCCTTCTCCAGCCTATAAATAGACCCTGCGGGCCCCCCATTTGGTGGGGGAATTTTTCCAGAATTCAGATATAGAGCTTTGAACGCCCAAGTCTCTTCTTCAGGTCTTCCAAACACTTCTAAGGTAATTCTTTACCTAGAATGGAAGGTCTAAACAAGAGGAGGAAGGTCTAAGTGTTAGAATTCACTAACACTTGCGTTCCTAAGGTGTTTTACCCTTAGGAAAATGAACATACTTGCATGCCGTCCTACTTCTTCACCAAAACTTGCGTGCCTCTCTTCTGGAAGTACCTTATGATAATTCTAAAGGCTTTGGTCAAGGATCACCAAAGTTTTACCCTACTGGTTAACAATCGCGCTAGTACCCATGTATTGCGCAGGTATACCTGCGCGCCCACGCAGTACTTCCGCCCCAGCCAGGACCTGTGCGCCCCTGCCTTTTTGGGTGCCTTTCTTGCCTATTTAAACCCTATTATACCATTCCACCTCTACTATTCATGATTCAGTCTTCAAGACACTCTTCAAAGCCATTTATGGCATGATTTCTTGATTTGGATTCCTTATCTGAAAGGAACTCAGTGGAAAATTTCTCAAAACCTAATGACTTACACATTTTTTTATCACTAAAGATTGAGATTTCATTCATTCAACCTCATCGTTTATGATGAGAGAATTCTCTTAACATGTGCCTCTTTTTCAGGAGTAAGCCCCATTCCAAGTTCTCTTAATTGGGACTCCTTATCAGGAGTAAGCCCCAAGTCCCCTAATTTGGGCATCCTCTTAAAGAGTAATCCCCCACCATAATTCTATTAACCTGGGCCTCCTTTTTTTGGAGTAAGCCCCAGTTTCAAATATGGGCATCCTCTTCAAGAGTAAGCCCCAGTCTCAAATATGGGCATCCTCTTCAAGAGTAAGCCCCAAGTCCCTTAATTTTTCAAGTCCCTTAACCTGGGCCTCCCTCTCAGGAGTAATCCCTAGTCTTAATTTCTCTTAACCAGTCCTAATTTACCTTTGATCTGGGATTCCTTCTCAGGAGTAAAACCCAATCATAAGTCCTCTCCTAATTTGGGCCTCTTTTTCAAGAGTAAGACCCAAGTTAGAGTATTCAAATCTCCATGAAGCATATATACCTTTATGGAACCTGTTCCTGGATTTATTCCCTGAAGTAAATCCTAATCTTCATTTATCTGGGTAGTCATACATACATAAGCCCCACATTATTTCTTATGATTTCATCTTTCATGGCATAATTTTTTGGTTTTTACCAATACCTCTTGTTTCTCACATCGAGCATGACTCACGTGAGCATAGAGTGTAAAAGTAATTATGACATCGTTTTTTGAGCCATCAATCATAAACATCATACTCCCTTACTCAAACTACATGGTTTCTGATTCCTTTTCTAAACAAAGGATATGTAGGTAGCTCATCTGCAGGTTTGATCCCAACTCTGAAATAATCCATGTCCTTCTGAATGACAATAATCTTCAAGTGCCCCACTTAGTGGCTTTAAAACCAGCATGGTCATCATAATGACCAAGAGAATTCTATATAAATGTGTCAAAGGATACCATTGACCAAGAATCTCCAACAAATACAGATGATTCTCTATCGATGAAGAACCTCGAATACATATAAAAGATTCTCTTAATTTTCTACATATTTAGTCATTGATTGTCAGATCTGAAGGAAAGCTCATTTTATACTTGGTAATGTAATAAGGATTCATGAACATAACTTAAATCTATAAAGAGAGTCCCAAAGTAGCCAATAATTCCCCTAAAAAAGGTGTGATGAGTCCGACCTCCTATCCTCTCGACCAATGCAAATTACTAAGCCTCATCAGTCCACAAACTAATGAGCGCCTACCTTTGGAAACTAGGTCCAAATGGATGTGGAATCATTAGATGTTTCCGGTTCTACGAACAAACCCGTTAGAAACTAATTGGAATGTTTGAACCTTCAATCAAGGAGGTCATCCCCAAATTCCGAGGGAAACAAAAATAGTGAACCAGACGTGAATCCTTAACCAAGTTAAAATGATGTTTTTCTTATTTGTTAGGCCCTTATTTAAAACTCAATGAGAGGGCCAACAAAAAAAATCATTGACATATGTGCTCATCCAAAAGATATAGTGGCTGAATTTATCTTGATTACGTCTGTTATATCAAACAAGCACTCTATTCTATGATTTTCTGCATTCCAAGAAATGGTTGCTCTGAAGTTCACACCTGTGAATACCGCTGCTGCGAATGCCACTACTACTACTCCTGTTGGATCGTCGTCCGCTCTGAGGATGATATCACCTACTCAGTGTCTTCAAAGATGGGTATAAAACGCGCTGGTTAAGGAGTACCATCAACACAGTACCATTCCAACTCTGGAGGCTACCTAACAATCCCTCCAAGTGAATAACTCACCTTGGTCGTCTAGACAGCGATGACCAGTTATCAAGAAACAGGCGGTTCTAACCACCGTCTCCAATCGTTTCGGGTCATTATTCCCAGAACGCAATCACCATTCGCTCCCTTATTCTAGGGAGGAGAATGAGCAGGTCCCTTAGGGCCTTAATTCAAGCAGACAGGGGTCCAACCTGAGGGATCCCACCAACAATCATCGCCAGACTCGTGTGGAAGTGGGACCTCAACATGATGAGGGTACCGACTCCAGGCGTTCAGCTCGGGTTCCTCGAACCCGAGTAGGCAAGACAAATCTCCAGAGGCGAAATCCGGTTAACAGTAAGTAGGTTCTCATCTCTTCCATCTCCGGAAAATTCCCCAAACCTAACTTGGTGGCAAGCAATGATCAGGCACACACCTGCCTGTTTTAATTCTACTTTCCAGTAGACTCGTCTGGCAGCATCACGCGAATCCCGCCAGAAAATTTCGGCGGAGTACTACAGGCAGGAACATACACATGTTTATACATCACCAGCTAGTCAGCAGGCTCGTTTGACTACATATTATGGATCTCGTCAACCACTTTCGGCGAAGTGCAATCATCAGGCACATACACCTGCTAATATTGATCAAACATACCAACAGTCTCGCTTGGTAGCATTCAGAGAAGTCAGTCAGAAAACTCCGATGACAAACAGGAGGCAGACTCAAATCTCTGCCCCTACACTTGAGTACTGTCAGGATTCACTGATAGGAAAAGGAGGATAGGAGCAGGCACATACACCTACTCTAAGCACAAAATGGACGTATATCCCCGTTCCGGAAGCTGAATTAACCAAGCATATTCTCTCAATGGTGAAAGAGTAGAAGCAAATTCCTGATCATATCCTGGATGCCTGTCAGGATATTATAACAGCTTCAGCAGCATCTCAGGGAAAGACACATAAATCTATCCCTACCAGTGGGGTGACACATCAACAGTTCACTCCAGAACAGACACAGACATCTGTTCCAATCCAATAGGGTTGTGGGGGCATACTCCCCCATATCATACGGACAACCAAGTCAGGCACATACACCTGATTTGAGTGGAGATCGTCAGCCTAACCTGGCCATCTCTTTTGATCAGGCACATACACCTGCTCAGAGCCGCCACTTTCATCAACAAGTGGTTTCCAAGGCGAGTAAGAATGCGTCTAAGAAAAAGACCCACCCAGCACAGTCAATAGATCAAGAGCCAATCTGTAACAAGACCTTGCTCAATGTTGTAGTTCATGAAGCCCTCACATAGTTATCTATTGGAATTCAAGATTCTACTCCCTCATTTACCAATAGTGGGAACATTAATTCCGAAGGTCTTCAACAGACACTTCCTCATGAAGGCTTGCTTCATGACAATTCGGTCGATCTCGAAGTTTCATCTTCATATGCATGCCACAGGAACCCTCTGTGTGGCCAAAAGACCAAGGAGCAAGAGATTTCATCTTTTGCTGTAACCCACCATGGTGGTCCCCACCCATGATGATGAATTTTTCTATGAAATTCCTCTCCACAGTAGTGATTCACATTTCCCAGAAAATGCTACAATGGAGAATGTAGTTCCGAGAAAGACCTCTTATCTTGA
This sequence comes from Viscum album, assembly GCA_963277665.1. Taxonomy (NCBI): domain Eukaryota; kingdom Viridiplantae; phylum Streptophyta; class Magnoliopsida; order Santalales; family Viscaceae; genus Viscum; species Viscum album. The sequence goes on from OY728139.1 coordinate 1,314,696,041, forward strand.
GGCACTTGAAAATGCGAAACCAGTCATGTCTGATGTTTCATTGCTGGAAGGTGAAAAACATTCTCAATCAGAAGAAAGACCGGGTTGTAGGTCATTCTCCGAACCACCCCTAAGTCATGCATCTTCTAGTTTAATCAGTGATTTCTCTACCAATCCTGTTGAATCCAATGAAGCAGCAATGAAGAACCAACTCTGGTCGGAACAGGTAGAAGAATCTTCATCAAATGATAAAGATGAAATGTTGTACTTGAGAAAACAACTAGAGAAAGCTGAAGTGCCAGTCATGTTTTGGCCTCTGGATGACTCTCAGTGTGACATTCTAGAAATGTTGACGGCAGATGGAATTTATGATATTCATATCAACATATGGAAAACTCTTTGTCAGTTGAAAAAGAAAGTATTATCTTAAGATGAATATGAAAATCATGTTATGATAATAGAAGGATTACAATGCCAAATTGACTTGGCATCTCTATCAGTCTCTCGATATCCGAAGGTTGAAAAGCACCATAGAGCCCTTCAGCGTTAATGCCTTGGCGCACTAAGAATGTTGGGCCAGTTAATTTCTGATTCCCCATCTGGTATTCTTGTCAGAGGATGGGGTGTTCATGGAGCACTGCATTTCATGGTGCCCTCCAGTCTGCAAAGCCCGCCGAAAATGGTCTCATGCAATGTTATTTCCCATGGCTGGCCATGGATACCTGGATTTGTTTGTAATAAAAACCTTTCCCAAGAACAGTCTTCAACTAGTTCCTCTCAAAATCAAGAATACATAGAACAAGTTGTTGAATTACTCCTGCATCAAGAAAATTAGAATATTGAACAAGCCTCTCATTTGGAGCAAGCACATCACCAAGTGATAGAAGTGTAAGAAATCATCCAACGGTCTTTTGAACCGGGTGATAAAAGTGGATGTCGATTGATGCATCCAGCTAATTTCCAGACCAAGGTCCGCAAGATCGGGAGAGTTTTTAAGAAAGTCTCCGACATAGCATGTCAAGAGCCACCCCAGCTCGCCAGACTGGGGACTCTTTTAAACCAACCCTCGGAATCAACGAATAGGATTCGAGGAGTTGAGTAAAGACAACGGGAACAGCCCCAGTCCATCGGATTGGGGACTTTTTCAAATCATCAACCCCCTCCTCAGATAAAGTTGGCCTTTTCTCTATTGGGGAAGATTACACAAGAGGAACGAAGAGCCAAATTATCAGGAGATTCTCTCTAAATTACGGTTCATCAAGAAGTTCCTAAAGGATCGAATAAAAAATAGGCAATGTCTCATCAAAGACATGGAAGGAGACAATATCACAGAAATGCTGATAGAAGGGATGCGATGCATTATGCATCAATCAATGTCATCAATGCCATTGTTGCAGATCCACCAGATGAGGATCACTCAGAGGGATCAGATGAAGAGGTTCCTGTTCAGAAATTTGTACGCACAGACACAAATGAAGAAGGTGTGCGTACACGAAATCAGAGGTTTACCCAAAATCTGGGTGTTCTTTCAAATAACCCACTTACCCCTCTCCAAAAGGGATCAAAAAAGGGAAAGGGGAAGAATCAGGTTACATATCCTCCCTCTGGAGAGGGCCAATCACTCTCACTAGAGAAAATATTTGCGCAACAGGAGGAAGAAATGAAGGAATTGAGGAGGATGAATGCAAGACTACTTCAGGGTAGTCTTCCTCCTAAGCATGCTGTCGTCAGTCGGCCAAGGGATTTTGTTGCAGCTACTAATATGGAACAAGAATATCCTCCTTTATCAGTACACCCTCACAGGTCTAATCCTACGGGTCAAGTGAAACAACAATTGGCAGTGCTGCCATTAGTTGCAGTACCAGCTGCCATACCTGTCCAAGCTCTAGTCAGTGCAACTGTTCAGATTCAAGTTCAACCGGATTTTTCTCAAAAGTTAATAACTACCATTGAGTCATTAACAGCTCAGTTAGAGACTATGGAAGGGAAACATGCACTGGTTCAACTAGAAAAGAAAGCTTACCCTGAATGGGTAGATTCAATGTCTCCCCCATAAAGTTTTGGGAACACTATATTCCCTATTTTCAATAGATCAGGCGACCCTAAACAGCATTTGACGCATTATGTGTCTTGTTTTTATCCTATGCTGGGAACTCTGGAGCAGCAAGAAGCAGTAAAACTTAGATGCTTCATGCGAACCTTGCAAGGACCAGCTTTTTCTAGTATACAAGCTTGAAATACCGGTCAATTACCAGATGGGAAGATATCCGTCAACGATTTCTTCTTCAATTCATCTCAACTTTTCCAAAGACAATAGTTTTAGATCTTACAAACTATAAGAAAAGGGATAATGAAAGAGTCTCTGATTTCATTGCTCGCTGGAAGGGGTTAACATATTCCCTAAGCTTAGCAATCCCTCAAGAGGAATTGTCAGTAAGTCTGACAGTTGTGCCATAAAAGATGCTGTCATAAGAAATGATGTGGGGCTTACGTATGTGTGACTGCCCAAGTATGTGAAGACTAGGATTTACTTCCGAAAAGAATCCTAGGAACAAGGTACATAAAGATATTTGTGATTTATAGAGATTTGGATACTCTAACATGGGGCTTACTCCTGAGGAGGATGCTGAAATTAGGGGGGACTTGGGGATTTCAACTAAGGAGGATGCCCAGATTAAGGGGGACTTTAACTTATGATTGGGTCTTACTCTTGAAGAAGATTCCCAATTAAAGGGAACATATAACTTGGGACTTACTTCTAAGGAGGATGCCCATATTAGGGAATATGGGGCTCACTCCTAAGGAGGATGCGCAGGTTAAGGGAAATTATGACTGGGGCTTACTCCAGAAAAGGGGGCCCAGGTTAAAGGGACTTGATACTTGGGGCTTACTCCTGAGAAGGTGGCCCAAATCAAAAGAACTTCTCAGGATTCCTTTCAAATAAGGAATCCAACAAAGGAACCATGCCACAAATGGATTTGAAGAAGGTTTTGAAGGCTAAATCTTGACGAGGAGAGGTGAATTTGAGGAAAGGAAGTGAATTGGAAGAAGGCGCACAGGTATTGGTTCGGCACGCATGTCCTGGTTGTGCAAGTATACCAGTGTGACATGAGTTCACTTGGGCGACGGAGAACCTGTAGGGTAATACTTGGGTGAGACTTGGCTCAAACCCTTAGTATTATCCCTATATACTTTCAGAAGGGTGGCGCGCATGTTCCCTTGAGAGGGAAAGGTGGCGCACAAGTGTTTCCATTTCCCTAAAGGGATGGACACTTAGGCGTGCAAGTGTTGATGAGTTCTAACACTTAGGCCTTATTCTTCCTCTTTAGATCTTCCATTCTAGGTAAGAAATTACCATATAAGTGTTCAGAAGACTTCAAGAAGAGACTAGGGCGACCAGATCTGAATTCTGAGTTTTGGAAAAATCCGTCTTAGAAACGGGGGGACCACAAGGGGTATTTATAGGCCACCTGAGGCTTGGGTGAAATTTCACTTAGGGTGCGCAGGTATACTTGCACGCCTCATGTCTGGCGCGCAAGTGACTTGCGCGGCCAAGGTTGGCGCGTAGGTATGCATGCTCACCTTAATGTCTTTGTGAAATTCTTGATGTTTTTTCCTCTTTTTTTCTTGAGGTACTTTCCGTAGTCAATCTTTGGACTCTGTGATGGAACAAAGCATCAAAAAATGTCCCCCCTCAGAGTTGGATCTGAAAAAGGAAAGAGGATTTGACTCTGAGGTAAAGGAGAAGACCAAGGATTTTGGGCGTGTAGGTAGGAGGCGCACAAGATGCAGTGCAGAGGTTATGGCGTGCAAGGGTATGAACTCACCTATAAATATTGGCATCACTCTTGCACAAAGCATCCAGCTTTTAAATCTTCCTGCTCTCGTCACACAAGTGAGTTCTCGTCACGCAAGTATCTTTGGTTTTCGCTCGTCTGCAATTCTGTTCGTTTCATCGTGCTTCCTCAGTCTATTTCTGACTTGCGCACTAGTACTAGCATGGTAAAACTTGCACGACCATCTTAGAATTGCACACCAAAATTATACTTTCATGCCTTAATGACTTAGCCATTTTTTTCGATTTCGTCACAAATTTTATGAAAACCCAACTTACTTAAAAGTTAATTTATTAGATCTTTGTGTAGATTCAATGGATCCTAGAAGAATTGGATCGGCTTTATATGGCCATGGTCATCTGAAAGGAGTCAACATTCCAGATGCAAATAATTATATTCCTCATTACCGGTTTCATACTTACACCAATTTCGCTTCAGCAAATGTCTCAGTTGCATGATTATTTGTAAATACTGGAACATTGGAGAAGGCATACAAAATGCATCATAGTCTTTGTGCACCAAATCTAAAATTTTATATGCTCGAGATGCATCTGCACTGTTATCCCTATATTTAGGTTATGATGTGCATTAATAGAAGGAATAATGGTGTGAACTTTCAAAATTTTCTTACAAGCCATTTCCTTGAAGGTATGAAAATGGTAAACTATGGGATGATATGTTTTCCGCTGCCAGTTGGTGGAGAGAAGAATATCATGACATTAGAAACAATATCTGAAAGGAGTACTCTCTCCAAATGGATCTTTACTTCCAATTATCCATTCTCAAATCCACGTATCCATCTTCTAAGTCTCTTGGACAGAAACAGAGTCCCTATTTGATCAGCAGAAAATTTTCTCAAACTGTACTCAAGAACATTCTTTTACAATTGTTCCAAGAAGAGCCGGTATCACTAAGTCTCTTATTGTATCTAGTTGAATGAATGAATTCCAGGTGTCTGATGATGAATCTTGGGATGACGTATATCAAATGAAGAGTTATGTTAAAAGCCTCTTGTAATTCTTGAAAAAGAGAAGAGACTCCAGTCTGTGGATGTCCTTCGAACTCTTGTGCATCAATGAAAAACACTTTCATCTTCAATCATTTGTGCCTGCATTCCCTTTCAAATTTCTTTAATTAATTTTACCTAAGACAATGGGCCTAGTGAGCATAATTTTATTTTTTCTAGGATTATAAAAAATAACCCTACAAACTTTGAATCTTTTGTTGCTCAATATTGCCTAAATCATACAGTATGTACATTTAGAGACCTGGGACTCGACTTTTGTTCAGAGTTACTTTTATAATACCCCAATTTAATGAGTACCCTGTCTTCTATTGGTAGTTTAAAGTCATGCATGTAGGACATAAAAAGGCTAATTTTTAAAGGTCTAATAGCTTTGACCGATTGAATTAAAATTGACTCAATTCCTTGATAATTTGTTTGAAAACATATTACCACATTCAAGTATGGGGGAAAACATGTAAAATATGACGTAAGAAATTTTGAATCTAAGGGATGATATCAGAAAAGGGATAAACGACATTATAAGAAGTATTTCCAAAGAGTGAAGTTACTAATATTTAACAAACCCGTTAGGGGGTCGAATTATGTAGGGCCACTTAAGGGAATTGGTTGCATAGTCAAATAATAGCATCTTTTCACTGACAGGTCCGTTATGTAGTCTACATATGCAAGGCCACCTAGGGGCACATGCTGCATAGTCAAGAAAAATAACTCTCAGATATTTTACTTTTCTATTGCTAAAAAGACAGTGGATGTTTATGGAGATTCAAATTTTCCAAAGCATAGAGTCTGTTGTATGGAGATAGGTACTTGAATATGGAGAGGATATTTCCAATCAAGATTGTCAAAGAATTTGATGAATGTCACTCCTGCGAAGGTATGACCCAAACGTAGGGAAGGGAAATATAAACCATAGACTTGAATACTTTCAGATCATGAAAAATAGTATGGGAAAAATATATTAAGGATGACTATTGTTTTGCGGATCCCTACATATTTTCGTTAAAACCAATAAGGAAAAAAGAGTTTTTCCTCCCAAGAATGAAATTACCACTATTTGACAGACCTGTTAGGGGGTTGAATTATGTAGGTCCATTTACGGGCATTGGATGCATAGTCAAATAATAGCATCTTTTGGCTGACATGTCCATTTTGTAGACAACTTATGCATGGCCACCTAAGGGCCCGTGCTGCATAGTCAGGCAAAAGAATTCCTAGGTATTAGACATTTTGTGACCAGAAGTCAAGAAAAGGGTTATAGAGATCTGGAAGTATTTAAGTTTAGGAGTATGACACATGAAAATGGGTATTGTCCAATGCACGAAGGAGATACATAGACCAATGCTGACCATAATCATGATGTGGCTAGGTCTTGAATTGAGATGTTGGACTTCACTACGTATCCCATAAGGATGGGAATCAAGCCATACATAGTTCTTGAAATACAGTTTAACATCATGTGGGATGATAGTGTAGGAGATCTTAGTTTAGGGTCATAGAGCTCAGACCATAATGAGGAATACACCTTGTGTGTTTTATAAACCAGATGTGAATGAAGACCAGGGTTTTCATACCACATTCATGTTTTCACAGGGGGACTTTTCAGCTAAGGGAAAGAAAGTGGAATTTGGGGTTAGGCCGAAAGACCTGGGGCTGGATTCGAGGGACACTTGAAGGTTCCTACGTATCCCATAAGGATGGTAATCAAGCCATACGTAGTTCTTGAAATACCCTCATTACAGATTTGGTTCATACAAGTGAAGGGTGAAAGGGGACTTTAGTGAAATGGTGGTTTGACCCAAGATTAAAGGTTCAAGCATTTCCATGTATGCACGTAGTCCTTAGAATATGACATGGTTGGAAATGAATGTCAATAATTATTTCCTCTCATGTGAGGGTGTCAAAGACTGTGGTAGTTTACTGTCATACAGGACAAAAGTATGAATATTTTAGGGTCATATGCATGGACCAGTGCTGCAAAGTTTAGCATCATGTAGCAGAGATGTATTGCTATACAGTTTAATGTCTTGCAGTGAGGATAATGGGGTACTGTATAGTTTAACGTCATATATCACAGACGATGGTGAAACAATGTGAATATATTGGTTTGGGGGGGGGATTCACAGATCAACATCATATGAGATGGAGGTGAACTGATGTGAAGATGTTGGTTTTGGGGTTGAACCTCGGGTGGTTGCCTACGTACCCAGCCTAGAAGGCAAGGATCAAAGTCTGTGTAGTTCGATTAAGAATGAATTGGTGATCAAGTTGTACTTGAGGACAACCCAAAGATGATGTTGGGACTTACGTGTGGTTAGCAGCCCAGAGAGGGTGTTATGGTTGAAGCTTTCTCTAAGCTCACGTGAGTCATGCTCGGTGTGAGAAACAAGATGTAGAAACAACCCTAACGATGCACAGTTTAACGTCCTATAGGAAATAAAGGCATTGTACAGTTTAACATCATGTAACTAGGACGTATTGTAGTTTAACGTCTTGCAGGACATGTGCAGAGTTTAACTTCATGTTGGATAAAAGGGAAACAATTTAACATCATGTTGGACGATTGAGGGACTATTCAGTTTAAAGTCTAGCAATGAGGACTATAGATGGGACTATGCAGTTTAATGTCTTGCAGTGAGTACTATGATAGTTTAAGGTCATATGCATGGACCAGTGCTGTACAATTTATTATCATGTAGCTAGGACAACATAGTTTAATTTCATGTTGGACGAATATGTATTTGTGTTACACAAAATACTTTTTCAAGAATCTTGTATTGGTTGGAGTTGTAATGAGTTCTCCATCCATTGAGATTAAAGAATAAGATTCATTGGAGTAGACCTTATGTATTGAATAAGGTCCTTCCAACTTTTGATCAAGATTGATAGGTTTCCTTCCTAGTATCATTGGAGTTCTGAGGTCCAATACCAATTCTCCTTGAATTAATGAATGAAGACGAACTTTTTTGTTGAAATCCCATGCTATTCAATTCTGATAGACTTCCAAGTGGTGCAGGTTGCACAATATTTTTTCATCCAATCATTCCAATTCATCAAATTGCTTCTGATATTGTTCATCTGTAGATGACTGATCACAAATGGATACTCTAAGTGAAGGTAATTGAACCTCAATGGGAAAGACTGCTTCTGTTCCATATACGAATGAATATGGTGTTGACCACGTAGCAGTGCGGGTGGTGGTCCGATAATCCCATAAAGCATGAAAAAGTTTATCCGGATATGATTTATTATCTTTATCCACCATCTTTTGCATTATGTTTCAAAGAGTCTTATTGAAGGCTTCTATTTTTCCATTGGATGCTGCATGATACCAAGATGAATGGTTGGATTTGATGTTGTATTCTTGATACAACTTCCTTACCTCGGCTGAATTGAAGTTGGGGCCATTATCCATCAATATGGTATGAGGGACACCAAATCTGGTAATGATGTTAGAATTGATGAAGCTAGAAATGATTTTAGAACTAACTTCATTGAGAAGTATTTCCTCTGCCCATTTGGAAAAGAAGTCAGTAGCAGTAAGAATATACTTAAACTGCTTGGATGTAGCTGATGGGTAAGGTCCTACTACATCCATTCCCCATGTGGAAAATGGCCATGAGTATTTAGAATTATGAAGAAACTCTGGGGGTTGATGAATGAATTTGGCACATACATGGAAAGAATGACACTTCATAGTGAAATTAACACAATATTGTATCATTGAAGGCCAGAAGTATCCATGTCTTCGAATTTGATCAGATACTCTATGTCCAGACTGGTGGGCACCACAGACTCCTACATATACTTCTTTCATGATGACCATTGTCTCTTCACCATCAATAAATCTGAAGATAATTTCATCAAAACGTCACTTGTAGAGAATTTTTTCTCAGTGATCTAGGCAATCATAAAGAGTAAAATTGACCACACATCACCGGACATGTTCTTTCCCGACTCTATCAGGTGGGAGTGTTCCATTTTGAAGGTATTCCCTGATAGGTGTCATCCATACTGTATTATGACCATATGGTTTATAAATGAGACTGATTTCATTGATTTCCACTATTATGATTTGAACATAAGGTGAAACTATACGACGGTGGGAAATAATGATGATTGTTTCGTCCTAATTTGGATCTGCCAGAGCTGTGGCTACATTAGCCAGTGGATCAGCTTGGATATTTTGTGATTGCGGGACATAAAAAAATGTCGGTTCCGAAGGAAATTACTCCATTAACTCTCTGACATAATCACACAAAGGGATTAACTCTTATTTTCTGATGGCATAATCTACATTGACTAGTTTGATTACCAGGTCTAAATAACCTTTAACCTTTAAGTGATTCACCTGCGCCTGAAGCGCCAGTTCCAAGCCTGTGATGAGAGCTTGATATTCTGCTTCATTGTTTGCACCGCCTTCCGATAAAAAAAAGGAATAAGGAAGCACTGCATTTTTTGGTGAAATAAGGATTATTCCTAATCCAACTTTATTGAGTTTAGGATTTTCCATTCTCTTCCCTATTGGACTTCTGGAAGCACCATCAAAGTACATTTACCATGTTTGAGGATTATCTTGAATATAGATGACCTATTCATCAGGAAGTTCAATATTAAATGATGTATCCTCCACGAGTGGATGCTCAGCAAGGAAATCAGCTAGATCTTGTCCCTTTATTGACTTTTGAGACACATACTGGATATCAAACTGCTGCAAAATAACTTCCCACCTTTCCAGACATCCTGTAAGCATTGGACGACTAAGGATAAATTTGAGTGGGTTATTATGAGAAACCAATTGAACCCCATGATGTTGCAGGTAGTGTCTCAATTTATGAACTGCAAATATTAACACTAGGCAGCACTTTTCAATACTTGAATATTGAGTTTCTGCCTTAAGAATAGTTCGAATGAGATAGTAAACATTGTTTTCATTCCCAGCATCATTCTTTTGGGCAAGGAAGGCACCCAATGATTGCTCTAAAGTTGTCACATAGAGGATAAGTGGTCTTCCTTCAACAGGTGGCATTAATACCGGTGGACTCAAAAGATATTTTTTTGGAAATATTGAATGTTTATTGACATTCTTCAGCACACTAGTAAGTGAATCCCTTCTTCATTAATTTGGTGAAGAGTAAACATTTTCCTGCCATATTGGCGATGAAACGCCGAATATAGGACAAGTGTCCTTGAATTCCTCTCAATTCCATCAAATTTAGAGGAGGTGACATACCAAGGATTGATTTTGTCTTCTAAAGATCAAATTTGATACCACGATGGCATACAACAAATCCTAGAAGTTTTCCTGTGGTTAACCCAAAAGCACATTTTAAGGGGTTCATCTTCAAATTGTGCTGTCGGAGTTTTTTGAATATGATTTCCAGATCAGCCAAGTGATTAGAATGTTTTCTGGATTTAACCACCAAATCATCCACATAACATTCAAAAAATTTCCCTAAAAGGGGTATGAAGATATCATGCATGGCACGTTGATACGTTGCACCTACATTCTTCAGGCCAAAGGGAATTACCCAATAGCAAAACACACCTTGAGGAGCTCTGAAGGCTGTAGATTATTCATCTTCTGGGGCCATTTGTATTGGATTGTACCCAGAATAACCATCCATGAAGGAAAGAGCTTTGTATCTAGCTGTTGCATCAATTAAGAGTTCTGTGATTGGATTTGGAAAATCATCCTTGGGATAATGCCGATTAAGATCTCTAAATTAAATGCAAACTCTAATTTTTCCATTCTTATTTTTCTTAGGGAAAATGTTAGCTATCCATTTGGGATATTGAACTTCTCTGATGAAGCTATCCTTGATAAGATTATCAACTTCATCTTCAATTTTGGAGGCATAAGTTGGGTGTGTTCTTCTTACTACTTGCTTGAATCCTCGATGTTCTTCTGGAAAACCCAAATGATGAGTGGAAACATCAAGATCAAGACCTGAAACTTTTGTATAATTCCAAGCAAATACATCTCAATTTTTCTTTAAAAAATAATTATAAATTTCTTGCTCTTTAAGAGTTATGGTCGCACTAATTAATGTGGGGCATGAATTTTCTTTTGTACCCATATTTATTTCTCTGAGTTCATCCATAGTGGTAGAGATACCCTCTTCAAATGCTAGAGGAGCATCCTTGAGATCTTCCTCTTCTTCTTCAATATGTTTCACTTCCTCTATTTCTAATTTCATAGTAGATGACAAAGCATAATTTCCATGATCAGGGGAGAAGTTAAAATTTGAAAATTTTGAAGAAGAAGCTGCCATTTCTAACCATATTGACAATGAAGTGTCTTCTTGGGTTGATAGAGAGGAGATGATGGATTGAGAATTGACATCATTATTTTGCTCTGGTATTGTTATAACTTCTTCTGGCCTGGTTGATGAAGTATAGAATTGTTGGATTTCAACGGATGAAATGAAGACATCTCCATTTCAGCTTTCATTATTGCCTGTCCAATCAACAATTTCTCCCATGCTATCTGGATCTATTTCCATAATTGACATTATAGATGTTTCTATAAGAGTATTTAGATTTGGCTCTATCCCATCAATTTTACTGAAAGGGAACACATAATCTATACTCACATGTATGAATGGGTTTACTGGAATATTTTCTGAACCATACAAAGCATTAACTTTGGTGACCTTCTTCCCTATGGATTTTTCCTTTCCCTCCATGTGATAAAACTCTGCCTCAATGTATTCAGATTCAATTGTTTTTAATGTGGATTTGTCAACATACAATGTCCCAATTTGACCATTGAAAAAATATTTGAGAAATTGATGGTATGACGAAGGTACGACTGCATGTTGATGTAGCCAAGGTCTTCCAAGAAAAATATTGAAAGCTGTGTCCTGATGAACAACTATGAGATCTAAATTGGATACAAGATCCCCAAACTGAGTTCTGAGTGTAATCTCACCGAGAGGTTCTTTTTCATTTTTTCGTATCCTTTCAACATCAAATTAGAAAGAGATAAATCAGATTCGGTGAGGCCCAATCGACAAAGTGTACGAATAGGGATGAGGTTGACTCCTGAACCATTATCAATGAAAACTCGTCAGATGTCTACATCATTGAACTTTCATGATAGATACAAAGGTCTGATATGTCCATGTACAATATAATCTTCATCTTCATATGTAAAAGATATCACTGCATGAAATTCTGTAGGATCATTCTCTATATGGTAGACTTCAGCTGTAACAATTTCAGTTTTGAATTCCGAAGGACTTGAGAAAGCCTCAATGAGTGCCTCCTGAAGATCCATTGATAGATTCAAGGCATCCAGAATTGATAACTTGGATAGTACTTGGGCCAAATGTTTCAAGACATCAAACTTTTGGTCTAAAGGTCTATGTTTCCTGATATGAACATGTGGTTTTTCAGGTGCCTTAGAAGTTGATGCTTCTTGTATCGAGGTAAAAGTCAGAAATTCTCATGGATTGGGCAGATTAGACCGACTAGGTATATTTATTTTATAAGAGGAAGAAGGTGTAACCTCTATACAATCTTCCAAAATAACTGTTCCACGACTGAATATGCCATGTGTGGAAGAACGTTTTTGTTCTTGTTGAGCCCGCTGAAGGGCTTTGCCATGAATTTTTGCTGTATATACAGTTCTAGTAGGGGTAGGATTGGAATAGTTCCTTTTTAAATATCCTCATATTCCCCTGTATCCTAGACCTCTAGAACTTCCTATAATTCCTCTGTTTGATACAGGGAACTCAGGCTCATCAAGATCAAAACTGTGGCTGGCATACGAATCCATTAAGTGAATCATGTTAATAGAACCAAAGATCAATTCTTCATCTGATGAAGATTCTGCCTAATTAACCAGTTCAGGTTGTTCCGTTTTGTGGTGGATGTTCCCTTTCTTTTGAAGTATATGTCATAAAATATTCCAGAGTCAAAGACAACTTAGGATTTGACACGAGCTCATCTTCTTCTGACGACTCTTCTTTCTTCGAATTATTCCGCCTCTTTTAGGATTTTCCTTCTGATGAAGGGATTTTTGCTGTAGCATTCATAGCAGAAGACACAATTGGTTTTTTTCAATTATGTTCTTAAAATGACATGAGTTTGGTTGAATATTTTCCTGACCATCCAATCATCATATTTCTGTGCATTTTTGCTTCTAACTTCGTGCCACTCGCCTTATTCCTCTGGATCTGTAGCAGTAACACATGCTACCTAGGCTGAAGAACCTTTCAATTTTACCTCTCCAGAGTCCACCATCTTTTGTAGGATGTATTTTAAGACAAAACACTCCTAAATGGGATGCCCCAACATTTTATGAAATGGGAAATAGTTGGGAAGGTCTTCATCTCCTTCCTTGTTCATCCTTTTAGGCCTTGGCAACTAAACCAGGTTGTTCTCCAGAGCCGAAATGAAGTAACCCAGAACTTTTTCATTCCGGAAAGAATAAAATCTGTCCTTATAATCTTCAAATGGTTTTCATCTTTGATCTCTTTGATCATAATGACGAGGCGGTCATTGTTGTTGATGTTCCGGAGGTGGATCCCTTCGACATGATGAAGGTCTTGAAGTGGAAGCAGGTACAAGTGCTTGTTTAAGTGTAACTGTAGCAGTCTCTACTTTCCCAATTCTCCTTCCTAGAACTGATGGAATTACACGATTTTTAGCCTTAGTATTCATAAGAGAGTATTTGAACTACTGAGGGATTGAAGTAAGGTCTCGAAACCCCCCTATATATTTCATAGGTATCAACAGTGTCCATAATTTATCGTGAAAATTTGCCACACAGATTGGAAAAAATTATTCTTGAGGGAGTGCTAAGCTTAAGGAATATTTTAATCCCTTCCAGTGATTAATGAAATCTGAAACTATTTCATTTTCCCTTTTCTTACAATTTGTAAGATCAAAAACTGTCGTCTTTGGCAACGTTGAGCTAAATTGAAGAAGGATCCTTTGACGGAGATCTTCCCACCTGGTAATTGACCGTAATTGCAATCTTGTATACTAGACAAAAGCAGGTCCTTGTAATGACCGTACAAAACAATTAATCTTATCTACTTCTTGTTGTTGAGGAGTTCCCATCATAAGATCACAACGAGAAACAAACTGTTTTAAGTGTTGTTCTGGATCTCCCGAACTATTAAAAATTGAAAATGTGGTACTTGAAAAATTTGACGGGGGAGGAATTGCATCAACCCATTTAGGGTAAGATCTCATTTCTGGTTTAATTTGTGAATGTTTTACCTCCATAGCTTCCAACTGAGATGTTAATGACTCAATGGTAGTTATTAACTTTTGAGAAACATCTAGTTGAGATTAGACCTGAGTAGGTGCAATAAATGGAGTTTGGACAGGTGTAGCGACCCGAACAGCCACTAATGGTAGTATTGTCGGTTATTGTAGCATATGACCCATTGGATTGGACCTGTGAGGGTATACTTGTAAAGGAGGATTTTCCTGATCCATCCCAGTAGCTGCAACAAATTCCCTTGACTAACTAACTCAAGTACGTTTAGGAGGAAGACTACCTTGAAGTAGTTTTGCATTAAACCTCCTTAACTCCTTCATTTATTCTTCTTGTTGTGCAAACCTTTCCTCTAATGAGATTGATTGACCTTCTCTAGATGTAGGGTGGAATGTAACCTGAATTTTTTCCTTTCCCCTTTTTGGACGCCTTTCAGAGAGGGGGTGTTGGTTATTTGAAGGAATACCTAAATTCTGGGTAAGCCTTTGATTCAAGGTATGCACACCTTCCTCATTTGTTTCAGTGCGTACAGTCTCTTGAACATGAACTTCTTCATCAGATTCCCCTAAGTGAGCCTCATGTTTTGGGGGATCGGTGAGAACGACATTGATGACATTTATCCATGCATAACACATTGCATCCCTTTTGTCAGTGTTTCTGCGATACTGTCTTCTTCTATGTACTTTATGAGACATTTCCTTTTGTTGAGTTTATCCCTCATCAACTTCTTGATGAACCGTAATTTATAGGGAATCTCCTCATAATTCATCTCTACGTTCCTCTTGTGGATTCTTCCCTAATCTATAGAAGACTAGATTTCACTAAGGAAGAGATTGAGGATTTGAAAAAGTCCCCAGTCTGGTGGACTGGGACTGTTCATGCTTTTCCAGCTCAACTCCTTGAGTCCCATCTATTGATCCCAAGGGTTGAGCTAAAAGAGTCACCAGTCTGGCAAGATGAGCTGGTTCTTGAGCCACTATATATGAGACTTTCTTAAAATATCTCCTTATTTTGCGGACTTTAGTCTATATATTATCCAGATGCATCAACCTACATCCACTAAAATCACCTAGCTCAAATGACTGTTGAATGATTTCTGACACTTCTGTCACTTGATGATGCACATGCTCTAAACGAGAATCCTGTTTTATATTATCATTTGATTGATGCAAGATTAATTAGACAACTTGTTCTTTGTTTGCCTGACTTTGGGAAGATCTAGTTGAGGCCTGTTCCTGAGCAAGCCTTTGATTACACACAAAACCAATTGGTTGTGTCTGGACATGGGCAATAACATTGCATAAGACAACTTTTGGAGGGATTTGTTGACTGGAGAGTACAGTGAAATATAGTACTCTATGAACACCCCATCCCCGGACATGAATACCAGATGGAGCATTGGTAATTAACTGGCGCAACCTTTTTAACGTGCCAAGGCATGAACACTGATGGGCTCTCTACTTCTTTTAAACCTTTGGATGTCAGGAAACTGAGAGAGATGCCAAGTCAATTTGGTGTTTCAACCCTTCTATTATCTTGACATGATTTTGATATTTATCATAAGATAATATTTTTTATTTTAAGTGACAAAGAGTTTTCCACATGTTGAGACGAATATAATGAATACAATCTTCCATCAACATTTCTGGAATATCATACTATGACTCAGCCAAAGGCCGAAACATGACTGGTATTTCACCTTTCTCTTGTTGTTTTCTCATATTTAAAACTTCCTCTTTATCATTTAATGAAGACTCTTCTACCTGATTAGACCAAATCTGGTACTTCTTTGTTTCTTTATCATATTAAACAAGATTGGTAGAGAATTCATTTGTCAAATTCGAAGATGAATGACCTAGGGGTGGTTCGGAGAATGGCATACATCCCGGGCTATCTTCTGATTGAGAAAGTATTTCACCTGCTAGATGTAAAGCATCACACATGAATGAATTCAAGTTTGAAAGTTCCTCAAGATAAGAGGTCTTTTTCGTTACTGCATTTTCCTTTGAAGAATTTTCCAAGCAATGCGAATTACTACGGCGGAGGGGACTTTTGCAGCTAAATTCATCATCATGGGGAGGACCACCATGGTGGGTTATAGAAAAAGATGAAACCTTTTTCTCCTTGATATTCTGGTCACACAGAGGGTTATCGTGGCTCTCATATGAAGATGGTACTTTGAGATAGACTGAACTGTCATGATGCAAGACTTCATGAGGAAGTGTCAAATGAAGACCTTCAGAATTATTGTTCTTACTTCCAGAATTTGAAAATGAAAGATTAGAATCTTGAGTTGCAACAGATAATTGTCTGAGGGCTTCAAGAACTCCAGCATCGAGCAAGGCCTTATTGCAGATTGGCTCTTGATTTCTCGACTATGATGGACGAGAATTTTCCTTAGACCCCTTCTTACTCAATTTGGAAACCACTTGTTGATGAAAGTGGTTATTATAGGATGGTGTATGTGCCTGCTCAGGAGAAATGGTCAGGTTAGGCTGATTATATCCATTCAAATCAGGTGTATGTGCCTGACTTGATTGTCCGTATGATATTGGGGAGTATGACCCATGACCCTCTTGGATTGGAATAGATGTGCATATCTACTCCGGGGTGACATGTTGATGAGTCACTCCACTGATAGGGACAAATTTTTATTTATTTCCCTGTGATGCTGCTGAAGTTGTTATAATATTCTGACAGGCATCCAGAATATGGGCATGGATTTTATCTTTCTCTTTCACCATTTTCAGAATGTGCTTGGTGACTTCAGTTGCTGGAACAGGAATATACGCCCATTCCATGTCTGGAGTAGGTGTTTGTGCCTGCTCCTGTCCTCCATTTCCTGTCAACTAATTCTGACAGTACTCATGCATAGGGGCAGAGAGTTGTGTCTACTCCAAATTTGTCTTTATAGATTTCCGACTAACTTCTACAGGTGATACCAAACGAGACTGTTGGCAGGCGTGATGAACATTGAAAGGTGTATGTACCTTCTATGTATTCTTCATCAAGAATGGTTGACAAATTTCCTTCAATACTAGCAGATGAGACTGCTGACATAATTGGTGATTTTAAACAGGTGTATGTTCCTGCTTATCAGTTGCCAACATATTAGATTTCCGTGCTTCTTTGGATGCAGTCATATGAGCCTGCTCACTTGCTGATGAATTATAAACAGGCGTATGTGCCTACCTATAGTACTCTTCTGGAATTTCCTAGAGGTATTGGTGTGTTACTTCCATATGAGTCTACTGGGCAGTGAAATTATGATGGAAGGGTGTATATGCCCGCTCGTTGTTTTCCATCATGTTCTCTTGATGGGGTTCTCCGGAGGTGAAGAAGTAAGAACCTGCTCCCTGTTGAACAGATTTCGCCTCTGATGGTTCGTCTTTCATGCTTGGGTCTGAGAAACCTGATCCGAACCCCTAATGTAAATACCCTCATCATGTTGAGGGTGCACTACCGCACGAGTCTGGTGGTGATTGTTGATGGGATCCCTTAGGAAGGACTCCTATCTTTTTGAATTAAGGCCTTGAGTGACCTTCTCATTCACCTCCCCATAATATGGGAGGGACTGGTGATTGCGTTCTGGGGATAACTACCTGAAACGGTTGGAGACGGTGGTTGGAACCACCTGCTTCTTGACCACTGGTCGCAGATGTCCGGACAACGACGGTGAATTGTTAACTTGGAGGGCTTGTCGAGCGGCCTCCAGAGTCAGAATGGTACCGTGTTGATGGTATTCCTTAACGAATGCATTTGAAACCCAGCGTTGCAGACACTGAGTAGGTGATGTCAACCTCAGAGTGGATGAGGATCTAGCAGGAGTAGCGGCTGAGGCATTCACAGGTGTGAATTTTAAAGAATCCATTTTTGTAATGAAAAGAGATCTTGGAAAAGAGTGCATGTTTGATATAACAGACATAATCAAGATAATTTTGGCCATACTACATATTTTGGATGAGCACATAAGTTATTGATTGATTTGATGGCCCTCACATTAAGTTAAATAGGGGCCTAACAAATAAGTAAAACATCATTTAACATGGTTAAGGATTCACATCAGGTTCACCATTTTTTGTTTCTTCTCGAAATGGGGAGGAACTTGTTTGTTTAAGGTTCAAACATTCCAATCAGTTTATAATGGGTTTATTCGTAGAACTGGAATCATCCAATGATTCTATATCCATTTGGAGCTACTTTCCAAAGGTAGGTGCTCATTAGTTGTGGACTGATGAGGCTTTAGAATTTACATTGGTCAAGAGGATGGGAGGCCAGGCCCATCACACCTTTTTAGGGTAATTATTACCTAATCCAGGACTCTCTTATAGATTTAAGTTATGTTCATGAATCCTTATTAATTCACCAAGTATGAAAATTATTTTTACTTTAGATTTGGCAATAAATGATTGATATGTATGAGATTTAGAGAATATTTTATATGTATTTGAGGTTCTTCATCGATGAAGAATCATCCATATGTATTGAAGATTCTTATTCAATGGTATCCTTCAATACATTATATAGAAATATCTTAGTCATTATGATGACCATACTGGTTTTAAAGCCACTCAGTGGGGCACTTGAAGTTTATTGTCATTCGGAAGGACATGGATTATTTCAGAGTTGGGATCATACACGTAGATGGGCTACCTACATATCCTTGTTAAAGAGGAATCTGAACCCATGTAGTTCTGGAATTAAGATATAGTTTAACGTCATATGGGGCAGATGAGAATTAATGAGTGATGGTCTTTAACCATAGAATGGATTCCTACATACTCAACTTTTAAGGTAGAGATCAAAGTCCACATAGTTCGGTTAAGAAGTGTGAGGTTTATGCATGATTAATGGCCCAAAGAGAGATGTCATAATTAATTTTACACTCTAAGCCCACGTGAGTCATACTCGGTGAGAGAAACAAGAGGTATCAGTTAATCTGACGATTGTTCCATAAAAGATGCAGTCATAAGAAATGATGTGGGGCTTACGTATGTGTGACTGCCCAAGTAGGTTAAGAATAGGATTTACTTCCGGAATGAAGCCTAGGAACAAGGTCCATAAAGATATTTGTGCTTTATAAAGATTTGGATACTCTAACTTTGGGCTTACTCCTGAAGAGGATCCCCAAATTAGGTGGGACTTGGGGCTTAATCCTAAGGAGGATGCCCAGATTAAGGGTCACTTTAACTTTTTATTGGGTCTTACTCCTAAAGAAGATGCCCAATTAAAGGGAACTTATAACTTGGAACTTACTCCTAAAGAGGATGCCCAGATTAGGGAACTTGGGGCTTACTCTTAAGGAGGATTCCGAGGTTACAAGAAATTATGACTGGGGATTACTCATGAAAAGGAGGCACAGGTTAAAGGGACTTGAGACTTGGGGCTTACTCCTGAGAAGGAGGCCAAAATCAAAATAACTTCTCAGAAATCTTTTCAGATAAGGAATCCAATAAAGCAACCATGCCACAAATGGCTTTGAAGAGGGGTTTTAAGGCTAAATCTTGAAGAGGAGAGGTGAATTTGAGGAAAGGAAGTGAATTGGAAGAAGGCGCGCAAGTATTGGTCTGGCCCGTAAGTCCTGGTCGTGCAATTATACTTACGCGACATGAGTTCACTTGGGCGACGGAGAACCTGTAGGGTAATACTTTGGTAATACTTGGCTGAAACCCTTAGTATTATCCCTAGATGCTTCCAGAAGGGTGGCACGCAAGTTCCCTTGGGAGGACAAGGCGGCGCGCAAATGTTTCCATTTACCTTAAGGGATGGACACTTAGGCACGCAAGTGTTGATGAGTTCTAACACTCAGGCCCTATTCTTACTCTTTAGATATTCCATGCTAGGTAAGAAATTACCATAGAAGTGTTCAGAAGACTTCAAACAGAGACTAGGGCGACCAGAGCTTAATTCCGAGTTTTGGAAAATCCATCCTCGAAATGGGGGGCCCACAGGGGGTATTTATAGGCCACCTAAGGCTTGAGAGAAATTTCACTTAGGGTGTGTAGGTATACTTTCATGCCTCATTTATTGAGCGCCCAAGGCTGGCGCGTAGGTATACGTGCGCGCCATAATGCCTTGGTGTAATTCTTGATGTTTTTCCCTCTTTTTTGTTTAAGGTACTTCCGTTAGTCAATCTTTGGACTCTGTGACGGAATGAAGAATCAAAAAATATGTACATATATCTATATATGCACACCTATGAACATATTTATAACCAAAAAGTATAGAGAGAAACATAGGGAATCATAAAATCTTAAAAAGGTTTCTCAAGAAATAAAATCACACCCAATTGACCAAATTAATCACACCCACCAACCAGTAAAATTGAATAAATAATCATAAATAGCTCTAAAATATTAATATTTAATTTAAAAACCACCACAATACTTTAATGGTTAAAAGTATCACCATTATTTAGGTGAAGATACACAAAATTGGGAAAATAAATAAGAATCTGTTAGAAATTTCGCATGATATTATATTACTTTTTGATTCTCATCAGTTTGACCTTTTTAATTTCATCCCTAGTCCCATGTGTAATAACCAAATTGTAAGGCAATGAAAAAAAGTCATTGATACCACTTTTTAATGTCTTGAACCAGATTCCACTCAACTGGGCCCCTGAGTTAGTAGGTCACAAAGCCTCAATCATTCCTCCCCATACAATAGAGGCTGCTTACTAGTAGTGAGTGTATAAAAGTAGTATGATGGAACGACTATACCCAAATATCAGATTTGAACAAAAGATAATAATAATAATAATACAATAGAAGAATCATGATATAATTAAACACTAGATGACTGGAGTAGTAACCCTCTATATTAGAAGAACATGCAATAGATATAACAAATAACTGTGGAAGAGTAAATAACAAACATTGTAATAATAATCAAAATCCACAAGGTAGTGTCTAATACATGAATACATGGAATGATGATATACAAAATCAATACAAGGGACAATAATATAAAAAATTCTATAAAAAAGACAAATCCACTAGAATCTCAAGCATACGCTCAGTCCCCTGCTTCTATGATCCAACTATAATCAAAGAATATCATGAATCTATAACAGGGAGCTTTCCATTATCCATACCTATAAAAAATTAATATACTTGGGTACAAAAGGTAGCTCTAGTAGGGTTCTAGATAAAATCCTAGTAGAACACCACCAATGGTGTCTATAAGTAATCCATGAAGTGTACATAACAAAAGTAGTGTGTAGGTATAACTGAATAATATGCAATGATGAAAATAAATAAACAACATCCAAATTACGCATCCAAAGGACACCTAGTGAGTCTACCTACTTCAGCTCATTTCAGGAATGAGTGTCTAATCAGTAACAATATATATAATTACAATATATATAATAAAGTTATACACTACATCCACCTATATGATCTAATTACATTCATACTTAAGTAGCTATATACATGGAAGACTAGGTGCCGACTAAACCAGGGTGTAACTCAGTCATCCATAACTAGTCTAAATAAGAATATAAGCTCAAGTATAAGTGTACATTCCCTACATCTCATGATGAGTGAGATATTTTATGATCAATAATCAAGATGGTGAGTGATTCTTCATGTCAACACCTAAAGCATGCAACATGGTGCGTTATTCCCACCATCAAAATAGTGTAAATAGTGTGAGACATCATTCTCAACACCCGATTTAAGGGAGAGTGAATCATCATGCTCAATAATTCTTTTAACCATTGTTCTTTATCCAATATCATTATTATAATAATAGTAATAATATCTATGAGGTATAACCTCTCATACAGTATATTCATCAAGACCAAACATAACTAAGGGAATTGAAATTCATATAAGCCATACAAAATTGTATGAATCAATTAACATGTTATCACCACAAATTAACATATATTCAATTGGTCAATTTAATTTATTTATGCATGGAAAACGATCATGAAGTAATCCATTCAATATAATCAGTCCATATAATTAATGAAAACATGGAAACTCAATTTCATGGTTCAATGAAGCACTTAGAAGGTTCCATTATCAATTATGAAACTACCTTTCAGGGTAAATTCCATTTACAATCCATTCCAAGAACTTAATAGGTGATCTGGTTGAAGAAACGTTTTTATACTAGTGGTAAATTTCAATTCCAACCCAATCCAAACACTTAGGAAGCATTTCATTAATTTAAAAAATTAATTATAAAGGCGTATTTCAATCCAAAACACCCAAGGGGTGTCTATAATTGAGGTCAACATCCTCTAGTCACCTAGAAAGGATAAATGGGAGTTTAAAAAGGTTCTTATATCAATTTAGAATAAAGATACTCATTTTAGGGTAAGTTGTGACAAAGGATGATGTGTAGAACAATGATGCGGCTATAAAAACACCACAACTTTTGAGTAAATCAACTAGACCACCTACTTTAGGGCCTTTAATGACACCTCATCAGATGGAAGCCTCATATATTAATAAGATTGGAAGAAATTGAGAAATGATCTAGCACCCAAAAAATTTGGCAAATGAGCTCGCACCAAAATAGTGAAACTGACCTGAAGATAAACTCAGAACAAATGTTAGATAACTCGATAACATACCTCTATCTATCCAAGACTTCTTAAGATCTCGATTTTTGTATCTGAATATTGATTTGGTGTTGAGATCTATGATATATTTAAGAACCTAGAATAGGCTTGATGATGGATTATGGGAGGAAGATAGGAGATTCATATACTGGAAATGAAGTGAGAGGAGAGGAAATAGGGTTTTAAGTTTAATGAAGGTATAAATGGACAATTCACCCTAAAAAGCAAGGGCACATGGTTTGACCGCACAGTTGGCCAAACCATGCACCAACCATGTGAATGGCCTCTCTCAAAGTGGTCTATAATCATGCCTAGTAATGCGCCCAAGGTTTTATGGTGGTATACAGGCCGTGCGGCCCAAAATTATTCACTATACCACCTTTTGTGGTAAGAAGAGGCCGTGCGGGTTGGGCATCATAGTTTCTTCTAACAATACGGTGTAGTCTTTTTTCCAAATTCTCAGGGTTCTGGGTTCTAAATAGGCCCCATAAACTGTCGTAACCTTCATGAATCCATTAGGTAACATCGAAATTTCCATTTAAAGGAACTTAAACCAAATTAGATGATAAATAACTTTATGAAAAAAAGATTGTTACACTTTGGCTGACTCTCCCATACCCAAGAGTTATCTTCAATGATATCATAGCTTTACTATGTTTTAGGATTAATGAAATAATTTTCTAAATGAATAATAATTCATATTGTATAAAATCCATATAGGTCATTAAAAAATTTGATTGAAAATATGAACCATGGGTTATTTTATGATATAAGATATCCTAAATAGTGATTGATTTGTCTAACATGATATGTGATAGCATAACAGATAACATAGTTAAATTTCTTCAGATCCATCATTTCATAGCGTACGATATGGTGGATCATTTACTAAAATAGTTCTATTACTCATGATAAAAATAGTGTCGCATTATAAATAAGGTATAATTGATATCATAAAATATGATTTCTAATGTTGGGTTAGGCTTACGCATATTCATATCGTAGTCTATGATTGTCGTTTTTCTTAGAGTTTAGTCTTATGAATCCTCCATGACATATCATAATCCACATAATCAATTGTAATATATGATTGATTTCACTAAACTAGTTTAACACCATGAGGCTTATCAACCACATATTACAATTAAATCTATATCATTAAAAACAACATTTCGAAAAAAAATTATTCAAAAAATTCCAATTATGTTTTCTTAAATAATTTATAATTTTTTATATATTATGGAAGAAGTTATTTTTTGATATTAATTTAATTTATAAAGTTAATATAAATAAATAAATTTTAAATTTTATAATTACATTTTAAGTTCTTTTGAAAAATTTAATAAATAAAAATTTTATAATATTAAATTTTAATATTAAATACCCTTTTCAAACTTATATATAATGTCTTATAATATAGACATACAATTTTTATCTAGAAATTATGAGATTAATTTCTAGTTTATTTAAAAATTATAGAGTAAGGGAAAAAAATATAAGAGTTTATATTTATATTATGATTTGTTCACAATATTTAATTTGATTTTTTCAAATCAAAGGTCCATATTTAAGGGAATTATTTAACTATATCAAATAAAGTTTTGGTAATTGATATGATCAAGGTTCAGAAAATTAAATATATGATATTTAGATTTTGAAAAATATTTACGTAATAAAATTAGAATATAAAATTATTTTATTTCATTTAATATCATATATTTAATTAAAATTCAATATAAAGAATAATATTAACGAGCTTATATTGGTACCAAATAAAAAGTGCATATTTATTTAATTATAAAATTACCATAATAAATTTCTAAATTTGGAGTCTATAAATTTTTAGTGAATTGATAAAAATAATTTATCTTCTGTTTTAATATTCAAACTATTCATTTATTTAATTTATCCCCTTATTTTTCCATGAATATAATTGTTATATTACGAATTGACATTAAGCTACTTTAATAATTTTTCAAATATTCATATTAGGAGTTACATCCTGTATATAAAAATTGATTTATATTTATTCTACATTGACATTGACTTCTTTTAGGTTACGAGATTGAATTAAGGAGTTGATTAGAGTTTAATACATTTACATTGTTAGAGTTATGATGGAATTGTGGTCTCTACTATGTAAAGTATTCTTGGGTGGAGATAATTTCTGATACAAAACAGTTTTAGGGGAACCTCCAATGTAGTATCCAATTACCTCATTCCCTATCGAGTATTTTATTTTTTAACTAACTTTAATGTGTTTTATAGGTTTAAATATTTTAAGGGAAATTTAGTATATTATTTTTTAGGGTTTAGCCTATAAATATGCAACATGAAATTCATTATACTTATATTTTTCCATGTTTTTGAATTCTAAATAGTTTTATCTTCATTGTGGGTGTTATACCTATGTTCCTCCTGAGTTACTCATATAAGGAATCAGTTTATCTCTACTACGCTACATCAGTTGGTATAAGGGTGAGGTCATCCCTCATTCATCAATATCAAATCACATATCCCCATTCCTCCTTTTTTACTTTCTTGTGAGATGTTCTCAAGACTCTAGCCTTCCTATAATATCTCCTCATGTGATTTCCCATCAGGTCACACTAGGTGTTCTTTACAAGCCGCCCACCATGAGAAATTTCACCCCTTATGAAGTCTGGTGATGCCCTTCAACATGAAACTCTAAGAATTATGATGTCCACTCCACCTAGGGTAGGATACATAGTTGTATAAATTTACTCCCAATTTTTGGACCTATAATAAATTATATTGATAGAGGTTTTTTCACACTAAGAACTTCACAAGTTAGAATAACACATGGTCAAGTGGAAATGACCTCATCCAATATAGGATATCCTATCCATGTACCAAGGTTATCCAATGTACCACATTAACTAAATATAGGATGTGAGGTAACCTTTTTAATAGAATTAAATCACATATAAATCATATTATGTAAGATAATAAATCATATAATTAATACCTCATCTCAAATACCAACCCCTAACGGTACAAATCCCCTTCATATTATATATAATAAGAAATATAAACCATATCAATTCTCAAGATCACATACAAAAAAATAGTGGGGCTTCCACTGTATGTGTAGTAATGTTTTATAAAAAAAAGTTATAATATTCCTATCATATATTTATAATTTCTTTTAAAAATTCTCTCTGAAAAAATATTTAAAAAATGAATTTGAAGCATCAAATTTAATTTTAAAACTTACCTATGAGGCCATAAACATATGCATAGACACACAGACACACACGCCTCTCCATACACATATTCACATCTTACTATGTGAATATGAACATATATCTATATATGCACACCTATTCACATCTATATAACCAAAGAGTATAGAGAGAAATATAGAGAAGTGTAAAATCATAAAAACGTTTCTCAAGTAATGAAATTACATCCAATTGACCAAATTAAACACACCCACTAACATGTAAAATGGAATAAATAATCTCAAATAGCTCTAAAATATTAATATTTCATATAAAAACTACCATTAATATTTCACTAGTTAAAAGTAGGACCATTATTTGATACACAAAAGTGGGAAAATACATAAGAATACATTAGAAATTTTGCATAATATTATATGAATTATTGATTCTCATCAGTTTGAACTTTTTAATGTCACCCTATTAATTTTTTTTGAAGTTTAATCCTACCAGCTTGGTAATAACACTAAAAGTTCTATTTTCCAGGATATTTGTGTTGATGTTGAAGGTTATGCTTTATGGACAAGGAGGATGAGTCCATCTATTTTGAATTTTCTCATGATATTAATACTCCTATAGAATCTTTACAGGATGATCTGTCCAAAAGTTTTTTTGATAGGTAAGATTTTATCTTAACCCAAACTGATCCAGCCAAATCCCATGCCATATATAGTGAGGGATAATGACAATATATGGTTAATCAAATCCCAAAGAAGCCAAATCCTAATGTCATGTTAAGATAATGTTCGAGTTCTACTATCAATCCTGAATATAGAGCTATAAATTTAATTCATAATGATGCTAATTCATGCAGTACTGGCCATGATAGTTCCATTTTGAGTTCCACTTCTTAAGGTAATCTAAAAGGATACTGCACCGTCGTATCTAATCTTGGAAGGTAATTGGTTTTCCCCAATACAAAAAAATACAAACAGGGACAATGTTGTCCCCAGTAAGGATGGTAAGAAAGCAGTTTCTTTCTAGATATCAACCAAGAACATGAAATATCATGGTAAAGAAAATAGGATTTTTAACTCCAAACCCAAGTTTAAATGGATATTATATTCTAGAATTGTCTGGGGTTGGATAACCATGAAGTAGTTAGATCCCTTAAGATTTTTGTTAATAATAACATTCCTAATATTATTGGTATTTCTGTACCCTAGAGGATTTTTTATGATAATTTTCCTCTTTCCAAGATGGGATACAATCTGGTTAGTACTAATCAGCCTAGTAATGAAACAAAAAGGATTTCCGTTATTTTTTATTTTTGGCTTGGCAAAGTATGTCTATGTATTTATTCAAAAAAATTGGTTAACCATAGCTATTTGTGTTTGGTAATGAAAAAATATTGTTCATTAATTTTTTCATATAGTTATTATCAAGAAAGAAGATCTTTATGGTTGATTATCCTCGCTTTATGAAGCAAAATTAAGGATCCCTAGTTTCTTCTTGGTGATTTCAATGCAATACTCAATCCAGATTAAAAATTAGGCATGGTTATCTCTTCTATCTCAACCAGAGAATTCATGGACTATATAGAGGATAGTGATTTTCATTAGGTTAATCTTACAGGTTTTAAAAATACATGGTACAAAAGCACTTGAATAATGCGGTTTTCATTAAACTAGATAGGGATTTTTTTAATGAGGAGGCACTTGATTCTTGGAATCCATTTCAAATTCTACTCTAACAAGAATTAGTTTATAGAATAATCCTATATTGATGAATCTTATTACTAGAGAGATTAAAACTAAATTATAATTCAGATTTAACAATTCTTGGACATTTCTTCCTGAATACCAAAAAATTGGCTCATGACACATGGATTGCCTTAAATTACAATAATTATGCCTTAACATGTGTTCTTAAGCTCAAATTTCTTAAAAAATACTAAAAATTTGGAGTCATGAACACTTGATCCATAGGGAGGATAATATTACTTAGAATAAATCACAACTTTATATTATTAAAGAGAGTGAAAATTGTGATGATCATTCATAAGGTCTTGAGAAGGAAAAAAAATTATTTTTTATCTGAATAATCTCTTAAATATCAATGAATGAATGCAATGAGAGGATTTTAAAGTCCAATAGCTCAAAGAAGGAGACCAAAATACCAATTATTTTTAACTCTATACAATGGATCAATAATATTCATAGACCTTTAGCTATTATTAGTGATAATGGTGTGCTTCTTGATAAAATAGAGGACTTGTATTCTCATGTTGTTTCTTTATATATGAATACTTTTAATGGATGTATTACTAGTATTGATCATATGAAAGGCATTATTCCTAGACATATAAATCATGAGGATAATTATAGCCTTATTTCACATCCCCTTGAATTTGAGATTAAGGATTTTGTCTTTGGATTAAACTATGGTAGCTTTCCTGGTCTTGATGGTTTCACCAATTGTTCCCAATATCTTTTGGGATATTATTCATTGTTATGTTTGCAAGGCTGTCAATATTTTTTTTAAAAGGTGGGTAGTTAAGCCTGGATGGCCCTAAGGCCTTCATTTTTATTGGTTTTTATTAACCCCCCTTTCAAGGGATAAGGGGGAACCCTTACAAGGCCCGTAGGATCAGAGATTACATGGCCTGTAGGCTTAGGAGATTACATGACCCGAAGGTCTTAGGGAATTCAACCAGACTATCTACAAGGAACTGCTCCTCCCCAGCATCTGCATCCTGATAGTAGCTCTCCACCTTTGCATTACCACCTGGATAGGCTTCCCGTTCAAGCACAAGCTGGTACCGATGGCATTGATATACCCTCTCATTCGGACAATCCATTTGCCTCTGCTCTGGTGAGTGCACCTGCTCTAAATCCTCTTTTGGGGATGCTCCTTTTTTGTAGTGTGTCTGGGGCCTACATTAATGTGGCCTGAAGGCCTTGGAGTGGCCCTAAGGACTTAAAGTGGCCCAAAGGCCTTGAGAATAAACTGGCCCGAAGGCCTTGGGTGGCCTGAAATCCATGTAGGACCCGAGGAACAAACCGGTGGCCCAAAGGCCCAGATGGATGAATAGTTCCGGTTGCTACAGTATTGAACAGTGTATGCTACAGTACTGCTACAGTACTCAGAAAATACGCCTCCACTCGGATTTGATCTCAGGTCTCTTGGATGCACCTAGCGATTCCTCACCAACTGGGATGAGGCTCATGTGTGTGGGTAGTTAACTAATGAAATTAATGCTCAATTTATAGAACTCAATCCTAAAATTTACAATGCTAATGATATTCACCTTTTTAGACATATGAATCTTGTTATTACCATTTATAAAATTATTGGTAATATTATTGAAAACATGATCTCCAATATTTCCAACTAAATCATTTCTTTGAATCAATTTGGTTATACCAAAGGAAGGACTATTCAAGATTGTCTTATTACTACCTCTAAATGCATCAAACTCCTCAGGATATCCATTAGGTGAGGTAAAAATACTATTAATATTGATGTTAAAAAATCCTCTAATACTTTAGATTTTGGTTTCATCTGCAATGTTTTGAGTAATTTTGTATTTGATTACATCTTCACTAAATGGGTTCACAATCTCTTGGGATTAGAACATATCTCAGTTCTTATCAATGGATCTTGTGAGGGATATTTCAAATGTATTGGAGGTTTCAGGCAAGGTTTTCCTATTTCATCCATCATTTTCTCTATTTCTGAAGATTACATAGGCAAGCTTTTCATTAATATGGCAAACAATAATAAAAATAAACCAATCAGAGCTTCCAAAATCCTTATGGACCTCAATCATTTATTTTATGATGTTGAAAAATTATTTTTGTTCAAGGTGATAAAAGAAACATTATGAACATCAAATATTCTCTCCTTCATTATGTGAAAGTATCGGATTAGACTATTAGTTGGGTTAATACCTTTTTATACTTTAGAAAAAATATCACATATGATAGGTAAATTGATATCATTGGTGAGTTTAATATTAGATATGTTGTGTTTCCATTAATATATCTTGGTTCCCCCATAATTTTGGGGATGCCACATGTTAGACATTTTTCTAATATTCTTATCTAGGTTAGAAATAAGTTGGCTTCCTAGAAGGGTAAAACTCTCTTAATGGTTGGAAGAGTCATCCTGGTATAATTTGTGATAATCTCAAAATTCGCTTTCTTTATAAAGGTTTTAAATTGGATAGTGTCTCTTATTATGTGTATGAATGCCTCTGTAAAAAAATTTATCTGGAGTGGAAGCATTCTTTAGAGAAATCTTTTGATAGTTTCTTGGAATCAGTGCAATAATCCTACTGGTCAAGGTGGGGTTGGCATTAAAAATCTCCAAAAATTCAATGATTCTTTACAACATAATTTTATGTGTAGAATTTTTAATGAGAATTTAGAGTATATTTTATTTCTGAGATCCATATTTTTAAACAAGCTTAAAGTTGGTAATTTTAATTATTTGGACTCTTCTATTTAGCCTTCCTTAAAGAATTATTTCTCCTTAATCATTGTTATTTATCTATGGTTATAAATCATCAATTATTATTTTAATTTTGGTTAGATAAGTTGATAGGTATTCCTCTCCTTAACTACATTATCTCTCAAGATACTTCTTTTGATACAAGTATGTCAATTAGAGAGAAATTTGAAATTTCCTTGGTTTCTATCCCTTTAGAGGTCGAAGAATTTGTTTTGAATTATGATTTTATGAAAGGTAAAGGTACTATTGTTTGGATACCTACCTACGATGGGATACTTTCTTTAATTTCCTTTTATCATAAGGATGTTAATGGAAATGTAATCACTTAGTATAAGTCTTTGATCAAGAGTTTCATTATTCCCTCAAGATTATCTATTGTTTGTAGACTCATGTACTACAAACTTCTTACTGATTGTTTTTTGTAGGGTGTAAGTATTAGTATTTTCTTTAGATGTGAACTGTGTCATCATCATAGAGAACACATTGACCTTCTCTTCTTAGGTTGTGCAACTTCTTCTACAATGTGAACTACAATAGGAGATTGTTTTGAATTCAAATTTACTAGCACAGTGAGAATCCAAAATCACCTTCTTGTCTACATATCTTTGCCTCTTTTATAGTAGATGAAAACCCATTTTCTAATTTATATATTGGATATTATTAATTCCATATGGAATAGTTAGAATAAAATGATTCATTGGGGTGCTGATTTGAGTATTCAGTTGACTCTAGCCTATATTCTCTCTATAGTGAGATATGAGAATAATGGCCAAAATAGATTTTGTGATAACTATTTTCATGGTTTTTGTGTTTTTAAAATTTTTGTAATTATAGGTGATTATATCCTTACTTATATGAACTTTGAAGTTATATTTATTTATCCATTTACTAGATAGATCAAATGAAACATGGATGGTTCTTTAAGAGGAAATCCAGGTCCTTATGGCAATAGTGATTTATTTTTGAAATCATTGCAGTGAAGTAATGGGATAATTTTATAGACCTTATGGAATCACCACATCCCTTCATATTGAAATGATTAGTATTATCAATGCAATGTAAATTTCAAAGTAGCAAGGTTACTCTAACTTATGGCATGAGTGTGATTCCACCACCCTTATTCAGACTATCAGGAATAAAATCACTCACTTATCTTAGAAATTGACTGGAATATGGAGAAAATGCATGGATTTGCCTTCATCTATGAATTATATAATCATGCAAACATATCAGGAAGAACATTATCTACCTAATGGTATTAATAATAAAGGGGTCGCTTCTCATGATTTTATCTGGTCAAATAACATCACTGATGAACTTTTATCTTTTTGGGATAATTTTTTTTAAAAACAATCATGGATCGAACTTTTGTAACCTTGATTTTATTCAATAAATATAGATTTTCCTTTTTGGGAAAGTTATCTTTTTACCAAAAAAATGCATCACCATTTAATTATCCAATACATGAATGTAGGTCATAACCAAGGTATTCCACTTAGTATCTCTTTCCACATGGGTCCATATCATTTTTACTAGGCATTTAACTAAGATAATGCACAATTAAATTATTGAATTTAAATTAGGTTAATGTTTGGAATGGGCATCATGACTGCACAACACATAAATTAAAACAACAAGAGAGAATATGGGTTGAATTTATGGACCAACAAACATAGGCCTAGAGGATTCCACATTTTAGATATGAGCCTACAATTTAGCTTAGAATGGGGGGAATCAAGAAACTAGAAAAAAGGCTTAGTAAAAGGGAATACTAGATTAAATGGGGAGGGGGATTTAGACAGTGAATAAAATGATGAATAGGATAAGGATGACTTTTTGAATCACCTAATTCTCCTCAACACTTCAAATGATAGGTGAATAGTCCCACATATGAGGGATATCCATCAAGATCCTCAAAGAGGAGGAGGTGTTTGGCCACTTTTACTGGTGGAATGGAGGGAACAATACTATGCAAGGGGTTAAATGGGTGGACCCAATTAAAATACAATTACTCCCCTCATAAAAAAGCTCCATAGAGGCCACCAGGGAGACACTGGCCTCCATCAGCTAATTATTAGTCTAGTGGATGATTAATGAGCGTAGAAGCCTAGAAGGGTTATTAGTTAGACCATTGGTTAGTTGGTTAGACTTCAATAGAATTATAATGTCTTGAATCCTACTTCTGGTCCCTTAGTTGATTCCCATTATCCCTCCTACAGAAAAAACACACTCAAATGTGTGTGTGAGTGTGTGTTTTCAGGGGGATGGCTGATGTTCAAAAAAATTTAAATAGAAACATACTATAGGTAAAGACTAGGATCTTACAATAGCAGCATTATTTTAGTATAAAAAAACTCCAACCGGGGTTCATCTGGGGAATACCATAGAAATGTGGGAAAATAAATTGAGAGGAAAGGAGAGGAAGAATAATGGGGAGATGATTGAGCATTACCTATACATCGATTCACTTGAAACCACATGAGGAGTTTCCCACAATTGGAGGGGAAAATAAATGAGAAGGAACCCTGGGGGATTCTTTTACTTGACTTGAGAAATAAAGAGATAATGGTTTCAATTGGGGTAAAAATTGGATGGAGGTTAAATTATGAATTTTTAAAATAGTTAAGGCATGGGTAAAAGTCATGGTTTGGCCATATGGTTGAATAAAATGTGAACCAACTGTGCTCCCATCATTGGATACACCTGGTGACCCTACATTGTTTTTCCAAGGACCCCACACAGTTGAATTTATCATGAACTAACCATGTGAAAAATAATTGTCAAAAACTTTAGCACTATCCTACAGGAAGAACATGATTTCCCATAATAGTGTGTCCTAACAATGTGACACCCATAAAACCTTAATTTTTTTGAAATTCTTGGAGAGATAAGGCCTAAAAATTGAGGGTGATGTTAATAATAAAAAATAAATAATAAATGAAGAAATAAAATGTTGGAGTGTGATAATTATACCCACTATAATGCTTTATACCCCCCAAAATCTACCAAGACTAAAAAGAATACTCAAGGGGGAGTTAAAAAAATAATGGGGTAGAATGACATAATTTCCATGATTTCCTAAATGAAATCATCTTTACAAATTCCTAGAATATATACAACCTCTAAGAGTAACTCAAACTCGACCACTAATAGAGATATTAAGAAATGGAGACCCATAGTGGGTCTCCCCATCATTTAACAAATGATCTTGTATACTGGTTCAAGAAGATAAAAGGAAAGTGTTATCCAAAGATAACTATGAACTATAACCCAAACCATTAATTAAGACACTAAAATGAAGGAATAACTCAAGGGAACAACTTGGAATTCACGATGATAAATGGTTATTATCCAAATCATCATAAATCAACAAGTGTTCAAAAATAAAAGACAACCTCATGATAATGATAGAATCTAAGAAAACTACAAAGTCACCCACACACATCCACCCACAAAAAATGAAAACGTAAAAGGAAAAAATGATAATCATTCAACTTCAAAAGGCATGGTTTTGAACATTGGGTCAAAGAATAATGAAATGGTTACCTGGGAAATCATACCTAGAACACTCATCATGGTGATCCCATTAATCCAAACAGATACTAGCTAGTGCATAATTTCAACTTGTTGACCTCTGCCCTGGGTACCCAAATCACGCAACAAAAGTATTCCCCATATTTAAGGAACCAAAATTTATCCTCACCAACCATTGCCACAAAAATACTCTAAAGGGACCTATCCTCTCTAATGAGACATAATATAACCCCAAAATCAAGGAATTTAACTAGTAATGATAAAAAATATCTCAATGAGAAAGTCTCAAAAAATAATTACCTGAATGTATCGATCAACTAAAACCCCCAAAATTGATGATTCCCCGAACTCGAAAACACCGTAGACCTTTATTAGGAGGCATCATCTAAATAATAGAGATATTTACACACCCCATCAATCACATACAGAAAACAATAATAAAACTTATCCCAAATAATATCTCAATTCAAAATAATAACTAAGGGAAATCAACCAAAAATAGAATCTAAGGGAACCACAACATTAATAAAATCAAAAGGACCCCCTTTTTACCATTCTAAAATCACAGACCTAAATTATGAAATCATAAATCTTCAATTGGAAACAAATTTTAAACCTAAAAACCCCATCATAATAAATCTTATGATTTCTCAAACACCTAAGTAGTTTTGAATTTATTTAATAAAACCACTTTATTGACTTCAAACCCAATTCTTAATTGCTTATAAACAATTTCTTCGAGAAAAAAGATCAGAAAAACCATTCATAAACAATTTTCTAATCACAAACAACCTTTCTATAAATTTAAAATGGGTTTCAACATTTAAAAAAATTATTTCCTTTTAAAACCATTTCAAAATTCACGCTTTTTTTTGAAAATCTTGAAACGTTACTTGAATATCACTTTAAAAAGTAAAAAATTTACATTTAGACACCAACTAAAATCAAAGTTATCAAGATAAAAAAACATAAGACTAACTTGAATGGGACTAGTGGTTGGTATTCATTAGAATCATGATTTTGTGAACCATGTTCCAACCATATAACAATAACTGATAACTATGTAGAACCATATACGTAGGATCCACAAGGGTTACTAGGATGTGTGATCTCATCATGCACTACTAACACAACTCCAATTCTATCTCAAAGCGTAATAAATCCATTAACATAAATGAAGACGCCAAGAAACCCAGAATATAAGTCTTGATTCTTGACTTCCCATGGAAACTTGGGGGTTCATAATAATTAAGGGTGAGACAGACCCTTCCCACACCTACCTTTTGAGTTCAAAAATTCATACATCCATATATTAAACTCACCCAAATCATAAATACCTATATTGATTCTATTTTTCATGAACTAACTCAATTTGTCCCTTTATCGAGTGCCTGACCTAGCTGTTGAATAATCACAAGGGATGTTCCCAATCCCTACATGTTTACATTTAGCGTCGAGCATCAAAGTGAACTCAGTATGGAATGAATTCACCAAATAGGTATAATTAATTAAGTTTGGTAATCTATAGAAATTATGGAATTAACCCTCCATACCATAGAGGTCCATACGCCATAAGAAAAAGGAGCACAAATATATAAAAATTTACAACACAATATTAATTTAGTAAACCCTTAGCTCACCTTCATATCCATCACATATAAATACACCTTCATTGAATATCTATAACCCGACATTATTAAAAAAATTGTTTATAATAAAAGGATGATTTATTCAGAACTACTATGGAAGAAGAAAAAAAACTATCATACCTGATTGAGATATCCATGTTACTCATGAAAACCTTTCTTTCAGAACTCAAGATAATCAACTTCAATGTATCCTAGAGTAAGAGTCTGATTGGTGGTACTATTTAAAGTCAAGTGCTGATACTATAAAAGATCTACTTAGTCTACAGACTATGAGTGGTATAACTAGGGTGTGAGTTTCAAAACACAAGATCATATCACCGTTGATTCCTTATTTTTCTTTTTTAATAAAAACAAAAAATGCCAGTTTTAAATACATTTAGAAATTATGTTTTTCATATATAAGTATATAAAATCAGAAGGAATTTCCATGGTTGTTTTAGAAAAATCTTTATATATTTTTATTAAATTTAAAAAGTCACATAAAAATAATTTTACTAGCCCATACCTTGTTCACTAAAATGTTCATTATTAATCCACATTTAAAATCAATTTAAATTATAATTTTTAAAAAACATTTCATAAATACTTCATTTACACATAACACTTTAGAAATATTTTAATACAAAAAGTCAAATAAAGATTCACAATTATATCACTAAGGCACCACATCACTAAAATAAAAATAAAACAAAACCCAAGAAATGGAAAATTCAAATAAAGAGAAGATGTGAATCAATAGTAGTTAAAGAAAATTAAAGTCCAGGGGTAGGTAATAGATAAAATAGAAAAATGATAATATAGCATGTGTTATAGGAAACACACACACAAATAAATAGTGAGAATAAAAAATAAGTAATAAGGTATATTGAAACAAAGAACTAAAAAGGGATAAATGTGGGATCTTACCTAATTCCACCTAGGCTAGGATACTTAGTATTACTACTTAACTCCTAATGAGTGGAACAGAAATAACTCAATTAGTTATAAGGTGTGCCTACTAATAACTTTAAAAGATAGGATGACACCTGATCAAGTGGAAATGAACTTGTCTAATCCTGGATATCGTACTCAAGTACCTAGGGTGTACCATGTAGCACATGTACTAAATATTTGAGTAAATGGAACCTTTTTAACTGAATTTAATCATAGATTAATCACATAATGTAATAAAATTAATCATATAATTAATACTGCATCTCACCTCCCTACCTATGATGGTGTGAAGCCCATCCATATTATATATAGTTAGAAATATAAACCACATCAATTTGAAAGACCACATACATGAAAAAACAATAGGTCTTCCCCTACGGGTGTGGCATCATTTTAGAAAAACCATTTAGAATATTCCAATCAACCCTTTACAAATTATTTAAAAATTTATATTTGTAAAATTATTTTAAAATTAAATTTGAATCATTGAATTTAATTTAAAATTTTTCCTTTTAGGACATACACAGATTCATTTATATATACATAGACATCTCTCAATGCATGTATTCACATGTTCTGATGTTAATATTTACATATATCTATATATGTACACATGTGCATATGTGTATAACCAGTAAATATAGAGAGAAACATAGCAAAGCATAAAATCTTAAAAAAACGTTTCTCAAGCAATGAAAGCACACCCAAATAAGAAACTTAATCTTTCCTTAAAAACCATAAAATAGAATAAAAAATCTAAAAACACTCAAAAATATTAGGATTTTATATAAAAAATTCCATAAATATTTTAGTCATTAAAATAATAATCATTCTTAAGGTGTGGATACACGAAAGTGAAAAAATACATAAGTACCTATTGAATTCAAGATTTGCCTCACAAAAAACATGATCAATATATATATATATATATATATATATATATATCTAAAACCATAGAGATCAATAGAATTTATAATTTAAAATATAAATTTAATTTAAAATCCCTAAGCACGTATGACATTCCAAAGGAAAAAAACTTGGGAAACACCTACCTATAACAAGAAAATATGAGGTGATTCCTTCATCAATGAAAAAGAGAGGGCATAAAGGACCCATCACACACACTGTGAACAATATCCACATGATTTTAGAATGTGAAACCCCACCCATTTTTTATATAGAGAATGATGTAGAAAAGGGGGAAATGAAAATTTATAGTAAAGGATAGAAATAGGAAGGATGGGAAGATGCGACCTTACTCAGATGATGATTTTATTGAAATCATAAGAGGAAAGACCCTCAACCAGAGGAAAAAATGAGGAGGTGTGTAAAACACTTTGATTTTATGATAGATATTCCTTTTAATTTATTTGATGTCTTGCATTGTACACTACACCAATATTAGTTTTCACTATATGCAACACCCTATTAGCTTGCAGTATACACAACACTATTATTAGCTTGCGTTATATGCAAGAACATCCTTCCTCGATTGCTTACATTGTAAGAAATACCAAGTTTTACTAAAAAACAATATATTATTAAAATAATATTATTTAATGGGACATAAACTAGCCATTATTAATAGTATTAACAACATTTTTAATTTTATATAACATTATCATTCATCTTACACATTTTCTAGAACATGATATGAGAACAAAACAAATTTTTTTCGGATAAAATAATTATTTTTTAAAAAATAAATATTTACTATATTTTGATGGAGAAAAAATTTTAAATCTTGTTTTTGGAACTTTTATAAGTTAAATTTGAAAAAATAAACACATGTTAATTTGTTATAGTTATTACTTCTTAAAAAACAATCTTTTTGGTTCAGAAAATAGAAATGAATTTTAAATTAATTATTAAACATTATGCATTTTGAATTGGAAAAAATGGATTCAATATTTGGAATCATAAGGTTCAAATTTTGTAAATAGGTACCTTTTATTTTTGGACATTATGAATAGTAACATCAGTAATGATTTTATTTACCATGGTTAAAGGTTAAATATTAAAAATAAGGGTAAAAAATAATATTATAATAATATTAAACTAACCTAACACATGACCTAACATATTATACGAGATATTTCCAACCATTTAAATCTTTTGGTATATTTTGGGACCTCATGGATTCACTTGGATGTGAAAATGACATTTTATAAGAATTAATTTAAAGTAAAGATAATCATAACCTATACACATATCTTTTAATAAATCGATTTTAATATATGGATATATAACTGATATATATGTCTATAAATATTAATTATAGAGCTAGAAATATTAATTAAATCATGTAATTTTATTCATAATATTTATACATTACTTAAATATATATATTTACGACACAATTATGATGTATTAATTACCTTATTAATGAAAGATTCAAATAAATGAATTTATAAATATTAAAATAAATATAATTTAAACATTTTGATGCCATCCAAGAATTTTATAGATTACATTGACATATTGGGGATAAGGTAATTCCTTTTTTTTTGAAGGAAATAGGTAGTATTTTTTTAAAAAATTCAAGCATTAATAGTGTTCAAAATTGACATAATTGATAACTTAAAACATAAAATATTTTATTAAATGATATTAAATTCCAAAAAATATTATATATGTGAGAATGGTCAATATAAGTCCAAATATTTCATAAATAACTTTTTTTGTGCCGTCTGACCAGATATTGTAATTACATAAACCCACAGTGTGTAAATAACACGATATAATAATAAGATTAAAAAGGGTAAAATAAGGGTTAAACAAAAACGTTAAGGATAAAAAATATTCAAAACATGTCTAAAAATTATTGGATGATGGGAATTCGAACAAAAATCATCTTATCTTCAAATGGAATATGTTTTGGACCATTTTTAATCGAAATTAAATTTATAATAAATTAATATTTTGATGGTTTCCTAAAGTGCCACATCCTCTCTTAGAGAAGGGCACGTCTTCCCTCTCATATTCACA
Organism: Viscum album; assembly: GCA_963277665.1. Taxonomy (NCBI): domain Eukaryota; kingdom Viridiplantae; phylum Streptophyta; class Magnoliopsida; order Santalales; family Viscaceae; genus Viscum; species Viscum album. The sequence goes on from OY728139.1 coordinate 1,314,735,497, forward strand.
CCATTTTGAGCATTAAAAATCAGAAAAAACTTGCTCATTTATATTATAAACATCCATATTAACATTATAGAGGTGATGGTATTCTCAAAAGACCAACTCTAGAACCCTAAGAAGAAATTTAAAGGAGGAACGTCAAGGAAGAGGTAATCTCTTCTACCAATTCCTTCAAATTTATTTTTTCCTTTCATCTTCCTATTATTTAGTTGTTTCATTATAAATTAATAAAATAAGTATCAATAATATAAATATATGTTATTGTAAATATTAAATAACCCTATTTCACCTTCAATCCATCATACTAGAAACAAAATCACCGCACATGTGTACGTACGACTTACCATCTCCACGTCATGGTGTAATCTGTTTTTCATCACCAATTTACATGGATGGTTATAATGGTGGAAATAATAAATATATATGATTAATATAATATGATTATAATTCTGAGGTACTATACACTATCTAATTCAATACCATTCAACAATTATGGGAATGATATTGTTGCTCGTTTGTACGTACGACTTACCATCTCCACGACGCGATAAGATTCATTCTCCATGATAACCATTCAAAAATGATTTTAAAGTATATATAATAAATAATCATGAAATATATGAAATAATAATTCTACTATATTTATGAACATATATATATATATATATCATTTATTTACTTTCACTCAATTCAACAAGTAAACGAAAACAACGTTAATGCGTATGTACAACCTACCGTCTCCATGAACGGTGTATTCCATTTTATCTATCTATCTATCATATATATATATATATACTGAATTTATATGATATTTAAATCATTTTTTACATTATGGAAGTATGTAAATCATGATATATGTAATAATATTAAGAATATCAATTCAAAACACGTACGATAAATAAAACGATTATTACCCAAAACACTACTTTAACATGGAATTGACAAATGAACGGGTAATATAAAGTCATAATTGAATCATATATGATATCATAAATATTATTATGGTTCCATTACAAGTTAATAACATGTTTAAACCCACTATACAATAGTTTTATACATATATGGAAGAAATTGGACCTAAGGCAAGGGATACGTTTTCAATATCATTTTTATCTGAGATTGTTTATACACAAGTATTTACCTGGGATATATTTATCATCCATTTCCATGTTTTCTAAAAATGTTTTCATAATTTTTTTTAATATTATTCTATATATATTTAGAGTCATTTTTACCCATTTTTAACTTTTACTACGTGGCGTGGAAGGAAGCTTTCTTTGGTTAATCATATGAGGTACTTTTTTGACTTTTCTGAAAAAAGTATGAGGAGAATGTGTAACACCCTGACCGCAGAAGCCCAAAGCCAGTGTATTATTTTAATAAATTGTTATGATGACAAGTAATCATTTACTAAAGGACCAATCAGTTTAGGAGTCTTAGAAAATAGATTACATACATGAACTTCACATTACAGTTTCAAACATAAAATACAACATAGATAATCCTTTGAGAAATACATTATTCTTATAGCTTAAACATTCATATAAAACATAATAAACATATTAGCATCCTGGAAAAAATAAAACAAAACAAATGGATGAGCTTATATGCTCAGTAAGGATAACAATATAGAATAAACTTTCATAAATAATCATAAACATTTAAGGTAATGTATAAGACTAAAACACAAGACTTTTAACATTAAACTTCATCATAATATGGAAAAGATAAATCAAATAATGAAAATTAATTATTCAAATTGATATTATAATTGTAAAATAATCACATGTAATATCAATAGCTAATTTCATAATGATGGAATGCATAATTCCAGAAATCATAACCACATATTCAAGGTCTCAGGCCAGGACTTCAAATAAATATTTTGTCAAGGCCTTGGGCTAAGACAGTAGTTTGTCTCATGAGACCTAAAGATTCATAGAGGGGCTATAGTAGGCCCTGCCCATTACTTACAAAGTCCAATTCATTCCTCATATGAAAATTTTGAAACATAACATAAACATTCATATTAAAACTAGCTTACGAAATGTCAATACTTTAACCATAAACCATGAATGGTATAAAAATAGCACATCCATAGTCAAACATATCATAAATAATTCTATAAAATATGGAATAAATAAATCAACCTCAATCATGAATAATAAAGAGTAAAGGATTTTGACATAGTTGAAAATAATTAGTAAAACTCTTTGAGATAAATATGCTTTGTTTGGGAATTCATTTAAAAGTCACAAAATTTATCAAGGAATTAATTTAAAAAAGTGTTTTGAATCAAATTATACCATACCACTTTGAAACTCTTGAATGGAATTAACATTTTAAAACAATCATGTCTATATAAATAAACCCTTAAAATTATTTTAAAAACAAAGACATTAATTAAAATGATTTAGGAAAATAAATCATTAAAACATTTAAAATCATGTTCTAGTTAAAGAGTCCCTTCCATAAAACTAAAAATATTCCTTTTGAAAATATTTTTATGAAACATGGAAATGGATGATAAATATGTCCCAGAAAATACTTATACATAAATAATCTCAGATAATAATGAGATTGAGGAATTAACCCTTACCTTGTACATTCCTTTAGTTGAGGGTACATTTAACCTCATGTATAATGACCATAGTATGTTATTAAATTATACCATAACAATATTAACATTTATAATATCATATATGATTCATTTTGACATTATAATACCAATTTAATAATAATTTCCATGTTTAAGTAACATTTCAGATAATAATCGCTTTTTTTATCGTACGTGTTTTAACTTGTTATTCTTGATCGTATCTTATAGATCATTATTTATATACTTGAATATTATAAATAATTATTTATATAACATATATATTAATAATATAAATATTTATAATTAATAGATATATGAAATGGAGACAACATTCATGGAGACGGTAGTCCGTACATATTCATGAACATTGTTTCTGTTTTATTATCGTATAGTATGAAAGTAAGTACACGATATATATATATATAAATATATATTACTCCAGTAGAAATATTATTTTGTATATATCATACTTAATAAATATATATATTTTTATAAAAATTCTTGAATGGTGATCGTTGAAGATGAATCTCATCGCGTTGTGGAGACAGTAATCCATACGTACGCACGAGCGACAATATCATTATATCTATGGTAAAATGGTGTTTAATTAGATGGTATATTATATATACAGAATCATTACCATTTTATATTCATAATTTACATTAATTATACTCATTATTATACTTATCCAAATAATATAGTGTTGAATAACAATCTACACCATGACGTGGAGATAGTAAGCCGTAAGTACACACGTATGGTGACTTTGTCATTCATATGATGGATAGAATAATGAATATGGTTGTACCATATTTATAATAAAATTAAAGTATGTATAAGGTACTAAATTTACTATTTTAGTAAAGAAAAATAAATAATGTTGCAGTGGAAGAAGAAAATAACTTTGAAAAATGTGACAAAATAATTACCTCTTCTCCGTGTGCTTCCTTTTGATTGGAATAAAAGGGATACTTAGGTCGACTTTCTGATCAAATTAAGTCCTATAGGTTGAATTGAGGGTAGCTTTGAGTATATATGAGTATGGTTAGGTTGAACCAAATGGATTTGGAGTTATTAAATTAAGAAAATGGAAGGTACCCTTTTATAAGAGAAGTGAGGGGAACTTTAGGAAAAGCTTGAAATATTATTTTATTATAAAATAATTTTCGGTTTCTAATGGATCCAAATGGATTTATTTCTAGGATAAGGTGGTTATGGGTCTCAAACCTCCCAAACAATAGGTTTTAGACAAGTTTAAGTCACCATATTAACATTATCTTATTTATTTACCTCTTAGTTAAATACTCTAACTTTTACCATGTCTTCTTGTATTTTTATATTACATGGTTAATAAACATACTATAAAATTCTAAGATAACATAAAGTGGTTAATTAATTACATATCAATCATTATATAAGTCCTTTGTCCAAACATTATTTTTTTAGAAATATTATATCATTTAATAATATAGTATTTGTTTTAAAAAATCATTTATTTCAATTTTGACACTATTTAGTATTTTTTTTACAAAAGTAAAAAAACTTAATTACTTCAAAAAAATACAATAAATATACCCTAACGTGTAATCTTCACCTAGAGAATTCATGGAATGCATAAAAAGTTTCAATTTACATTTATTTTGATATTTATAATATCAATTATTTTAATCTTTCATTAATAAGGTATTTGCTGCATCATCATTATGTCATAAATAAATTTAATTATTTCATGTCTAAAAATTATAAGTAAAATACCATGATGTAGGATATATTTTTAGATTTATAATGAATATTTATAGTCGAATTTATCTTATGTATAACTCTATATTAAAAATGTGCTAGTTATTAAAATTGGAATTTAAAACTTTTAACTCTTCTTTAAATAAAAAATAATAAAAGTCATAATATAATAAAATTTGATAAAAAAGGATCATATTTTTTTCCTATGGTTGATTTTGGTCGCAAAAAACTTATCTAACAGAATTGGGACAAGTTTTAGGGTAATTATAATATCATTTTACCTTTAATTACCTTATTTACTTTTAACTGTGGTAAATAAAATTGAAAAGTTATTATTCACCAAAAATTATTTTTATCTTATTGAACCATATTTTAATTAATGATGTAAACCATGTCTCTTGGATTTTTTAAATTCAATTCACAGAAGCGATAAAATTATGTTTTATGTAAATTTAAAAATGTTCCTAAAAGGTGGGTAAAAGACGTTAAAAAGTTCAATAATTTTTTTTATATCTAATCTTATAATAAAATGACTCAAATGTCTTAAATTAAACTAATATATGTATTATGTATCTATTTTGACATTAAGTGAAAATGAGGAGAATGAAGGAGCGGTTGAGAGAGAGTGGGGGCGGCGAACAACGATGCCCTAACCCGTTCGATTCTCGTTGCTTCACGGAATGGTTACAGGGAACGCTAATGAAAAATCTGTTGAACTTGTTGTCTCCCCGATGTTAGCTGAATCAGTTCATCCGAATTAGTTTCATCATAGAGGTCACGCGGCCATTTCCTTTTTAAATAAATAGGATTAATTTCTATCTTCTGATCTTAGATTTTTTCTCGTTGGTAAATTCTGTAAACATCGCCCCTCACTGAACTTCCTGCATAAATATTTCAAGTCCATTGGGTTTGTCAATTTTGAGATCGGTATGATCAACTCATTTAATGTTGAGATACGTCTTTCTACTGAGAATGACTATTATTGTCTTTGTTCTAGGGGCTCTTGGAACTTTGAAAGATGCTCATTGAAAATTATAAAATGGTCCCCTGTCTTTGATTTTAACATTGAATCCCCTATTTCCCCATTTGGAAAGGCTTCACAGGTCTGCCGATGCACTTATTCAAACAAATCGCCCTTTTCCCTATTTCTAAATTAATAGGGAACCCCATCAAAATGGACTCTACCACTTGGAATCTCACAAGACCATCAGTTGCATGTGTGTGTGTGTTGAGGTTGACCTTACGCAACACCTACCTTCAGTTATCTGGATCCAAAATGGTGACACTAGTTATTTTCAAGAAGTGGTCTATGAAGACTTACCTAGCTACTACCCTAAATTCTTACATCTATGGAACTCCCTTGGGAATTGTGGCACTAGTAAGCCCCCCATAAGAAATTGTCACAATGATAAACCATTGAAAAATAAAGGGAAATATATTTGGATTGGAAAGAGAGACAGATTCCAAATGAACAAGGTGATCCCTTTAATCCTAATGTCCCAGTGATTTCTCCATCCACCCCAGATTCTTATCCATCACAACCTCAGTAAACTCAAGCTGATGTTTTCTATGGATCTGTGGTTGCGGTCAATAATGATGAACCTATTTTAGACACTTCAGGAGTTGTTATAACCACTCATGCGGTGGTGCAAGAGACTCATTCTATTTCTGGTAGTTCTAATAATGATGATTATGACCGAATCCATAAAATTGAGGATGAATATCTACACTCGAGCACCAAAAAATCTATGAAACCTATTACTAACTCTGATGGATTTATGATTCCCATCCTAAGAAGAATCTAAAACACATTGATTACTTTAAGTTGTTGAAAACCATTGTCATTAGATCCCTAGGGATTCGGTTGGAGCATGCCAACATTCCTCCACAGCTGGTAGTTAATGAAAATCCCTCTACACCTGCATCCTCAGATGAAGAGGGTTCCTCCACATCCTTGGATAAAGAGGACTCCTCCTCATATGGAGATGAGGAAGAGGCCAACATTAAACTAAAAAATTGTACTCATTTTATTAAGGAAGGATATAGGGATGACTTATATCCTTGGATCGAGGAACAAGAAAGGTTATCTTTTGGAAGATATTGTATCAAGGAGATAACTGTTGATGAGTATCTGAGTATCAGAGAAGTTAAGTTTGATAGAGTGGAATTTGAGCTTGATCAAAATCATGATTTTGATTATCTTCAAATTCAGTGGGAATAACTCACTTGTGTAGCGTTTGAGTATGTTGTTTCTTATCTTTGATGCTATCATAACTTAGATTTGTCATCAGTGTGAGTAGTCTTTGTGGTGTATGGATGTGTGGAGGCCTCATGGAGGGATTTTATCCATGGGAAATATGGATCTGGAAAATCATGTTTTTATGGAGAGTTAATGTTGTTCTTTATGAATGTTTTCTTTGTGCTACTCGGACAATTTATTATCCGATGATCCATATGATACCTTCTAAGAGGTGAGCTTTATCAGTGGAACATGAAGTTTGGAAATTAATTTTGATGATGAGGTGGAAGAATTTGAGCTCTAGCGCTTCTGTTCTCAAGTATTATCAGCTTACACAATATGTTTTCAGTGAATTCCTGGGCATTGGAGGCTGCTGCTTTGATCTTTCTAGACATTCTTGCGTATCATAACATTGCTTTAAAGCTTGGTCAAGTTGGCCTCTTATGGGAGTTGGTGAATATTTTTGACTACATAAAGCAGAAACTATCTAACAAAATTATGAATATGAGCAACAAGGAGCTGAGATAACTTAGTATGACAGGAGCATCTTGGAGGCATTAGAGATGGATATTATATCCATGTGGAGTGCATAATGATTACCTATATGATGCAATATAGGGATGATTGTAGACTATTGTATTTTACATGATGATTTTTTTGAAGACCTGGGCATTGTTGAAGATGCATTAATGAGATCTTTTCATGATAGGATCTACCATGTCCTTCCAAGAATTATTTAGGGGTTTTCTTGTCACCCTCTTTCCCCTTCAATTATTCTCGTGTTGGTACAAACTCATTGTACTGCGTGTAATCACCAGAACATTATATTTTTTATTAATAAATTTTGGGGACTATGAGTTTCACTCATGCTCTGAGCCATTCTGGTATCTATTTTGACTTTAAGATAAAATTTAATTAAAAATAATTATTGAAATGAAAATGTCAGTTTTTATGTACTATGCATTATTTTTCACTATGCATCAAAAATTGAATGTTTTCAGAAAAATACAAAAAATTCACTCTAAGACAATTTTGATACTCCAAATTCAAAAACTATTTCTATATTACCAAATTAAAAACATATAAATTGAATTAATTAATTTAAAATTAATTATCATTGTCAAAACCACGAAGCGAGTTTTTGATAAGTAAAAACTATCAAAAGATTTATATGTGTTTATGTACAATTTAAATGTGAAATTACTTACAATGACCAACATTAGATTAAATGATTAAAATATAATCAAATTATACTTTAGAACCATTCAAATGTATAATATAAAACTCTAAATTATTTTGATTAAAAAACTTGTTTTCAATAAAAATTTAGTGTCTTTCATTGTTCATCAAAATATAAAAGTTATTAGAAAAAAACCAAAAAAATTATCCAAACTAAATTTTTATATCCTGATTGTATGGAATAAGTTTAATTTGTAAAATTGAATATATAAAAATGTCAAATGTTGAATTTTAAAAGTGTTCGCCATTAACAGGCGGTAAAATTACATTTAAAAAAAAATACTTATTTTATTTGAAAAATTGAATTTCATTATATATTATGTCTAAGAAAACCATAATATGTATGTTAAAATTATATAGATTATTCAAAATTCAGTTGATACTATTTATAACCGCTTTTTGAATGGCTAGTTTGGTAAGTCGGGGTGTGCTCAAACTGAGTGTTGCAGGTAGCACAAGCTATTTAATTACTTTAAAGAGATAACATACTATGAAATCTTGGGGTATTGCATTGTCCCCTCCTTCAATAAATTGCATCCTCAGAATTTCAAATTGTTTTCGTCAACAAAAGGTTTGAAATAGAAACCATCTTTGTGGAGAACCCACATCAGAAATAAGGTTAATAAAATTTAGTCTTAATAAGAGGGAAATGGAAAAGAAAAAGTCACCACCCAATTAAGGTTTCGAATAGGAGAAAATTGGTGGAAATTAGAGACATGTAATTGGAGGAAAAAAATAAATATTTATTGGGAGTGATTGAGGTCATTGATCAAAAACAAGTGAACAATAAATGGAAAATTGAGGTCCTAAATGCCATAAATCTATGATGATTTAAAATATCACTGGTTTAACAAAACATAAATAATTAGGATAACACATTTATGATTTTATTATCCTTTACCTAATGTTTAAGAATTAATTTCTTCATAGAATTAAAAAAATACTTGACAAGTAGAGTTCCATCCTTTAACAAATTTATACCACAAACACATCATTCACTCCAAAAGACAACATAACTCAAAAATATTTGATTTAACCTAATCATATAGGGATAAAAAAAGAATATATAATTTATCTATCATAACATTTAAAAAAAATACATTATACAAACCAGGAAATCACGTAGGCCAGTGGTTGGTGGTGCACCCTTGTCGTCCTTCGATTGAGGGTTCAAGTCTCGAAGCCCTGACGGACGCGACGGGTTGTCCCATGACCTCTGGTTTGTCCATTTTATAAAAATCCAAAAATAATATCAAGAAATTCATTAAACCTAAAAAATAGTATCCAATGTCAAAGTTAATCCATTCCATCCTTTAAACATATCAAAAATAATTCTGTCCAAACTCATAGTCCAAAATTTATAAGGAAGGTATCATAATATACATGTGAATACCTTCATCATGTATTATCTAAAAACATTGTAACAAAATGAATTATTAGAAAACCACATTGAATATGTTCAATCTTCCTCATTCCTTATGTATTACAAAGAATACTGGATATACTCCTGAAATTCAAAAATGTTGTAATATCCAACAATGATTGAATAAATAAACCATTAATTAGTTCCAAGGTAGTCAATAATATCCAATATACATTTTGAACTCAATTATCTCTTATTACAAAATCATCACCTCAGTCTCAACACTATTTTAAGGTTTATCTTTATCTCAACTATATATTTTCAAAAAATATTAACTTATTATTGAGCCACTTTTCTTAGTACTATACAATCTCAAATCCTCAATGAAAATGTACTACAGTATAATCCTTATTTATTTTTATAATTCACATAACTAGAAAATCATTGATAAAACACTCAAATGACATAATTTTTCAATCCAGAAACAGAAAAAAATTAATTATTCCACGTCGACCATAGTAATATCTTATGCTTGACCTTGATCCCTTTGATTCTTCTAAGCTATATTTCCTTGATTATTCAGACCTTTAATTGATTATTGACCAATTTCACTATGATTTAAAAACCGAATATTAGTCTTTTATTCCTTCCCTTAGCATTATTTTTCCTGATAACACTTTCTTCCACACTTATAACAAACACCCAGTCCTTTTAAGCACTTCCAAGTGTGATCCTTTCCATAGTTATCACTTATGGGAAAATCCTTCTTTCCCTTCTTCCCTTTATCCATATTTCTCTTTGCCATCCTCTTCTTCTTTGGCTTACCTTCAACTCCATAGGACTTAGAGAATTATTTAATTATCTTATGAATACATGATACTATTTTCTCATATGATGAGAATACAAAGGAGGATATTTTCCTTCGAAATGTTAGATTAATACCATGAAAGATACGATCCTTCGTACTCTTGGGATCATGAATATTGTTGGAGTTCTCATTACTTCTATTGGGCTACATTTCTAACCTATGACATACACTTGGTTCGATCATATCATAATGTATAATCCAAAAACTAGAAATATTCTCAACATTATTTGAATATTTTGACACATCTAGTCTCATAAAATGGTTTATTTTATGACATATTTATGCATAAATCCTTCATAATGGTTTGTAATGAAAATGTGAATTATCCTAAGGAAATCTTCTGAGAGTGTCAAACAAGGTGCACAGTAAGGACCGTTTTCATGTACCAAGATACCCCGAGTAATTCCTAAAACTCCATGTCGGAGTTTTCACGCCTAGGTACATCTGTGCGAGAACCACATCCACTTGTAGTATTCACACAAAGATATATTTCTTGTAAAACCCACATAATAACTACATTTACAAAATTATGGATGTTCGTCTATAGTAATCCTCAAATTCTATCTTAGGGTAATGTTTCCTAATCAGAGTTTATCTAAATCTAGTTTCCAAGGTTTTTACTAAACTTCCTCTAATACCAACTGTAACTCCCTAGCCCTAGAAGCCTCATGATGGTGCATTATTTTAATACATTGGCATGATGAAAAGTAATCAATCCCTAAAGGATGGATTAGTTTAGCAGTCTTGGAAAATATATTACATAATGAAAATCACATTACAATTTCAAACATAAAATATAACATAAATAATAATTTGAGAAATCCATTATTCATCTAGCTTAAACCTGTATATAAAACATAATAAACTTCTTCGCATCCTAGGAAAAATGAAACACAAGAAAGGGGTGATCTCAGATTGTCAGTAAAAAAAACAATATACCAGAAATTTTTATAAATAAGAATAAACATTTAAGGTAATGTGTAAGACTAAAACACAAGCCTTTTAAACATAAACTTCAGCATAATATGGAAAAGATAAGTCAAATAATTCCATTTATTTTTCACATGGATATTCTACTATTCGAATAATAACATTTAATATCAATAGATAACTTCATAATTATGGAATGCATAATGCCGGAAATCATAACCACATAGTAAAGGATTCATGCCAAGTCTACAAATAACGATTTTGTCAAGGCCTTGGGCCAAGACACTAGTTTGTCTCATGAGATCTACCGATGCATCAAGTGGCTATTTCGGGCTCCTCCTGTCACTTACAAAGTCCAATGCATTTCTCATATGAAAATGTTGAAACATAATAGAAACATTCGTATTAAAAACAGCGTACAAGATGTCAATACTTATACCATAAGCCATGAATGGTATAAAAATAGCTCATCCATAGTCAAACATATCATAACTCATTAAATAAAATGAAAAAAATAAATGAACCTCAATAAAGAATAATATCCACTAAAGGGGGTTGACATTGTTGAAAATTATTAGTAAAACTCTTTGAGAGGAATATCCTTTTTTGTGAAATCATTTAAAAGCCAAACAATTTATAAAGGAATTCATTTAATAGTGGTTTTTGAATCAAAGTGTCCCATACCACATTGAAACTTTTTAAAGGAATTAACATTTTAAAAAAATCATGTACATATAAATAAACCCTTAAAATAATTTTGAAATAATGGACATTAATTAAAACGGTTTAGAAAAATAAATCTTTAAAAAATTTAAAATGACATTCTTATTAAAGAGTCCCTTCCAAACAAACTTAAAATATTCATTTTGAAGATATTTTTATGAAACATGGACATGGATTATAAATATTTCCTAGTAAATACTTATAAATAAACAATCTAGGATAATAATACTGTTGGATCTTGAATATACAGATTATACACAAGAGGGGGGGGGGGTGAATTGTGTCTTTCATATTTTTCGTTAACTCTTCGATTGAACGAGCTCTGTCCTCTATGCTTTATCATATTTGATTATGCAGTGGAAATAAATAAAAGTAGGGACACAAAGATGTGTAGTGGTTCAGGGAACAGAAGGCCCCTAGTCCACTCCACCAACGCTCAACTCCACGAGCTTGGTGATTTTCACTATCTGGTCCTCGTTTCAACATACCGGTCCACAACTGAATACAGGCAGTTGACACCTTTACAATCCAAGTAAAAACAAAGTCTTCAAGTTCAAACAAGAACCTACATAGCTTAGTACGAGAAGCTGGTTACTCAAGAATAAAAAATAATTTCAGAAAGAAGTTTTCCAGTTGATCTTCACAATTGCAATAGAATGCAATTGACAGCAGATGGATCGTCATCTCTAGAAATATTTATTTTTAAGATAAAGAAGTTCTGAGTCAATACAGTTGCAGTAGATATAGAGATATTGTTCACAACTTTATCAGTAGTAGATCCATAGTATATATTCGATGCAGAACAAGTGAATCTTCTATCAAGTTCCTTCTTCTTAAATGAACAGAGCTTTGATGCTCCTTTTTGAATCAGCAGATTGACGTGATTTTTTCCAGTATCTATTTTCCACTTTTTTGAATAATAGATTGATCACCACTCTCCCGTATATGGTTTTTTTCAGAGAGAACATATATAATGAATCTGAGCATTTCTCCTGCACATTTAGATCCATAAAAGTCACCATTTGATTCGCAATATTCAAACATTTGAATTTACAGAGTAGTCGTAACTTCCCTAAAGACTTGACAAAAAAGATCCTTTTAAGTCGATCTTTAATCTATGATAAATCAGCTTTGAATTGGTCAAAGTCGTATTTTAAAATCGAATTTAAATCCATCTTGAAATCCGCCTAATAATCAGCTTGCTGATCGTTGCATAAAAATATCGTCTTTCAAGCTTTCCGATGCCAAACGTAAGGTTGATGACGTGGCCTCCAAATGTAGGGTTGATGACGTGGCCTCCAAACGTAGGTTTGATGAAATATTCTTCAAAATTAAGGTTCACAACGCAAGTTTTAACATAAATTTAGGGTTCATGTTACTTTATTCAAACGTAAGGTTGATCTTAAACGTAGGGTTGATCATCCATACTTTTTCTTCAACTCTCAAACGTACGGTAAAAGATCCATATTTTTACTTGATCCATACTTTTCGAAGAACGTATGGTTGTTCAAAAAAGTAAGGTTGATGAACCACACTTTTTAGATACAAATGTAACGTTTAGTACTTACGTACGGTTCTCCTTCCATACTTTACTGATAACCAAAACGTAAGGTTTTTCCCTAACGTAAGGTTCTTCTTCCATACTTTACTGAAAACATATGGTTGTTTAACCATACTTTTCTCTTATCTCAAAAAGTATACATGCTTTTCATCCTTACGCTGCATTTATCCACGTAGGGTATGAACAATGATTCCAGGATGCGCATAAAGCAGATTTCAAACAAGTAAGGTATGAATAGTGATTCAAGGACGCGCTTAAAGCAGATTCCAAACAAGTAATAAATTTTCGTTATTTCAAGAGTAAAATAAATTAATAAATTTCGGCAAAATACTAAATAAAATCATTAGAAAATAACTAAGGGTATTTGTGAGCATCAAAATTATCATAAAGAGACAGAGTATTATTTTCAATAATCTCCCCCTTTAAATAACATTATTATGTATTGTTGAAAACAATACTTTGCTAAAAAATCTCCCCCTTTTTGATGATCACAAATACCATAAGTTAACAAAAAATAATTAAACAAAATTAACTTTCAAAATTAGTTACATAAATTTTTAGAATTTTGAGAGGATGAAACAATATTTAATTTTAAAAAACTTATTTCAATAAATAAAAATTTCTCCCCCTTCATAAAAATAAAATAATTTTTCTTTAGAAATAAAAGTTTCTAGTTTTATCCAAATTTTTCCCTCTGAATAACCTTTATAATAAAAAACTAGCAATAACCTAAAAAAATTCTGGATAAGTAACCAAAACATTAAATATACAGGAAACCATTTAAATAAAGTTCAGTAAAATAAAATGTTGTGTTTATCCAAATTTCTCACCCTTTTTGTGATATCAAAAAGAATGATGAATCTTGGTTTTAAGACATTTAATGTTGCACTGAACTGTTGGTAAATTCTATTATTAACAGTTTATCAATAATCAAATCTGGAGTACTGGGATATCAAAAATAAAGTCAGTAAAAAAATATAAAGAAAGAGAAATATTCTCATTAAAGAATTAAAAATAGATACAATATGATAAACATAGGAATCAAGGTTTGGGTAAGATAGGCAATAGGTCCTATCCTCTCTGGATTGCAGACTTGATTTCTGTGAACTGTTCCCTGAGTCACTTCATCATCTCATATCCAAGTTTGATAATGAGCTCTCTATTCTCTTGATTCATATGAATATCCTCGATTAAATTGAATTTGAAAAACTCAGGCATCCTTTATTCTTTTTTGATAAACACTGATAGCTTCTCTGACATCTGATTTAACAGAGTCCTGATTGGTGGCTCACTAGATATCAGTTGATCCACTAAAAATTTATGATTTTCTAGCAACACTGATAATGGAGTACTGTTACATTGAAGATCATGCAACCTGTCATTCATGTTGCTCATCACGGCTATGATAGCTTGAAATATTCGGATTAAATCAGGTGAAGTACCTGATCTACTAACAACACTATTTGAGACTGATGCAAATTGGTTCTCCATAAACAACTTCAGATCTGATAAATCTGTCTTCATAACCATTTTAGATTTCAATTTTTCAACTGCATTTAGCATATCCTCATTAAACATTTCAACTTCTTTCCTTTAGACTGTACTCTCTTTCAGCTTTTGAAATATCAATTGTTCGAAGTTTAAGGCATTTCTCAGAATGAAATTCTCAGATTCCAGCTGAGACACATTTTTGTACAGTTCTTAAACCTCTTTCTTCCTTGAATCAGAGGCACCCTTTGCTTGATTCGCATTCTCAGGCTCTGGATGATGCAGCAGTACCAAAGGTAGTGATTCAGCATCTGATTTCTCTATCTCTTTATCCTGAGTAGGTTGGTCCACATATTTTTCCTTAGAGTCCAAAGAATCCTCCATAGAAAAATCCTCTTGAATAAATTTTGTGTGAGCTTCAGAAGCATGCTCATCATAAACATCAGCATCTTGGCCTTCCACTGGATTTTTGAGAACAAAATTTTCAGGAGTTTCCTGTGGTCTGACCACTTCCTCACCAGGCACTGCCTCCTTATCTTGGTCATGTTGAAGTGTAACTTCAACATCAGCTACAATCTGTTCCTGATTCTCCCTTTGAGCTTCTTCTTGATCTTCTGATCCCTCTACTGGTGCTGTATTTTCAATAACAACTCCCATGGTCTTATCAATAACAGCTTCTCTTACAAAAGAATAAGAAAATAAAGCTTCTGTTGTTTCCAATGCAGGGGAAGTAATTTCCTCACTAATAAATCTAGTTATTCAAGATTGAAGTCCCTCCTAACTTCTTTCTTCTTCAACATCTTCTACTTCAAATCAGATCCTTCTTACTACATTGCTGACTCTTGATTCAGCCTGTCCCTCCTTGGACATAGCAGGTTGATCCTGAGCACTCTTTGAATATTCCTCAGCTCATACTGGCAAGAGTTTTCCTTTAATGGTTCTCCATAAGTATCCAATCTTCCTTAAAGTTCCAGCATTAAACATATTTCTGTGATGACAGTGTACTCAGGCATCCACTAATCTCACCATGTCTTTCTTAAGCAACAGTTTGGAAATAAATCGATCGAAAGGATAAAAGTTCATCCGGGCGTCACTTTGGAAACAGTAATTGAGGTACCTGACCATGTAACTTGGGAAGTTTAACATTATATAACTTAACAGAAGATACATTATGTACACATGAGGGTACAAAATCTTTTCCATTTCTACCATTCTGGGAGCCATTCATGTCTGAACAAATTTAACCAGGATCTTATGATCTGGTTCTAAATCTTTCACCATCATTTTCCTAATAGTAGATGTTCCAAACAAAAAAGACATATTGTCCTTGTATTTATGCACAATATATCTTATTTTCTTCAAATCAAAATGAAAAAACTCCCTCATGAGGGCAGTTGAGAATCTAACCAATTTCTACTGACGAGATTGAAAAATCCCTATCCTCTATCTTAGCCATCATAATATCCTCAGTATCCCCCAGACTATACTATATAGATTTGAAGAAGTATCTAAGTTATAACTCATACAAAAATTCCATATTTTCACTATTGAATGTCTGTTCAAGGTTCTGAAATGACAACGCTTGTTTCAACAGTAGATTTTTCTTCCCTGTAAGATTTTTCTTCCTTCTGAGCATTGTATCTTGATATTTCTTGGATCGGCTTCACTGGCTCTTTTAGTCCTTACCATCTCTGCGAGAATCTCTTAAGGTTTGAAGGTTAGGGTTTTAGTGGTTCGAAGGTTAGGGTTCATGAGTAGAGGTGCGGTTTGCATATTCAAAAAAGTTTCGATGGACATAAAGCGGTTTAGAAGTCGAAAGGGGTTCTGAAAACCTTGATTCCCATGTTCTAATAATTATTAAAAATATTTAAAAATAAATAAAATAGATTACGTGGATAAAATAAACTTATTCTATTTAAAAAAATAGCAAAAATATTTTTTAAGAAGAATTAAAAAAAATAAAGAACTAGCATTGTAAAATAAAATTTTATTTAAAATAAAATAAACCTATCTCCCCCTTAATAAAATCAAACCTTGCAGTGGGAAGTGGTTTAGTAAAAATATCTGCTAATTGAATTTCTGTATTTATAAATTATAAAAATATATCCTTTTTATTAACATGATCTCTTAAAAAGTGATGCCTTATATCAGTGTGCTTAGTTCTAGAATGACTAATAGGATTTTTTGATATTTTAATTGCACTTGTATTATCTCATAAAATAGGTGTATTATTAAAATTCAATCCAAATTCAATAAGATTGTTTTTCATCCACAACACTTGTGCACAACAACTGCCAGCAGAAACATATTCTGCCTCAGCTGTTGACAGGGCAACTGAATGTTGTTTCTTACTAGACCATGACACCAAAGACTTTCCCAAAAGTGACATGTTCCTGATGTGCTTTTTCTATCTAATCTAAAACTTCCAAAGTCAGCATCTAAATATGAAATCAAATTAAAATTAGAAGTTTTAGGATAAATAAGAGATTGAAAAACAGTTCCTTTTAAATATCTAAAAATTCTTTTAACAATAGTTAGATGAGATTCTTTAGGATTTGATTGAAATATAGCACAAAGAAATACTGAATACATTATATCTGGACTACTAGCAGTAAGATATAATAAACTACCAATCATACCTCTATATAACTTACTGTCAACTGATTTTCCAGTTTTATCCAAATCAAGTTTTATATTAGTACACGTAGGAGTTGTAAATGTCTTGCTGTTTTCAAGTCCAAATTTCTTAAGTAAATCAGTAATGTATTTTCTTTGATTCAAAACATTTCCAAAATCTTTTTGATAAATTTGAAGCCCTAAGAAGAAATTTAGTTCTCACATCATACTCATTTCAAATTATTTTTGCATTAACTTTGAAAACTCATGACAAAGGGTTTTATTAGTTGATCCAAAAATTACATCATCAACATAAATTTGAACCAATAAAACATTATTTTTTACAGTTTTCTTAAAGAGTGTTGGGTCTTCCATTCCAACAGTAAAATCATTTTTCAAAAGAAAAGAAATTAATCTTTCATACCAAGCTCTAGGTTCTTGTTTAAGGCCCTAAAGAGATTTAGTAAGTTTAAAAACAGAATCTGGTTTTTGAGAATTTTAAAAACCAGGAGGTTGCTCAACATAAACTTAATCCATTAAATATCCATTTAAAAAGGCAGATTTAACATCCATCTGAAATAATTTAAAATTCATATAAGATGCATCGGAAAAAAGTATTCTAATGGCATCTTACCTAGCTACAGGTGCAAAAGTCTCATCATAATCTATTCCTTCTTCTTGATTATATCCTTTAGCTACTAATATTGCTTTATTTCTAGTTATTGTTCCTTGGTCATCCTGTTTATTTCCAAAGACCCATTTGGTTCCTAATACTGGATAATTCTTAAGTCTTTCTACTAATTCCCAAACTTCATTTCTTTTAAACTAGTTTAATTCATCTTGCATTACTATTACCCAGCTTTCATCTTCTAAAGCTTCTTTTATAGTCTTGGGTTCTTGTTGAGATAGGAAGGCAGAGAATTCCACTAGGTTTCCTAAGTTTCTTCTAGTTTGAATTCTTGTATCTAAGTCACCTATCACAGTTTCTAAAGGGTGATTCTTTAGGGTTCTATACGGTCTAAGAAAAAAATTTAAATGTTCTTCAGTATCATGTTCCTCTGAAATGGACTGAATTTATTTTATATCATTTTCAAATTCATTCTTTAAGTTCTCAAGTCTCATGTTATCATTAGAGTCAAGTTCATCCATTTGATCTGTCCTTTTCTCAAAGGGATCAGATTCATCAAATTTCACATGAACTGATTCTTCAACAATCCTTGACTTCTTATTATAGACTCTATAAGCTTTGGAGGTGGAAAAATATCCTAAGAAAATACCTTCATCATATTTTGGATCAAACTTACCAAGATTATATTTGGTGTTCAAGATATAAACCTTGCATCCAAAAACTTTAAAGTAATTTACTTTAGGTTTTATGTTATTCCATAGTTCATAGGGTGTCTTTTTCAAAATAGGTCTAATTAAAAATCTATTAATTATATAGCAAGATGTATTCAGAGCTTCTACCCAAAAATATATTGGTAGACTATATTCATTTAACATAGTTCTATCCATTTCTTGAATTGTTCTATTTCTTCTTTCTACAATCCCATTCTGTTGAGGTGTTCTTGGTGCATAGAAGGTATGTTTAATACCCATGTTTGAGAAAAAGGAATTAAATTCATGATTTTCAAATTCTCCACCATGATCACTTCTCAATGAGATTATATTAAAACCTTTTTTATTTTGAACCGATTTACAGAAACATTCAAATAAAGTAAATGCTTCATTTTTAAATTTCAAAAAGAAAATCCATGTAAATCTAGAATAGTCATCAACTAAAACATATACATATAATTTAACAAGTAAGCTTTCTACTCTTGAGGTTCCAAACAAATCCATATGAATAAGTTCTAGAGGTTTAGATGTAGCAACTTTATTAACAGATTTGAAGGATGATTTGTGTTGTTTGCCAAGTTGACATGCATCACAAAATCTATCACTTTCAAATTTGAGACTAGGTAAATTAGAAACTAAATGTTTCTTAGATAAATTATTTAAAACATATATATTACAATGTCCAAGTCTCCTATGCCAGATCCAAGATTCACTTACTTTAGTAGTCAAACAGTTTACTTTTTGTTTACACAAGTAATTCAAATCCAAAGTATAGACATTTTCAGTTCTTGGTGCTTTAAATTTAAATAGTTTATCTTTAGAAATAGTACAACAATTCTTAGTAAAATCAACAGTATATCCATCATCACAAAGTTGAGAGATATTTATCAGGTTGTGTTTTAATCCTCGTACATAAAATACTTTGTTCATTGAGACTATTTTTGGATCTCTAATAGTTCTAATGCCAACGATTTTTCCTTTGGCATTATCACCAAATGTGACAATTCCTCCTTCCTTTTGAGTGAGTGAAGAAAAATTAAATGAGTTTCCACTCATATGTCTTGAGCAGCTACTATCCATGTACGATATATCTTTTATACTCTGGTGTCCTGCTACCTGCAAAGACATTCAAACAAATTCCTTTGGTACCCATATTTTGTTGGGTCCAGGGGTGTTAGCTAGCAATGATCTGGGTATCTAGATTTGCTTTGTTATTTTAAAATCAGTTGAATCCTATAAGTCTTTTGAAATATAGGCTTTCTTAATACCAAAAATTTGAGGCTGTATTAAGAAATAGTTTTTAGCTATATGTCCCTTTGTCCCACGAAAGTAACAATTAACCTATTTAGAGAAAGGAAGAAAATAATTTTTTTATAGCTCAGGTTTTTCCCCTTTACTTCCAATTCCAAATCTCTCCTGTTTAATGAAAGTTTTTCCGAAAATTTCAATTAATGAATTCTATCCTTTTGTAAAAACCAATGCAGCCTGTTTGTAAGATTATACTTCATCTTGCAGTGTTTTTATTCTTGATTCAAAATTAATATAGTTAGTGTTAATCAAATTGTATTTATCTGTTAATTCCTTATGTTGTTTCAACATTGTATCTCTTTCATTTGAAACGACTTTATGTTTTTTTAGAGTCTTATGTTTCTTAAATAGTGATTCATATCTTTCATCAAGCATATTGCAGTAGGATGAAAGTTTTTCATTTGTGTATCTTGATTCAGAATTTGATTCATTATTTGAGTTAGAGGAGTAATATGAGTGTACCTCATTGGTTTCTGCCATAAAACACATGTTTGCTTTTAGATTGACTTCTTCTTTCTTTGAGCTTGATTCAGGAGAGCTACTAGAGTCTTCAGATACACTCCAAGTGGCTTTCATAGCATTCTTGTCTTTCTTCTCATAGTCATTTCTTTTGAAGAATTTCTTCTTCTTTGCATCCTTTAATTGTGAGAAATATGGTCTGATATGACCCATATTATTGCATTCATAGAATCTTACTTCCTTATCATCTTTCTTATAGGATTTTTGAAGCCTCTTTTCTTGCTGTAGAACTTTCTAAATTTCCTGGCTAGCTGAGCCATTTCTTCATCTGAGTTTGATGAGTTAGAGCTCTCTGATTTAGCATTGACTTCTCTGTTCATCATCTTTATATTCTTTTGTTGTGAAGTTACTTTCAAGGCAGTATCATCCTTTTTGATGTAGACTTTATGCTCATTTTCCTCATCTTGCATTTCAGCTTCACACATCATCAGTGTACCAATCAGCTCTCTCATGGTTAGATTTTTGACAGGTGTTGATTGTCTGATTGCAGTAGAGATACCATTCCATCGAGTAGGAATTACCCTTAGTACTTTTAATGCTTGATCAGACTGTTTGATAGGTTCTCCTAGAGCTATTATATTATTGAAAATTTCTTTCAATCTCCCATTCATTTGAGTAATGCTTTCCCCATTAAAACATTCTGAAAGTATCAAATTTCAATTTGGAAGTTGCATATCTCATTTGTCTCACATTATCTATTCCATCATATGCAACAGCTATTGTTTGCCACATCTCATATGATGTTAGGCACTGAGATACTCTGTTAAATTCATCTGGTCCTAGACCACAGATGATTTCATTCATAGCCTTTGAATTCATATCATACTCTGCCTCTGTATCAGTACTCCATGTCTCAGGATTTTCAGGAATTTCATAAGGATTAAAAATCTTTGAATAGACTTTATATCCGAGGTTTTTCAGATATATTATCATGCGCGATTTCCAGCAGCCATAGTTTTCTCCATTGAAATATGGTGCTCTGACCATTGACATTCCTTCTCTTGTATTAGTCATGATGCTATTTTATATAATCTTTAAATGCTTCTAGCATGATAAGGCTCTATCATAAGCTCCTCCTCTGATACCAATTGTTGGATCTTGAATATAAATATTATATACAAGAGGGGGTGGGGTGAATTGTGTCTTTAAGATTTTTTGTTAACTCTTCGATTGAACGAGTTCTGTCCTCTATGATTTATCATATTTGATCATGCAGTGGAAATAAATATAAACAGGGACACAAATATGTATAGTGGTTCGGGGAACAGAAGGCCCCTAGTCCACTCCACAAACGCTCAACTCCATGAGCTTGGTGATTTACACTATCTGGTCCTCGTTTCAACAGATCGGTCCACAACTGAATATAGGCAGTTGACACCTTTACAATCTAAGGCAAAACGAAGCCTTCTAGTTCAAACACGAACCTACACAGCTTAGTACGAGAAGCTGGTTACTCAAGAATAAAAAGAATTTCAGAAGGAATTTTTCCAGTTGATCTTCACAATTGCAACAGAATGCAATTGACAGCAGATGGATCGTCATCTCTAGAAATATTGATTTTCAAGACAAATCAGTTCTGAGTCGATCCGGTTGCAGTAGATATAGAGATACAGTTCACAACTTCAGTAGTAGTAGATCCACATTAGATATTCGATGCAGAACAAGTGAATCTTCTATCGAGTTCCTTCTTCTTAAATGAGCAGAGCTTTGACACTCCTGTTTGAATAAGCAGATCGACGTGATTTTTTGCAGTCTATGTTTTCCACTTTTTTTGAATAATAGAAGGATCACCACTCTCCCGTATATGGTTTTTTTTTCAGAGAGAACATATATAATAAAGCGGAGCATATCTCCTGCACATTTAGATCCATAAAAGTTTCCTTTTGATTCACGATATTCAAACATTTAAATTTACAGAGTAGTCGTAACTTCCCTGAAGACTCGGCATAAAAATCTCTTTTTTAATTCGATCTTTAATCTATGATAAAATGGCTTTGAATCAGTCAAAGTCGTATTTTAAAATTGACTTTAAATCCATCTTGAAATCCGCCTAATAATCAGCTTGTTGGTCGTTGCATAAAAATATCATCTTTCAAACTTTCCGACGCCAAACGTAAGGTTGATGATGTGGCATCCAAACGTAGGGTTGATGACATGACCTCCAAACGTAGGGTTGATGACATAGTCTTCAAACGTAAGGTTCACAACGTAAGGATTAACATAAACCTAGGGTTCATGTTACTTTCTTCAAACATAAGGTTGATCTTAAATGTAGGGTTGATCATCCATACTTTTTCTTCAACTCTCAAACGTACGGTAAAAGATCCATACTTTTACTTGATCCATACTTTTCTAAGAACGTATGGTTGTTCACAAAAGAAAGGTTGATGAACCATAATTTTGAGAAACAAACGTAACATTTAGTACTTACATATGGTTCTCCTTCCATACTTTGCTGATAACCAAAATGTAAGGTTCCTTCCTAACGTAAGGTTCTTCTTCCATACTTTGCTGAAAACGTATGGTTATTTAACCATACTTTTCTCTTATCTCAAAAAGTATACACGCTTTTCATCCTTACGCTACGTTTATCCACGTAGGGTATGAAAAGTGATTCCAGGACGCGCTTAAAGAAGATTTCGAACAAGTAAGGTATGAACAGTGTTTCCAGGACGCGCTTAAAGCAGATTCCGAACAAGTAATAAATTTTCGTTATTTCAAGAGTAAAATAAATTAATAAATTCATGAAAAATACTAAATAAAATCATTAAAAAATAACTAAGGGTATTTGTGAGAATCAAAATTATCATAAAGAGACAGAGTATTATTTTCAATAATCCCCCCTTTAAAGAACATTTTTATGTATTGTTGAAAACAATACTTTGCTCAACAAATACGACTGAGGAATTAACCCTTACCTTGTACATTCCTTTAGTTGAGTGTACGTTTTACAAACTATATAATGAACATAGTTTGTTATTAAATTATGACAGAAGCACATTAATATTTAGGATATCATATATGATCCATTTTTGACTTTATAATACCAATTTAATACTAATTTCCATGTTAATGTAACATTTCATGGGATAATCGCTTTCTTTATCATTCATGTTTTAACTTGTTATTCTTGATTGTATTGCTTAGATCGTGATTTACATACTTATAGAATATAAAAAATGATTTATATATTATATAAATTCCGAATATAAATATGTATAATATATAGATATATGAAATGGAAGCACCGTTCATGGAGACGGTAGTCCGTACGTACGCATGAATGTTATTTCTGTTTTCTTATCCTATAGTGTGGAAGTAATTAAATGAAATATATTTATGTACATAAATATCTATTATTAAAATAAAAATATTATTTCATATATCTCATACTTATTCAATATATATATATTTTTTCAAAATTCTTGAATGGTGAACGTTGAAGATAAATCTCATCGCGTCATGGAGACGGTAAGCCGTCCGTACGCTCGAGCGACAATATCATTATATTGATGGTAAAAAGACATTTAATTGGATGGTATATTATATAAAAAGAATCCTTACAATGCTATATTCATCATTTAAAATAATTATACAAATTATTATACACATCTAAATAATATTGTGTTGAATAACAAACTACACCACGACGTGGAGACGGTAAGCCGTACGTACACACATATAGTGAATTTGTCATTCATAGGATGGATATAATAATGAATATGGTTTTACCATATTTATAATAACATTAAATTATGTATAATTTAATGGAGTTATCATTTTATTATGTAAACAACAAATAAAGAGGAAGTGGAAGAAGAAATAGACATTGAAAGAGGTGACAAAATAATTACCTCTTCTTTGGGTGCTTCCTTTTGATTTGAACAAAAGGGCTCCTTAGGTTGGATTTACGATCCGAGTAAGGCCTCTGGGTTGAAGTGAGGATAGTTGGGAGGATATTTTTTCAGGTTTTGGTGGAGCCAAATTGCTTTGAAGGAGTGAAATTAAGAGAAGGAGAAGTACCCTTTTATAAGAGAGGTGTGGGGCACTTTAGGAAAAGCTTGAAATATTATTTTATTATAAAATAATTTTAAGTTTCTAATTGCTCAAAATCGATTTATTTCTAGGATAAGGTGGGGAAAATCTAAAATATCTCAACCAATAGTTTTTAGACAATTTTACGTCACCATATTAACCTTATATTTTAGATTTAACTCTTAATTAAGTAGTTTAACTTTTACCATGCCTTCTTGTATTTTTATATTACATGGTTATTAAACTTACAATAAAATTCCAAATGAACCTCAAGGGGTTTTATTAATTATATATCTATCATTATATAAATTATTTTTCCGAACCTTAAATTTTAGGAATAATATATCTTTTAATAATAGAGTATTTGTTTTAAAATCTCATTTATGTCAATTTTGACACTATTTAGTATTTGTTTTCATGTGAAAGAAAAAAATCTGGATTACATAGAACATAATACATTAATTCAACCCTAAAATGTAATGTTCACTGATAAAATTCATGGATGGCATCAAAAGTCTTAATTTACATTTATTTTGATATTTATAATATCAATTGTTTTAATCTTTCGTTAATATGGTAAATACTACATCATCATTATGTCATAAATAAATTTACTTATTTATTGTCTAAAAATTATAAATAAAATACAATGATTTAGGAAATTATTTAATATTTGAAATAAATATTTAGAGTCAAATTTATTGTATGTATAAATCTATATTAAAAATGTTTTAGTTATTAAACATTCAATTTAACACCTTTAACTCTTCTTTAAATAAAATATAATGAATTTTCTAATCAAATCCAAGTGGATAAAAAAGGATCATATTTTTTCCTAATGTTGATTTTGGTCGAAAAACACTTATACAATAGAATTAGGACATGTGTTAGGGTAGTTATAATATCATTTTATCCTTTAATTACCGTATTTACTTTTAACCATGGTAAATAAAATTTAAAAGTTACTGTTCACCAAAAAATAATTCCATCCTATGGAACAACATTTTAATTTTTGATATAAATCAAGTCTCTTGGATTTTCTAAATTCTATTCACATAAGCGGTAAAATTACCTTTTATGAAAATTTTTAAATTATCATAGAAGGTGGGTAAAAGACGTTAAAACGTTCAATAAAATTTTATATATTTAATCTTATTATAAAATGACTCAAATGTCTTACATTAGACTAATATAATTATTATGTATCATTTTTTAATTTAAGATAAATTTTAATTAAAAATAATTATTTAAATGAAAAAGTCGGGTTTTATATACTATGAAGTGTTTTTTTTACTATTCATCAAAATTTGAATGTTTTTAGAAAAATACCCAAAATTCACCCTAAGATAATTTTAAAATTCAAAATTCAGAAAATTTATCTATTTTACAAAATTCAAAACATAGAAGATTCATTAATTAATTTAAAATTAATTCCACTTTTCAAAACCACAAAGCGGTGTTTTGAGAAGTAAAAAACTATAAAAAGATTGATGTGTGTTTATGTCCAATTTAAATGTAAAATTACTTCCAAAGAACATTATCAGATTAAATTATTAAAATATAATCTAATTATTATTCAAAACCATTAAAATGTATAATTTAACGCTATAAATTATTTTTATTAAAAAAGTTGTTTTCATTTAAAATTTAGTATCTTCACTATTCTTCAAAATATGAAAGTTATCATAAAAACACCAAAAAATTATCCAAACTAAATTTTTTTGTACCACTTATAAAGAATAAGTTTATTTTGTCAAATTGAATATATAAAAGTTTCAAATATTGGATTTAAATAGGGTAGTCCATTAACAGGCGGTAAAATTATTTTTTTTGGAAAAATTACTTCTTTTATATGAAAAATTGGTTTTTTTCTTATATTATATCTAAGAAACACATAATGTGGATGTTAAAATTATACATAATATTCAAAATGTAGTTAATACTATTTATAATCTCTTTTTTAAAGGATATTTTGTAAAGTCATGGTGCGCTCAAACTCAGTGTTGCGTGTAGCACAAGCTATTGAATTACTTTAAAGAGACAATGTACTATGAAATATTGGGGTGTAAAATTCTACCCTCCTTCAATAAATTGCATAATCACAATTTGAATTTGTTCTTCATCAATAAAAAGGTTTGAAATAGAAACCTCCTTTGTGGAAAACTCACATTAGAAATTATGTTAATAAAATTTAGTCTTAATAAGAGGGAAATGGAAATTAAAAAGTCATCACCAAATTATGATTTCAAATAGAATAACATTGGTGAAAATCAGAGACAGATAATTAGAGGAAAAATGATAATATTTATTGGGAGTGATTGAGGCCGTTGATCACATACAAGTGAAAAATAAATGGAAAATTGAGGTCCTCAAAGCCATAAATCTATTATGATTTAAAATATCCCCAGTCCTAAAAAATAGAATGTTTTAGGATAAAACATTTTTGGTTTTAAAATTATTTCTCTAATGTTTAAGAAATAATTTCTTCATAGAATAAAAAAATAAATAAATATTGATAGTAGAGTTCTATCTTTTAACTAATTTCAATGACAAACTCATCTTTCACTCCAAAAGATAATAGAACTCAAAAATATTCTATTTAAACTAATAATATAGGGTTAAAAATTGAATTTATAAATCATCTGTCATTCCATTTAAAAAAATACATTATAAAAACTAGGACATCCCATAGGCCAGTGGTAGGTGGTGCACCCTTCTCACCCTTCGGTTGCGAGTTCAAGTCTCGCGGCCTTGCTGGACATGACGGGCTGTCACCCGACCTACGGTTTGTCCATTTAATAATAGTCAAAAAATCATCTTAAGAAATGATTTAATCTTAAATAATATTATCCAATGTCAAACATAATCCATTCCAACCTTTAGACTTATCAAAAATAATTCTGTCCAAACTCACAGTCCAAAATCGATAAATGTCTCATAATATACATGTGAATACTTTCATGGTGTATTATCTTAAAACATGGATTAGAAAAACATAATGAATATGTTCATTCTTCCTCATTCCTTATGTAAAACATAGAATACTGGATATACTCCTTAAAATAAAAAATGTTGTAATATCCACCAATGATGGAATAAAAAAACCATTAATTAGTTCCAATATAGTCAATAATATCCAATATACATTATCGAACACAATTATCACTTATTCCAAAATCATTACCCTAGCCACAAGACTATTTTAAGGTTTATCTTTGTCTCAACCATATATTACCCAAAAAAGATTAACTTGCTATTGAGTCACTTTTCTTTGTACCATACAATCTCACATCCTCATTGAAATAATATGTTAGTACAATCCTTATTTATTTCCATAATTCCTATAAGCAGAACCTCATTGATACAACAGTCAAATGACATAATTATTCAACACAGAAACACAAATACATTAATTATTCCATTTCGACCGTAGTAATATCTTATGCTTGACATTGATCCCTTTGATTCTTTTGAGCTATATTTCCTTGACTCTTAGGACATTTATTTGTGTATTTCCCCATTTCACTACAATTAAAACACTAAATATTAGTCTTTTTTTTGTTTCCTTTTTATTATTTTTCCTGACAACCCTTTTTTCCACACTTATAAAAAACACCTAGTCCTTTCAAGCACCCCCCCCAGTGTGATTATTTCCACAGTTATCACATATGAGAAAAATCCTTCTTTCCCTTCTTCCCTTTAACCATATTTCTCTCTATAATTCTCTTCTTCTTTGGATTCCCTTAAAATCTATAGGACTTGGTTAATTATTTACATATCTTATTAACAGATAATACTATTTCCTCATATGATGAGAATATGTGGGAGGGTATTTCCCTTTGAAATGTTGGCTTAATACCATGAAATATATGATCATTCTTACTCTTTGGATCATAAATATTTTTGGAGTTCTCATTCCTTCTATTTGGCGCTATTTCTAAATGGAGACATACACTAGGTTAGATCATATCATAATGTATAATAAAAAAAATAGAAACATTATCAACATTAATTGAATATTTTCAGACATCTAGTCTCATAAAAATGGTTTACTTGATGACATATTTACTCATAAATCATTCATAATGGTTTGTAATGAAAATGTAAATTATCCTAACCATATACACCGGGAGTGTCAAACCAGGTGCGCAGTAAGGCCCGTTTTTGTGTACATAGATACCCCGGGTCAAGCCTGAAACTCCTTGTATGAGTTTTCACTCATAAGTATATATGTGCCATAACCACGTCCACTTGTAGTATCTAGTAAGGGATTTATTTCTTAGAAAACCCACATAAAATCTACATTACCTAAATTATTGATGTTCTTCTATACTAATCCTCAAAGTCTATCTTAGGGTAATGTTTCCTGATTAGAGTTTATCTAAATATAGTTTATATGGTTATTAATAACCTTCCTATGAAACCAACTGTAATTACCCAACCCCAGAAGCCCAATACTAGTGCATTGTTTTAATACATTGGCATGATGAAAAGGAATTAAGTCCTGAAGGACCGATCATTTTAGTAGTCTTGGAAAATAGATTATATGCATGAACTTCACAATAATATTTCTAACATAATATACAACATAGAAAATTCTCTGAGAAATATATTATTCTCAAAGCTTAAACCAACATATAAAAAAATACAATTCTTCGCATCATGGGAAAAATAAAACACAAGAAAGGGGTGACTCAGATGCTGAGTAAGGATAACATTATAGCGGAAACTTTCAGAAATAAGCAAAAAAATTTAAGGAAATGTAAAAGACTAAAACCCAAGAATTTTAAAAATAAACTTCAGTATAATATGGAAAATATAACTCAAATAATTCCATTTAATTATTCACATAGATATTTTACTAGTCAAATAATCTCATGTAGTATCAATATATAATTTCATAATGATGGACTGCATAATTATGGAAATCATATCCACATAGTCAAGGCCTCGTACCAAGACTACAAATAAAGATTTTTTCAAGGCCTTGTGCCAAGACACTAGTTTTTCTCATGGGACCTACCGATGCATCTAGGGGCTATAGTGGGCCCCACCCATCACTTACTATGTCCAATGCGAACCTTATATGAAAATGTTGAAATGTAACATAAAAATTCGTATTAAAACTAACATAAAAAATGTAAATACTTTAAATATAAACCATGAATGGTATAAAAATAACACATACATAGTCAAAAAATCATATCTCATTCAATAAAATATTAAAGAATGAAATAAACCTCAATTAAGAATAATATACATTAAATGGTGTTGACATAATTTAAAATGATTAGTAAAACTCTTAGAGAGAAATATCCATTTTTTGTGAAATAATTTAAAAGTCACAAAATTTATATTGGAATTCATTTAAAATAGGTTTTTGAATCATAGTTTCCCATGCCACTTTTAAACTTTTTAAATGAATTAACATTTTAAAACAATCATGTTCATATAAATAAACCCTTGAAATCATTTTGAAAACATAGGCATTAATTAAAACGATTTAGAAAAATTAATATTTAAAACATTTAAAATAATATTCTAGTTAAAGAGTCCCTTCCATAAAAACATTAAATATTACTTTTGAATATATTTTGAGGAAACATGGAAATGGATGATAAATATGTCCCTGTAAATACTTATATATAAACAATCTCTTATAATAATGAGATTGAGGAATTGACCCTTACCTTGTAATTTACTTTAGTCAAGGGTACGTTTAACCTAATATATAATGACCATAGTATGTTATTAAATTATACAAGAACCATATTAATATTTATGATATCATATATGATTCATTTATGACTTTATAATACCCATTTAATAATAATTTCATTGTTAAATTAGCATTTTAGGTAATAATCGCTTTGGTTATTGTACGTGTTTTAACTTTTTATTCTTGACTGTATCAATTAGATCATAATTTACATAAATCCAGAATATAAAACCTGATTAATATATCTTATATATCCAGAATATAAATATGTATAATAGATAGATATATGAAATGAAAACACCATTCATGGAGACGGTAGTCCGTACGTATGCATGAATGTTGTTTCTATTTTCTTGTCATATTGTATGGAATTAAGTAACCAACATATATTTATCAAAATAAATATATATATTATTATAGAAGAAATATTATTTTAAATATCTCATAATTGAAAAATATATATATTTTTTAGAAATTCATGAATGGTGATCGTTGAAGATGAATCTCATCGCGTCGTGGAGACGGTAATCCGTGCATACACATGAGCGACAATATCATTCTATCGATGGTAAAACCGTGTTTAATTGGTTGGTATATTATATATAAATAATTATTACCATGTTATATTCAAAATTTAATTTAATTATACTCATTATTATACCCATCCAAATAATATAGTGTTGAATAACAAACTACACCACAACATGGAGACGGTAAGCCATACGTATACATATTTTTTAACATTGTGATTCATATGTTGGATAGAATAATGAATATGGATGTAACATATTTATCATAACATTAAAATATTTATATGTTATTATAGTTATTATTTTAGTATGGAAACCACAATGAATGAGGAAGTGGAAGAAGAAAAGAACTTTGAAAGAGGTGACCAAATAATTACCTCTTCTTCGAGTGCTTCGTTTTTATTTGAAAAAAAAAAGATCCTTAAGTTGGAATTATAATAAAAGTAATGCCTCTAGGTTGAATTGAGGGTAGTTGGGAGGATCTTTTAGCAGGTTTTGTCCGAGACATATGGCTTTGGAGGTGTGAAAGTAATAGAAGGGGAAGTACCCTTCTATAAGAGAGGTGAGGGGCACTTTAGGAAAAGCTTGAAATATTATTTTATTATAAAATAATTTTACATTTATAATGGATCAAAATAGATTTATTTTGATGATAAGGTGTGTATGGGTCTAGAAAATCTTAACCAATAGGTTTTAGACAAATTTAGGTTACCATAATAACCTTATCGTTTAGATTTAACTCTTAGTTAAATAGTTTATCTTTTAACATGTCTTCTTGTATTTTTATATTACATGGTTAATAAACTAACTATAAACTGCCAAGAGAACCTAAAGTGGTTAATTAATGACATATCAATCATTATATTTTTCTTTTGGATAAACCTTATATTTTTAGAAATATTATATTATTTAATAATATAATATTTGTTTTAAAAACTCATTTATGTCAATTTTGACACTATGTAGTATTTGGATTTTGTGAAAGTCATAAAAACTTGATAAATTATAAAAAAATACATTTAATCAATCCTAAAATGTCATATTAACCTATAAAATTCGGGGATGGCATCAAAAGTCTCAATTTAAATTTATTTTGATATTTATAATATCAATTATTTTAATCTTTCATTAATAAGGTAACTACTGCATCATTATTGTGTCATAAATAAATTTAATTATCTAATGTGAAAAAAGTATAAATAAAATACCAATATATATGAAATCTATTTATATTTCTAATGAATATTTATAGATGAATTTATCATATGTATAACTCTATATTAAAAATGGTTTAATTATTAAACATAGAATTTAGTACATATAACACTTCTTTAAATAATATATAATAAATTTCCTAATCTAATTCAAGTGGATAAAAAAGGATTATATTTTTGTACTAAGGTTGATTTTGGTATAAAAAACTTATCCAATAGAATTAGGACATGTGTTATGGTAATTATAATATCATTTTTACCTTTAATTACCCTATTTACTTTTAACTGTGGTAACTAAAATTGAAAAGTTACTATTCAACAAAGAATTATTTTCTTCCCGTTGAACCAAATTTTACTTACTAATGTCAACTGTGTCTTTAAAATTTTTGAAATTCAATTCATAGAAGTGGTAAAATTACGTTTTTTGCAAATTAGAAAATGCGCCTAGAAGGTGGGTAAAATGCGTTAAAAAGTTCAATAAAATTTTATATATCTAATATTTTTATAAAATGACTCAAATGTATTAAATTGGAATAATATATGTATTATCTATCTATTTTTACTTTAAGATAAATTTTAATTAAAAATAATTATTTAAAAGAAAAAGTTGGTTTTTATGTACTATGCAGTATTTTTCACTATTCATCAAAAATTGAAAGTTTTTAGAGAAATACCAAAAAATAACCCTAAGATAATTCTGATATTCCAAATTCACAAATTATGTCTATTTTACCAAATTAAAAACATATAAGTTGCATTAATTAATTTAAAATTAATTCCGGTTGTCAAAACAACGAAGCAGGTTTTTGAGATGTAAAAACTATCCAAAGATAGATACGTGTTTATGTCCAATTTAATTGTTAAAATACTTAAAATGACCAAAATTATATTAAATGATAAAAATATAATATAATTATACTTCAAAACCATTCAAATGTTTAATTTAACAGTATAAATTATTTTGATTAAAAAAGTTGTTTTCAATTAAAATTTAGTTTCTTTCACTATTCATCTAAATATAAAAGTTCTGAGAAAAACACCAAAAAGTTATCCAAAATAAAGTTTTATGCCCCGATTCTAAATAATAATTTAATTTTGTCAAATTGAATATATAAAAGTGTCAAATATTGGATATAAAAAGTATTATCCATTAACAGGCGGTAAAATTGCTTTTTTTGAAGAAAATACTTCTTTTATCTGAAAAATTGAATTTATTCTTATATTATGTCTAAGAAACACAAACTATTGATCATAAAATTATATGAAGTATTTAAAATGTAGTTAATAATATTCATATCTACCTTTTGAATGGATAGTTTTCTAAGTCGTTGTGCGCTCGAACTCGATGTTGCTTGTAGCTCAAGCTATTGAATTATTTTAAAAATATAATGTAATATGAAATATTAGGGTGTTACATAATGTTTTTTAAGTTATACGACATGAATGGATTTTTATGGTTTCATGACACCTTATTTACATGATTATTCCTCTACACTATTTCAGGTTTATTTCTAACAAAATTATTTTCTTTAAAAATTGCGTGACATTTTGAGAAAAGAAATGTTTCTGAAGAATAAAGGATATTTTTACCAAAAACTAAGTTAGTGTGTTTTATCAAAATTATATTCCATATAAGATGATGTTCTCAAATACGGTTTTGTTTCGATCCCTATTATTACTATTATTTTATTTCATTAATTATAAAATGATCTTTTATATGGATTATGTTGTGATTGAATGATATTTTAGAAACCCATTTTATTTTTTGGGTTATGCTATAATGAATGATTTATGTTTCGTGACACATGTAATAATGATTTCATTATGAGATGGGTGGGATCTATATATCCTTATAATGCATTGGGTAATAATTTATATCTCATGAGATAGACATGGATGGAACATAAAATAAATCCAGTTAAGTAATACATGGATGGAATGACAAGTAAATTCGATTCAGTAAGACATGACTAGAACAGAAAGTAAACCCATTTCAGAAATGGAATTTTTCACTATGATTGTCTTGGTAGGAATGTCTTGTATTCTATGAAAATATTATTATGTGCTTATTAATTTTCTATAGCTACATGTGTTATTCCAATGCTACTCTATCATGGTTAATACTCATTTATGATCCATGCCTTAAAAACTACCATGATTTATTTCATGACTTGAGATTTTAATGATTAAACTTTATATTCATGTTTTTTAGTTCAAATGTTTATGGTTTTTTATGATCAACATGTTATCCCTTACTGAGCATTTGAGGTCACCCTTTTTATGTTTTATTTTCTCCAAGATATAAAAAATGGTTTTGTTAGGAAAACAAAAGGGGAAGATCTTTATGGGAGATATTGGAGATCTTTCACCATGTTAAAATATTATTTTCCAAGTTTCCAAAGGCACTAAAATAAAATGGTGTATGGGAATATTTCTATTTCCTATATTAAGTATTGCTCAAAAGTAATTTAATTTCCATGCACGTAATGTTTGGGTCTTTATAGTTGGTATCAGAGCGAAGGTTTAGTTAACCTTTGGAAACTAGGATGTGAAATATTTTGCGAGATCCCGAGAGATATTTCTATGGTATGTCTAGGGATGTCCCTAAGTTTTAGTATAAATAGATGTTAAAGTCCTAGAATTATGGTAACGATCATTAATAACATTTTATTAAACCTAATATGTTAAAGATTGAAATTAATCCTCCTTGATTAAGTTGTTTTCATATTATGATTTTTGCCTCTCAGACTATTATTATTTTTTGTTTTAGACAACAGATGGAACCCAAAGGAAGCATGGTAATGATCAACGCACTTGGAAATGAAATTATTGTCCTCATGAACAACCAAATGTTATGGGATATGGAGTGAAAAATATTATTTCTATACTTACACAAGCTATGAATCATTCTGGTCTTCCAAATGAGCAGATAAGGGAACAAAATTATATTGAGTCCTTCATGAGGCAACATGCACCATCTTTCAGTGAATCTTCTGATCCACCTGTTGTTGAACAATGGATCATTACCATTGAAAAAATATTTTCCATCCTTCACTGTTCAGAACATGGAAAAGTCATTTTGTCTATTTATTGATTAGAAGGTGAACCAGACTAGTGGTTGAATCTAATTAAGAATACAAGGCAACAAGATGAAATTGAATCCATAGAATGGGATGAGTTAAAGAACCTATTTTTCAATAATTAATTCCCTCTTATTATTTTAATAATGATGGAAATGGATTTCCTTGAGCTTAGGAAAAATGATGATGAATATGTTGGTACATACGAGGTGAATTTTACAATACATGCAAGTTATGCTTCTGGATTTATCATCAAACCTTAATGTAAAGTTGATCAATTATTCAGTGGCTTAAAACCAAGTCTTGAAATGGAATTATCTATTAGATACTTCAGTAGTTATGAAGATACTTTTAATTATGCTATCACTGTAGAACTGGAAGTTGTTGTTACATATCCATCTCATTATTTTGACAAGAAACAAAAGATGGAGTTCAAGGGAAAATCTCAAATCAATGGTGAGGAGAAGATGAATTTTTACTTATACTCAATGTGTTTAAAGAATCATGGTAGATATTGTCTTAAAGGTACTATAAAATGTTTTAAATGTGGAAAATAAGTTCATCGATTTGTTGAGTGCTGAAGTAATGCGAAAAGTTTCTAATGATGTGAATAGAGAAAATACTACTGAGAACGCACCACTAACACTTAAATGCTAAAAGTGAAATGAAATGGGGCATTATGCAAACCAATTCCTGAATACAGGGGTTAATTATGATGATTGACATCAAAAACCTCTTAAATCCAAAGATAAAGGCAAATCACATACAATCACTATTGGCGATGTTGAGTATGACAACAAAGTGGTGGAAGGATTATGTGTTTATGTAATGGGATTCCAAAATAGTGTTGTGGAATATCATTTATAGTATTATGGAATATTAGAATATCTATGTGTTGGTCCATTATGGTTTCCCAATATTATATAGTACCAGTAACCATGAAAAGTGATTGAAATATGTTTGTAAAGCACATGATATGCACATATTGAATGGATTAGGAGATAATGAGTTGTTTGATATTATTAATGATCTCATGAATTATATAAGGACAATGTGATATCGTGGTTTGAGTATATAGATTTTTTTTATTTGTGGTATGTGGAAAGAGTTTAATTTTGAATGAATTCTTATTTTTACTATGGTTCTGTGGTTATTCATGTTTCAAGAGAATACACAATTAAGGTATTCACATTTTTAGAATGTGACAACCAAGAACTACCTTATGATATATGGGAGACAATTGTTAAGTATATTTAGTTCACCTCTTCATAATGTTATATATTATCAGTTTTTGGAAGGATTGTAATGTTATCCATTTATGGATAGTCTATGTTATATTCTAGTTGATGTTTTTTTATCTCAATATAGGTGGCCTTATGTATATTTTATTACTTGTGCTAATATTTTGGTTGAGATATATGGAATGAACTATCATTCTATCACATGATATGCTAACACAGTAGTAATGAAAAGTTCAACTTCATTTATTTAAATAAGAGATGAAGTATAAATTGTTACATGCATGAAAACAATGGTGAGATTGTAACTAAATCAAGTATGTTTTTATTCTCATGCAAAATTATTAACAATAGGAAAAGGATCTTGAAAACAAAAAATGTTATCCTAGAACCTTCTTATCTAATGAATCATATGGTCCCTTAAATCAGCACATATTTATGGATTTCTGGTAGTTAACAATCTCCAAACCTTATTCTTTATCACTATCCATCAGAACTTGATGGTTAGATTTCTCTTCCATATCCATGTTTTCACTTCTCTCCTATGTTCTTCTATGTGGAAACCCAATGATGAGTTACTTTTGGTAACCGTTATGTTTCTAAACTTGCTTTTTAAAATAAAGTTTTAGTATTATTTTTTATGATGTGTATTTACATGAAAGAAACTATCAAGTATTAAACCATTTATAACCCGGATGAATTTTGAGGGAAAAATTCATTTTAAGGAGGGTAGAATGTAACACACCAAGATTTTATGAAATAGATTATTTTTAATTTATTTTATGTCTTGCATTGTACAATACACCAATATTAGCTTGTGAAATATGCAACACCATATTATCTAGATGTATATGCAACACCATTAATGTCTTGCGTTATACACAAGAATAACCTTCCTCGATAGCATGCAATGTACGCAATACTGAGTTTCACTAAACAACGATATATTATTAAAATATTATTATTTGATTGGATATAAATTAGCCATTATGAATAGTATTAAAAACATTTTGATTTTCATATAACATTATTATTCATCTTAAACATTTTCTAGAACATGATATGAGAACAAAATCAATTTTTTTATAAAAGAAGTATTTTTCAAAAAAAAAATGTAGTTTTACCACCTTTTGATGGTGAACCCATTATAAATATAGTTTTTAAACTTTTATAAGTTAAATTTGACAAAATAAACTTCTTATTTGAATGAGGGACATGAAAATTTACTTTTTTTTAATTTTTTTAATTTTTCTGATAAAATTGAAATTTTAATGAATAATGAAAAATACTTCATTTTATTTCGAAACTACCTTTTAAACTAATTTATTTATATAGTTAGATTAAATTTTTAATTGGTTTTAAAGTTTAATTGGATTATATTTTTATCATTTAATCTAATTTTGGTCGTTTTAAGTAATTTCACTTTTAAATTTGACATAAACACATGTTAATCTTTTGATAGTTATTACTTCTTAATAACTTTTTTTTTGGTTTTGACAACAAGAATTAATTTTAAATTAATTACTACAACTTCTTTGTTTTAAATTTGGAAAATTGGATGTGACTTTTAAAATCATAAGGTTCAAATTGTGTAAATATATACATTTTATTTTTGTACATTATGAATAGTAACTTCGGTAATTATTTTATTTCCCATGGTTAAAAGGTAAACCTAGTAAATAAAGCTAAAAATTAATATTATTATAATATTAAACTACCCTAACACATGCCCTAATCCTATTTCGTGATATATTTCTGACCATGGTCATCCTTGGGTCTATTTTGGCACCCCATGGATTAACATGGATGTGAAAATGACATTTTATTAGAATTAATTTAAAGTAAAGATAATTATAACCTAAACATACATCTTTTACTTAATCGATTATAATATAGGGTTATATAACTAAAATACATGTATATAGATATTAATTAGAAATATAATAATTTTTCCTACATAATTGTATTTTATTTATAATATTTAGAAATTAGATAAATATATTTATTTATGGCCCAATTATTTTGCAGTGATTACCTCATTAATGAAAGCTTCAAATAAATGAATTTATAAATATTAAAATAAATTCAATTTAAACATTTTGATGCAATCCACTAATTTTATTGATGAAATTGAAATATTAGTGATGGGTTAATACATTTTTTATGGAATAAGGCTGTTATAATATTTAAAAAAAATCACGTATGAATAGTGTCCAAAATTGACATAATTCATAACTTAAAGCATAAAATAATTTATTAAATTTATAAAAATATGATATTAGTAAAAATGGTTAATATAAGTCCAAATATGTCATAAATTACTTTATTTGGGTTGTTTTATATGATATGGTAATTACATTAACCCACAATGTGTAAATAACATGATATCACATTAAGATTAAAAAGGGTAAAATAAGGGTTAAACCAAAGAGATATGGTTAAAAAATATTCAAAACTTGTCTAAAGATTATTGGATAATGGGTATTTGAACAGAAATCAGCTTATATTTTAATTAAATAAGTTTTTTTTACCATTTTTAATCTAAATATAATTTATAATAAATTAATATTTTGAGGGTTTCTTAAAGTGCTCCCCACATATATTACAAATGGGAACCTCCTCCCTCTCCTATTCAAATCATTTTGAGCATTAAATCTCAGCACAAACCTAACCATTTCTCTTATAAACATCCCTAGTTACATTATAGAGGTTTTGGTCCTCTGAAAATACAAACTATAGTACCCTAAGAGGAAATTTAATGGAGTCACATCGAGGAAGTTACTATCTCTTCTCCCAATTCATTCAAATTTCATTCTTATTATACATCCTCTTCTTTAGTTATATC
The DNA here is from genome assembly GCA_963277665.1 of Viscum album. Taxonomy (NCBI): domain Eukaryota; kingdom Viridiplantae; phylum Streptophyta; class Magnoliopsida; order Santalales; family Viscaceae; genus Viscum; species Viscum album. The sequence goes on from OY728139.1 coordinate 1,314,774,683, forward strand.
ATTATAAAGTGATAACATCAATATAACTCATATACTGATATGTTATTATAAATATTAAACAACCCTATTTAACCTTATATTCATCATATTAAATATGAAATCACCACATGTGCATACGTACGACTTATTGTCTCCATGCCGCGGTGTTATCTATTTTCACCACCACCTTAATTGGATGGGTATAATGGTGGAAATAATCACTATATATGATTAAAATAACATTATTCTAATTCTGAGATACATTAAACCATCTACTTTAATAGAATTCAATAGTTATCAGAATGATATTATCGCTCGTGCGTACGTACGACTTACCGTATCCATAATGCAATGAGATTCATTATCCATGTTAACCATTTAAGAATGATTATAAAGTATATATAATAAATAATTATGAAATATATGACATAATAATTCTACTGGATTTATGTATATATATATTTGTGTCATTTACTTACTTCTATTCAATTCAATAAGGAAATGAAAATTGTGTTCATGCGTACGTACAACCTACAGTTTCCATGAACGGTGTAATCTATTCCATTTATCTATCTATTATATATATATATATTTACATACTGAATATATATTATATTTAAATAATATTATACATTATAGAATTAAATAAATCATGATATAAGTAAAAATATTAATAATAAAAATTCGAAACATGTATGATAAATAAAACGATTATTACACAAAACGATGCTTTAACATGGAATTGACATATGAACTGGTAATATAAAGTCACAAGTGAAAAATATGTGATATCATAAACAATATTATAGATCTGTTACAAGTTAATAATATTTTTAAATCCACTATCCAAGAGTTTCAAACACATACAGATCAAATTGGACCTAAACTAATGGATACTTTGGCAATCCCATTTTTATCTGAGATCGTTTATTCGTAAGTATTTACTGGGGATTTATTTATCATCAATATCCATGTTTTCTAAAAATGATTATAGAAAACGTTTTCTATTCTTTTATGTTTTTTTAGAGTCATTTTAACCCTTTTTTACTTTTACTACATGGTATGGAAGGAATATTTATTTTTTTACCATATGATGAACATTTTTGACTTTTCCGACAAAAGTGTGAAGAGAATGTTTTTTAACTTATATGGAATGAATGGATATTTACAGTTTCATGAAAACATATTTTAACAAAGCTTACTCTAAACTATTTCAAGTTTATTTTCAAATAAATTGTCTTATTTACAAATTGCATGACATTTTTGAAAAATAAAATGTTTTAGATGAAGAAAGGATATTTTCCTCAAGAACTAAGTTCATGTGTTTTATGAAATTATATTACATCTAAAATGACATTTTTAAATAGGGTTATGTTTCTACCCTATTATTACTGTGATTTTCTAGTTTTAATGATGGAATGATCTTCTATATGGATTTTGTTATGATGTAATTATATTTAAGAAAACCATTTTATTTCTAGGGTTATGCAATGATGAATGATTTATGTTTTGTGGAACATGTAAGAATGATTTAATTATGAGATGGGTGGAACCTATATATTCTTACAATTAATTTGGTAATGATTTATATATTATGAGATATACATGACTAAAATAGTAAGTAAATTCAGTTCAGTAATACATGACTAGAATGACAAGTAAATCTGGTTTAGTAATACATGACTGGAATGGCACGTAAACCCGGTTCAGTAACGAACATTGTCCACTATGATTTTCATGGAAGCAATGCCTTTGATACTATGGAAATAATATTATGTGTTTATTAGTTTTCTATAATTACATGTTTTATTCCAGTGCTACTCTATCATGGTTAATGATACTTTATAATCCAGGCATTACGAACTGCCATGATTTATTTCATGGCACAAGATTTTGATGTTTAAACTTCATGTTCATGTTTTAAAGTTTAAATGTTTATGGTTTGTTTTATGTTCTAAATGTTTACACTAATTGAGCATTTAAGCTCATCCTTTTTATGTTTTCTTTTCCCCAGAATATAAAGGAATGTTTTAAATAGGAAAAAAACAGGGAAGATCTTTATTGGAGATGCTGAAGATATTTCACCATGTTAGAAGATTATGTTCCATGTTTACAAAGACACTAAACTGATACGGTCTTTGAAAATATTTGTGTGTCATGTATTAAGTATTATGAAAAAGAATTATAGTTTCCATGTACATCAAGCCTGGGTCTCTATAAGGAGGAACCTGGTGGACTACCTATAGGATCATAATGATTAGTTTAGATTACTAATCTTACAATAGAGGTGAATTTTTGTTTAAAAAAACATTAAATTAACACACAAACCTCTTAAATTAAATTTATTGGATTGGGACTTATTTTGATTTTCATAGTAAAAAAATCGAATCTAGAAAATGTCTAATTATATCAATGTAAAATAATCAGAATTATGATGGATCCGATTAATATCAAAGAATTTTTTTTATCGTATTCACAGTAACACTGATAAAACAAATTATATATAAAGAACAGTATAAAGAATAACTTTCCACAACATTCATATCAGAATAAAAACTTGTAATAATAAGAAATACAATAGAAAAAAATAGTAGGAATTAATTCCAAGATATAGTAAAAAAAGTGAACTCTTTTAACATTAAGAGTAAGGTAGTAAATAACCTTGACTAAGGGTATCCACTATTTTATACTTAGAGTAAAGTATGTCATTCCTTAATAGGAAATCCCTCTATATGGTGATCATAAAAGCACTATCTTTTTATCCCTGGATTCCCTCAATAATAATATTATAGTCTGTATTCCAAGCACTAGAATCCCTTAATCCGATGGGTCAGATTCACTATCATTTTATCCTTATAATCCCTTGATCGTAACAATGATTAGACACAATTAAAAAAGAAAATGTTTGTAACGAAACAACATTGTCAAGTATTCATTTGAACAAACAACTCTCTAAATGATTACAAAGACTAAGAATGAGAAGTTCATGTTAATAAATCTTCAGATGACTTTATTTGAGAATAAAATTAGCTCCAAACTGTTCAAATTATTTTCTTATTAATAGGTGAAGTTCCAATTGTCATATTACCATATTTGTTTCTATGACCTCATGCAGCTATCACATGATGACTTATAGTGTTCTAGAGTAATAAAATGTCTCAAATCATTTTTTTAACACTGTTATAGTGTGAAAGGCATTTCATATAATGGATACAAGTCTTATATATTACAATTATAAACATAGTATAGTCCAATGAACTTATTTATTCATTGTCAATAAGATAATCCTTATAAGAGTATTTCCAATGTATTAGTAACAAAATAATTTAGATGGTCATGAATTTTTGTAGTATAATAGACTAGACAAAAGTCAAATTCTTGGTCTAATTAAAGGTGAGTCTAATGGACTAGACACATACTCAATCTGATGATCTTAATGATGAAATATAAATTTATATTCATAATACACTAGATCATTTTCTTTGTTTGGTAAAAGATAAAGTTTTCTACAAAAACATACTAAAACATGTGGGATATAAAAAGTTAGAAATTTTTTTTTAAGAAAGTCTTTATGATTTCCAAAACTAAAGGAATGGAAAATTAAGAAGTCGTAATTCTCAATCAAAAATATCACCCTTTTTGGAACAAATAAAACACAAAACTTAAATAGAAAAATAACATTGAAAAACTCACAGACCTTTTTTCTTTTAATAACTACTAAGTTATTCTTTACAACTTAACTCCCTATGAGTTTTTAACTCTTCTGAATATGATAGAGTATTAGAATAAAAATTTCTTAATGGAAAACATATTCCCATTTATGAAACATACTCCCATTAGGATAGTATTTTCCCCTTAATATATCATTCTCCCCTTTTTATAATATTTCTCCCATTTGTAAAATAATTTTCCCCTTTGTGATTTTCAAAAAGAATGAGAAAGAATTCATAATTTCATGAAATGTTATAAAGATAACATATAAAACAATATAGAACTAACTAATCATCCATATAAGTATGGAGGAACATATAACTAATCAAAATTTGAAAACATTCAAGCATAATGAAATTGGATGAAAATACAATTCAATCATTAAAAATCCAGATTTTTTAAAAAATTACATCGAGATTTCAAAATAAATTAATTCATTATTCATGATATTCTTCACAAAATCCTTCAAATTATTGAACTCATGTTGATATTTCTTGGGATTTTAAATTATTTCTTATTGAATCCAATTTTGAGTCTTAAAAATTTTTACATCCTCAAATAACCCTTTATTATGATATCTTATTGTCATTATTTAATATTAAAAATATCAGAGCCTGATTATATCCAACTCCATATCTCAGATCTTTTGTTTCAAAAAATATACATCCTCAGTCCATTCATCAGTTGCATATCTGAATTCTTCAATAATCATTAGTTTATATAGCTGAAGATAACTTTTTGAATTAATAAAATGATTCTAATAAGAGTATTTTTACTTCATCAAATTGTTCATCATGCATATGAATATCAAAATCGACTTGGTTGGACCACATTACCATCTGATTTCATGATTTTTGTGAGTATGTAAATTTTCTTGATTTTTTTCAATTCAACTTCAATATGAATCAATTAATCTATTAAAACATTTATTGACTATGATAACTCACTAAAAAAATTCTAAATCATTTGAAACATTTGTTCAAATTTAGGAAAGTATGGAATTGTTACTTCTAATTTCCTCAAGTCATGGAAAATATAATCAAAAACTTTTTGAGCTATCATTGCTTCTGAGTCTAATTAATTGGGCTCAACCTATGGAATTTTCTGTTCTACTGGTTCCAATATCAACTTCCTTTCCTTTATTATGATACTTCTTAGGTAATTTATTATAATATAATATTTACAAAATCTCATCATCACTATTGGTCTTGAATTTTTTAGAAAATTTATTCTTAGGTTGTTGATCCTATTCTTATTTCTTAAAAGATGATTATGCGTCCTTTTAGGATGATGATTCTTCATCCTGAATACTTTAATATTTTATATCCTTTCTATATTTTGAGGGTAAATGGGATGAATAGAAGGGTGAGTCCTATGAATCATTTTCTTACTTGGTTTCTTCACTATCAGATTATTTTTCTTCCTATTCCTCTTCTTCTTCCCCCTTTTCTTAAACTTCTTCCTCTTCATATACTTATTAATATTATTTTTCATATTTTACTTCTTCTTATACTTATCTCCCTTCCTTTTATTATCCTTATATTTATTCCTTTTCTTCTCTTTAAACTTACTTATCAAATTTTTTTATCAATATCTTCTTCTAGTTATCTTTCTTTTCTCAATCTTCCCTTTCCAGCTATCTATGGTTCCAATTGTTTTACAGGTACTGATTATTTATCAGTTCTATCTTGAAATTATTCTTTAATATTTAACTTACTCTTTACTTTATAAACTATAAAATGAATATTAATTTTCAAAACTATTGTTTCTATGAAAAATAAACCAAATTCCGGTATAACTTGTTCAGTATGGTATATTAGAAGCACTATATTCTCAGAATCTATTTCAAATCATTTAAAAATACTTTCTACTATTCTAGAATCTTGCAATATATTCTTATGATTTCTTATCTTGTCATATTCCTCTAACTTCTCTGCTTACCAAATCAACAATTATTTTTCTTCTACAAGGTCAAATTTTGAATTCTAGACCCATTAGATTTTTTATGCCTTATGTTTCATCATTTTCTCAAAAACATCATCAGACATCTACTTTTTATTCTTTTGATTACCTAGAGGAGAGTTATATGACTTTCTATTTTTCTTATTATCTTATTTATTGGTTTTTCTTGATGGTTGAGCATTAAGCAGAATGACATTAAAGTTTTCCACAAAATTATTGTATTGATATAAAGAACTAGCTTCATTATTGACTTCGTATCTTAACTAATAAAATAAATCTTTTCATAGGCTAGATAGAATTTATTCTCCACTTTAAATATCTCCATAAACTTCCCAAATAAATTATTTATGAAAGTTAGAACCATTAATATATTTGATTTTATTAAGGAAGTCTTTATGTTCTCCATCATAATGAAGATGAATATAACTAAATCTATTTTCCTCATATTCTCACGGTAATATAGTATGAAAATATCAGATATTTTGAGAGTATCTCTATCAAACTTCATCAGAATCATCTAAACTTACATCCACAGAGATATGACACAATTTTCTAGATTCAAATTAGAGAATTTTATAACTTTGTTAAATTTCGAAAACAAATAATATTTATCCTTATTCTTATTAAATTTCCCATGATTGTTTGGAAACTTATGAGAGGGTAGGTAAAATTCTCCTTGTGATGGAACTCCAACTAAGTTAGTAACTCTTTTGCAGGGAAGCTTTTACCTTTTACCACCCATGGAAAAGGATACTTTATCCTTAACATCCTCATTCATAAACTAAACTGAAGCATAGAATTCAAAAACTACCACTGGATAAAACAATTTGAAATCCTTATCAATATTTTCCACACAAACTAATTCTCATCCTTGGAATAAAATTATCTTCTTGAGTGTAGAATCATATTTTTCATACCATGACCTTTCAATCATCCATTCCTTGAACATTAACCACTTAGAATAATGTTCCTTGGTTTCCATCAGATCTGTATTTTTAAACCAGTGAATGGATGAAAAGATGAACTATCATACTAAGGCCTCTATAGTGTGGAACAATATGAGAGTGAATTATCAAGATAACTATGTGTGAAATGGGGTGACCCACCATTATATCGGTTATGGGATCGATTATTCAACTTCTATAAGATAACCAACAACTAAGATTCAAAACCATTATAATCTGCGGGTCATGATTGATCCAAGAAAAGTTTTAAAACATTTAATTAAACTCTAAATGTTGTAAAACTTTTATCAGAGTGGGGATAATTTTATTCAATTTTTTTTTAAAATTTTGGAGACCAAAGAAATTTTAAAGCCAAAAGTATATCAACAACAACTAAAGTAATGAAATAGTGAAAAAACTAAAAGAATAAAAGAGTAACTTTCAGAGTAGTAAGTTTCATTAGTATGATAAACATGTTCTTCTTGGTTTTTGTAAAATAAAAAAATTACAATATTTATATTACAAAAAAAATTATAGTTTCTAGAAAAAACTAAATATGATATTTTTCAATATAAAAATTGATTATGATAAAATTTAAATCTAAAATATTGTTTATTACAAAATTTTGTGTCTAAAAATTCTATATCAAATTTTGAATTTGGATAATATTTTTAGAATTATGGCTCTGAAAATATTATAAATGTGTGAGTATAGAAAACTCATTATGATAAATGTTTTAGAAAAACTAACAATTTAAGAAAAATCAATGTTCTAAGAAAAACATTTTTTTGAAAAAAATGAAACACATGTACTTCCCCTATAAAAAAGAATATCTTAATATAAGGATGTGGGTAAATAATAAGTACATATAAATGATCATTTAACATTGATCTTTCTAAGATTCTGTTTGATATATTCAAATCTATCAGAACGAATGGGTTTAATAAAAATATCATCAAGCTGTTCTTCCATTCTAATGAATTTTAAAATTATATCTCCTTTTAGTGTGTGATCCCAAAGGAAATCGTGCTTATATCTATATGATTAGCACATGGGTGATGTGATGGGTTTTAATTAAAGAAATGAAACTTTTATTATCACAAAGTATTTGAGTTTTCAAAAAAATTATGTCATAGTCTATGAGTGTGTGTTTTATCTACAACACATGATCACAACAACTTCTAGTTGTTACATATTCAACTTCAGCAATGGAATGTTCTAATGATTGTTCTTACTTTACTAATAATCTAAATAATCTCTTATGAAATGATAAGTTCTGGATGTAATTTTCCTATCCATTCTACAACAACCATAGTCATCATCTAAAAACAATAAGTTGAAAATCGTTTCTATAAGAATAGAAAAGGCCTAAATCAATAGTTCTCTTAAGATAATAGAAAATTATTTATACATATTTAATATGATATTATTTTGGTTTTTATTGATATCTTATATATAAAAATATAGAAAAAATTGGATATGGATGACTAATAGTTAAGTAAAGTAAAAATAATATCATAACTCTAAAAATCTTTTTATTAAACGGTTGTCAAACATCATTAAGATCTAAAGTATTTGAGATACCAATGGGAGTACTAATAATTTTATTATTTTAATTTCTAATTTTCTTAATATGATATTTTATATACTTATGTTGAGATATAAAAGTTTCTTCTGGTTTTTGTGAAATTCTAAAACAAAGGACATATGTTAACTCACCCATCATACTCATTTCAAACTCATAAATCATAATACAAACATAGGAATATATTAATGATTATTGATTTGAACCAAATATAATTCCATTAACATAAATTTTTATATTCATAATATTTTTATTAACTTATTTTATAAAAATAGTTGGATCCCCAACTCCCTTAACAAAATTGTTTTGTAACAAGAATCAAGTTAATCTATCGTACTAAGATCTAAGGATTTGTTTAAATCCATATAAAGCTTTAGTATGTTTATAAACATGTTCTGGATGTTTTTATTTTCAAAACCAGGTGGTTTTTCAACATAAAAATCCTCCTAAACATATCCATTAAGAAAAGAAAACCTTGCATCCATTTGAATTAGTTTGAAATTAAAGATTTCTGTAAAGTATAAAAGTATTTTAATAGCTTCAAGTCTTGCTGTCAGAGTATAATTGTTTTCATAATATATTATCTTTTATTGATTATAACCTTGAGAAACTGGTATAGATTTATTTCTAACTATTATTCCATTAGCATCACATTTATTCCAAAAAACAATTTTACTCCAATTACAGTAGTTTATTTATGTCATTAAACTAAATTAAAAACATTATTCCTCTCAAAATCATTATGCACATATTTTATTTATTTAATATAGTCCTCATAACCTAAATCCTCATTAGAACTCTTAGGTTCAAATTGGGATAAGAAATCTAGATGTTCAATTTCATATCTTAATGAAATTCTATTCCTAACTAGTGGATCTACATCACCAATGATACTTTCACTATGATGATTCCCAAGAAAAAACTGATTTCATGGGATTTCAAATGTTTGTTCTTAAATAATAGGTAGAAAATGTTCCTAAGGAAAAAATTTAGAAACTAATTATTGATTTGTTTCTTTATGATAATTTCTTTCTAACAAATTTTGAAAACTAGTTTTAGAAATGACATCCAAGGTTGTAGGTTGAGGTTATTTAAAAACAAAAGGACCAGTTTCACAAAACTCAATACGCAATGTTTCCTCAACTGTAAAAGATGTTTTATTAAAAAATATATAATACTTAGAAGTAGTGGAATAACTTATAAATATTTCTTCATTTGATTTGGGTGCAAACTTATGTAAATTATCTTTAGTATTCAGGATGGATACTTTGTAAGAAAAAATATTGAAGGAAGAAACTTTTATTCTTCTTCCTTTCCTAAACACTTAAAGAGTTTTATTAGAAATAGTTCTAAATAAATCTTGATTTATATTAAACCATTCATTACTAACCACTTGAACCAAAAACAAATTCTCAACTGAGTATTCATTCAACATGGTTATAGTAACCTCCTGAAGAATTGTATTTATTATTTCAACTACACCATTTTGTTAGTGGTGTTCTAGGTGATGAAAAGTTATGTTCAATAAAATTCTTACTAAATAAAGTTTTAAAATCATAATTTTCAAATTCTCCACCATGATCACTACAAATAGTTATCATGAAGAGTTTTTTATCATCTTTAATTTTGGCTACAAAATTTTTCAAATAACTAAAGGCTTTAGATTTTCTAGATAGAAAATACACCCAAATATATCTAGTCTAATCATCAACTAAAACATATACATAGTATTTTATAAAAATATTTCCAGTTTTTGATGGACAAAACATGCCCATGTTCACTAACTATAAAGCATCAGATTTTGAGACTTCATTAATGGATTTAAAACATGACTTATGTTTATTATCATATTTCCAAGGATCACATACTTTTGAAGTATTAGACTTATGTTTCGGTAGATCCTTAACAATTCATTTCTTAGTCAGCATAGATATGTTTTTATGGTTAAAATTTCTTAGCCATATAATCTATAACCAAGAATTATCTTCCATTTTACTAAGGTAAGGTAAGTCTTGACTCATAAGGTCCCCAAAATTAAGTGTCTAAATATTTTCATGTTGTTTGGAAGAAAGAAGAAATTAATCCTTGGAACTATGTACTAAACATTTATCATTCCCAAAGGTCACAAGGTAAAATTAATCACAAAACATACTTACACTTATGAGGTTGTGATTAAGACCAATAAAAAATAAAAACTTTGAAATAAGAGCTGTTCCAAGAAGAACGATGTTACCTATGCTGATAATGTCTTCTTGGGCATGATCTATGAAAGTTACTTTGCCACATTTCATTTTGATTATCTCCTTGAAGGTATATTTATTTCCAGTCAGGTTTCTGGAACATCCACTATCAATGTATTGTTGGATATATCTTTTTTTCCTAAAAACAAAAATATTAGTTTTTTATATCTCAAACCTTTTTGGGTCCGATGTTGTTTTTTTAACACCATTATAGTTTTATAGGTATTCCTTATAATAGATACAAGTCTTATCTATTTTGATTATAAACATAAGATACTCTGATGAACTTCCTTATTTATTTTTCAATATGTTAATCCTTTTGAGAGTCAGTTTGATAAATCAGTACTAGACACAATCTGATAGTCATGTCTTTGGTTAGTATGATAGAAAAGACAAAAGTTGAATTCCTTGTCTAATTAAAGGCATGTCTGATCGATCAAACACATACTCAACCCAATGATTCAAATGATAAAAGATATATTTATATTAATAATAAATCATATATTTTTATATTTATGGTAAAATATAATGTTTTATAAAAAAATACTAAAACACTTGGGATATAAACATTTAGTAAAAATGTTTTGAATAAAGTGTTTGTGATTTCCAAAACTAAAGGAATGGAAAAGTAAGATGTAATACTTCTGATTCAATAGTACCTTTGAATGAATCAAAAAATTAGGGGAGAGTGGAACTAGATGGGGTAAAAATAGTAGGATGGTATTTTAGGAATTTAATTCTTTTTAAAGCCTGATTAAAACTCCTGGTTAAGAGACATGGTTGGAATAAGTTTGTGCCAACAATGAGCCTCTCACTAGATGAACTTGAGCACCCTACACAGTTACTCCTTGGAACCCAAAAATATTGATTAATTTTGTAATAACCATGTGAAATGGAACTATAAAATCTATACTATTATTGCATGAGCGCCACACAGTTTCTCCAAATCACGTGACACTAAAAACCATCAAAATTTTGAAATAGTCAAGGATATCTGGACCAAAACTCTTGAGTGAGGTCAATAATAAATTAATAAGGAAATAAAAGGCCAGTGTGTGGCATGGTGTGCTTTTATTTTAATGGAAATTATTATTAATAGTATGAGTTTACCTTAGTTTTTGAGTAATCTATAGGTGGAACTACTGAAATTTCTCCTCAATTATAGGTGATATGATCTGTTTTACTATCTATTATCAAGTTTTGTTTTTCTATTTTTGTAAAATTCTAGAATATATCTATTTTATATGTTATTTTCTTAATCATATGTGGTTACTCATCATCTCATTATAATTTTTATAAGTAAATTTTAGAAATAATAGCGGCTTAATCGAGTTGTGGGAGAAAAATGGTTAACTTTTCCCCTTATTGATTCTTACTCATCAATATTCTTTTATTGAATTAAAATTGTACCAATGTGATATATTATTCCTTGATTTAATAAAAAGGATTATTGCGTTTATTTTATATTAGTAAATATAATTTTTATAATTAATTTTCATTAGTTATTAATCCCCATTATCTAATACATGGTTAATGATTTGGGAGGATAAAAAGTTCTAAAGATGTGTGTAATTTTGATACCTGAAAAATCATTTTTTTAATATGTCAAAAATCTAATGGGTAAAGTGGAAATTTGATTTTTATGAGATAATAAAGTGTTTTTATATGGATTTAAACTAATAAATAATTATTTTATTTTTAAAAATGAATAACATTGAATTTAATAAAATTAATTTTTAGGGTTTGGTGTATTTATATGTAGAAAAAGAGATATTTTTGGTGATGATTTTTTATATTAATAAGTATTTTTTATGACAATGAAAATAAATCTATAATAAAACGAACATAGTACCTGATAATTTTTTGGTTTCTAGTTAATTAATTTTACTTAATGGATTAAATGTGTAACACCCTGATATTTTGTGAATTGTTTCTAATATATTTGATGTTTTACATATTTTGTGTGACACAAAACAATGATTTTTGATTGAAATATAAGTAAAAGTGAGTTTATCTTATATTACACACAACTCTATGTTTGTCTTATGTTATACATAATTCCATGTTCAGCTAGTGTTACACACAACATTTAGTTTAAACAAAACATGTCATTAAATTAAAATATTATTATTTAATATGATAGTTATCACATAGATGTTGGAATGATGTGTATAAATAGGATTAACTAAATTATGAAAATATTATTTACACATGTACTTATAATTAATTATTTTTGACTAATTTGTTAGAAATGAAACAAAAAACCTTTTGAATAGAGAGGAATTTTTTTCCTCTGTAAAACAATTTGAATTTGAAAAAATGTGTTTCACATAAATAAATAAAATAAATCACATATAGTGAATGATATTAAGGAGATATATATATTTTATATGCAATTAAATGGTTAAAATTAATCATATTTGTTTTATAGATAATAAATAAGAATAAATATAATTTTAAGCTTAAAAATAGTATGTTTCTAAAAAGAAGTTTTGTACCCTTTTTGTGAACTTATAACAAAATTAATATTGTACACTACTATTAAATGAATTTCATAGAATAAAATTAATTTTTAATAAAAATTTCATAATTATATAGGGGTTAATTTTTGGGATTTTTTTCTGAAAAGTTTTATTTTCTAATGAATAGTGAAAAATAATAAATTTTAATTGAAAATCACATTGACATTTAAATTATTTATAATAATAAATTATATTTTGGATTGGTTTTAAAGAATATTTATTCCAATTTCATATCAATTAATCCAATTTAGTTCATTTTAATAATTTTAATTTTGATATAAAAAGTTTTTAATCTTTTGAACCTTTTCTCTTTAAAAACCCTCTTTTCCGTCGTGTCTATGAGATTAGTTTTAAATTAACTTTTTGAAGCTTATGTGAATGGAGGCAGAAAAATATAAAACATATTTTTAATCATAATAATTTATATTATATAATATTATCAACTTAATTTTTTACCAAAATGAATAGTGAATGCAGTAAAAATTAATTATCATATTTAAGGTAAAAGTGGGTTTACAAGGTGTTAAACTTAAAAGATGAGGGTAAAATTAACTAATAAGCTGGTATAAAAACTATTTTATGGAAATATTTCTAACATTAAACCTATAATTTTATTTAATGGCCTAATATGGACCCATTTGACTTATGAAAAATGGGGGAGCACTGATTTGTTTTAAAACAATACCAATTGTGTCCTCTCCCCCACTTATAAAAGGTCACCCACTCTCCTCTCTTCCTCACACCATCATACCGCATTGGTTTAGAAAATAACTTCAAAAATAACATTCCAACATCCCTACTCTATCCCTATAAGAATTATTTTATATATAAATCTAACCTAGGAATGATTTAGTGAAAAAATAAAGAGGATACCTGAAGAAGAGGTAATGTTCTTCAATGGGTGTCTTTATTTTATTTATTTCTCCAAATCCTTAAATTGTTTTTAAACCATGTTTATATATAAAAATAATTATATTCTATATAATTATATTTTTTATAATAATTTCATGACCTACAACCGACTACAATTACATCAAATGGGTTATGAAATCATTGTTTGTGTGTACGGTAGACTACCCCCTCCCAAACTGATGTTATTTATTTTTTAATTTACAACTATAAGGGTTGTAAATAATGATTTATTTATTGTTTATACATGATACATATTATATTTATTATGTTCTTATAATTATGGAATTATTATTTCACACATAGCTTCATACTCTTCATTTTATGGGAATTCAATAAAGTCGCTCGTGTGTACGACAGACTGCCGCCTCACAAAGCGATGTGATTCATTCATGCATTACATATAAGGTATTAAAGATAATATTAATTAAAATATGGGATATATATGAAATAAAAACGATTCTATAATTATAATATATCATTTAATTTTCTTTCATTCAATTTGATAAGAAATTGAAAACAACGATCATGTGTTCGTACACTATACCATCTTCCTAAATAGTGTTTTTCATTTTCTATCACTAAATTTAATGAATTACTAAAAATTCATATATAATGAATATATATAATATTTAAATAAAGTTTTAAATTTTAAATATGATGAAACTAGGATCCAAGTAAGAGAACCAATAAATAAAAAGTTAAAACATATGCAAAAAATAATGTATTTATTTCCTAAAATGTGACTTTAACATTGAATTATTCATAAAAAGGTAAAAAAGTTCATAATAAAGTAATATATTTTATGATATATATGAAAAAGGTTAATAATATATTTATAATAAAATTATATTTATCATATAGTAGGTGTAAACATGGATGGAAAAAATTCAAGACTTAAGGTAAGTGGCTTCCCTCTCACTTTTATTTTTCCGTGAGACACATGCCATGTTCACCACATTTTTATTTTATGTGGTATAAATAATGCCCTTGAATGAATTTTATGATTATACTACTTAATATTATTATTAATTACATAACCATTTTATGATCTCTCTTTCATCCAGGTTATGGTTCAACAATTACGAAATTAGTAAGAGATTTTAGTCTCAATTTTTCTTCTTTTAGATATACACTATGTTATGCACCTATATTATTTCATGAGGATTATATATATCAAATTTTTGACATAATATCATTAATTTATTTATAAAAATGACATTTAAGTTTCATTTTATCTTATTTATTCTTAGTCATTAGGTTTCAATGTTACCAAAGTGGTAATGATTTTATGTTACAATCTCATAGTTTATCGAGATTCTTTATGATTATATTTCTGATGATAAAAGCTTATGATCCATTTCTAAATAAAATCATAAATTTTCTTATCCTATGTATATTAATTATATTTTAATGTAAATTTACCATTTTGACACTATTTGGTAATTTAAATAATTAAAAAAATGTCTTTAGGAAATTCTGAATTTATTTTTCTCTTCAATCAGAAATTTGTTTTCTTCCAATACCTTGTTTTCTAAAAAAAATTCAAAATGTTTTATTACTCACTTATTTTTTTATAAGATAAATTTTTTCCCATGTTTGGAAATTTATTTATTTTAAATCTAATATTCATGTCATTTTAAAAAATAATGCCTATTTCACTTTTACAAAAAAATGTTAGAAGAATAATTGTTTTTAATAAGTACAATGTGAATCATATTTCCTACTATTATGACTAATCAATTATTCCAAGATTATATTAAAGATTTTAAAATTTATTTTTAAATAAAATTATTTCCTTAATATTTTGTAAATTTTTAGGGTTTAAGTAAATGATTTCAATGTGGAAAGTATTTTCAAAGTGTTTTATGTTTTAAAAAGAGTTTTTTCAAAGATAAAAAGTTATTTTACTCAAGAAATATATTAAATTATTTTAAAATATAATTTTATAATATTTAAAGGTTAATTTAAAATAATAATTATTTTAATATTGTTTTATGTTTTGTAAATTTACTTCCAAAGAAAAACTATTTTCTTCAAGAAATGTACTAAGTATTATATCAAAATTATTTTTCATCTAAGATGACATTCATTGAGGTTACTAATGATTTATTAGAGATATCTTCCTAGGATAGAGTTATTTGTTTTCTATAAATGTTTTATGTTTATGATTACATGTTTTTTATTAAATACTTTCTCTTCCATGGTTAATAATATAAAAACATTCTTATGAAATTTGTTTTTTTCCATGGGTTAGGCTTTGATCAAATGATGAAATGTTTATGAATCCTGTTTATTTTACATAGTATATGTTATGATGAATTTTTTCTGAAACCCATTTCATTTCATGGGTTCTAATATAGTGGATGATTTATGATCTTTTGGAATAGATATGTATAATTTTCATTATGTGATGGTAGTTATGTTATAACCATGAATGGTGGTTATGTTATAACCAAGGATGGTGGTTATGTTATAACCATGGATGATGGATAAATTATATCTAAATAATATTGGGATAAATATCTCCCTAACATGTATATGGTAGATATTTATATCTCATGACATTAATAAGACTTGAAGGGGGAGTGAACGTAGTTCAATAAGAGAGTTCTGAAATGGGGAGTGCGCCTCGTTCAGTAAGACATGACTATAACATGAGTGAACCAAGTTCAACAATACCCAAATGGAATGGGAGTAAACCTGGTTCAAAAAGACAACGCTAGAACTATAACACCCCAAGAATCCCTTATATGCTTATTTTTAAATAATTTAATAGCTTTCGCTGCCCGCAACACCGAGTTCGGGCGCACCATGATCTATCAAACTAGCCACTTAAAAAGTAATAATGAATTTTATTAACCAAATGATGAAATGTATATATTATATAATTAATAAAATGTTTTTACATCTATACAAATGATTTTATAGGCATAATATAGGACATAATCTTATCTTATACATTAAAAGGCTATTTTTTCTAAAAGCAATTTTACTACCTTTTAATGGAAAACCCATTTCAAATCCAATATTTGACACTTTAATATTTTAAATTTTTCAAAAATAGACTTATTTTTAGAAACTTTAATATCAAAATTTATTATTTTTTCAATTTTTGAAATTTTTAGATATGTTTCATGTTTTGATGAATAGTGAAAAATAATAAATTTTATTTCAAAACATATTTTTTATCGAAATAATTTATAATTTTAAATTATAAATTTGATTGGTTTTCAAGTATAATTATATTTTTTTTATAATTTAATATAATTTTGGTCATTAGAATTATTTTCACATTAAAATTGGATATAAACCCATGTCAATCTTTTGATGGTTTTTACTTAAAAAACTGTGTTCTCGCTCCGTCAACGGAATTGATTTTAATTTAATTACTGCAAATTATGAGTTCTGAATTTTGAAAAAAGGATTCCATAATTATAATCTGTGGTACCGAATGATCTAAATAGGTTTATTTTATTTTTTGACATTATGAATAGTATCTTTATTAAATTTTTTATTATTGCGATTATAGGTAAAACTGGTAACTAAAGGTAAAAATAATAATATAAAATTACTCTAAAACCTATCCAAATACTATATTAGAAATCAATTATACCATTATCACCTATTTTTAGAAATGTAATCATTTAATTAAAACTTTAATATGAAAATAACATAGATATTATTAAAATCCATTAATGTGACAAAATGTCACACTTACATTTTATATAAGTATATTAATTTAAATATTGGTATAACCAGAAGATAACATAGATTATAAATAATATCTAGAAATATAAAATAATTACCTACATCAAAGTAATTTATTTATAATTTCTTGATATTATATAATTACCATTAATGATGAAACATTAGTGATAATGAAATTATTTTATTGATAGAAATTTCAAATAAATGGTTTTAAAAATATTAAAAGAAATATAATTTGAATTAATTTTGGATATAAACAAATTTTATAGGTTTTTATGACATATTATGATTATATTAAATTATTTATTTGAATTTTACTTTCTATTTGGATTTTATTTAAATTCAAATAAATAAATACTATCAAAATTGACACTATTGATATTTTAAATAGACAAAAAAATTTTAAATTATTTAAAAATCTTAAATATCATATAAAAACTACAAAAGTATTAATTATAAGGTATAAAATATCATTATTTTTCTATTTATATAATATGTACACCACATAAATATTTATAATCATTTAATATTTAGAATATTATTTCTACAACTAAAATTAAATAGATTTATTTAGGATAGATAAAAATGATAAGGTTTAAAATATAATCAAACCATGTCTAAAATTAATTATTTGAGTGGAATTAGACCAATACTCAAAATATCTTCTAAATTACTCACTTTGAAGCTTTTTGGTAATCGAAAATTAATTTATAAAAAATTAATAGTTTTTGAATTTTCTAAATTTCCACTCTCCTCTCTTATAAAAGGGCACCCCTCCTATTTTATTCACACCTATAAAATCCTTTTTATTAGAAAAGACCAGCACAATTATCCTCCCAAATTCCCTTACTTCATCCTAGTGGCAATAATTTGGTCTGAAATCCAACCTAAGGAGTCCTTTTGTGCAAATGAAAAGGAGATACCCAGAGAAGAGGTAATTGTTTTATTAACTCTTTCAAAGTTATTTTGATCTTCTACATCCTCTTACTATATTTTTTCAATAATAAAGTAAAAAAATACAGTATAATATATATGTTGAGATGTTATTATGATTATGGGACAACCATATTCCTCCTTTTATCCATCCTACTGATAAAAATATCACCATGTGTGTGTACGTACGACTTATCGTCTCCACCATATGGTGTAACTTATTATTCAACACTACCTTATGTGGATGGGTATATTTATTCTTATAATGGATATAAATGATTAATATTACATGTTAATTATTTTTTTATAGTTAATATACCATCCAATTTCATACTATTTAACTATTAAGGGGACTATAATGTCGCTCGTGCGTATGTACGACATACCATCTCCATGACGCAATGAGATTTATTCCCCTATTAACCATTCAAGAATGATTATAAAACTAATATTATTAGAAAATAAAATATTTATGATCTTAATATCATTATGGATATGAATTACATATATCTTATGCATAAAATACAATACTTACATGACAAAACATGCATAAGAAAGTGAAGTAGTTAACACCCGAAACAATGGTAATACTAAAATATTACTAACAAAACTATAAATGAGGATCATATATGATATCATAAATATGGATATCATCCTATTAAAATTTAATGACATGATTTAACCATTATATATGAGGTAAATTCATGTTCGACTAAATGAATGTACAAGGTGAGTGTTAATTTTTCAATCTCATTATTATCTGAGGTTGTTTATACATAAGTATCTACTAGGAAACATTTATCATTCATGTCTATGTTTCTCAAAAATTTATTTCAAAATGTTATCGATAACTATTTAAATTCATTTTTACCAATGTTTTAATTTTTATAAATATTTTAAAATAACTTTTTCTGTCATTTTCTAAATGAGGTACTTTATAAGCTTTTCAACAAATTAAAGAAAGAATGCTTTTTAACTTATACAACATGGGTGGCTATCTCCACCATTATAATGAATTTACATTTTTAATCTTCATGTACCAAATTACAAGATGTTTTGAATTAAAATATTTTATTTTTAAATTCTATGGAATTTTAAAGAACTATTTTCAATAAAAAGTGTATTTTTATAAAGAAGTTTTTAATGATTTTATTAAGAACATTTTTATCTCGGTTAATATCCTTTATTGGATCTTTTTCTTAATTGAGGTTGATTTATTATGATACAACCTATCATATTTTATTGAAGGGTTTATGAATATTTTAAATGTGGATGTTCAATTTTTATTCCATTCATGGTTTATAGATAATGTATTGAGATTTTTTATGCTAGTATTAATATGAATGTTTATGTTGGATTTGATTTCTCTTTTTTATATGAGGAATGCATTGGACTTATTAAGTAAGGGGTATGGCCTGTTATAGCCCTTTTATGCATCGATTGGTCTCATGAGACCAACTAGTTTGGGATTTTACCTATTTATTCTTGGTATTGGCATAAGGCCTTGACAGTATGGTTTTGATGTCCAACATTATAAATTCCATCATTATGAGATTAGTTATTAATATTACATGCGATTATTCGAATAGTATAATATCCATGTGAATGTTTAAATAGAATTATTTGATTTATAGTTCTTGTATTATGCTCAATATTATGTTTTAAAGGATTGTGTTTTAGTTATATACCTTTCCTTAAACGTTTATGTTTATAGTTTCCACTATATTGTTTATCCTTACCAAGCATCTGATCTCACCCTTTCTTATATTTATTTTGTCCCTAGGATTAAAAAAAGTATATTATGACAGACCTACATGGATAGTATAAGGGATATAAGTTTTTTCAAATGATATACAATGATTTTCTTCATTTCATGATGTAATGAGAAACTTATGTTTGTATCTAGTTTTTCTAAGGCAACTAAACTGATTAGTTCATCAGGATTTGATTTCTTGTGATCATACCAAGGTAATAAAATAATTCATCGACTATAGGCATCTGGGTTTGGGGAATTAATATTGGTAATAAAGGAATTTTAGTACAAATCATGGAAACTAGATGTAGAAAAAAATTTATTATGGAACATTAATATAAGATATACTTTGAGAATAAATATAGAAGAACATCATAGAATATTGGTAAAATAGAATTTATATGGGTTTTAAAAATAATAAATCCCTTTCTAGATACTATAAGTGGACGTGGTTCTGAAAGAAATGTACCTTGGAGTAACAAATCCTACAAGGTGTTCTGAGCTTAACTCGGTGTAACCTTGTATAAGACAATGAGCCTTACTACGCACCTGGTTTGACACTCTTAGGGGATATTCATAGGATAATTATAATTTTATTTATAAACAATTATGATGTATTTATGAGTAAATATGTCCCTAAAGAAAACATTTTTATGATTATGAGATTAGATATGCATACATTTATCAATTTATGTTAAGTATTTTAACAGTTTGGAATAACAAATTATGATTTAAAATCTAATCTAGTGAATGTCATTGTTTAGAAAAAGAGCCTAGTGTAAGAAATAGAAATTGTATCAATGCACATAATCCATGTAGGGATTTCCATCCTATGAAAGATAATGATGTTGGAGCAGGATCTATAACTGGCGATGAACAACTTATAACTATAATGGGAAAACTGACTCAGGTTATAAATAATAACCTTATCCAAATGGAGCACCCTGATCTACAACGTAGAGGATCAATGTTAGATCGCTTCATGAGACAACATCCTCCAATATTCAATGGGACTACACTTCTATTTATAGATGAGAAATAGATAATTTCCTTAGATAAAATATTTCTTACATTGAGGAGTATTGAATGGGAAAATGTTTTCATGGAAGTTTATTATCTACTAGGAGATGCGGATCAAAGGTAACCACTCATTCAAAAAAAAGGATGATGAATAAGTAGAACATATGTAATGGAGGGAGTTTAAAGAAATTTTATTAGAAAAATAATTTTCTCATGAACAAAGAGCTATATAGAATGGAAATTTATGAATCTGGTGAAAAAGGAATATGAAAATGTGGAAAAGTATAAGGATAACTTCATAAGGATATCGATTCATGCTACATACTACATACCAAACCCAAAAAGTAAGATTGAACGATTATTTTATGGGTTAAGACCATTCCTCTGATGAGCATTGTTCTCACAATCTTTGTCATCATACAAAGATATAGTCTCATTTTATATTAAGACATAAAAGTTATTCTCACAGTATTAGTAATTTTAAGTAAAGTAATTGAAGAAGAGGTCTGTTGAACACTCTAGAAAAAGAAATAAGGGTAAGAAGGGTAAATATTACTTTATAACATGTAGTAATTGAGCGATGGAACACCCTTGTACTTTTCTAAAGGTAATGAGTGTTTGTTGAAAGTGTGTGGAAAAAGGACACCAAGCTCATGATTGTAATGGGAAAAAAGAAGATATCAATGTTTAATGTTAAAATTTTAAATAAATGGGACATAATGAAAATGATTATATTAAGCATCAATGAAATTTTCCCCATAAAAGGACAAGGGAGTAAGGCTAAGCTTATGTAATCAGAAGTGCTAAGGTTGAAGTTCCTAATGATGTGGTGGAAATAACTTTAATCATCTCCTCAAAGAAATTGATTTATTTGATTCAGGATAATGGGATTATATTATATCTTCTTTATTTTATATGAAAATTAGATATTTTCATTTTGATTTAACAAATGAGTTTTTAGTTAAAACTCTAAAGGGAATTCTCATTTAACAAATATATGTCTATTAATTCCCTTTATGAAACATAAAAATACATTAGTTGTTGAAATTTTCATCATCCCTATAATTTAATTCGATATAATCATTAGTATTGATTGGATTTCAAAAGATGATGCAAAAAAAAATTATTGCAAGAAGTAGGAAATTGCGATCTGTGAGGAAGAAGAAGAATCCCTCATCTTTAAAGAAAAAAACCTCATCACCTAATTATTATCAAAATACACCCCAATAGATTTACTAAATGAGATTCTTAGGGAGGAAAAGAAAATAACATCTAGAGATGAAAAATATAGAATTCAAATTTATTATGTAACAATTTTAAATGAATACATTAATTTTTTCCTTAATATTTAACTAGACACCCCTAGTGCGTTAAGTTGAGTTTTCTATTGATTTAATCCCTAATGCAAGACCGATATCAAATACTACCTATATAATGGATGTAGTGAAATTAGTAGAGTTGAAGAAACAACTTGAAGAGTTGGGTAAAAAGCGATTTATTAACCCAAGTGTTTCTCCATGGGGATCCCTAGTACTCTTTTTAAAGAAGAAAGATGAATCCATGAAACAATTTATTAATTATTGGGAAATTAATTCTATTACAAAAAAGAAAAAGTATACTCTACCTCGTATCAATGATTTATTTTTTCAACTTTAAGGAGATAAACTCTTTTCAAAGATTGAACTTAGTTTTGGATATCATCGATTACGGGTGAAGAAGGAAGACATTCTGAAGACATCTTTTCTAATGAGGTATGACCCTTAAACATTTACAGTAATTCCATTTGGTTTGACTAATGCACCCTAATTCTTTATGAATATCATTAATAGAATATTCAAGGAGTATCTTAATGAATATTTTGTGGTATTCATTTATGATATACTGATATATTCTAAAATCAATGAAGATTATGAGAATCACTTACGAATCATTCTTTAGACTCTCAAAATGGAATAATTATATGATAAATTTAGCAAGTGTGAATTTTAGCTCCAGGAAGTCCTTTTTCATGGCCTTATTATCACCACAGATGAAATATTTGTTGATACTATAAAGACAAAGGCAATCTGAGAATGACTAGTACCAACAAGCATAACCGAGGTACATAGATTTATTGGTTTAGCAAGTTACTATCAATGTTTCGTCTAGAATTTTACCTAATTGGCTATCCCATTAACCAATATCACATGTATAGGGGTAAAATTAATTTGAATAAAAGAGTACAAATAATTTTTTGAATAATTTAAGAGAATATTTGTCAATGCCCCAATCTTGATTTTACCATCTGGAAATGTTGGGTTTGTGATTTATAGTGATGCATCAAGGAAATGACATAGTTGTGTCCTTATGAAGAATGATAGGGTTATTGAATATATATCAAGGTCATTAATAACTCATGAACAAAACTATACAACTCAGGATCTTGAGTTAGAAATGGTAATCTTTTATCTATAGTTATGGAGACATTATCTCTATGGAAAGAGATGTGATATATATACTGATCACTAGATTTTGAAATATATTTTCTCATAAAACGACCTCAACATGAGGAAAAGGAGATGGATCTAACTACTTAAGGATTATGATTAATCATTACACTACCAATCAGGGAAGTAAAATATGGTGGAATATGCTTTGAGCAGGAAGGACCATGGTGTTTTGAATAAAATGAGAATTAAAAGAGATCCAATGTTCATGGATCTAGTAAATATTAATTTGTGTGTTATCAAGGTAGGTGAAATATCACATCTTTTTCAAATGGTTTCCAAACCATCTTTACTATAAAGAATAAAATGTTCTTAGTATGATGATGAGGAATTTACAAAGAAGATTAAAATTGTGAATGAATGAAAATTAACAGACTTTTCTTGTGAAGATGGTGTTCTAAAATCTGGAGAGAGGATCAATGTTCCATCTATACCTAATCTAAAAAGAGAATTGTTAGATGATTCCCATAGCTCCAATTTCTCTATACACCCTAGTAGCATTAATATGTATACGAATTTGAAGGAACATTTTTGGGGGGACAACATGAAGAGGGATATTAATGATTTTTTGTCAAGAGTTTTAGTTTTTCAATATGTAAAGGTTGGAAGACAACATCCTAGAGGAGTTATGAAACCTCTTCCTATAACTATGTAGAAAAGAGGGGACATTATGATGGAATTTTTCATGGATCTATGAAGGAATCCCAGAAGAAATGATGTGATATGGCTTATTTTTAATTTTCTGAATAAATTAACACATTTTCTTGATATAAGAGATGATTTACCACATGAATGTTTAATTATACTTTATATTAATGAAGTTATAAGAATTCATGGTATGTCCCTATCGATGTTTTATGATCATGATCTTCATTTTACATTAAAATTCCGGAAAATCCTTCAAATGATCCTAGATACTGAGATTTTTTTGAGCACCGCTTACCAACCTCAAACTGATGGAAAATTAGAAAGGACTATTCAAAATTTAGAATAAATGTTGATATATTTCTCACAATAATTTCAAGGTATGTAGGAGCAGTATTTACTATTGTTTGAATTTTCTTATAACAATAGTCTCCATTTATGTATTCAGATGATGCCATATGAAGCATTATACGGAAAGAGATGCCATACACCTACTTTTTGGGATGATGTTGGTGAGGGAAAACATGTAGGCCCAGAACTCGTTGAGGAAACAATGAAAAAGGTGGTGATTATTCAAACCCATATCAAAATATCTCAAATTAGGAAAAAATGCTACACTAATAACCAAAGGAAGGATTTTTAATTTTAATTAGGAGATCATATTTTCATAAACTTATCTCCTTGGATGGTTGTTATAAGATTCAGAAAGAAGTGAAAACTAATCCCAATGTATATTGGTCCTTTTGAAATTCTGGAATGAATTAGAGCTTTAGCTTACTATTTAGAAATGCCTCCAAGTCTCCCCAAAGTTCATGATGTCTCCCACATATCACTATTAAGGAAATACATTCTAGACTCAATGCATGTACTCACATATAATGAAATAGAATTGAAACCTGACGTGTCTTACTATGGAGTTCCTATCATTATTCCGGACACTAGAAAACAAGTGTTGAGAAATTAGATGACTTTTCTGGTAAAAGTTCTTTAGAGGAACCATAAAACGGAAGAGGTAGTGCGGGAAACTCAAGAACATATGATGAAGAAAGAACTGAATATTTTTAAGAATGGATATTATAGAAATTTATTGGATGAAATTACTTTAATAAGTGAAGAATTTAACACTCCAATCATTCACAATACACATCTTTTTAAATAACTTAATATCTTGCGCTACACGCAACACTGAGTTTGAACGTACCATGATCTATCAAACTAGCCATTTAAAAAGAGTTTATAAATAATATTAACCAAATTATGAAATTTATATATTTTATAATTAATAAAATGTTTTTACATCTATACAAATGATTTAATACACATATTATAAGAGTTAATCTAATCTTACAAAATAAAAACCTATTTTTTTCTAAAATCAATTTACCACCTTTTAATAGAGAGACCATTTTAAATCCAATATTTTACATTTTTCTATAATAAATTTGAAAAAATCAACTTTTTATTTGAATATTTAATATCAAAATTTACTTAGGTTCAATTCTTAGTATTTTTCTGATAAGTTTGATGTTTTGATGAATAATGAAAAATACTAAATTTTAATTAAAAAAAAAATTTAATAGAAATAATATATAGTGATAAATTATATATTTTTTTTAATGTATAATTAGATTTTATTTTTTTTCATTTAATATAATTTGGTCCATTGGAATTATTTTTTACATTAAAATTAGATATAAACATATGACAATCTCTAGATGTTTTTTAATTTTTTAAGATAAATTTTTTTCTCATTCCTTAAACTTGATTTATTTTAATTTAATTTCTAAAAATTATGTGTTTTTAATTTTTTAAAATGTATTCCATATTTTTAATCAGTTAGTCCAAATTATATGAATTGGTTTCTTTTAGGTTTTGACATTATAAATAGTAACATCAGTAAATATTTTATTACCGTGATTAAGGGTAAATCAGGTAATTAATGGTAAACATAATATTATAAAATTACCCTAACACCTGTAAAAGTCATTTTTCTGAATAAATTATAACCTTATCACATATTTTTTTAATGAAATCATTTAATGAGCACATGTACTTGAAAAGGACATATATATTATAAAAATCAATGAATGTGATAGAATGTAACACTCTCATTTTATGTAAGTATATTAATTTTAATATAGAATTAAATAAGAGATAACATCAACTATAAATCATATATGGTAATATAAAAGAATTACCTATATCATAGTAATTTATTTATAAATTTTTTAGTATAAATAATTACAGTTAATGATGACACAATAATGATGGAGAAAATATTTTATTAATATAAATATAAAATAAATGATTTTAAAAATATTAAAAGAAATATATTTTGAATTTATTAGGGTTATAAAATAATTTTATAGGTTAAAATGACATGTTAGGATTATATTGAATTATTTTTTTATAAGTTATCTTACTATTTGGATTTTATTTAAAGTCAATGAAATGAATAGTTTCAAAATTGACACTATTGATATTTTATAAAAATAACATTTTATTAAATTATTTAAAAATCATAAAAATCTTTAAAAAACAAAAAGTGATAATTTTGAGATCTAAAATTTCATAAAGTTTCCATTTATGTGAAATTTACCCCGCATAACTAAATATTTATATACTATTAATATTTAGATTATTATTACTACAATTATAATTAAATAGAGTAATTAAGGATAAATAAGAATGATAAGGTTCAAAATAAAAGAGAAACATGTATAAAACTAATTTTTTGAGATTATTTAGACCCATACTCATGTTATATTATAAATAACTCATTTTTTATCTTTTTATTATATAAAATCAATTTATAGTAAATTAATAGTTTTGGAATTTCTGGAAGTGCTCCTCCCTGCTCTTATAAAAAGAAAACCCTCAATTTATTTTATTCACACATCTAAATCCATTTTTTATCTTCCAAAACATACCCAATTATCCTAAAAAATTCCCAAATGGAATCATAGTGGCCATACTTTGAGCATAGATCCATCTTGATGAGTCCTTTTGTGAAAACCTAAAGGATATATCTGATGAGAATGTAATTATTTTTCAACTCTTTCAAAATTATTTTCATCTTAAACTTACTCTTACTATTTTGTTTCCATACTAAAGTAATAAATACTTTATCACATATATTAGGAGATGTTATTATGATTATGGAAAAAACTATATCCTTCCTTTTATCTATCCTACAAATAACAATATCACATTGTGTGGGTACGTACGACTTTCCATCTACACGTTGTGGTGTAATTTGTTTATTCAACACTAGTTTATTTGGATGAGTATAATGATGATTATAATGGATATAAATAATTAATGTGAAATTATAATTATTTTTTATAGTTAATATACCATCCAATTCTATACCACATTAGAATTAAGGTGGTGATATTGTCGCTCGTGTGTACGTACGACTTACCGTCTCCACGATGCAATGAGATTCATTCTCCATTTTAAACATTAAATAATAGTTATAAAATTAATATGATGAGTAAATATTATATTTATGAACTTAATATAATTTTGGATATAAATAAAATATATCCTATTCATAAGAATCATGACTTACATGAAAAAACATGCATAGGAAAACGAAGGAGTTAACAACCGAAAAAATGGTAATACTAAAATATTATTAACAAAATGATATATGAGGATCATATATAATATAATAAATATGGATATGGTCCTAGTATAATTTAAAATCACGATTTAACCATTATACAGAAGGTTAATGCACCCTTAACTACAGGAATGGACAAGGTAAGTGTTAATTTCACAATCTCATTATTATCCGAGGTTGTTTATACATAAGTATCTACTAGGAAACATTTATCAACCACGCCCATGATTCTTAAAAACTTATTTGAAAATATTATAAATTTTTTTAATGTAATTATTAACCATATTTTACTTTTTATAAAACATTTTGAAAGGAATATTTCCTTAGTTATTCAATTTTGGTACCTTATTACATTTATGAAAAATTAACGAAGGAATGTTTTTTAACTTATATTGCACGAGTGGATATTGTGATAATTGTAAAGCCTTAACATTTTTAAGCTTCTTGTATACTTTTATAAGATTATTTTAAATTAAAATAATATTTTTTAAATTTTATTGACTTTTACATAACTATTTTCAATAAAAGGGTATTTCTTTAATGAACTTTTTAATTATTTTATTAAGAACATTTTCATCTATGTCAACATTGTTTACTGGATCTTTTGTTTAATTTTGGTTGATTTCTTATGATACAACATATCATATTGTATTGAAGTGTTTATGAATAGTTTTAATGTGTATGTGTTATTTTTATACCTTTCATGGTTTATGCATAATGTATTAAGATTTCATATGCTAGTTTTAATACGAATATTTATGTAGGTTAGGATTTATCATTTTCATATGAAGAATTAATTAGACTTAGTAAGTGATAGGAGGGGCTTTCCATAACCCATAGATGCATTGGTAGGTCTCATGAGACAAACTAGTTTGGGATTTTACCCATTAATATTTGGTCTTGGCATGAGGCCTTAATGGTGTGGTTATGAATTATGACATTATGAATTCCCTCATTATGAGATTAGTTATTAATATTACATGTTATTATTCAACTAGAATAATATCCACGTGAATTATTAAATGGAATTATTTGATTTATAGTTCTCATATTATGGTCAATATTATGTTGTAAAGGCTTGTGATTTAGTTATATACCTTACCTTAAAATTTTACGCTTATAGTTTATGATATATTGTTTATCCTTATGGAGAATCTGAGCTTACCCTTCCTTATATTTTATTTTTCCCAAGGATGAAAAGAAGTATATTATTACTGATATGTAGGTATAGTCTGTGGGATATGAGTGTTTTATATGGAGATAATGTGTTTTTATTCATTTCATGATGTAATGTAAAACTTATATTTGTGTATAGTTTTTCCAAGGTTACTAAACTGATTGATCCATCAAGATTTGATTTCTTGTGATCATGAAAATTCAATAAAATAATGCACCAGCTTCGGGCATATGGGGTTGAGGAATTACACGAACACAGAGTGAACCTTGTTCAATAAGGGACTTTTTCCACTATGATGGTCTTGGGAGTGAAACTTGACTACTAAGATATTTTGGGGAGTGAAACCATTCCAATATCATAGACTTGGAAATAATTCTTGAATATTATGGAAATGATTTTCAATAATTATGTTTACGCCATAAATATATTTCTCATGTCAATGTTATAACATATTGTCTTATGTTATTTGATTTGTTTATGATTCATGTCTTATGAATTTACAATATTTATTCCATGAGTCAATATTTTGATCTTTTATATGCACAGTATGACTATCAAATGTTGTTCTCATTTTCTCACACCCTTATGTTTATATTATGCTTATATTTCTCCCTTATTTACCCTTACTGAGCATTTGAGCTCACCCCTTATTATGTTTTCTTTTCCCCATGTTATGAAGATATGTATTATTTATTATATCTCTAAGAAGGGTGTTAGTCGTGAAGATTGTAGTGGGAGATGACGTAGTTCACTCATAAACCATTTTTTTTTTCTTCCATGTTTCCAAAGGCACAAAACTATTATAGTCCTTGGGAATGAATTAGTGTAATATAAGGAATATTCATCTAGAATTATGTAATATCTATGTATAAAAATCTTAGATCTCAATAAAATTAATTGTATATTGACTTCCATGATTTGTTAAAAATTAATTTTATGAAATAAAATTGTAATCAAGCTTTGACGGTGAATGAAATATTAATGGAAAATTATTTGGTAAAACACTTTTTAATATATGGGAATATTTATGATGCACTGACTAAAATTAAAATTGAAATATTTTATTCAAGAACTTAAAGAATGACTGTAATTCAATTTAATAATTAATAATCAATATTCATATTATAAAATTTAATATTTATTATTGACATGTTATTCATGTATTTAAAATCTTCAGATACATAAATATATTTACATGGATAGAAAATGAGATGTTATTTATATATATGTAATGAAAATTAATTAGTAAAATTTTTATATTTTTTTTAATTTTTATTAATGATAAAATTTAATTATTGACCATGTTTATTGAATTAATATAGTTGTAAAATAAATTCATTAGTATGAATCATAAATAATGTGTGGTTTAATTTTCTGTTATCATTTAAAGTGGTATACATTTCCATAATATTTAAAAGACATGATAAAGTATTTTTATGCTTCCTTATTTATTATATATAAGAGGAAATATTAATATATAGTAATATTTTATTTGAATAAATATCAAATAGAATTATAGAAAATGTTATGTTGTGAAATTATTTATGTAAAATATTATTTTTCAAATTGAAATTCATTAATCCTCTTTGTGGTATGATTTTATATATTCAATCAATGTATAATAAATGAAATTTCATATGTTATATCATTGGATGATGGTTATATTTTATTAAGGGTAAAATATTAATGTTTATTATTAAATAAAATGTATCCATAAATATTTATGATTTAAATAATTACATGATTGATAAAAAGGAGAATAAAGCATAATTATATGTTGTGATAAGTTATCGGTTTTTACAAAGTAAATGGTTTTAAACTTTACTAATTTTATCTCCCATTACCCAATATGAAATTCCCATTTCTTTAATCCCTTCTATATCCCTTAAAATAACATAATATCTATATAAATTCTCAATCAACATGGGTAAGATGAAAACTCTACCTATCCCAAACTCTTATAGGGTCAAATGTTCTCATTGGAATCAAAGTGAATACTCCTATTATACTAATGTGGGTCAGATTACTACCCTCTCTATCCCAAAATCCCTCAGGTTCCGGAATTCTTGTAAGCATTAGTTAATAAAAATAATGACAACATATCCACATCCATCATAGTAGGGTATCATGAACATGAAGCACAAAATCCATGATTCCTCCTATACGGACAAACCCCACTATGTACCAATAGAAAAAGTACATATCATTCTACTATATCATCATAAAAACCATTCTATATCATGATGATAGTGTGGGAAAGATGGAGTAACCAACCATCTATTTCCTCTCTAACATGGATGTTGGGGAAAACACCCAGAACCCAAAACATTTGCATGTGGGTGCAGTTATCTGACTTGGTCGGAAGTGTGTCTGAAAATATTAGGGAAAATGTATAATACTATCATATAAATAGCCAATGTCATGACCCAACCCAATATGGCTCGATATGAATGTACCCCAAGACTGTATCCATAGGCCAGGGGCTTCCAGAAAGTGCCAAAGTCATAACTAGCATGGGATGCCTCTTTCTGATGTACTTGTATTAACACACCTGACCATATCAATATAGAAGTGTAGAGGAATAATAAAAGAAAATATTCAATAATAAGAATATAAACCATGCTTGCAAAACCTATAGGGTGTACAAGAGTACTACAATGTAAACTAAAAAGTAAAGAGGAAAAATACACTCCCAAGTAGATAGATGTCCCAACCTAACAAAAATAGAAAAATTAAAATGCTAAGAGAGACCAACTCTTGATCTTCAAGATCCAACTACCTTACATGGTACAATGAAATGAGTGTTCTGATGCTGCTCTGTAGTCACCACTGACCTGTCTGTTGTCTGTATAAGACACGACACATGTGGGAAAATCCCATGTAGGGGTGAGTATATAGATTCCCAGTAGGACAACCTGAAACTAAAGGGGGGGGGGTATTAAGAGACATAATAAGAATAGATAGTAGACAATAGGGAACTCAACCCAAAGTAAGAGAGTACACATACAAAAACATGGACACACACACACATATATATATTCTCAAACCAATGAGACCCAAACAAGAGATAAGGGAATCTCTATCTCATAACCCAGCCCAGAAAAACGATACAACAGTTCCAAAGTTCATCCTAAATTCCCAACATCTAACGTTTATGTCCATAGGAGTAACCATTTGGAGGGCCCACACCTCACCACTATTCCACTTAGTTAAGGGGGAAGAATATAAAAGAAGAGAACCCACACCATAGTGCATCAGGTGGTGCCACTCAGTGTAAGGAGGATCCAAACACTATTCGATAGGGGAGGGGGTATAACTTGGTAGGTACAAGACCCACATCCTAATGCCATAGGGTATATGACTCAGTGTTAGGAGGAACTTCTCCCTATCTGATAGGGGGTACAAATTGATAGATAGAGGATCCTCTCCATAATTCCATAAGGGGGTACCACTTAGTAGATAAATGTCCTGCACCCTAATTCTATAAGATGTACAACATAGTGAAAGGAGGGACGACAACCTACCCGATAGGGCGTGATACTGCATAAATAGAGGACCCATTCGCTAGTTTGTTAGGGGGAACCACTTAGTGAATAGATATAGGACTGGTTACTTAATATTATAGGGGATACTACTCTATAAAATATATATAGAACCCACACCCTAGTCAATCAGGGGGTACCAATATAAAGACCCTACCTGATCACTACAATCATTGAGAACCACCTAAATAAGTTTTATTCTTGAGACATCTCACATAATATCTCAAAATACACTATAGAGAACACCATCAAATTCTATGTGGATAAACACTTAGGGTAGGGTACTATTGAGTGAAAATCCAAGTCTAAAAGAATAAGACATGAAAGGTTAAAGTTTACCTAGAGGGAATGTAGGTGTACATGGCATATCAGGGGACCAACATAGTGTGTGATCATACCTTATCACTATTCCATGTCACCAAAAGTACATGGATAACCACCCATATAAGAATACACAATGTGTAGAGGGTCTACACAGCATGCTCAAGCAACTCAATGTCTTGCCCATTCTCCCTGGCCATATCCGTTTAATGTTACCTGTGTCTATGTACTATGGAACATGGTGTGTCCTTCCACATAAGGTTCCACCCAGGCCTCTGTCCATGTCCATGTACATGTACATTAGTACATGGCATGATCCTGGTTATGGCCATGATCATGTACTCCTAGAATATATGACAGGTTTCCAGCAGAAGGGTCACATGATATGTGGGGGGTCCCATATGGCGTGTTATACTTTTCTCACCTCAAACCCTAGCCTCTACAAAGATTTACCTACATGACATGTGTTATTCAGAATACATGGCATGTAGTCAGGTTTAAGAAAGAATTTCTAGATATAATTTATAGTCATAGATTTGTCCTCTCCATATCATATCTCGTCTCTAAGACTCCCAAAATTGGTGGAAGAGGACTTCGTTCGTCATTTCCATCCATCTAGTGGCTGAAAATCGGTATTCGTAAACCCATGGAGATTCATCACACATCCCAAATACCGCATTATGTTGTTGATTGGTTTTGGATACCAATCCCTAGGATTCATCACCCATACCTCGCAACACATCCTGATATATCCTCTGATAATTGATTCATTAGATGCACACAATTCTACTACAAATATATGGGTATGATCAAACTTGGTCCCTCCTGGAAACAGCAAGCCATGGTCCCACATCCAAATGGAGAATAACATGAAGAATAAAAGGTATAATTAAAAAAAATAGAGGTTAATGATTGTTAAACAATCATTCTTGTCCAACGAACATGATTGGGGTTATCCAGGGTGGTAAATAATTGAATTAACAAATTAAATCTATACTTCCACAGATGAAAAGTCTACACTTGGTGTAGATCAAAGAAATATAGTAATATTTCTCAATCAATTTAGTCTATATAGGAAGAATAAAAAAAATAGATGAGTCACACATATTTTGTATTGTTTTTTTGTTGAATAACATGATCACTAATGAATGATAGTAGTCATTTTATTCGTTGTGCATCGATATGTCTAGATCAAGAGTTTCATCACCATCTGAATCATATTTTACAATGAGAGGTGGAATAAGTCACTACACAATGATCCCAGGGTTATTAAACTAAACATGGAAATCTTGGCATAATGATTTATTAATAGGATAATCTAAATTAGGTTATTTAATTTATTAATTAAGATAATTATTTAACTAACTATGGAATTTACTGCCAATGGTTTCTTTAATCCGAATACACCATTCTATCCTATTTATGTTCACACCTACAGTAAAAATCACATCTGAGACTCAATAGTGGAATTAGATTTATGATCCATTTTTTTTAATATTTATCCCATTTTTTTAAGAAACTGGGCATACATAATATAAAATATATTTAAAATTTTTATAAAATTATTTCTAGAAACACCAAGATTCAAAATTGCACACTGTCTCAGTGCCTGACTCCAAAAATATATCTAGAAATATTTCAATGTATTATAAGTCATAAAAGATTCTATAAATTATTCCCTCCTTCAAACATTACATTCTAAAAAAGAAAAAACTATACATAAAGCTCGGGATACTGAGCTCGCATCTAGCTATCCCACTCAAAGGATATCTTCTTCATGATCTCATTTTTCCATAATACATCAATAAATGGAATGGTCCATCCATGAAGGGTCCACTCCTACCGATCCTTGATCTCCATTGGGTACTCTACAAATGTGGATCCATCCTCATTGTCTGGCTCGTCCCGATCAATAACCTATGTAGGATCATTCATGTATCTCCTCACCTGTGACACATGGAAGATTCCATGCCCCTGATCCAAGTATAGGGGTAATTAATAGAGGTCAGCAACCTCCCAAAACCTTGGAATGATCTTGAACATCCTGATAAAGCTAAGGGATATCTTTCATCCCTGTATGATTATCCAAAATCCTCATTTTGGTGGTGACTCACAAGAAAATGTTTCATCTCTATTCAGACTCCAAGGGCCAATGACAAGGATTTGCATAAGATTTTTTTTCTTCCCTAAGATTTCCTCATCCGATTTTAGATGACCTGTACCTTCTCTATCAAATCTTTCACCAACTCTGGACACATAATAAATGGTTCACCGATCTCTATCCAACATAAGGGTTTCCTGCAGGGTCTTCTATATAGGGCATGAAAAGTTTCCATGCTGATAGTGGAGTGGTATCTATTGTTTTATGTAAACAATAATAAAGAAAATATATCCTCCAAACTCTGGACAAAGTCCAACATGCAATTCCTCTATATATTGTCTAACACATGGATAGTGTGCTCAGTCTTCCAATAAATTTAGAGGTGAAAGATGTACTCATCCTCATCTGGGTCCTAAATGTCTCCTACAGGCCTCTCTACAACCATGAAATGAAACACATATCATGTTCAAATACAATAGTTGAGTGAACCCCATAAAGGAGAACAATATCCCATACTTGCATCTACCCTAAATTTTCCCCCAAACTCTTTTACCTGATAGAAAGGAAGTGTTCCGACTTGATGTGTCAATAAAATATCACCCATATGGAATCATGGACCATTGCTATATGCAGAATCCCTATAAGAAATTCCATGGATATTCCATCCCATTTATAATATGGGTTCCCAATGGGCTACAAAAAACCCATAGGAACCCTATTCTCATCCTTCACATGCTGACAAGTTAGGTAAAATGTGATAAACACATCCACACCCCATCTTATGTTGGAGAACAAAAACTACCATTGGAGGTGTCTTTACATCTTCCTCACATCAGGATGTACTACTAATAGAGATGTGTGAACTGTCGCATCACATCATCCCTTATCATGATTGGGACCAAAAACCATCCCTAAAAAATTATTACATGATTGACTCCTTTATGAAATCCATTGGATAAAGATCTTGAGGATATATAGTCACACAATACCTCACAATTGATATATCTCAACTATTTCTATCTAATAGTATCGATATGTAGATGAGTTAATTCCATCAATTAACCAAAAACTACAACCACCTATTCAACTAGGGTCAACTACTAGGAATCCAACTACTCAGAAGCCTCATGCACCAAACAAGCTTTTGAATTCCTACTACAAGAATCTTTTATTACATTTCCCATTCAAGGAGTATATACTATCTCAAAGTCATAGTCCTACATGAATTCTCACCATAGACTATGTATCAGGTTTAAGTCTCTTTATGTGAAGATGTACCTAAGTCTCTGATGGTATGAGTAAACCACAATGAACTCCCCAAGATGATAGAGCCTCCAAATCCTCAGAGCGAAGACTACCACTGCCAGATCTAGGTTATGTGTCGCATAGATATACTCATGGTGTATTAAATTACTCGATCCATATGTGATAACTTCTTATTAATACATCAACACACATCCTAGACCATCTCTTGATGCATCTCAATATACTACGTACTCCATAACCTTTTCCAAAAATCTCAAAACATGATCAAACATCAGCCTCAACCTCAAACTCTTAAAGGCTATCTGACACTACTCAGCCTAAGTGAAGTACTTACCATTCCATGTCTGGGTGGTCAAAGGGGATGAAATCCAAGATAATTATTCCAAAAACCTTCGGTAGTACCCGACCAAGACAAGAACATTATGCACCTCTGACACACTCTTGGGTGGCTCCCATGCAAGCACTGCATAAATCTTCACTGGGTCCATGACTAAACCATGCTTAGAAATGACATGACCTAGGAAGTGAACCACATGAATCTGGGACTAGAACATCAAGATCTTACAATAAAAATGGTTCTCATTAAAAAAATATAAAACCATCCTCATGTGATCTGCATGCTCCTCCTATGTCATATATTATATAAGTTTTTCATCGATGAAGAAAACCAAAAAATGGTCAAAGTACATCTAGAAGATATAGTTCATAAAGTTCATAAACATGGTGGGGAAATTTATCACAACAAAGGGAATCAATAAGAACTCATAGTGTCTGTAGTGACAACAGAATACCAACTTCAGAATATCAGCCTCATTAACTCTCAGCTGGTGGTACACAAACCCGAGATCGATCTTCAAGAACTATATATCTCATGCCTCAAAAATGTTCAAAAATGTTTTAAATTATCAAAAAGTGGTAATTGTTTTTTATTGTGGTTTGGTTCATGCGTAGATAATCTACATAAAACTACAAAATCCTTTTTCAATTTTTATGAACAACAATAGAGATTCCCAGGGCGACACACTGGGCTTGATAAAACCCTACTCTCAAAGCTCCTCCAACTACAACTACATCTTTGAAAGATTGGTAGAGGCCATACTATATTATTTATAAGATATAACAGTTTTCCTAGGATGAATTTCAATGAAAAAATCCATATACCACCTTAGTGTACATCTCAGAACATCCTTAAGGAAGATGTCTATAAAATACTCCACGAATGAAGGAATCCATATGCCTGAAGAGCCTGCTACACCAAGGATACACTCAATAATTGATGGGAGAGGGGATTCAGCCTCCCCCATACAAAACCCACTAATCCCACAAAGATATCTCTTTCACTCACAAAATAGAATCACATCCCATTAGTGCGAAGGCATATCACCCATTTTCATTGATAGTAAATATGGTATTCGACCACATACAATAATTCAAAACCCCAGATGATGTCATAGGGTTCCATGGTGATGATCAAAAGGTCCCATGTAAACCTCTATCCACTAATCATTATCTTTCACTACCAGTAAATAAAATATATAGAAGAACTTTTTCCCATAGAAACCTCAAGATGAAGATTCCAAGATAAAGCCTAAACTAGGAGCTCAATCTATCACCCCAAGATTAATGATATGAAGGAATGACTCAAACATATATCTAATTATACTTAATAAAGATAAGAATAAACAAAAATCGTAACTATGATCATCTTGTGTGTTGCGGGGGTTATAAGCCTCCAAGACTAGATCTATTTGAGGCCCCGATTTCTAGGCCCCTAAGCATGATCTGGGATTCCTGGTGGTGGTGGTGGAAAGATCTCATAATATCATCCACCACCAAAAAATTCTTCTCTAAGAGTTCCATCTATACCTCTTCCAACTCCTCCTCCTTGGAGGATACAATACCCTCGCCTGAGATATCCCTAATCACGGTGCAACCTCTACTATGGTGGTTCGACTACCAGTTTCCCACACTCCTCCGCACGTCTGGTCATCTAGTCATGTTCCATGTAACCTCACCCATCATAAGAATAGATCCTCCCCTCTCTAGGCTTCAATGGTCCTCAACGTTGTACCTATTCCACATGATCATGTGCTTGAGTCTAATCATCGAGAGGTTTCATGCATTGAGATCCTGTTGAATGGCACCTACGAGATTCTATAGACCACTGCTAAACATAGATTCCTGATATCCCTATAATAGGAAGATATCCATCAGCATCACTTTCTCCAAAACCCTAGCATAAGTGGGTATGCACATGGGTACCACACTAGCACAAATATCTATATAGAGGACCTGATCAAACTACCATGATCAGAAGTAGCCATCCTTGACCATGTCAAGAGAGTAGAATCTACGGTCTATAAACCTTGCGGCATACTCAACAACTACCATACTTCCTTGCTGCAACACCATAATCTTATAAATCTGAAATAATTGTAAATAGGAGGGGTATTACTCCTCATGGAACAAGTGTTTTAAGTTCGTCCATGAGAGTGTCGACTCAACATGCATTTGTGTAATAAGACTCTACCAATGCCAAGTTTCTCCAGGGAAAATTCCATCTTCTAGTAAAAATCCCAGATATTTTAGTGTCAATGTAATCCTAAAAACATATAAAACAAACTCTATAAAATAATAAATTTATTAGGTATCTAACTCAAAATAGTACATCAGCAGCCTTTGGCACTAGATCTCACCGAGCATGCAAATCTTGTGCACATCCTCAGTCTGTCTTGTTGGTATGATCTATTTCTCAATAGGTGGGGGTGATAATACCTATACACCTATAGGAAGGATCTCATGTGGTGGACCCTAAACTGAGGCCTCATTACTTGTCATATTATCATCACGATCTAAAACTGGTAACCTGACTGGCTGTCATCATGGAGGAATCCTAAAAACTCAAGAAAGGCATACAAAAATTAGATTCATATATATATATATTGAGGATATGGATCAATAAGGACAGTCAATGACCCAATCTTAT
Source organism: Viscum album (assembly GCA_963277665.1). Taxonomy (NCBI): domain Eukaryota; kingdom Viridiplantae; phylum Streptophyta; class Magnoliopsida; order Santalales; family Viscaceae; genus Viscum; species Viscum album. Next base: position 1,314,814,104 of record OY728139.1, read on the forward strand.
AAGATTCATATAACATTTATCCCTACAACCAATGTCTCGGTATACTGATTTGATAAGAAGGTAGTCAAGGTCCTAGTGATTGAATACGTCGACTACGGAAATAGCACTAGATTCTATAGCCTGAATGATGCACTCAAGAAACTTTTAAATTGTTTCCTTAAATCCAAACCAAATCTTCATAAGTGGAAAACAACAAACAATATCCCAAGTAATGAACTACACAAATACCAATCTATCACAACTGGTCCCAATAGGGCTTGAGCCGCAACCACCCCAAGCCTGCCTCCATAGGCCAGGGGCTAACGAATAGCACTAAAAGGCATAACTAGTTTGAGAGGAATTTTCTTAATGTACATGTATGTACACAAAAAACTATATAAATGTAGAAGTGAATATGAATAATAAAATAAAATATGCAATAACTAGAATATAATCCATGCATTAAAAAACTCTATGGTGTAAAAGAGTGTGAAAGTGTAGACTACAAAGTAAATGGGGAAAATATATGCCCAACTAGATAGATTTTGTTACCTAAAAAATTGGAAGAAGTAAAATTTTGAGAGATACCAACTTTTAATCTCCATGTTCCAACCACTATATGTTTTCCAATGCACCGAGTATCCTTATGATGCTCCTTATTCACTGCCGACCTATCCATCATCGGTATGAAATACAACATATGTGGGAAAATATCATGGATATGTGAGTATATACATACCCAATAGGATTCCATTAAAGCTAAAGGGGGATCAGTAAGAGATATGATAGAAATGGATAGTAGACAATATAAAACTAAACCTAAAGAAAGAGAGTAGAAATTAAACCACATGGATATATATATATATATATATTCTCAAACTAAAGGAAACAAAACGATAGAGAATGGGATCACCATCTCATAGACCAATCCAGGAAAGGGAGAAAAGAGTTCCAAAGTCCATTCTCGATTCCCAATATCTTGTACGATTATCCATAGGAGTAACTATGTCGAGGGACAATGCCTCTCCACTATACTATACAGCTGAAGTTTCACAATCTCTAAGGATAGGATCCATTCCCTAGTGCATTAAGAGGTTCTAATTAGTATAAGGAGGAACCATACCCTATATGATAGGAGGGTAAAACTTAGTAGATAGAGGACCCGCACCCTAATGCCAAAGGGGGTACCACTTAGTGTAAGGAGGAATCATACCCTATCTTATAGAGGGTACAACTCATTAGATAGAGGACCTGCACCTTAATTCCATTAATGGTACCACTCTGTAGATAGAGGAATGAAACCCTAATGCCATGGGGGTACAAATCAGTGTAAGGAGGACCTACACCCTACCCGATAGGGAGGCACTACTCCATAAATAGAGGACTCATGATCTGGTCCATCAAGGGGTACCACTCAATGGATAGATAGAGGACCCACACCATAATTTCATCAGGGGGTAATAATCCATAAAATAGATAAAGAACCATGTAACATCCTGTTACAATTCTGGAAGGTACACCTTAAACATTATCATGGTTTTTATTTTTTGTTGACTGGGTAGGGTTAAGTTTTAATTGGGAGGATACCTATAATGGTGAAGTCAGATATTTTTTCGAATCTTATCTTTGACCAGCCTTTTCTGTAGGCTATTGGAGGGTTACACGCCGTGTAATAATCTTACACATATTGTAATGGTTCAACGTAAAAGTTGAGAAAGGGTTCACACTATGATGGGTACATGTTGTAAGAGTTACTTACACATTATGAATGAATTAAGTATTAGTTTTTAATTCGTAGAATTTTCATTTAATATGAGGTGACACCTTTATTAGCGGTTACAAAAATTAAGTATTTTACATCACGTAATGGTATTACACATCATGTAATACCCGACTATGTTTTTTAAATAGGCAATTTAGTTTGTTTTTATTTTTGGATCCTCTCTATTTTAACCTCCCTTGACTTAAGGCCTTCCCTAGGCTATCTTGAATCTTTCCAACCCTTTTGGATCCTCTCGTTTGGTATTCAACTGTATTTACACTTGTGGTGTCATTCCCGAGTAAGTGTTGTCTCACATTTTTCATCTTTATCTCTTTATACTCTATTGGGATTTCAATGGATCATCCTAAAATTGATGTATTCATGCCCTATGGTGTTGGATATTATTTATAGGTTTATTTTTGAGGTCTTATACTCCTTTTTTCTCATTGAAGAGTGCTATTATGAGTGTTGATCTTCAGGAAGAGGTAGGTGGTTCCATCCTGATTAACAAAATTTATTAAACATGAATTTATTGATTTATTTCAATTTCTGATTTAAATTTAATTTATCAAACTTACTTTCAAATAATTTCATAAAAACCAATTCTAGTGAATTGGTTGATTTGAAATGGTTTTGGCAGGAGAATTTGGGAAAATCCACAATCACATTGAATTGGTGAACATTTTAGGAAATTGGTTAATTTAAATTATTGAATTTAAATTGTGGATTTGATGGAAATTATTTAAATTAAATTTATGAAAATAATTGTGGAAATGAATTGTGAAATGATGAAATTAGTTTTGAATGGATTTCAAACTTGTGAAAATGGTTTAAAATATTTTGATAGAAAAATAGTGGTTTTTTCAGTTGAAGAGGCATGTTTTTTATTAAAACCAATGTTGTTTTTAAGTGTAAAATTGAAATTGAAATGGAAGAATGGGATTTAATTTTAATTTATGCAGTATTAAAATAAATTTCCCATAATTGATTGTGTAATAGTACATGCAAGCCTTGGGTAGTTGGTGAGTTATTTGGGCACACTCTACACTATCATAATGTTCTAAAACATACATGCAGTGGGTCACATCCCCAATGGGATAGTGATGAATCTCATTTGGCTAGTGTTAGGGGGGAATGTGTATAAAAATTTCATTGAAATCACTTATAGAGTGTAGAGTTCTATATCTGGAAATACTATCATACCTATTTCTCATATGACAATGTTGCTCGTTTATGATTTATATTTGAGATATAAATTAATTCCCATGTTGTTTAAACTACTTTACATTCCTACTAGATATACATAAACCATTTTATGAAACTATTTTACTTAACAATTGTTTTATAAATATTCCATCATTTCTAAATCCATTTCTTAAATTATATTTCCATCAATTGAACTATATATTAGGATTTTTTTGAATATGATTTAAAATGACAATCCTCTTTGCCTTTAAAATTGAAATCATTCCTTTGGTTAATCATATGTTAGAATCTATTATATAATTCATGGTGATAAACTACAAGGAATTTTAACTAACACCCAACTTGTGACTTTGGGTGTTTGTAGATTACATTCTTCCAGGTTTGAGTGAAGGGAAAGGATCACATAGAGTTGAATCTACATATTGAGATTTGGACTTTGTGAGTTGTGTCCTTGGGGACTTGGGTTATTTTTAATCTATTTTATAACATTGATTTTATTACTTTGGGATTTTTTATGCCTTGATGTACATTGGTACATTACTCCCAGTGGAGTTTCCTTTGATATGCATACTATCATGTTTCTTTTACTTCCAAATTGTTAGTGGAAAAATCATTCCCACTTGTATGTTGTATGATGCTAGGTGCTAGTTTCTGAACCAAGGGGATTGAAGATTCCCTTCGGTCTATGTTATGGCCAACCCAGTTATTAGGTTACCAGGGTACCCATGTTGGTTCTTAAAAAAGTGGTATTAGAGCTCCAGGTAGAGATTTTTTCTTAAAGTAAGTATGAATTTGTGAAATCTTGTCGGGACTTAGGAGGTAGTTTTAATTGAGTGCCTGACCAGCTCTCACAATAATAATCCTTAAGTCAGAAAGGGTGGTTAGGGATATACTTCATGTGGATTAGCTCTAGTATTTTCCAAATTTTTATTTAGATAAAGTGGAATCCAAATCTTGGGGTTCCATATATTGGGAATATTCTCCCTTGTTTTTTAGTTTGAGATTCAATATATTATCTTCCCTTGACTACTGATGTTGTCTAGAATCATGCATCTAAGAAGATGCGTGAATCAGATCTAGGAAAAGGCTTCTACTGAACCTCAGTAACAAAATACTATTGTGGATATGAATCTAGTTGAGGTGATTGTGTGTACTGTCTATGAATTGGTACATGAACAACCTCCAGCCCCAATTTAGGATCCAGATATAGATCCACATGCGGGTGTTGTTTGAAATAATTCTCATGATTTCCATCTCTAGATGGTACAAGTTTTTAAAGGATCCACTGATCATCAACATGATGTGGGTTGGTTGGAAAATATAGAACATATATTTGAGTTATTGGAAACATTGGATGTGAGCAAGGTGAAGTGTGCCACCTTCATACTATAAGGACCGAATGAGAGATGATGGGACTTGATTGTGATGAAAAAGAAGCATGAGGGCTTAGTGTGGAAAGATGTAAAGGTTCTTTTCACCAACTATTTCTATATATATTATATGGTGTTGGTAAAGACTATAGTGTTTTTCTATCTTGAGTAGGCTGAAATATATGTGATTGAGTATTCAAATCACATTACTGAGCTAGTGAAATTTTCACCTAATTTTTTTTCGACCGAAAGGATGAAGAATCAAAGGTTTGAGTTGAGACTTTGATTAGATATCTATTCTTAGGTTTTTTATGAAACATTCCATATTTGATTTTGTGCTGGATAGAGAGATGATGGTTGAGATGGACCTAGATGGAAAGTCAGGGTTTATGGGAGTTCATTTTTCTCCTAGAGGCAGCATGAGTTCCTTCAAGAGAAAAGAGAAGTGTGATGATTCTTGTGGAATTTTTCAATAATAATGTCATTACAGACCTCCTATATTTTTGGGAGTAATTCTAATGATTTGGTTTCATTGTGGAAAACCAAGAAACACGAATAGGGTTTGAACCGGGGAACCCATGAAATATATCTCCTACGGATGTTCAAAGCACTTATAGAGATTCTACCATAACTTTTATACTCTGCGTAGTAGGATATGATTATCATCTTCTCCTAATACTATGGGGGAAATTAGTCTCTTAATGTATAAAAGGGTTCCATCCACAAGAATCTTGAATAAATCTTCTTCACGTAGTGGAAGAGTCTCCATAGTAAGAAGACATTGTCCAAAAACTGTGAGAGGTACCATTTCTATAACATCATCATTATTGATAGCTATTTTTGATACCAGTGCATCTAATTTTTTTATTTCAACCTGATTTGTTAATATGTTAAATCTTCCTATGGAGGTTTTATCTTGTTCAATGGGTATTACTATATCCCATGGTATGAAGAGAGAGCATGGTCTCTATAGTCCTAATTATGCCTTCTCTCTATCAGATGTAGACTTGGGTTTGAGTTTTCTTATTCTCAACATGAAATATTTTGACGTCATTTTTTCAATTGATTGGATCATTTCCAATAAATACTAGATTTATTGTTACCTACGATGGTTCTACCTTACAACACCTAGTGGTGTGCCTCTTATCATTCAAGTAGAACAATACCCAAGGTCGAGAATATACAAACCTTCTTATCCATAGTTGGGTAAAGTAATATTAGTGGTTTCTATTGATTAGGAGTAGAAATCTTTGAGTGAAAATATCACTCTGGTTTTCATCGTGTTTCCTGACGTGTTTCCTTCTGATTTCTTTGGTCTTCCACAAGTAATGAAGGTTTAGATTTATATTGACTTAATACCTTAAACTCAACCAGTTTCTATTCCATATTACCTCATGACACCAGCTGAACTAAAAGAGAATAATTCCCAATTGGATGATATTCTTGATAATGGTTTTATATGATTGATTGTGTCACCTTGGGCAGTGATGGATCTCGTCAGGAAGAAGCCTGATGGTTGTCTTCGATTATGTGTTGATTATAAAAATAACAATCGAGTTATGATAAATAAAAAATATACTTTTCCAGGGATTGATGATATGTTTAATTATTTGAAAGGAGTGAAGTAGTTTTCATAGAATGAACTTCAATCTGGTTACAATCATTTGAGAATAAAAGAATTTGAAATTCAGAAAACCACCTTTCAGAATAGGTATAGACATTATGAGTACCTTGTTATTCCCATTGATCTAAGAGATTCTCTTTCAGTTTTCATGGATTTAATGAAAAATATTTTACATTAGTATTTAGATACCTTTGTGGTAGACTTTGTGGGTGATATAATTATTTACTATATATTTTAGGAGGATCAAGAGCATCATCTAAGAATAGTTCTGAGTCTGCTAAGAAATTCCCAACATTATGCCAAGCTTTATAAGTGTGATTTCTTGAATTGGAAAGTGAAAATCTTGGAAAAAATGGTATCTAAAAAGTGTATATAAGTTGATCTAGGGAAGGTGAAGGCTGTTATGAATTAGGATTAACCTCATAATGTCTTCAAGATTCATATATTCTTGGTCTTATCTAGATATTGTTGATAGTTCGTGAATGACTTCTTGAAGATGGATTCTACGATGACCACTCTAACTTGGAGGGGGGTGAAGTTTTCTTGGGATGAGAAATATCAAAATTATTTTGTTAAGATGAAACTACTTTAACAACTATGCTTGTGTTGACTCTTCCAGAGGCTAGGTAGGGTTATATAGTCTTTTGTGATGTATCAAGTTTAGTCTTGGGTTGCATTCTTATGTAAAGAGAGCATGCAGAATCTTATAAATATCATAAGCTTAGGCCACATTATAAAAATTATCATACCCATGGAATTTAACTTGTCTCTGTGATGCACACACTTAAGAGTTGGTGGCACTACCTTTTTGGAGAAAGGTTTTCTATGTATCTAGAACACAAAATATTGACTTATTTATTCACTCAAAAATATTTTAATCTTTATCAAAGGCATTAGGTGGAGTACCTAAAATCATTCTACATTGACATTACCTACACCATGGGGATATGTAATGTCATTGATGATTCATTGAATAGGAAACTTCTAACCTAGGAAGTGAAATAATATTTAGAAGAGTGGAGTTTAATCTATCTTTGTTCCCAATTTTATATTGGAGTTCAGGAGAAAGAGAAGGAAATTTATTTAGCTAGTGTCTAGTTAACATATACTCTTCTCAAGATCATTCATCAAATCAACATCTTGATGATGAATTTCATAGCATTAGATACTCTCTTTATAGTGGTGATATTGTTAACCAGTTGTAATTCTCCAAAGAGGGTGTTCTATGCTACAAGAATCGTTTTGTAGTGCAGTTAGAAGAATAAAAGTATGTGATGGGGCAGTTTCATAATTCCTAGTGCGTTGTTAACCTAAGAACCACAAATATGTTCAATGAAATTCATTGGTAGTTCTGGTGTCATGGTATAATATAGTGTATTGATGAGTTTGTTTCTCATTGTTATATGTTCCAGCAAGTTAAGGCTGAGCACCAGAAACATTCATGTCTGCTTCAGCCATATCCAGTCTCTACTTGAAAGTGAGACGAGATCTCTATAAACTTTATGGTTGGGTTGCCTCATACCCTAGGAAAGAAGAATGAAATATGGTTTGTTATTGACATGTTGATCAATTCGGATCACTTTATACCCATTCATGATTCAACCAAAGTTAATGAGTTAGAAAATCTCTATGTGAAAGAGATTTTTCATTTTGAAAGAGTTATATATTCTATTGTCTCTGATAGGGACCCTCGGTTCCCTTCTATCTTCTGTATAGGACTTTAGGAGGCACTAGGATCTCATTCCCATTTGTGAATGACCTACCATCCATAGATAGATGTTTAGAAAAAAATAGATATACATATTATTGACTATATGCTTCACTCTTGTGTTTTTGACTTTGTCAGGGCTTGGGATGATCACTTGGGGATGGTTGAGTTTCTTACAACAACAGTTACCAGTCCAAAATCAGAATGGGTCTTTTTTAGGCCATGTATATCCAGCCTTGTAAATATCCATTGTCTAGGTCAAAGGTTAGTGAAAGTTCCTTTGTTGGACCAAGCATGGTGCAAGAGACGATAAAAAATATTCAGTTTATTCTTCGAAGAAAATTATAGAACATAGCTGATAAAAGTCTTATGCCTATTGACGCCATAGACCTTTAGAGGTTTCAGTTAGGGACCACATGTTCTTGGAGGATTCACCCTGGTTGGGTAATCAACAACCTAAGAGAAATGGAAAACATTACAATTTAATTGTAGGTCCTTTAGAGGTTGTTGAGATGGTGGGTAAAGTTTCTTACCATTTAACACTATAACCATAGCTAGTGTCAATGCATAACAAGATACATGTATCGCATCTAAGAAAGTATTTCTCTGATCTATTCTCACATTTTGAGCTAGAGTGAACATGTGATTAAACCTGATTTATCTTTGATTGAGCTGCCAGCCTTGATAGTTGATTCTAAGACCAAAGTACTTCATGGGAGTACGATACCTTTGGTTTGTGTGAAATGGAAGCATGGTTCTGATAGCTATGAGATGTGAGAATGCAATGCATTTATGAGAGAGTATCACCCTCATCTTTTGGGAAAGGAATCTACTTCAAAGGCTTTTTGGGGATAGAAAGTTCTTATGGTTGGGAGGTTGTAACACCCTTTTACCATTCTGACAGGTACACCTTAAACCTTGTCATGTTTTTTTTTTCATTGACTAGGTAGGGTTGAAGTTGAATTGGGGGGAAACATATAATGGAGAAGTCATAAATCTTTTGGACTCCCAGATTTAATTTCCCTTTTATGTAGGTTTTCAAAGGGTTACACATCGTGTAATAAGCTTACACATCATGTAATGGTTCTACATTCACGTCATGAAAGACTTCACCCTATTATTGGTACACATAGTGAGAGGTACTTACACATTGTGAATGAATTAATGATCGGTTTTTAATTCGGAGTGTAGGTGTTTATGTCGAGGCACCACTTTTTTCGATGATTATGAAAATTAAGTATTTCACATAGTGTAATGGTATTACACATTGTGTAATACCACAACTATTGTTTTTAAACAGGTAGTGTGGCTGATTTTTCTTTTTGTATCCACTCTAGTTTCACCTCCCTCGTCCTAAGGCCTTCCCCAAGCTCCCTTAAAGATTTCTAATCCTTTCAGATCCTTTCATTTTTCATTCCATCATCATTACGCTTGTGGTGTGATTCTTAGGTAAGTGTGCTCTATCATTATTTATCTTTATCTCTTTCTCTTCTATTGTGTTTTCAATTGATCATCCTGAAATTTATGGATTCATGACATGTGGTGTTGGATATCATTTCTATGTTATGTTTCAAGGTATTATAAACATTCATTATCGTTGATGAGTGTTATTACGAGTGTTGAGTTTCAGAAAGAGGTAGGTGGTTCCTTCCCAATTAACCAAATTGATTAATATTGAATTAATTGGTCTATTACAATTTCTGGTTTAAATTCAATTTCTAAAACATGCTTTCAATTGATTTGATAAAAAACTAATTCTAATGAACTGGGAGATTTGAAATAGTTTTGGCATGGGAATTTGGGACAATCCCCCAATACCATTTAATAGGGGTGCATTTTATAGAAATTGGTTAATTTAAATTGTGGATTTGATGAATATAATTTCAATTAAATTGCCGAATTTAATTTTGGAAATGAATTATGAAATGGAGGATTTGTTTTTGAAAGGATTTCAAACTTGTGAAAATGGTGTAAAATGTTTTGATAGAAACTTATTGGTTTTATCTTGTTGAAGAGGCATGTTATCAATTAAAATTTGTTTTGGTTTTAAATAGAAAATTGGTATTGAAATGGAAGTATGGGATTTAATTATATTTTAATTAGTCTTAAAATAAATTTCCCATCATTGATTGTGTAAGAGAACATTCAAGTCTTATGTAGTTGGTGAGTTATTTGGATAGACTCTACACTGTTGAAGCATTCGAAAATATATATCCAGTGGGTCACATCCATGATGGGATAGTTATGAATCACCTTTGTCTGGTGTTAAGGGGAGTGTGTATACACATTTTTCTCAGATCAATTAGAGAGTGTAGAGTCCTATAGCTAGAAATACTATCGTACCTATTTGGAAGATGACCATGTTGCTCACTTGTGATTTATATTTTATATATAAATGAATGACAATGTTTTCCAAACTTTTTTACATGACTATAGGATTTACATAAACTATTTTATGTAACTGTTTACTTAATCCATTATTTTAGAAATATTCTATCATTTGTAAAGCCTTTTATTAAATTATATTTCAATATATTGAACTGTATAACCCTATTTTTTTAGGTATGATTTAAAATTCCAAACCTGTTTACATTTAAAATCGAAATATTTACTTTGGTTAATCATTTTTTGGAATATATTATGGAATCCATGGGGAGAACCTACTAGGTTTTTATATCACACCCTACTTGTTCCTTCAGGTGATTGTAGATTACATTCTTCCATGTTCGAGGGAAGGGAAATGATCACTTGGACGTGGATCTAGCTATTGTGCTTTGGACTTGGTGAGTTGTTTCCTTGGGGACTTGGGTTGTTTTTACTCTTTCTTAGTACTTGGGTTGTAGTACATTGGGCTTTTTTAGGCCTTGTTATATTTTGGCACATTACTCCCATTGGAGTTTATTTTGATATGCATTTTGTCTTGTTTCCTTTACTTCCACGTTATTAGTGAAAAAACCATTCCCAATTACATGTTATATGATGCTAGGTGCTAGTCACCAACCTATGGGGATTGGGAACACCCTTTGATATATGGCTGGGCTCGCATGGTTATCGGGTTACCAGGGTACCTGGGCTGGTTCGTGATAAACCAAACACTATTCCTTCGAGGAGGTACCATTCTAATGATCTTATCATCATCGAGAAATGCCTAAATAAGAATAATTTGGGGAACATATTTCATTGTATTTCAAAATACAATATGTAGGACACTATCACATTCTATGTGAAAAAAATACTTAGGATAGGTTACTCCCCAGTAAAAATCTGAGTCCAAACAAAGGAGTTATGAGTGGTTAAAGTTTCCTCAGAAGGAAAGTAGGGGTACAAAACATGTCATGGGACCCACAGAACGTGTGGTCCTACTCTATCAACTAGACATGCACTCAAAGGTACATGACTAACTTCCAATATATTATTACATGTCATGTGGAGTGTCTATATGGCATGTCCATGCCACTTGGGGTCCTACCCGTGCACCCTTGTCGTGTTTGTGTAAATATTCCTGTGTCCGTGTACTATAGTACACAACATATCCATATAAATGAGGTTATACCCATGTGCATGGTTGTGTTCATGTATATAGGTACATGGATTTTGCTTGGCCATGCTCATGCCTATGTCCTTTCAGAGTACATGCTATGTAACAACCCAAACTTTTTTAAATAAAATTCCCTTAGTGGCAATATTAAATTTAATATTATATTTTATGGTTATAGAGAAAACATTCAATTATTAGGTTTAATACATCCTATAAGATTTAAAATACCAATAATCATCTTAACTATTGATAATATATCTATTTAATAGTGATCATATTATTAGTACAAATATAAGGGTTTTTAAAAATCAAGTTGACAATATAATAAAGGGATATGTATCAATTCCCTAATAATATGAATATTTATATTTTATAGGATAAATGAATATAATTTTGTCTTATTATTGTTACTTTAAAAATGATTTTGATTTTCATATAATAAAACACTAATTGTATTTTTGGATAATATTCAAATTCAATTGAGGAATTTCTGAATTAATGGATTTTTTAAATAAATAATATTTCAATAAAATTTTACTATAAATAATTTTTATTAAACATAAATTATTTTATAGTATTTATGAAGTCAATTGAAATATTTATAAGGGTTTTAAAACAGCTACGGTAAAAAAAAACATTTCTCAATAAATGTTGATTCTTATTTTAAAATTGTAAATTAAAATATTTTGAAAATTATTTGGATAAAATAAATATGATTTTTGGAGTCAAAATGTCAAAATTATTCAGTGGATAATTTTTCATACTTTTCGAAGATAGTCAAATTTTATGGTAAAATTTAAATACGATTGTTGACACTCTTTTTTATCAAGGAGGATGAAAAGATTATGTAGAGAAATTTGTGTTTCATAAAGTGATCAAGAGCCTCAAAGAGAACCTAGGGACCAGTCCAAATGGGCATACACACACCATCCTCACATGACAGGAGGCTAGTGCAGGCCTTGCCTGAGCAGCCAAGAAGGCACAACCATTCCTGCACCCCCCACCTGCACCATGAACCAATGATGACCAGATTTTTTCACCCCTCTGTGGTATACCTACACCCATAACCTACATTATGGACCTCCATGAAAAACCTGTTCCACTCAGGGTCTCGTATTTTCTTATAAATAGTCCCCCTAGTCACCACATTCTAACAACTAAAAAAATCAGAAGAACCCCAAGATCTCTCAATGCGCAACACCTTCACCCAGGTCCCACGAAGTTTCTCAGGTAAATCTTAAAAAAGGAGAGAAGAGAGAACTAAAGGGGAATATAAATATCAAAGTACCTTCAAGGCCTAAATACATAAGACACCTGCATGGGGAAAATTCTCCCCTAAGTAGAAACCACCTACACAAGGTCCCTCTCCCTCATAAAGGACCATTGTGAGACCCTTTTAGGAAAACCAGAGCAGACCTAGGGTGCCTTAAAAAAAGGGTCACCTGAATTTTATTTCCCTAGTGTCCTGTTGAATGGGGTATATCCAACTCGCACAATCCTTTCACCCCTATGTGAAGCACTTTCAATTCCTCCAAGACCCTACGTGATACACCTGCATGCATACCTACACCGAGCACCTGTGCCTAGGACCTACACGCCCAACCCTTTAGGACATCTTACAAGCCACCAATATAGATACCCTAGAATTTTACATATATTATTACATGACTTTAATAATAATTAAACATCCAATTACAATCCATGGTTCATAAAAACTAGTGTATTTGGAAGATTAGGTACAAAATTAAACATCATGAAAACATCTTTTTTTTAATCTCTATAATGAGCCCCTAGCTTTTATTGATCTCATATAACTGTATAGTATAACCTTGGGAATAAATGAACAAAAGGGATGAGCTAAAAATACTTGTATGGAAATAAACATAGGAATAAAATAGCAAATGGGTTAGAAAGAATGACATGATGACATTAAAGGAATGGAACATGAATAAACATAAGGATGAATAACAGGTATAAAATGGGAACATATAATCATTGAATCATAGGAATGTGTGAAAAAAATATAACATGACATAAAAATGAGTCAAGGCTAACCACCAAGACTTGGTAGACAAAGTCCCATAAAGGAATTAGGTTCACTTTCAATCCCAACATGACATCCCATGAGACTAAAAATTACCCAATGAATCAGAGTGCTATGTGAAAGAACCAATCATAACATGTTCCTGAATATGTTTTCAACATAAATAATCATACATAAGCAATCAAACATAAACATAAGGGTTACCCATGGAAATAATTGGGTATCATAATCATGTTAAAAGGAATAACATAAGGGAATATTATGATGGTGTCCATGAAAGGAATGATTTAAATCCTAAATTGACATTATTAAGGTAAAATAGGTATAGATCATGATATTTAATGTCAAACTGAAGTGAATATATGTAAAAATAGTGTTTAATAAACTTTAAAAATAAAACATTTTAGTGCGGTTTAAGGTAAATATTAAGGATGCTTTAAAAAAGAAAAGGAATAATTTTTTGAATAAAAGCATAAATGAACTAATATATATTATCATAATAAAATGAGTGATTTTTTGAAAATAATGGAAAATTAAATAAAATTATGAAGTGCACTTGAAAATGGGTAAGAAGTTGAGAAGTTTCGTTGAATTGAGTTTTCTTTTTGGGAAGACTTGAGAAGGAAACCTTATTAAAAAATGTATTACCCCCATCAAAAAGGATTATGTGATATGGAAATATGGTTTTGGAACATATAAACAGAATTTATAATAATTACATAAAAATAAAAAACATTTTAATTAGTAAAATAGAGAGAAAATGTAACCTGAATGAAATATGGAGGTTCCGAAAGGATCCCTAACTTTATGTACAAAATAGTTATGACCTTCATTTTATTGTCCTGAATAATAAAATTAAATTAATTAATTAATAATTACAAAAACTTTTCTACCTTTAATTTATTTATTTTATTTTTATTAAGTACATTTATGGCCTTTTTATGAGTTATAGTGTCTAATTTAATCATTTTGGAGTGCTTGTTTTCTTAGTTTTCATAATAAATTCTTTTTTATAAGAGTATGGAAGCTCATTTAAAATGGAAATAGAAAAAAAAATTGAATTTAAAATATATTAATGAACATAAATAATGTTAAATGATCAGATAATTCATTTGTGTATTTTGGGCATGGATGAATAATTAGATAAGATGTTGGTGATAATCTTTTGGATTATTTTGGGCCGGTTTCGCTCACAACGAACTTGTTTTGTTTTATTATTTAAAATCATTAGAATATAATTATTACGTAACATTATTTGTATATAATACATATATTATAATTATTTTAAACCATAAAAATGGTTTTATGACCAGCCTTGTAAGATTTAATGGAAAATGAAAATTTGTCGTCCCTGAAAAAGATAAATTAACACCTCCTGAACGATGTCTAAATTTTTTCAATAAAAGGGATAGGTGATGGGTTTAATGATGGATTATTCTATTATAATAATAAAATTATAGTATATTTTATTTACTTGAGTTATCATACCATTTGGATGAGAGGAGGTTTAGAGAGAATAAGAAAAGTACTTGAAAAGAAATTAAAAGGAAATGAAAGATGAATTTACCTCTTGAATTTCTCAACCATGAAAACCTTCTTAGGGAATGGGTTCTGTTCTTTTGATGAGACCAGGAGCTACTAGATATGGGGTATAGATTTGGGAAGAGTACTGGGTATAATTTTTAAATGAAAAAAAGATTGGAAGGTGTGAGGAGAAGAGGTGGTGAGGGGTGGTATTTATAGTGGAGGAGAGGGGTGTTTTCTCATTAATTTATTCATTAGTTTATTATTTTTCTCGAGACAGGAAACAATTATAATTATTGAGACTAAATATTGTAAATATATCATGTGATTTCTGATAAATAGTTCTTACCTCATCCATGAATCAAGGAATAATGTATTTAACTTATAATTTATATATACCGTAAATTATTATATTTTACTATTCACCAAAAATTCATGTATTTTAGAATAATATAAAACTTTCCCCTAACAATTTTCCATGTTTAGAATTAAAAAATTACCTTTATTTTATGAAACTTATTTTCTAACTATGATAAATTTAATTTTTAATTAAAATCATCATTTACTTGGAAAATACAGATTTTGAAATTATCACTAATTTTATAACACATTGGAAAATTAAATAAGGAATCATAAAATTATCTTAAAATCATAAGAAAACAAAATATTAATTTATGAATTAAATTTATGAAACCAATTTTCTTTTAAATTATTTAGTTATTCAAATAATTGTAGTTAAATATTTATGACTCACAAAAATATCTAAAATTAATTAATAATTTTTAAAACATTAATTTAATTATACTGTGATATAATTATAAAAAAATTTCATTTATAAGATACATAAATTTTATTTACACTTATATTGGTGAGTATTCTATTCTATTGGTCGGTTTACTCTTCAGAAGGGTCATATTACTATTCCAATGTTTAAGTTATTATTTTGTCAATGAAGGTTCCTTAACTTCTATAAATACCTCTTAGTTTATTCATTATTCATTTATAATATTTTTATTGTGTTATTAATGTGGGTTTTATGTGATTATACAATATGAAATAATTACAAGAAGGTAACTTCCATTGATAAAATTTTGGTTCTTTCCATTCTTCCCCGCTTTTGAAATTTCACTATTGAAATTTTGTTTTACATTTTATGTTGAAAATAGATGTGGGTACTTCTCCTTCATCGCTTCCTTAGGTTCCCATATTTCCTCTTTATACATATGGTTCTGCCATAGAAATCGACTAGGTGTGTATTCTGGTTGGGTATAACTTTATCTCTATGATCCAAGGTCTTCACTAGATGCTCCTCATAAGATATATCATTATCTAATTATTCCAACTCTGAATTCCATAAATGTGAGGGATATTGTATGTACTTCTTGAAGATGAATCTGTGGAATGCATTGTATACTTGATACATAGTAGGCAGAAGTGCTAGTCGATAGTCTATAACTATGAAACAATCAAGGATCTAGAAGGGGCTGATGTACCTGGGAATTAGCTTTCCTTTCTTTCTAAATATAATGATACACTTTCAAGAAGATATGTGGAGGAATACCATTTCTCCAACCTTAAACTCAAGGTCGCGTTGATGATTGTTTTCTAGCTCTTTTGTCATCTTTTTTCTGCCTTGATGTGCTGCTGAATGGTTTTCACTATCTCCACCACTTCTTTAACCATTTTAGGTCATAGCATCTTATGTTCACTAAATACATCTGATCATTTCAGTGTTCTACATATTTTCCCATAAAGAGCTTCATATGGAGCCATTTTTATGTTGGAGTGGAAACTAATATTTTAAGAGAATTAGAATATAGTAAGATGTTGGTCCCATCCTCCTTTGAAGTCCTTATAACATGCTCTCAACATCTCTTCTAGTGTTTGAATAGTTCACTAAGATTGGTGACCAGTTTGAGGATGATAGGAAGTACTGAAGTTCAGCTCAGTGCTTTGAAAATATTGGGGACTTTTCCTAAAATTTGAGGTGAATCTCAGATCTTGATCGTATACAGTGGAAAGTGGTAATATATGAATCCTTACCACTTCTTTGATATATAACTATGCAATTTGATCTAGTGATAAAGCCTCTTGAATTGTGATAAAGTGAGATATCTTTGTAAGATGATCCACAACCACCCATATAGCATTATATCTTTTAGATTTATTCATAAGTCCAGTGAAAAAGTCTATAGTAATGTTCTCTCACATCCATGTTGGTATGGGTAGTATTTGCACCATCCCCTTACACTTTTTTCTTTTAGCCTTCAATTTCTGACATACCAAGCACTTTTATGTATACTTAAAAATAAACATTTTCGTATTTTCTCACCAATAATTCTCTCAAAGATCTCGATATATCATTGTGCCCCCTAGGTGAATAGATAAGGTTGCGCTATGTGCATCATTTATAAGCACTTTCTTTATCTATGGATTGGATAGTACACATATTCGTGACCCAAACATCATGAATCCTTCCTCATCCATTTTGATCTTAAAGGGTTTCCAATTTCTCATATCTTCCACCTTCTTCAGGATTTCCATGTCATTTCTTGGAGCATAATTTATTTTATCTATAAGGGATGGTTAATAAATAATTTGGGAAAGAATTGATAATGTTATTTCTTTAATTATTCCCATTTCCATCATTTCAATGTCTAATAATATTGGATCATTCTAGATTCTCATTAATGATAATGTTGTAGGATCCTTTCTACTTAGAGAATCTACCACCTTATTTGATTTACATGGATGGTAGTGAATTGAGTAGTCATAATACTCGATAAGATCTAACCATATTCAATGGAAAATAATACTCTCATTATGTGCGAATATATATTTTAGACTCTTTTGATTAGTATATATCTCACACTTATCCTCATAGAGATAATGCCTCCAGACATTCAAGGAAAATAACACAGCTTCCATGTAACACCCTAAGGTTTTGAAAATAAATATTGAATGCATGAAACACTGATTCACTAATTTTTTTATAATCTAGCTATTAAACACAAATTTTCTTCTATAAGCTTTTGAATTTCAAAAAACTGTCATCTAGAGTTGTGATTAGTAAGTCATTTGGAGTGTAATAGAACAAACTTGATTTTTGGTGAATAGTAACACACCTTTATGAATAGTTATACGAATAGTAATATGAATTTTATGGATTGTAAATAACTTTATTATTTTATTTTCTTAAGGTAATAAGATAATTAGATCTTAATTAATTTCTCAATGTCATAAAAAACCAAATATATGTTTAAAATTTTTATTTTTCAAATTAACTATGATTTTATTTAAAAAGAAAATTAATAATATTCAGAAAATTATTTTCGAGGAATGATTTTCATTTTTTCATTCTACATTTCGAAAAATGGTTAGGGTTAATTTTTGGTATTTTTTCTAAAATTCTTGAATTCTTGGTGAATAGTGAAGTACGATAAAGTAACGTATATACAAATTATTAGTTAAATACACCATTTATGAAATCATGAGTGACTCAAGGCCACTTGGTTCGAACTCACATGTATTTATTAATATTAGGGATCCCATGAAATAACACTATTGGTTTTCTTGAGGGAAATAATAAAATAATGAGTAAAATATTCAAAATTCACTCCTCTCCACCACTATACAGCCACCCCATCAGTCCCTATTCTCTTCACTCCTCTAAGCCTTGAAGCTCCTCAATGTTCTGCCCAAATACTCTTCCCTAGTCACTCCTCATTCCAATAAGCTATTGCCCTTTCCAAAAGTCCAAAACAACCTTCTCTTAAAGAGGTTCTCAAGGTGGTTATTTCAAGTGGACCTTAAGTTCAAGAGCAGAACACATTCAAAATTAAGGTTAGAGTTTTTCACCTGAACCATCATTTTCATTTAGGTTACTTTTATTGTCTAATTAACTCAATGAAATTATTATATACTATTCTATAATACTCTTAAATTCTATGTGAGTGTCTTATATCTTTTTACCAACCTGAATTTTTTCTTATTTTATGGGGAGTTACAAGTTTTTAAAAGAACTTTCAAAATTATTTTTGAAATACAAGCCCGATTCAAGGGAAATTCTAAAATTCTAACCTATTTTAAAGGGAACTCTATAATCTGTTTTTATAATCCAATAACTTTCTTAAAAACACACATTTTGTTATGAAAGTACCATCTTACTTCAGTTTTAGTTTTATACAAATAGTTTTCCAAAAGAACTCTTCTTTTCAAAATAAAAGAGTATTTATCTCAAGAATTACTTAATGATTTTATAAGATTATTTTCATATGTTTCAACACTCTTATTAATTATTATGTATTATTGGGATTAATAATTTATTATTTCATGTACCTTATTTAATTGTATAGTTTATGAATAGTTTGATTATGGATGTTCTGTCCTAAAACCATTCACAAATTTTCTCCGAATGGTAAGTAATTAAGGTTAATGTTCATGGAAATTTATTAACATTTCATATGTGAGTTTCAATATGAATTTATATGCTATTTATGTTTTTCCCCACTCATATGAGGAATTTAGTAGACTTATTATGTTATAGGTGAAGCTCGATATATCCCCCCAATGCATCAATAGGTCTCATTAGACAAATAGACGTGGACTTGGCCAAGGCCTTTCCCAATTTGAGATATGGTTTTGCCCTAGGCCTTAATAATTTTTAGATGTCTTTCTTGAGGCTGTGAAAATATGTTTCAGAATTTCCAGAAAACGAACTTCCCTCATTATGAATCTAGTAATTGAAAGTTCATGTTGTTATTAGATTAGTATAATACCCATGATTATGTTGGCATTATTTACATAGACAATATTCCCATAATGTGTTCAAGTTTATTATTTTTAAAGGAATGGGTTTTCAATTATTCACCATGACTAATGTTTATGTTTATGTTATCTTTCACTGTATTTCTTACTCTTACTAAGAATTTTATCTCACCCATTACTTATGTTTCATTTTTACAGGATATGAAGAAGTAATCTATGAGTGACTTGATGGCATAATCTACGAGGCATGGAAGTTTCTAATGGAATAAATTAGTGTTTTATTTCCTTTCATGATGAATTGTTTAACTTATTTTTGTATCTTATTTCCAAAATCAACTAAACTACTTGGTACATTGGGATTCATATTCCTTGTTTATATGCCAATGTAATAAAATAAGGCACCGGATTTGGGAAATTGGGGTTAGGTCCTTACAGTTGGTATCCAAGGAAGTTTAGTAGAAAACATGGAAACTAGATTTAGAAAACATAGATTAGGGAAAAAATCCATATGATTTTCTATGAGGATAAGTATACAATAACATACTTATATTTTGGTAAGAAATAGATTACTTGTATCTTTCTAGAAAATACATCACTATCTGGATACTACAAGTGGATGTGGTTCTATCAAATATATACCTAAGAGTGAAAACTATGAAAAGGAGTTTCAGTCTTGACCTAGGGTATTTTGGTACATGAAAACAAGACTTACTATTCACCTGTTTTGACACTCCTAGGGGATATGCTTAGGATAATTCACATTTTCTTTACAAGCCATTATGAAGGATTGAAATGTAATTTTTTCCTCAAGGAAATCATTTTTTGTGATTATGAGGTTATCTATGAATAGGATTTCAATTCATGCTATGTATTTTGAAAATATAAGACTATAAATTATGATTCATAACTTAATCTATTGTATTCAATTATCTATAAATGGTGCCTAGTGGAAGAAATGGGCACCAGATGAACACGCGTATCCCATGTAGGGATTTCCCTCTGACCAAAGATAATGATATTGGCTCTACAACTGAAACTGGCATAGAGAAACTTATAACTATACTAGGACAACTTACTCACGTTATGAAAAATTACCTTTAATGTATGAAGCATCTATATCCACCACATGAAGGAGATTTGTTAGATCACTTTATATGACAACATCCTCCATCATTCAATGGGACTACAAGCCCATTGTAACAGAGCAGTGGATAAGGTCCCTAGAGAAGATATTTCTCACTTTGGGATGTAAAAAAATAGATAAGGTCATCATGGAAGTTTATTATCTATCCGGAGATGTCGATCAGTAGTGGCCATTAATCCAAAACACAAAGGAGGAGGAAGAGATAGAGGAAATGGAATGTAGGTACTTTAAAGAAATTTTCATAGAGAAATACTTTCCTTGTGAACATCGAGTGGATATGTAATGAAAGTTTCTAAATTTGAAGAAAAAGGAAGATGATAATGTTGAAATTTATGAAGATAACTTCACAAGGTTAATAAGGCATGTTGTGGACTACATATGAAATCCAAGGAGCAATATTTATTGATTCTTTTATATCCTAAATCCATTCCTTTGAAAGGCACTGGTCTCCCAAATTTTTTCATCATATGAGGATAGATTATCATGTGATATCAATATAGAAAAGGAATTATCTAAGTTATATGACTTTAAGGGAAAGAAAGATAAGAATAGGGTTGCAATAAACTTTGGGAAACGAAGTAAGGAAATGGGGAAGAAGCGAATAGTTGAATTTCCACCCAATTATAATTGTGGATGGAAACATCCTGGTTCCTGTTTAAAAGGAAAATGATTATGCATAAAATGTGGACAGAAAATCCATTTTTCTAGTGATTGTAAGGGTATGAATGAAGCCATTAATGTTCAATGCTAAAATTTTCAAGGGATGGGACACTATACTAATGATTTTCCAAAGCATAAAAGAAATATGAAACTAAAAGGCCAAGGGAGCAGGGACAATCTTATGGGATCACAACCACTGTTATAGAAGTTCCTAATGATGTGGTGGCAAGTACATTAATCATTTACTTGATTTTGGATCATCTCGTTTTTCATATCCTTATAGTTTTCTATGAAAATTAGATATTTCCAATTTTATTTAACAAGTTTTTTGTTAGTCAAAGCTTATAAGAGAAGTATCATTACAATGAGGTTGTGTTAGTCAGTCCCCATTAGGGCATATAACATGATTTATTTTCTGATTGTATTGTCATACCCATGATTGAATTTGATATAATCCTTCGAATGGATTGGATTTTGAGGAATTATGAAAACATTTATTGCAAGAAGAAGCAGGTTATAGTTTTTGAGGATGATGTTAAATCCCTTATATTTAGGGAAGAAACTTCACTATTTGATTCTCATCTAGATTCACCCCCAGTAGCTCTACTGAATTAAATTATTGGAGAGGAAGGGAATTCAATAACTATGGGTGAGGAAGGGAGTGTATTGATAGAGGATGTTACTATTGAGCAATAATATGTTGATGTATTTCTAGAGGAATTACCTAAACAACTACTAGAGTGTAAAATTGAGTTTTTCATTGTCTTAATTCTTGGTTCAAGGCCCATTCAAAGACCCCTTATAGAATGTCCACTATGGAGTTAGTATAACTGAAGAAACAACTGGAGGCCTTAAGTGATAAAGGATTTATTCTCCCTAGTGTTTCTCCATGGGGATCCCCTATTCTTTTCGTTAATAAGAATGATAGGTCTATGAGGTTGTGCATTGACTACAGAGAGACCAATTCTATAATAATAAGGAACAAGTTTCCCTACCTCACATTAATGATTTATTTGATCAACTTAATGGAGCCCAAATTTTTTCGAAGATTGATCTTCGATCTAGATATCGTCATTTTCTTGTGAGGAAGGAATACATTCCAAAAACCACATTTGGAACTAGGAATGGGCATTATGAGTTTATAGTAATGGATTTTGGGCTGACTAATGCACCCTATGTTTTAATAGATATAATGAATAGAGTTTTCAAGGAATATCTGGATGAATTTGTAGTGGTATATATTGATGATATCTTTTTATACTTCAAAAGTTACATGGATCATGAAAATCACTTGCACACTACTCTAAAGACTCTTAGAAAAATAAATTATATGGGAAGTTTACAAAGTGTGAATTTCGACTCCAATTAGTATCATTTCTAGGAAACATTGTGTCTAATGATGGAATATATGTTTATCCTACAAAGAAAAAGGCTATGCAAGAATGTCAAACTCCAATGAACATAACTCAGGTATGTAGTTCTATTGGTTTAGTAGGTTATTAATGGTGTTTTGTTCAGAAATTCTCCCGTTTAGCCCACCCAATGACCAAGCGTACATGTAAAGGGTTTATGTTCTTATGGACAAAATAATTTGAGGACTGTTTCTATGAATTAAATAGGAGGATAGTGAATACTCTGATCCTAACCCTACCGTCGGGGAATGATGGTTTTGTGATATTTAGCGATGCATCAATGAAATGGCTTGGTTGTGTCCTTATGCAGAATGATAGAGTTTTTTCCCAAGCATCAAGGTAGTTACACATTCATGAAAAAAACCATCCCACTCATGATCTTGAGTTAGCAGTAGTAATATTTGATCTAAAGATATGAAGACATTATCTCTATGGAGATAAATGTGAGATATATACCGATCATAAGAGTCTAAAGTATATCTTCTCACAGAAATTACTCAACTTGATGAAAAAGAAATGGCTTGAAATACTCAAGGATTATGATTGTACCATACACTACCACCCTAGAAAGGCAAACAAGGTAGCTGATGGATTGACCAGGAATGATCATGGAGTTCTAAAAAAAATGAGGATTGATAGGGATCCTTTGAAAATGGATCTAGTAGGGATAGACATGGGAATTATCAAAGAAGGTAAAAAATCATTACGTTTTCAAATGGAACCATATGAAGTATTGAATGGGAAGAGATTTCATACACCAACATGTTGGGATGAAGTTGTTTAAAGGAATCTTATGAGCCCATATCTTGTAGAGGAAAAACAATGATGGGAAAGACTATTCAAGGCCATATCAAAATAACAGGATGAAGAAAAAAGAGATATGCTGATAATCGAAGGAAGGATCTAGAATTTCAGGTGAGAGATCACATTTTCTAAGAATAATCTCCATGGAAGCGAGTTATAAGATTTTGAAATAAAGTGAAACTGAGTCCTTGGAACATTGGGCCTTTTGATATTCTGGAAAGAATTGGAGCTGTTTCATATCATATTTCTATATTCCACCTAGACTATACAAGGTACTGCATGTCTTCCATGTCTCATTGTAGATAAAGTACATGCCAAACCCAATGCATGTCCTCACTTTGGAGGGTATAGAGTTAGAACATAACCTATCTTACCATAAAAAGCCTATCTGGATTCTGGACACTAAAGAACAATTGTTGAGGAATCTGATGAATCTTTGGGTAATGTTACTTTAGAGAAATCATAAAATCAAAGAGGCAACATGGTAGCCTAAGGAGATTATGATGAAGATATACCTGAATCTTTTTAGGTAACAATTTGTGAATTTCAAGGATGAAATTTTTGAATGGAGGGGAGAATGTAACACCCCAAGGTTTTGAAAACAAATATTAAATTCATGAAACAATGTGTCCCTACAAATCATCAAATTTTATAATCTATTCGTTAAACACAACTTTTTCTATAATATGTTTTTAATTACAAAAATTTATCATCTAGAGTTGTGATTAGTAAGTCATTTGGAGTCCGATAGAACAAAATTGATTTTTGGTGAATAGTAACACACACTTATGAATAGTAATATGACCCTTATGAATAGAGAATAATTTTATTAGTTTATTTTCTTAAGGAAATAAGATAATGAGATCTTAATTAATTTTTTACTGTGATATAAAACTAATTCTACCTTTAAAATTGTTATTTTTTGAATTAACTAAGATTTTATTTAAAAATTAAATTATTAATATTTCGAATTTGTTTTTGAAAAATGGAGTTCACTTTTGAATTATATACATCAAAAAATGTTTGGGGTGAATATTTGATATTTTTCTGAAATTCTTTAATTTTTTATGAATAGTGACATATGGTAGAATACCATATATACAAATTATTTGTTAAATACACTATTTATGACATCATGAGTAATTCAAGGACACTTGGTTCAAACTCACATGAACCTATTACTATTAGGGGTCACATGAAACAAAAATATTGGTTTTATTGAAGGAAATAATTAAATAATGAGTAAAATATTCAAAATTCACTCCTCTCCTCCACTATAACCCCCCATCACTCACTCTTTTCTCCAATCCTCTAAGACTTGATGTTCCCCAAAGTTCTACCCAAATACCCATTCCTAGACACTCCCCACGTCCAAGAAGATCTTGGTCTTTCCAAAAGACCAAATCCCCTTTCACATAAGGAGGTTATCAAAGTGGTTATTTCAAGAGTATCTTAAGTGAAAGAGCTGAACACATTCAGACTTAAGGTAAGGGGTTTTCACCCGAAACCTCCATTTTCCATTAGGTTACTTATTATCTAATTACCTTAATTAAATTCTTATGTATTATTATGTACTCTTTATAAATTCTGTGTGAGTGTCCTATATATTTTTACCAAACAAAATCCTTCCTTAATTTATGGGGAGTTACGTGATTTAAAAGGAACATTCAAAATTATTTCCGAAATATAGGCCCGATTCAAGGGAATTTCTCAAATTCATACCTATTTTAAGGTGAAATCTACTATCTGTTTTTAGAAACAATTAAATTTATAAAAACACTCATTTTATTTTGAAAATACTATCATACTTCAGTTATGGTTTTATACAAATAATTTTCCAAAGGAACTCTTCTTTTCAAAATAAAAGAGTTTTTATCTCAAGAATTACTTAGTGATTTTATAAGAGTATTTTCGTCTGTTTCAAAAATATTGTTGATTCTTATGTATTTTTGCGATTAATCATTTTTGATTTCATCTACCATATTTAATAGGATGGTTTATGACAAGTTTTATTGTGTACGTGTTGTCCTAAAATGATTCACGAATTTACTTCGAATGGTTAGTGTTTAAGCTTAATGTCCAGGGAAATTTATTTACATTTCATATGTGAGTTTAAATATAAATGTACATGTTGTTTATGTTTTTCTCTGTTCATATGAGGAATTAATTGGACTTATTATGTGATGGGTGGGGCTCGCTATATCTCCTCGATGCATCGAAAGGTCTCATGAGACAAATACACGTGGACTTAGTTGAGGCCTTGCCCAATTTGAGATATGGTTTTGTCTGATGACTTAATCATTTTTAGACATCTTAATCGAGGCCTTGAGAATATGTTTCAGAATGTATGACATATGAACTTCCCTAATTATCAAGCTAGTAATTTAAAGTTCATGTGGTTTATCGATTAGTATAATAGCCAAGATTTTGTTGGCATTATTTACTTAGCTCATATTCCTACCATATTGTGTTCAAGTTTATTATTTATAAATGAATATGGTTTCAATTATTCACCATGCCTAATGATTATTTTTTTTTTATCTTCCTCTGTATATATTACTCTTACAGACCATATGAACTCACACCTTTCTTATGATTAATTTTCCCAGGATATGAAGAAGTAAGTTATGAGTGACTTGCAGGCATAATCTAGGAGGAATGTATGTTTCTAATGGAATAAATTAGTGTTGTATTTACTTTCATGATTTATCTTTGAACTTATTTATGTATCTTGTTTCCAAAATCTACTAAAATACTTGGTCCTTTGGGATGCATATTCCTTGTTTATAAGCCAATGTAATAAAATAAGGCAACGACTCTGAGCAACTGGGGTGGAGTCCTTACCTGCTAGCTCCAAATCATCCATGGGATAGTTTTTGTATATATTTTCAACTACCTTGAGGTGTAGGATATCGATTTAACATTTTTAATCAGGCATAATCTATTCTATAAAGCATCACTATACATTATAAAGAGTTATCCGCTTATTGGTAGTGTGGACATTAGTGTCATGACAAACCCTGTTTCAAATATTTAAAGTAGTATTCATATCCACAGGTCCACAAAAACTTTACTCCCTTATGATTCATCTTGGTTAGTGGGTTTTAAAATCATGATAAGTTCTTCACAAATAACCAGTAATACCCATCCAGACAAAGGAATCTATGGATCTCACTTATAGATGCTGTCATGGGCCACTCTTTGATTGCATTTGTCTTGGAAGGGTCCACATATATCCCTTTGTTGATGATTACATGCCCTAAGAATGATAATTCTTCTATCTAAAACCAACATGTACAATAATTTTCATAAAGTTTCTCCTTTCACAAAGTCTTTTGGACAATATTTAAATGCTCCTCATATTCCTCATTTCTCATAGATTATATAAGAATATCAACAATAAAGACTACCAAAATTTTGTCGATGTAATATCTAAAGACTATTCATTAAGTCCATGAAAATTATATAAGAATTAGTGAGTGTGAAGGGAATAACTATAAAATCAACGTGTTTGTACCTAATTCAAAAGGCAGTCTTGGAAATATCTTCCTTCATCAACTTTAATTGGTGATATCTCGATAGAATGTTCAACTTAGATAAAAAGATATCCCCACATAGCTGATCGAAGAAGTCATCTATCCATGGTAGGGGATACTTGTTCTTTATTGTGACAGTGTTGATCTCATAACAATCAATATAGATATACATTGATCCATCCTTATTCTTGACAAAGAGGACTGGCGCACCCCATGGTGAAGCATGCAGGCGTATAAAACCCTTATCTAGATACTCCTATAACTACTTATTTAGTTTTTCTAGCTGAATAGTTTCCATTATATAAGGTGTATTTGGTATAGGCAATGAACCAAGAATCAGTTTAAATGAGAACCTGACCAATCGATCCGACAGAAGACCAAGAAATTCATCAGGGAACACATCATTGTAGTCCCTCACAATGGGCATGTATTTGAGGATGATTTTATCCTTTGTATCAACCATTTGAGATAGATATACATTCTGATAAGGAAAAATTATCCACCATTGATATAATGAATCTAAAAGAGATTCATCTTCCTCCTTACACTTGTACAGAATAGGAGGATGCTTTGAGATGTGAAGAGTGATCTTCCTTTCCAAACAGTTGATGTTGGATTTTTATAAAGATATCCAATCCATTCCAAAAATAGAATAAAACTATACCAAATAAGTATGAAAATATTTTCTAGGAGGTTTAGTCCATATAAATTAATAATGGAGGAATTATAAACTTTGGATGCGACCATCTTTTGGTCTCACATATAACTCAACATCCAAATTTTGTGGTGGTTTTTGAGTAGTTCTACTAAATTTCATGATATGGAATAATGAATAGAACCAGAATCAAATAGGACATTCACTATTTTTTAATGAATAACCAGCATACCTATCACCACATTATTGTTGGTATCCACCTCAATAGTAGCTATTTCATATGCCCTTCAATACTTCCTTATAGAAGGTTATTGTTGATTGACTCTGACAACCCTTGGATTAGGGAAATAGTTTGTATAATTCCCATGTTTCTTGTAGTTTAAACACAACACTACAAGCTGAGTGTTGTTATGAACCTTCTTTTCTTCTTCAAAATTAGTGGGATTATTCATATCCATTCAGTAGATATTAGTCATATTCCTTTATCTTTCACATTTGAATAATCTCTCGAATCACTTTAAGTAGCATCCAAGATACTTCTTCCCACACCATTGACATGTGAGATATAGGGTATTATTTATATCCTAGGAATTATCACTCATATTAAACTCTATTTTCTTCTTTTTTTCATTGAGCCCATAAGACCACAAAAAGTCTCAAATATCCATTTCAACCTTGAGGGACCAACATACTATCTACTCATAACTGTTGAAGTCTCGAGTCACCGACACTTTTCATATACTCGTCATTATTCTGCTAAAGAAGCGATCCACCTTGATATCAGTGTTGATGAAAAAGCCAGAGGCATATCTTGAATGCCTTGTGAAGTTTTACTCATACAATCCAATAGAAGAATATCCCTTTTTATTCAGTTTGAGAAATTCCATTTACATATTGAGATGGAGGGTACATGGAAAATAATTATTAAAAAATATTTTCTTTAAATATTCCCATTACATGGAATAATTTTCCTCTTTGGACTTTGTGTTCTTGATCAGTGTCCACCATTAATCATTTTCCCAATCAAAAATATATACCACTAGCCCAAATTTATCTTACATTGAGAGAATGAGGACAAAGAATATCTTCTCAATGGAGTAAATCCATTGTTTTGTGAGGAGGGGATCAGAACATCCACTAAACATGGGAGGCCTTTTCCGCATAAAGGATTCAAAGACAACTTTTTCTTTATTTAGAGAAGGAGGGAGTTCCACACAATTCATGTTATTATTCATAACTTGAGCCAGCTTATCAATTACTATCATAATGTTTTTAGCACCCATTTTCATCATATTTGGAATATCATTAGGGAAATCATTACATTTTCTATCAAAGTGATTGTTGGAACAAGTTATTCTATTTTCAACCATTAACTATGAAAAATAATGTACAATTAGGGGGATTGAATAATTATCTAATATGTATATAAAATTAAACATTTAATATAAAAGGATAAACTTGTAAATGTAAAGTATATCATAACTTTTGATTCCCTAGGTTTGAATCTAGGTTTTCCATGATTTGTTTCCTAGAATATATTCATATGGTTATTTTTTTGTTCCCTTAATAGTGGTTCATAATGAGCTTATGAATTTACCAAAGAATATCCCTTGTGAGTGTCAAACCATGTGTGTAGTGTAACGAACCAAAATTTTTATTAATATTTGTTTCCAAAATTTGTGTGTTATTTTATTTTATACTCAAAAAAATATCCTTTAATTAATAAAGTGAGTATAATTAAAATGATACTATTGGGTTTTAACTGTTATATGACCGTTGGTCAATATGAACGTTAGAAACTAAACTCTTTAAGTTACAATTATTGTTTATATGTACAAGTGAACTTGGTTAATTATTATAGAAAGAAGGATTGATGGCCTCATCCAGTAGACTTGGGCTACACGAAGCCCATCTATCAGAACTTAGGAAGGAGGTAGCATCCCTGGTCATTTCTATGGACCAAGCCCAAGCTGGGATTTAACATGTGAAGATTGAATGTAATCACTTAAGGAGTAAGTTCAAGCTAATATAAATCACCACATGATCAATGTTGTCCTAGTGACCCCAAGATTTTTTCACCATAGCACACCTTACACACATTTACTATACATGTGTTATAAGGGGCCATGTAACGAGACCTTAGATACTTTTTGTAATCCCTTGGTTGAAATAAAATTGTTATTTATTCTTATGGTAAATTTTTTGATTTTAAAATGTCCGGATAAATGTAGGATGAATTTATAATTCCATATTACTGATGAATTTTGGAAAAAGGGTATTTCAAAATATTTATGTAATCTTTAAATAATTAATAATGTGAAATTATTTTTATAAAATGGTCTTCTACATTTAATATCAATAATAAATTTAGAGTCTAACAAGATACACTTAATTTTTTAGTGAATATTAATGTATTAATAGCAACATACCCTTATTAATATCAATGAATAGTAAATCAACCAAAAAATAGAAACTTCACCCATGAATGTATAAATACAATATAGACATCTTAAAAGTGAAAAAACAATCATAGTATAAGTTTGGGTATTTTTCTATATCATAAATATTTTATTTACAATTTTATAACTAATTTAATAATTAAAAATGGAAATTGATTTTCATAAAATTTAATCATAAATTGTTACTTTATTGTATTATGGTTATACGATAATTTTATAGGACCTTGATTATTTTCTTAAGGTGTTAGAAAATGAGTTATAGTTTTAGAGTTGTGATAAAAAACTATTTTGTTTAATATTTTATTGATAATAAATGAAATAATTTCTTCACATTGTGTTAAATATGTTTATTTATAAATTTTTTGGGATTTGATCATTCATTTGAAAATTTGGTGAAAATTCCAGTTTTACCCTTAATAGTGCACTGTAGTATTTCGAAGATAAATATTTTTATATTTATTATTTTAATTTGAAATTTTTTAACAGTGTTCCTATCTTATGTTTCTACAACTTTCATTCAGGACAATATAGCTAAAGAGTGCATTTGGATGGAGTAAATGGGCCATTAATCCAATGGTGGGATGGACTCGGTAGAATGGACATGGGTTTTGTATTGGGGCCATATATTCTTCATCAGGGCTTGGATTGAGTCCAACGTTTGAGGAAATCTTGGGGACATTATTTCGCACAAATCATCCTTCTGGAAGGCCAGTCAATTCACGCGTTTTGGAGGTCAAATGGGCGGTACAAGTTGGAATAAAATATTTGGCCTAATTTCCACATTCACACTTGAAACCACTAGTAACGTCTCCTCCCCTCCCCTCTATAAATTGGAGTTTCTCTCATTTGGAGTGGTTGCGACGTGCATTAGGATATTGGAGGCAGAGGAGAATTTGTTTCAACCAAATTCTCCAACCATTGTAAGAGGGGTAGCTCTTGAAGCAAGGATCCCCTCATCGAAGCCTTTTTCTTCTCCATCGCGTTGTAATGATTTTGTTTGTGTAATAAACTTCTTTGTTATTCTTTTATTTCTTCTATTTTCTTATGTTTTGTTTAAATTTCATCTGCTATTAATATTCCTCTTTGGGATGGAATTCTTGAGTAGAAACGTTATTGGGTTATACCCATTATAAACCTTTGCAAATGCAAAACGCTTCTACGATGATTACGCCACCCATGGAAGAGTAGTTCTTTTTAGTAATCGATCGACCTCTATCCTTCTTCATTCATTTATTTTGAATCAATGAGCTACTTTAATTCAAATATTATGATCTATTAATTGAGTTTTTAATTTAAATGAAACTAAGTAAGAAATTGAATAGTTAACACAAAACACGCGAGGTCGGGAATTGTGTGAACAGTGAAAGCGCAACCTTAACCGGTAATTCAAAACCACACGGGATCAATTTGTAGAGTTCAAATACAATCCCTAAACTCAATTAATCCTCATTTACAGAGTGTTTATGTGCCTTAATTTACCACTGACCATAATCTAATCTTAGAACATCAATCAAAGCAGGGTGTTGCGATTGCATGTTCCGAAGTTAGCCTAAGGTTAAATTCACTTCATCTTCGTGGTAAAGTTAATTCTCGTAGGGTTCAGGATTTAACAAATTAAGGGATCATAATTAAGTGAATATTAATTTAAATGATAATGATTAATAAATTATTGAATAGGTAGAGTTAGATTGATTAATCCTTTTAAATATTGTCTCAAAAACATCTTTTTGTTGTGTCATTTTAATCGAACTTCATTTCAAAACTAAAAACAAAAAAATACAATCTTCTTCCAGCGAACTTCTTATAGATTCATAAACTATAACCAAACCCATACTTTCATGTAGTGTTTTTATTCTATTTTATTTTATTTTTAGAATACCTTTAAAAAGTTGTTTTAAATCTACTTCCTCCTATGAGAGACGACCTTGGTCAGCCACTCTGCTGCACCTAAGTACCCCAAAATCGCATTAATCATTTGAGGGCGCCCATGACAGTGCTCTATCCAATTGGCCTCGTTTACAGGGAGGCAAGTAATTATTTCAACCAATTAGAGGTATTTATTTTATTTTACATTTAAATTATCTTCCTCTCTTATTTCTTCCGTCTTTACCCAATCTGATTTTTTTCCATCTTCTTTTATTTCCTTCTACTTCTTTTTGGACCGTCAACTCAAACTTCTAATTTTTATTTTACTATGGTCCACTTTATTTCTTTTCATTTTTATTAGATTTATGACACGAACTAATCCCGAATATCTCTTAGATATTGACCCTAAGATTGAATGCAGCCTTAGGGAACGAATCAAACACTCTCAGTCTACGGGAAGTTTCAATATTCAACCAGTTGGTGAATTCCTCTATTCCGGAATCATTGGAATTGGAAGTTATTAAAATTAAAACATAAAAGAAGAACCAATGTCTGAAAATAATGGAAATGAACTTAATAAAACCATTCGAGAATTGTCTACACCTGATATTAACTATCAACCAAATTGTATTGCATACCCAACTCTCGAATCGGACATTGAACTAAAATCTGGGTTAATTCACTTACTTCCAAAGTTTCATGGCCTCTCTAGTGAGGATTCCAATAAACATTTGAAATAATTTAATGTGTTTTGATCAACCTTGAAACCATGAAATGTATCTGAAGACCAAATCAAATTAAGAGCATTCTCATTCTCACTTGATGGAGCTGAGAAAGATTGGATGTATTATTTAAAACCTGAAGATGTAACTTGTTGGAACGATTTGAAAAGTCTTTTCTTGCAAAGATTTTTTCCAGCATCAAGGACCACTTCCATTTGTAAGGAGATCTCGGAGATCAAGCAAGCACAAGGGGAGTCAATGTATGAGTATTGGGAGAGATTCAAGAAGTTGTGCACAAGCTGTCCGCATCACCAAATCAGTGAGCAACTCCTCATCCAATACTTCTACGAAGGACTCACACCCATGGAGAGGATCATGGTTGATGCTGCAGCTGGAGGAGCATTGGTGGACAAGACACCAGCAGCCGCACGTGCAATGATCGAAAAGATGGCACAAAACTCCCAATAATTTGGTGATTGAGGTACACCACATATCTGGGGAGTACATCCGGTAAGTCCTTCTTCTCTTGAGAGTCATTTGATTGATATCAAGTTAGAAGAATTGACAACTATGGTGAGGCAAATTGCTTTGGCACAAAAGACATCTCTACCCCCTCCTTCAAGGCCTTGTGGCATTTTCACTGAGACAAGCCACCCAACTGATTGTTTCCCACAACTACAAGAGACGGAGGAATGTGCAACAGTATTCCCAGGGAGACCATTTCAGTAGCAACAACAACCATATCCCCAAAAGAAGTTTGATTCATTTGCTCCAACATACAACCAAGGGTGGAAAGATCAACCGGACATGAGGTATGGCTCTAGACAACAACAAAGGCCCCCTTTTCAACCAAACTTCTAGCAGCCTCCACCTTACCAACAGGGTTTCCAACAACCCCAAAGGAGATTTGAAGCTCAAACATCAACAAGTCAGCAACAAGGGAATCCTCCACCAAAGGTAGATTCTAATACTGATGATCTTTTGAATCAAATTGTTCTTAATCAACAGAATGAGCTGAAGAGTCAAAGTTTGGAGCTGAGGGAGTTGAAGACTCAAATGAGCCAGATTGCCACCACCCTCCATGAACTTGTGAGTAAGAATTCTGGAAATCTACCTTCCCAACCCACTCCAAATACAAAGGGAAATTTCAGTGCCATAACATTGAGAAGTGGGAAGTAGATGAAGAATACATCTGTACCTACCATTCCACTGGGATTCACCTCAACTCCGGAGAAGCCGCATTCCAAACAAACTGATAGGCAATCCAAGGAGAAAGATAAAGGTAATAAAAAGATTGATGATGTTCCTTCTAAACCCCTTCCTTTTCTCAACAGGTTTGTTCAAACCAAGAATATGGTTGAAAAAGCAATGAAAAAGGAGGTGTTGGATACATTCAAGCATGTGGAGATCAACGTTCATCTACTTGAAGCCATTAAGAAAATTCCAAGGTATGAAAAATTATTAAAAGAACTTTGTACCAATCGAAGAGGGTTCAAGGTAAATGAGAGGATCAACCTTGGAAGGAATGTTTCATCACTCATTACACCAACTCTAGCAATGCCAAAAAAGTGCAAGGATCCCAGGACATTCACCATCCCATGCACCATAGGAGAGTTGCACTTTTCTGATGCACTTTGTGATTTAGGTGCTTCCATAAATGTGATGCCTCACTCTATATTCTCTTCCTTGCAGGTTGGTGAGTTGAAGCCGACAAGAGTAGTGGTGCAGTTGGCGAATAGAGCTACGGTATATCCAGCGGGAGTCCTTGAGGATGTACTTGTCTGGGTAAGAGACATGATCTTTCTAGCAGACTTCTATGTGCTTAACATGGAGGATGATCAGGTAAGTTCTCATTCCCCCATTATCTTAGGTAGTCCCTTCCTCAAAACTACAAAAACTATCATAAATGTCAATGAGGGTACACTTTCCATGGAGTTTGGAGATGAAGTTGTGGTATTTAATGTCATGGAATCCATGAAGTACCCCTCAGACGACCATTCTGCTTTTTTTATCTCCCATTTTGAACCACCAAGTAAAAACACCATGGAATTGGATTGTCCTATGCTTAGGGAGATTATGGGTATTGGTTCTAGTTTGATGTCTAAGAGTACTTACACATCCGTTTCTAAGGAACAAGACTCTCTAAGATTTTATTTTGAAATGGAATCATATTCTGATTTTGATCATGTGAACTCTAATTATGACATGGCTGTTGAGTATGCTGATGGATTTGATGCATTATTTTCTAATTGTGATGATTTTTATTCTGATACTGATTTTCATTGTGCAGATATGTCCATTGCATCAATTTCTCCATCTATATGTCACCCCCCTACATTGGAACTCAAGACATTACCCCCAAATCTTAAATATGCATACCTGCTGAGTGGTGATAGATAACCTGTTATCATTTCTAACAATCTCTCTTTTGAACATGAAGAAAAACTTTTGAATCTTTTGAGAGATAACATTAGGGAAATTGGTTGGACATTGGTAGACATATCATGTATTAGCCCATCCATTTGCATGCATAGGTTTCTCTGGGAGGATGGGGCTAAACTGGTGAGGCAACCACAAAGGAGACTCAATCTAACCCTTCTAGAGGTTGTTAAAAAAGAGGTTGAAAAATTGCTCGAGGCAGGTATAATTTACCCTATTTCTGACTCACAATGGGTTAGACCTATCCAGGTTGTACCTAAGAAAACTGGTGTTACTTTTGTTAAAAATGAGAAAGATGAATTAGTTCCAATGAGGGTACAAAACAGTTGGCGTGTGTGTATTGATTATAGGAAACTAAATCATTCCACTCGCAAAGACCATTTCACCCTCCCATTTATTGATCAGATGCTTGAGAGACTAGCTGGGAAGACACACTATTGTTTCTTGGATGGATTTTCTGGATATTTTCAGGTTCCCAGTACAACAGAGGACCAGGAGAAGATGACATTCACCTGCCCATTCGGTACCTTTTCTTACCGAAGGATGCCATTTGGACTTTGCAATTCCCCAGGTACCTTCTAGAGATTCATGGTGAGTAATTTATCAGATTTCATTGAGACCTGCATGGAGGTATTTATGGATGATTTTGCAGTTTATGGGTCATCATTTGATGAATGTCTCTCTAGTTTGGTTGATGTGTTGCATCGTTGTATTGAGAAGAATCTGGTCTTAAATTTTGAAAAATGTCATTTCATGGTCGAAAAGGGAATTGTCTTAGGTCATATAGTCTAACAACATGGAATTGAAGTTGATAAATCTAAGGTAGACATTATTTCATACCTCCCATATCCTACATGTGTGCGTGATGTTCGATCATTCCTTGGACATGTTTTATTTTATCGATGCTTCATCAGAGATTTTAGTAAGATCGCTCTACCCTTAGCTCGATTGCTAAAAAAAGACATTGACTTAAATTTTGATAATTCATGAAGGGTATCATTTGATGAGATGAATAAGTCTCTGACCACCCCACCAATCATACAACCCCCACGGTGGGACCTTCCATTTGAGCTTATGTGTGACGCCTCCAACTTCGCGGTTGGAGCTGTCTTATCTCAGAGGGTGGAAGGACATTCACATGTGATCGCCTATGCATCAAGGACACTGGATTCAGCCCAATCAAACTTCACAACCACGGAAAAGGAGTTTCTTTCTATCATATTCTCTTTAGATAAATTCTGTTCATATTTATTGGGCTCTAAAGTAGTTGTTTTTTCTGCCCATGCAGCTTTGAGGTACCTCCTGAAGAAGCCAGATGCAAAACCACGACTTATCCTTTGGATTCTCCTTCTTCAAGAGTTTGACCTTGAGATAAAGGACAAGAAGGGGTCAGAGAATTTGGTGGCGGACCACATGAGTAGGATTACTCACACACTATAGGATGACAACTTGGACCAGGTACCACTTCGGGACAATTTTCCCGATGAGCATCTTTATTCCATCTCAGGTACGCATCCTTGGTATACTGGTTTAGTGAACTACATTATTGCCTCTGAAATCCCTGCAAATTTAAAGAAACATCAAGTACAAAAATTAAAATGTGAGTCTAGGTTTTATGTGTGGGATGATCCTTACCTATGGCGCATGTGTAGTGACCAAGTCATTAGAAGGTGTGTTCTCGATCATGAGTTTGAGTCTGTTTTGCATTTTTGTCATACACTTTCTTGTGGTGGACACTTTGGACCCTAACAGACAGCTAGGAAGGTTTTGGACTCTGGATTACAATGGCCTAGATTGTTCCATGATTCCCATGTGTTTTGTAAGTCATGCTCTCATTGCCAACACAATGAGAATATTTATAGGAGACATGAGATGCCCCAACAACCCATACTATTCTGTGAGTTTTTTGATGTATGGGGCATCAACTTCATGGGTCCTTTTCCTAGTTCATTTGTATTTTTGTATATTTTGGTTGCTGTTGACTATGTGAGTAAATGGGTGGAGGCCAAGGCCACCAGGACTGACGATTCTCATGTTGTAGTGGATTTTTTCAAGACTCAAATTTTCTGCAGGTTTGGAGTACCAAAGGCCATCATCAGTGACCAAGGGACACACTTTTTCAATAGGAATTTGTCTTCCCTCCTTCAGAAGTATGGGGTGACACACAAAACATCAACACCATACCACCCCCAAACAAATGGCCAGGCTGAGGTTTCAAATAGTGAGTTGAAACAAATCTTGGAGAAAACCATGCAGCCAAATAGGGAAGATTGGACCAAGCGCTTGGATGATGCATTGTGGGCTTATAGGACAACATACAAGACCCCCATTGGTATGTCCCCATTTCGGATTGTTTTTGGGAAAGCATTTCATCTCCTAGTGGAAGTTGAGCATCAGGCATATTGGGCTATAATGAAATGAAACATGGATTTGGCCCAAGATGGAATCCAATGGAAGATGCAAATTCAAGAGATTGAGAAGATTCGACTGTCATCATATGAGAACTCAAGGATCTACAAGGAAAGATCAAAACCATCTCATGAAAAAATGATCCAACAAAGGGAGTTTCATGTTGGAGGGAAATTCCTTCTCTATAGTTCACGAATAAAGCTGATGCCTGTTAAGTTGCATTCCAGACAGTTATGTCCTTATATTGTATCTAATGTTTTTCCTTATGGTGCAGTTGAGATCACACAAGATGACACTGGAAAGAGCTTTAAAGTAAATGGGAAACGTTTGTAGAGATACATTGAGGGACTTCCTACTGATGCAGTGGATTTTATCACACTGCATGACCCCATCATCACTTGATCACATCAGGCTGTTCCTAACCCTTTCACTTTTATATTATTTATCCTATTTAATAATTCTTCATTTTGTGTTCATATATCATCTCATTGGTTCACATTGAGTAAAATGAAATATTTTAAGTGTGGGGGAGGGAACCTTTTAGATTAGTAATTTCAATTGTTTTCCTGTTAAAAAAAACCAAAAAAAATCGTGTGTTTTTCAAATTTTGTGTGTTTATTTTACAATTTTCTGTGTTTTTTTTTTGAAACTTTTGAGCTGAAATGATTCTTATCACCATTTTTAAATCTATATCAACGAGTGTAATAATTTATCCCAATAAACTGAGCTTAAATGAATGCTGAAATGACTTTGTGTCAAGTTCAAATATTTAGTAATTTCATGAAAAGTACACTAAATTTTTAATCCCATGCCACATCTCACTGTATTTATATTTGAAATCACTTTCCTTTGAGGCTTCTGAACCATTATTTACATATTCTTTAAATTCCCCTCACTTATTGAGAGAACCAAACCATGCTTGATTTAACCAGAATTTGATTTATTTTTGTCAAAACATGAGGGTTTGAGGTACTTATGTTTAAATGATTGAGGCATTTGTTTGGTATTAAAGCCCCTATTTCAAAGAATCCTTTTTTATAATGGCTTACCTTGAATATTTAATCCTTGTAACCCTTATAAGCCATGCACAACCTATTAGGTTAACCAAATTACAAGCCAATTTTCCCTATCCAACCAACTCTTGAAGTGAAATTGCATAATCTAGTTGATCTTAAGTATGGGGGAATCTATCTTTTGTTGTGATACCACATTCTGTGATACTTTGGTTGGAAAATTAAATTCTAAAGAGATGTGTTTTCTGCTGAAGAAAGTCATTATATTGAAAGTTGTGCCTTTTCTGGACCTTTCATGACAAGTGAAGCTATGCCTTTTCTGGAGCTTCTAATTGAGGTGGAAAGTTGTGCCCATTTGGAGCTTTCAAGAAAATCATGTTTGAGAAGATTGAAATTTTTGGATGCTTAAATGATGAATGGTGTAAACCTTTCATGACTTTTCATGATGATGGAGCTGAATTGATACTATGGGGATTGAGGAGAAGACCATATTTATGTGAAAATTGGATTAATACAATTTTGCTTCAAAAAGAGTCAATCCCTCCTCATTCAGCCTCAGAATTTTTCACATCTAAATCCTACCAACTGAAAGCCATAGAAAAACCCTGAAAATACCTCATGATAAACATATGCCCTTGACTCACATCAGGTGGTGATGCAGGAATTTATCAATCCTATGGTGACCCTTGTATGAGTTTGGATGAGAAATACATTGCAAAAAAAATGAAATTTGTGTGATAAGAGAAAATTCAAGTGAGGTAAGTGTTTTGTGCATGGGAGGATAATTAAAGGGGAAATATATTGAATTATATAAATGAAGAACTTGAAATAGTGGTTTTTTTAGGCATGATATCTTTTGTTTCTTGGTGTGTAATTGTTTGATCTCAAAGATATGTGTTTTAAAATTGGTTTTGATTTGATATTGATGTTTACTTGATATGAGATTTTGCTTAGGAGTGCAAAAGGGTAAGTGTGGGGAAGTTGATAAAAAACTATTTTGTTGAATATTTTATTGATAATGAATGAAATAATTTCCTCACATTGTGTTAAATATGTTTATTTATAAAATATTTTGGATTTGATCATTCATTTAAAAATTTGGTGAAAATTCTAGTTTTACCATTAATAGTGCACTGTAGTATTTCAAAATTAAATATTTTTATATTTATTATTTGAATTTTAATTTTGTAACAGTGTTCCTAACTTATTGTTCTACAACTTTCATTCAGGACACTAGAGCTAAAGAGTGCATTTGAATGGAGTAAATGAGCCATTAATCCAATGGTGGGATGGACTCGGCAGAATGGACATGGGTTCTGTAGTTGGGCCATATATTCTTCATCAGGGCCTGGATGGAGCCCAAATTTTGAAGAATGCTCTGGGACATGATTTGGAACAAATAATCCTTTTGTAAGGCCGGTCAATTCACGCGTTGTGGAGGTCAAATGGGCGGTTAAAGTTGGAATAAAATATTTGGCCGAATTTCCACATTCACACTTGAAACCACTTGTAACCTCTCCTCCCCTCCCCTCAATAATTTTGAGTTTTTCTCATTTGGAGGGGTTGGGACGTGCATTAGGATATTGGAGGCAGAGGAGAATTTGTTTCACCCAAATTATCCAACCATTGTAAGAGGGGTATCTCTTGAAGCAAGGATCCCCTCATCGAAGCATTTTTCTTCTCCTTCACGTTGTAATGATTTTGTTTGTCTAATAAACTTATTTGTTCTTGTTTTATTTATTCTCTTTTCTTCTGATTTGTTTACATTTATTCTACTATTAATATTCCTCTTTGGGTTGGAATTCTTGAGTAGAAGCGTTATTGGGTTATACCCATTATAAACTTTTGCACATGCAAAACGCTTCTACGATGATTACACCACCCATGGAAGAGTAGTTCTTTTTAGTAATCGATCGACCTATATCCTTCTTCATTCATTTATTTTGAATCAATGAGCTAATGTAATTCAAATATTATGATATATTAATTTTTTTTTTAATTTAAATGAAACTAATCAAGAAATTTAATAGTTAACACAAAACACGTGAGGTCGGGAACTGTGTTAACTGTGAGAGCACAACCTTAACCAGTAATTCAAAACCACACGGGATCAATTTGTAGAGTTCAAATACAATCCCTAAACCCAATTAATCCTCATTTCCAGAGTGGTTATGTGCCTTAATTTACCACTGACCATAATCTAGTCTTATAACATCAATCAAAGCACGGTGTTGAGATTGCATGTTCCGAAGTTAGCCTAAGGTTAAATTCACTTCATCTTTGTGGTAAAGTTAATTCTCATAGAGTTCGGGATTTAACAAATTAAGGGATAATAATTAAGTGAATATTAATTTAAATTATAATGATTAATAAATGATTGAAGAGGTAGAGTTAGATCAATTACTCCTTTTAAATATTGTCTAAAAAACATCTTTTTGTTGTGTCATGTTAATCGAACTTCCTTTCAAAACTAAAAACAAAAAAAAAATTCAATCTTCTTCCAGCAAAATTCTTCTAGATTCATAAACTGTAACCAACCCCAATACTTTCAAGTAGTGTTATTATTCTCTTTTATTTTATTTTTAGAATACCTTTAAAATGTTGTTTTAAATGTACTTCCTCTTTTGAGAGACGACCTTGGTCAGCTACTCTGCTGCACCTAAGTACCCCAAAATCGCATTAATCATTTGAGGGCACCCACGACAGCGCTCTATCAAGTTGTTTT
This sequence comes from Viscum album, assembly GCA_963277665.1. Classification (NCBI taxonomy): domain Eukaryota; kingdom Viridiplantae; phylum Streptophyta; class Magnoliopsida; order Santalales; family Viscaceae; genus Viscum; species Viscum album. Next base: position 1,314,855,470 of record OY728139.1, read on the forward strand.
TTGAATAAATAATGACTTAATTTAAAAATTATATCAAAAATACTTAGAAATTTATTTTAATATAATATAGTTCATTTTTGAATTCAGATAATCGATATTAGGTTAGGGGGGATTTTTGGTATTTTTCTGAAATAATTGAATTTTCAGTGATTATTAAAAATATAGTATTGAGTTTCTGGTGCTTAATGACATCATTGATGATGTAATCATGATGAAATAAATATGGTTGACTTGTGAATAGTAATATGTGTTGTGAGGTGTCCTAAGTGGCTAATACCATGGGAAATACCATGGTTTTTCCAATACCACTGATGAGGTCTCCCTTGGAAAATAATAATTTATTCCCTCACTTTTCATATAAATACGAATCCATTCCCTCATAAATTTCATTCCAAAATCCTCCTCAAAGATGTTCTAGTCTTTTTACCTCCCATGTTGTCATCTCAAGGTACCCTCAACCCTCCAAGGTCCCAGCCATCATGCTTTTGAAATCACTCTTCAAGGTAAGGGATCCTTTCACCCTCCTCTTTGAAGTCACGACTTCAATTATGTTTTGTCTTCTAGTTTCCGTCTATTTATGCTGAGGGTATGTTCTTATATGTTCTCATTAATTTATATTTCATGTATAATTTTTAAGATACCCTTTCCACTCTCATCAATTTGTTTTCTGAATTTTTATGTGACGTCGTTAGGCTGTCGAATTTTTCGTAAATGAAATCACATCTTCTCTTTTATTTCATGTTTCCTTTTAATGTGGTATGTCATTAAAATATCCATACCATGATATAATTATGTAACCATACTATATTATAAAATTTTCACGAGTGGGAAATCCCAAATCTATTTTTTATTTCCAAGGGTATTCATCAATATATAAATTTGATATATTTTATTCTGTAATTGATATACATATAACCCTCACTCCCTTTCTATGGGTTATAAATGACATAACCATCAAGATTTTCAGAACTTTAAAAACATCTGGATTTTGAAATGAAACCCATTTCTTTTATTCTCTATGGGTTATTTATGAAATGTTTGATTATTATATATGTGGCTCAAATTAAAATAAAGACATATTAAAGGAGTTCCCTGATAGCACTCCAATAAATTGGGTAATGAATTAATCTCAAGAGATGACATGTTTCACGATACCTTGGTGAATAACCTTGGTAATTTTTTATAACACCTAGGGGATAAACCTTGGTGATATGATCATGATTACCTAAATGAAATTTTGTAGACACATATTAAAGTTATAATTCATGTTATTTTAATTATGATATGAATATACTTCTATTGCTCATGTCTTTATGTTTTTATCAAGTTCTTATTGATATCACTATTAAACTATTTCCCTTGTTTACCCTTACTGGACCTTCTGGTCACCATTTCCTTTGATGTATGTCTACAGAATATGAGATTCCATAATTATACATAGGTTGAACCTATGATTAATCCTTACGAGTGGTTTAGAAGAATTTTTCAGGTTGTTTTCATGTATTATGTTCCTAATTTCCAAGACACTAGACTTTAGAGATCCTCTATTTGTAAAATGTACTAAAAAGTTATGTAAATAAAAAGGATGGATGTCATAGTTGGTGTCAAAGGATTGTTTTGTTATTAATTGAAATTATGCTATGAAAACTGTAGGAAGAACCCTATATGAAATTTTTAATATAGGAAAATTTCTTGGTAATTCGGTGAGTATTGAGTAAGTGGTTTATCAAGAAAATACATCCATGTCTGGATACAAGGAGGTAGAGGCAACTCTGGAATAGATGTACCTAAGAGTGAAATCTCCGACAAGGAGTTTCAGGCTTCACCCGAGGTATCCTAGTACATGAAAATGGGCCTTGCTGCACTCTTGGTTATGACACTCTTGGGGGATATGTTTGGTTAATCATAATCTTTTTATGAATCATTATGAAGGATTTATGGAGAAATATAACTGTTTAAAAGTGAAGTTTTATGACATAAAATCCTTTATAGTTTAAAGGTTCGTAAATGAAATAATATTCTCACTATGATTTTATTATTTTAGAAAATGGTGAGAAATAGGAATAGCCATGAAAATGGTGACTGCAATGGACCATGCGCTGGAAACCCTCCGATGGAAGCCAAAATGGAAACTTTCATGAGAATGATGAACCAACTGACTCAAGTTATGGGAAATAACTTTAATAAAGATTAGAGACTGATCTCACCATGAAGGGAACAACATTCTATTGAATCCTTTATGCATCAACGAACACTAACCTTCAGTGGATATACCGACCAATTGACTGCCGAACAGGGAATCAATACTATTGAGAAGATCTTTTTTGTGCTCTGCTGTTCGGAATAAGAGAAGGTCAACCTGGCTGTCTATGAGTTAGAGGTAAAAGAAGATCAGTGGTGGTAATTGATTAAAAACATGAGGCCAAGAGTGGAGGTTGAAGCTATGGAGTGGGATGATTCCAAAGGGATATTCTTTAGTAAGTATTTCCCTCATTCCATGAGAACAAGAATGGAGAAAGAGTTTCTCAAGATAAAGAAGAATGAGAATGAATCTGTGGGAAGCTATAAGATGAACTTCACCGGGATTTCCTGTTAAACCTCAAGATTTTTCATGGATCATAGTGGGAAGGTTGATAGATTCTTTGGTGGACTAAGAACTCATCTTCAAAAGAATCTATCCAACCAATACTATGACAGCTATGCGGAGATTGTGCAGAGTGTGATGAAAGTCAAACTGGAGTTTGGTAAGACATAGTGGTCTCATAAATCCAATGAAAAGAAGAGATTGATAAATCCAAGCTTAGGGATGATCTTTGATCAGGGAAGAGGAAGAAAGAAAGTACAATTTCCCACATGTAATAAATGTGGGAAGAAGGATTTGGGGAACTGCCTACTCAGGATTGAGGAGTGCTACAAGTGTGGAAGAGATGGACATATTGCGTGGAATTTTCATAGTGATACGAAGCCTGAACTTCTCAACACTAACAATAAGGGGAAGATGGTGCAGGCCCTACCTGATTTCCAATGCTATAAGTGTGGAAAACTTGTGAACTTCTCCAATCACTATCCAAATACGAAGGTAGTAGAGGGGAATCTCCATCAGCCTCAACAACAGCCAAGAAAACAAGGTCGTACTTTTGCAATCAATAAAATGGAAGTTGAAGAGCCAAATGGTATGGTGGAAGGTACTCTTGTTGTTCTCTCAAATCTAGAAAGTACTTTTTTTTATTCTCGTTCTAAGAATTCCTTTTTTTCCTCCATGTTTGTAAAGAATTTAGAATCAAACCCTGATTTTCTAAAAGTAAAGTTATCAGTCAAGAGTCCTGGTGGGATTATCCAAGAATCATCAGTGTTTTGAAACTCTAGTATTTAATTTAGTGGGAAAAATATTTTGGAAAATATAGTATTCATTCCCATGTTGGAATTCAAAATTATAGTAGGGATGGACTGTCTCTCAAAGTATAATGCTAAGATCAAATGCAGAAGCAAGGAATTCTCAGTAGTCTTGAATGGAAAACCTATAGTAATCTTCCAAAGAGAGATATCTCAACCTGATATTTCTCTAAAAGAACTTCCTATATCCTTATTTATAGAGCTAATCAGTGAATAAGAAGAATGAAATGAGAGTTTAAGGATAGAAAATGTCCCCATCATCTAGGAATATGTTGACGTATTTCCCGAGGAGTTCCTAGACCTCCCCTAGAAAGAGAGGTAGAGTTCTCTATTGAACTTGTACCTAGATCCAATCTGATATCAAATACCCCATATAGGATGGGAAATGTGGAATTAGAGGAATTAAAGAAACAACTCCAAGATATTTTGGAGAAGGGGTTTATCCTAATGAGTGTGTCTCCTTGGGGAGTACCAGTTCTCTTTGTGAAGAATAAGGATGGATATATGCGGCTATGCCTTGATTATAGAGAACTAAATGAGGTCACATTAAAGAAAAAATACCCTCTCCCAATAATTGATGACTTATTTGACCAACCTCATGGGGCCCAATTCTTCTCTATGGTTGATCTTTTATCTGGTTATCATCAATTGTGGGTGAAGAAAGAGGATATTCCAAAAAACTGCCTTCCGATCAATATATGAGAATTATGAGTTTATTAATATTCCCTTTAGATGGACTAATGCACCTTCTATTTTTATGGATTTGATGAATATAGTATTTAAGGACTACCTTGATAACTTTGTGGTAGTTTTTAATGATGATATTCTGATATATTCCAAAATTCGTGAGGAGCATGAAGATCATCTAAGGGTTATTTTTCAAATAGTACCGAAGGAGAGGTTTTTTGGAAAGTTTAGTAAATATGAATTCTGGTTACAATAAATGATTTATTGGGGAACATTGTTTCCAATGAAACAATCACAGTTGACTCGGCAAAAACAAAAGTTGTAGAGGAGTGGCCTCAACCTACAAAAATAACTGAGATTCGTAGTTTTCTTGGATTAGCAAGATATTATAGAAGGTTTGTAAAAAAATTCACAACATTCTAATCCATTAATCATGTTAACTCAGAAATGGGTCAAGTTCATCTGGACAAGGGAGTGTGTGGAAAATTTCCTAGAGAAAAAGAAGAGATTGGTTACTACACCCATGTTAAATATGCCCCCAAGTGGAGAAGGATTCTTTATTGTCAGCGATGTGTCTATGAAATGGATTGGGGGTGTCTACATGAAAAATGACAAAGTCATTGCTTAGGCATCTGGACATTTGAAGACTCATGAGCAGAACTATCTTACACATGATCTGGAGCTGGTTGCGGTTGTTTTTTCTCTGACGATATGGATGCACTATCTTTATGGGGTGAAATGTGATATATACACAGACCATCAAAGTTTAAAGTATATTTTCACACAAAATGAATTTAACTTGAGGTATAGAAGATGGTTAGAACTTCTCAAAGACAATTATTGTTTAATTCATTATCATCCTGTAAGATCAAACAAAGTCACTGATGCATTAAGTGAGAAAGACCCAGTTGTTCCTTCCATGATGAGTATTCAAAGAGATCCTTTGATCAATGACCTAGTAAAGCTGGACTTGGTATTTATAAGGGAAGGGAAATCATCAACCCTGACCCAAATTATTTTCAATCGTTATTACTATAGAAGATCATGAATGCTCAGAAGGAAGATCCTTTGTTACAGAATAAGTTTGAGGCTGTGAAGGATGGGAAGTTTCCTGAGTTGAATATTGATCAAGAAGGTGTACTGAAATTTCATTGAAGACTATGTGTCCCATCTATTCCAAAAATAAAGAAGGAGCTGATGGATGAAGCTCATAGCTCTACTTTCTTTAAATATCCTGGAATCAGGAAAATGTATAGGGACCTTCATGATCATTGTTGGTGAGATAATATGAAAAGGGATATTGTTGAATACACTTAAAGGTTCCTGGTATGTCAGCATGTGAAGGTAGAGCGGAAACTTCTTAAAGGGGGTATTTCAACCACTACCCATACCAGCATGGAAGTGGGACAATATCACTATATACTTTTTCACTGGTCTCTCGATAACATCCTATGAAAACAATGCGATATAGGTTATTGTGGACCGTCTCACCAAGATTTCCCATTTTATCTCCATTCAAGAAGATATCTCTCTTGATCAACTTGCCAGAATTTACATGAAGGAAGTGGTAAGGCTTCATGGAGTTCCACTTTCTATCGTATCTGATCGTGACCCAAGGATCACATAAAAATTCAAGAAAAGTATTCAACATTCTCTGAGAACTGAATTGAATTTCAGTATGGCCTATCACCCCCAAACTGATGGCCAATTTGAAAGGTCTATTCAAAAACTCAAGGACATGCTATGAACATGCTCAATGGAGTTTAAAGGAGGATGGGGTCAACATCATCCTTGAGTTGAGTTCTCTTACAACAATAGCTTCCACATGATCATTCAAATGGAACCCTATGAAGCTTTATATGGTAAGTGATGTAGAACACATACTTGATGGAATGAAGATGGTAATAGAAAGATTCTTGGGCCCGATATTGTGCAGGAGATGACATAAAATGTCCATGCCATCCAAAAACACATTAAGGCTTCTTAGAGTCAGCAAAAGAGCTATGCTTACAACCTTCAAAGGGACTTGGAGTTTGATGTAGGTGACAAGGTCATTTTTCGAATTTCACCATGGAATAGAGTCATGTGGTTTGGGAAGAAAGGGAAGCTCATTCCTAGGTACATTGGACCCTATGAAATCCATGATTGCGTAGGAGCAGTGGCCTATCAGCTTTCACTTCCTCCAAATCTAGAACAAGTTCATGATGTTTTCTATGTATCCCTTTTGAGGAAGTACATACCTGACCCTTCACATGTACTAAATCCAGAGGTGGTACAATTTGAACATGACCTCTCTTATGAAGAGAATCTGGGGGTGGTCTCAGATCGTAGAGACAAGGTTCTATGCAACAAGACAACCCACCTTGTTAAGGTGTTGTGGAGGAACCACAAATGTGAATAATCCACGTGGGGACTAGAGGAGTCTATGAGGCAGAAGTACCCACACCTTTTATCTTCTTAGGGTATGAGTTAAAATTTCGGGGATGAAATTTCTTCAGGGGGAAGAATGTAATGAACCAAACATTTTATTAATATTTGTTTCCTAAATTTTTGTGTTATTTTATTTTATACTCAACAAAACTATATAATTTAATTAATGAAGTTAGAATAATTAAAATGATACTATTGGGTTTCAACTGTTACATGTCCATTGATCAATATGACCATTTCTCAATATTACCATTGGAAACTAAACTCTTTACGTTACAATTATTGTTTATAAATACAAGTGATCTTAGTTAATTAATACATAAAGAAGAGTCAATGGTCTCAACTAGTAGACTTGGGCCATAAAAAGCCCATATATCAGTGCTTGGGAAAGAAGGTAGCATCTATGGTCTTTGCTCTAGACCAAGCCCAAGATGAGCTTCAACATGTGATGCTTGAACAGAATCGCTTAACGGAGAAGTTCAAGCTGATAGAAATCACCACCTGAGCAATGTTGTCCAAGCCACCTCATGATTCTATCACCATAACACACCTTACACTTAGGTCCTATGTAGGTGTTATAAGGGGCTATGTAACAAGGCCTTAGGTACTTTTTGTAATCCCTTGGTATAAATAAAATAGTTATTTCTTCTTACGGTAAAATTTGTGAATTTCAAATGTCCAGATAAATGTAGGATGAATTTATAGTTCCATATTACCGATGAATTTTGGAAAAAGGGTATTTTAAGATATTTACATAATATTAAAATAATTAATAATATGAAACAATTTTCATAAAATGGTCTTCTACAGTTGTGATCAGCAAGAAATTTGGAGTCCAATAAGATCAACTTAATTTTTAGTGAATAGTAAAGTACGAATAGTAACATTCCGTTATGAATAGTAATGAATAGTAATGAATAGTAATTCATAGTAAATAGACCAAAAAATAGAAACTTCACTCATGAATGTATAAATACAATGTAGACATTATAAAAGTGAAAAAAATGATCATAGTATACATTTTGGTATTTTTTGTAGGTCATAAATATTTTATTTACAATTTTATAATTAATTTAATAATTTAAAATGGTAATTTATTTTTATAAAATTTAATCCTAAATTATTACTTTATTTTATTATGGTTATACGATAATTTAATGGGACCTTGATTACTTTCTTATTGTTTTACAAAATGAGTTATAGTTTTAGAGTTATTTTTTGAATAAATAAGCATTTTATTTAAAAATTAAATTAAAAATATTTTAGAAATTATTTTCATAAAATAGTGTTCTTTTTTGAATTAAGAGCATCGATATTAGGTTAGGGTGATTTTTTGGGATTTTTCTGAAAGAGTTGAATTTTTGGTGAATAGTAAAAATATAGTTTTGAGTTTTGGTTGTTTAATGACATCCTTGATGATGTAATCATGATTTAATAAATCTGGTAGACTTTTGAAAATTAATATGTGTTATGAGGTGTCCCAAGTGGCCAATAACATTGGAAAATGCCATGGGAAATCCCATGGTTTTTCCAATACCACCGATGAGGCGTCCCTTGGAAAATAAAAATTTATTCCCTCACTTTTCCTATAAATACCAAGCCATTCCCTCATCCATTTCATTCAAAAAAAATCCTCAACGAAGTTATAGTATTTTTACCTCCTATGGATTCATACCAAGGTTCCCTAAATCCCACAATGTCCCAACCTTCAAGCTTTCTAAGTCACTCTTCAAGGTAAGGGATCCTTTCACCCTCCTCTTTTAAGTCATGACTTTGATTATGCTCTGTCTTCTAGTTTCCATCTATTTATATTGAGGGTATGTTCTTATATGTTATCATTACTTCCCATTTCATGTCTAATTGTTGGGATACCCTTTCTTCTCTGATCAATTTGATTTCTGAATTTTTAATTGACGCCATTAGGCTACCGAATGTTTCGTAAAAGAAATCGCATCTTATCTTTTCTTTAATGTTTCCTTTTCATGTGGTATGTCATTAAAATTTACATACCATGATCTTATTGTGTACCCATACTTTATTATGAATTATTCATGAGTGGTTGACTCTTTTCCCATCTCTTTTCAATGTTTTCTAAAACTATATTATATAGATGTTATGGTGCATAATTTTCGTCTAAAAAAATGTTCTTTTTCTCAAGAAATTCTCTTGTATTATTTATTTGAACACCCAAATCTATTTTAATTTCCTGGTGTATTCATAAATAAAAAATATTGATCTATTTTATTCTGGAATTGACATACATATAACCATCACTCCCTTTCTATGGGTTATAAATTACATAACAATCAAGATTTTATGAACTATTAAAAAATCTTGATTTTGAAATAAAACCCATTTATTTTATTCTCTATGGTTTATTTATGAAATGTTTGATTGGGATCTATGTGGATAAATTTAAAATAAATAAAAATTAAGGGTGCGCCCTGATAGAGCTCCAATGCATTGGGTAAATAATTAATCTCTAGAGATGACAAGTTTCACGATACCATGGTGAATAACCTTGGTAAATTTTTATGACACCTTGGTGATGAACCTTGGTGATATGTTTATGAATGCCGAAATTAAATATGGTAGGCAAATATTAAATTTATGATTCATTTTATTTTTATTATGATATTCCTATACATCCATTGCTCATGCCTTTATGTTTTTATGAAGTTATTATTGATATCACAAGTAAATTGTTTCCCTTGTTTACCCTTACTGGACCTTCTACTCACCCTTTCCTTTGATGTATATCTCCAAGATATGAGATGTAGTAACTGTACATAGGATGAACCTATGATGAAGCCTTAAAATTGATTCGGAAGAATTCTTTATGTTGTTTTCAAGTATTTTGTTCCTGATTTCCAAGACACTAGACATTAAAGATCATTTGTTTGTAAAATATATTGAAAAGTTATGTAAATAAGAAAGGTGGGATGCCGTATGTAGTAAGACTCATTGTCATGTACTAGGTTACCTCGAGTTAGGCCCAGAACACATTATCAGAGTTATTTCTCCTAGGTACATCTATGCTAGAACCACATCCACCTGTAGAATCCAGAAAAGGATGTATTTTTCTTGACAATGCACATACTCTATACTTATAAAAATTTAGGAATTTTTTCTTATACTTATTCCTATACCTAAGGCTTTGGTTGGAGTTTAATAATACTAATCCCAAAAAAAACTATACATTCCTCTGATACCAATTATTGTGACCCTATCCTTTTACACAAAATTATTACATGATTTTAAGCATAACTAAACATCAAATTACAATCCAAGGATTATAATGTCTAGTGTCATTTGAATATTAGGTAAATAATTAAACACCATGAAAACATATTTTATTTAATATTTTTAATGATATCCGAACTTCCATAGAGCTTCTATGACATCATAGGATAACTTGGGGAATACATGAACAAAAGGGATGAACTAAAAAGAAGATGGAGGAAATAAGCACAGGAATAAAACATAGCACATGGGTTAGAAATCATAACATTATGACCTAAAAGGCATGAAACATGAATAAACATAAGGAATAATAACATTTATAATATGGGAACATATAATCATGGGGTCATAGGAATATGGAAACAACATATAACAAGGCATAAACATGTGTCAAGGATAACTGGAAATACATGGTGGATAAAGTCCCATAAAGGAATCAGGTTCAATCCCTATCCCAACACGATGTCTCATGAGACTAAACAGCACCAAATTAATTGGAACACTATCTAGGATCAACCATCATAACGTATTCCTGAATATTTTCTCCACATTAATAATCATACATAAGCAATAAAACATAAACATAAGGGTTACCCATGGATGGAATTGGGTATCATAATCATGTCAAAAGGCATAACATAAAATAATATTATGATGGTGTCCATGAAAGGAAGTAATTAAATTAGGAATAGACATTAATAAGGTAAAATAGGAATATATCATGATAAGTGATGTCAAAATAAATTGAATAAATGTAAAAATAGTGTATAATAAACTTTATAAATAAAAAATTTTAGCGTGATTTAAGAAAAATACTAAAGATTATTTAAAATGAAAAAGGCATAATTGTTTGTATGAAACTAGAAATGAACCTATATAAATTTTAAAAAAAAAATTATTTATTTTTGAAAAACAATTGTAGATTAAAATAGATTACGGAGTGCCTTGAAAATGGGTAAGAAGTTGGGAAGTTTCCTCAAATTAGGTTTCCTTTTCAAGAAGATTTGAGAAGCGAACCTTATTAAAACATTTATTAATACATAAAATAAGGATAATATTTTTTGGAAATTTGATTTTGTAACATATACATATAATTTATAAGAATTATATAAAAATAAATAACATTTACATTGGGAAAATAGAGAGAAAACGTAACCCAAAGGAAATATAGAGGTTTAGAAAGGATCCCTTAACTTATGACCAAAACAGTTCTACACTTGATTTTAATATACATAATAATAAAAGTATATCCATTAATTAAGAATTATAGAAAGTTTTGTAAATTTAATTGATTTATTATAATTTTATTAAGTTCATTTATGGAATATTTTATGAGTTATAGTGTTCAATTTCATCATTTGGGAGTGATTGTTTTCTTACTTTTTATAATCGATTCACTTTTATAAGTGTATGGAAGTTCATGTAAAATGGAAATAGAAATACAAAATTTATGTTATAAGTTAGTAATGAAAATCCATAAGGTTAAATGATCCAGTAACACCGTGACCCCTCTAGACTGAAGCTAGTGCATTACTTTTGTTATTAGCATGGTTAAAAGGAATGAAAATCCAGAAGGAATGATCAGTTTAGTAGTCTTGAAGAAACTAGATACATAGATGTTACTCAAATTAAATTGGAAAAGTTTACAAAATACAATACATAACAAAACTAAAAACTGCATCTTCAAGAACTCAATAAACGATGTCCTCTTTGTCACCTATTGAAAGTAAACAATGAAAGGGGTGAGATCAAATGCTCAGTAAGGGTTACAATTAGCGGAAGCATGAGTACAATAATAAGTGAATCATAATCAATCTAACATAATCAATATGGCATAGTGAATAAATGGAAAACTAATTCCATTAACAAACTATGAATGAAACTTTATCCATAGATTTTGTCATAGTGAAAACCTCATGGACAATAATAATAACTGGTAATAAATAAAGAGAACACTTATTAATTGCACTTCATGTATCAAGCACATGAGACCATAATACCCTAAAAACGGTTCAGTTCTATGGGTAGAAACCCGTCTTATTTTTGGAAACAAACTCAAAGGGTTTGTCGCCAAACTGTTTGTCTCATGAGACCTGTCGATGCATCGAGGGGCCGTAGCGGGCCCCACCCGCCACTGCATGTCCAAATCATTATTTATACTTTGATTCAATACAAGATAAATATGCCTTTTCAATATCCATATAGAGTATAGTATACAGATTCATCAATATTTCCTTAACTAAAATAACTTTCCAAATAAACACCGTATGTACAATGGTATACAGTTTTGATAACAAACATATCCATGATATGAGATTATGGACATTTAATATAAATATAATTTCAACTGAATATTGATCTCAAGTTGGAAGTAGGTCCACCACATAAGGATTATTAGCTGCACCATACAAAGTTAGTCACAACCAAATAGAAGTTAAGGAAAAGTCACTTATCACAATGTAATCAGTCGAATCATATGACCAAAACGTAATGAACATCAAATGAATCATTGAATAACATGGATATAAATAGAATCATGTTATTTTTATATCAAATGGAATTACAATTATACCACATATATGAAATAAGTGGCTAACAATGAAAATCCCACAGAAATGAAAGTGAGATGAGAAACCCCTTACATATGAGAAAGGAATTACAAATAGCTAACATAAAATAAGTGTCGACTTAAAGAAGGGAATGAAGGATTCTCTTACCAAGAACGTACCATTATATTGTGGAAAAATCATTGAAATATTTATTTTTAAAAAATACAAATCCACAAAATATAAGTGGATATACAATATAAAACAATCATAGGTCATTCACGCATATTATTGGAACAAAGTAACCAATGAAATAAATTTTTAACTTAATGAATGAAAATTGAGTTAATCAGTCCCTTACCATGTAGAATAACTCATAGATCTTGAAAGATGGGACCTCGGGGGATTAAAGACACCTTTCTAGGACCCCTAGAGAGGTAAAACCCCGAGAGCTTCGAGGATGAGGGATTTGTAATGAAAGAAAATGAATGGATGAGTGGGTATTTATAGAAAAAGAGAGGTAATGTTTTAATAATTTCAATGGGACACCTCATTAGTGGTTTTTTCCAAACCATGGTCTTGACCGTGGTATTTTCCCATGGTTTTAACCACGTGGGACACCTCATGTCATAAGTTTCTGTACACAAGTCCACCATACCTTTATATTTACTTATTACATCATTATGATGTCATTAAACTACCGAAAACTCAAAAAGGTATTTTTACTATTCATGAAAATTCATGTATTTAGAAAAATCCCAAAAAATTTACCCTAACCATTTTTCGACATGTAGAATTCAAAAATGAACACCATTTTTTGAGAATAATTTTCTATGTATTATTAATTTAATTTTTAAATAAAGTTATAGTTAATTCGGAAAATAACAGTCTTAATGGTGCAATTAGTTTTATTTCTCATTGAAAAACTAATTAAGATCTCATTATCATATTGCCTTAAGAAAATAAAATATTATAATTATTTACTATTCATAAGGGTCATATTACTATACATATTACTATTCATAAGGGTATGTTACTATTCACCAAAAATCATGTTTTTTCTAACATACTCCAAATGACTTACTGATCACAACTCTAGATAACCATTTTTTGAAATTCAAAACATAGAAGTGGAAAATTTATATTTAATGGTTGTGTTTTGACTATCTCCTAATTAACCTAGTGTTGTTTCAAAGGAACATAGTGATGAATAGAATGTATTTAATAGAAGCATACCATAAAATGTTTGGGGTGTTATATTATTCCCTCCTTCACAAATTTTTCCTCGAAATTTTATGTATAAAGCCTACCAAAAAGATGTGGGTGGTTCTTATTCATGAAATCCTCTGGTTCCCATGTTTCTTCCTCCATATTCTGGTTTCTCTATAGAACCTTTACTAGACGAGTTGTTCGATTTGTCAATACCTTGTCCCTTGTGTCAAGAATCCTGATAGGATTTTCACAGTATGACAAATCAGGTTCCAGTTCTATTTCTTCATATGTGAGTACATGTGTTGGGTCTGGCATGTACTTATTTAACAATGATACGTGGAACACATCATGAACTCTAGTGATATTTGGTGACATCGCTAAATGGTAAGCTATAGCTCGGATTCTTCAAAAAATTTCAAATGGTCTGATGTACCTGGTGCTCAGTTTCCCTTTCTTACCAAACCTTAAGACTCCCTTCCATGGATATACTTTCAGAAATACATGATCTCCCACATGAAATTCCAAGTCCTTTATCCGATTGTCAGCATAACTCTTCTGCCTACATTGGGCTGCTTTAATATGGGCTTGTATTTTCTTCACCTTTGTCATGGTCTATTCAATAAGTTCTGGGCCTATAACATTCCTCTCACTAACTTCATCCCAACAAGTTGGAGTTCGACATCTATTTCCATATAATGCTTCATATGGAGCCATTTGAATACTATAATGGAAACTATTGTTGTATGAAAATTCCCCCAAAGGAAAGTATTTATCCCACATACCTTGGAATCCAATAGAACATGACCTCAACATATGTTCTAGAGTTTTAATAGTCCTTTTAGATTGTCCATCGGTTTGGGGGTGATATGAGGTACTCATATGAAGCTCAGTATTCAAAGACTTCTGGAGACTTTTCCATAATTCTGTCATAAACCGGGGATCTTGATCATAGAAGATTGATAGAAGTGCACCATGAAGTCTCACAACTTCATTAATGTAAAGTCTTTCTAGGTGCTCAAGTGGTAAATCCTCTCTTATTGGAAGGAAATGTGATGTTTTAGTGAGACGATCAATAATTACCCATATTTCATCATTCCATCTAGGTTTCCTCGATAGTCCGGTGACAAAATCCATCATAATGTTATCCCACTTCCACATAAAAATAGGTAGAGGTTTCATCTCTCTTTTGGGATGTTTCCTCCCCACATTCACTTGTTGACAAACTAGACACCTTGACACGTAGTCAGCAATTTCTCACTTCATATTATCCAAAAAAAATTCCTTCAGATCTCTATACATCTTGGTGCTACCCAGGTGTATAGATATATTTGAGCTATGAGAATCATCTAATTGTTCCCTTTTTAGCTCAGGTACTTATGGAACACATAACCTCTTCCCAAACATCAGAACCCTTCTTCATACACGAAGTCATCCATTCTCCCATCCTTAACTGCATTAATTTTCTTGTGCATATTCTCATCATCAGATTGAGAAATTTTTATCTTCTCTAGTAAATATGGTTTAGAAATCATTTGAAAGATGAGTGATGTTTCTGCTTTCTTAACAATTCCCATATCCATCTTCAGTAGATCCATGAACATAGGATCTCTTTCAATCCTCATTTGAGTCAGAATGCCATGATCTTTCCTGCATAATGCATCTGCCACCTTTTTTGCCTTTCCTGGATGGTAGTGTATTGAACAATCGTAATCTTTGAGTAACTTGAGCCATCTTCTTTGCCTCATGTTGAGTTCTTTTTTTGTGAAAATATATTTGAAACTCTTGAGCTCCATATAAATCTCACATCTCTCTCCATAGAGATAACTCCTCCATATTTTCAGAGCAGATATTACAGCTGATAACTCAAGATCATGAGTTGGATAATTTTTCTCATTAGTCTTCAACTGTCTTGATGCATAAGAAATAACTAAATCAATTTTCATAAGGATTCAACCCAGTCCATTATTTGATGCATCACTGTATATTACAAATCCATCACTTCTAGATGGAAGAGTCAAAATTGGAGAATTAAAAAATCTTCTTTTCAACTCATCGAAGAATTCTGTACATTCTTTTTTCCGCACAAACATAACTCATTTACGTGTGAGCTTGGTTAGCGGATTAGCCAGTCAGGAAACATTCTGAACAAAACGTCGATAATAACCATCCAAGACAATAAACCTATGTACCTCAGTTATGTTTTTTGGCATGGTCCAATCTTGTATTTCCGTTGTCTTCATAGGATCAACTAGGATTCCATCCTTAGAGACAATATGGCCTAGGAAAGAAATTTATTGAATCTAGAATTATCACTTGCTAAACTTCCCATATAATTTATTTCATCTAAGAGTTCTCAGAATAAATCGCAAGTGACTATAATGGTCTTCATAGATTTTTGAGTATATGAGGATATCATCGATGAATACCACAACAATGTTATCAAGATATTCCTTGAAAACTCTATTCATTAAATCCATGAAAACAGATGGTGCATTCGTTAGTACAAAAGGTATCATTGTAAACTCATAATGCCCATACCTGGTTCAAAATGATGTCTTCAGAATATCTTCCTTCCTAACACTCAGTTGATGATATCAGGATCGAAGGTCAATCTTTGAAAAGTATTGATCTCCATGAAGCTGGTCAAATAAATCATCAATCTGGCGTAGAGGATACTTATTCTTTATTGTAACAGCATTGATTTATCTATAATCAATGCATAGCCTCATGGATCCATCTTTCTTCTTTACAAACATGATTGGGGCTCCCCATGGAAAAACACTAGGCCAAATAAATCCTTTGTCACTCAACTCTTCTAGTTTTTTCTTCTGCTCCACTAACTCCATAGTGGACATTATATATGGGGTCATTGATATAGGTCTTGCACTAGGAATTAAGTCAATGAAAAACTCAATTTACCACTCTAGAAGATGTTCAGGTAAATACTCTGGAAACTCATCAACGTATTCTTTCACTATATGCACATCTTCAATTTGAATATTTCATTCCTCACCCATAAATATTGGGCTATCTTCCTCTCCAAGTGTTTCATTCAATAGAGCTACTGGGGGTGGGTCTAGAAAAGAATCGGATGGAGAAGTCTCCACTCTAAATATAAAAGATTCTACACCAATTTTCAAAAATTGTAACTTCCTTTTTCTTGCAATAAATCCCCGCATCATAATTTGAATGCCAATCTATACTGAGAATTATATCAAATTCATTCATGGGTATGATGATAAGTTTTGCTACTAAAGAATTTTTTGGTGTTTGGAGGGGAACTCGTCGACATGCATTTGTTGCAATGATACATCCCATGGGAGTTTTGAATGACAACACCTTTATTAAATCAAATTGGTAATATCTAATTTTCTTGGCAAACTGAGAGGATATAAATGAATGTGATGATCTAGAATCAAATAAAGTGTTGGATAAGTTTGAGGAAACAATTAAAGTACCTGCCACCACGTCACTCGGAACTTCAACCTCTGTGGTTGTAATCACATAAGCTCTCCCTTGCTCTGTTGTATTTTTCGGAGGCATGTTTCCTCGCCGCTTAGGACACTCATTTTCATAGTGTCCTATATCTCTCTAATTGTAGAATTTAATATCATTGAATTGTTTCTTCCCCTTTCACTCACCAGATCGATGACCCTTTTCTCCACAGTTATAGCAGACTCCCATGCCTATCAAGCATTTCCCAAGATGATTCTTTCCATAGTTATCATATAATGGGAAACTATTCATTACCTTGCTCTTATTTGGTGCTTCTCCTTTTTCTTTGTTATCAATGTACCACTTCTTATCTTGGTTTCCTTTGAAAAAATTTGATCTATCAAATTCCTTCTCTATTTTGATGGCACTTGATACAATTTCATCATATGATGAAAATGATTGAGAATCTAGTGCCCTTCGAAAACATGGAATAAGACCTTCAAAGAAATGATCAATCTTGTCCGCCAAGTCACATACGTAATCCAAATCATGCCGGTCTAGCCTTGTGAAGGTAGCCTCATACTCTGCAACACTTTCTTCTTCCCTTTGTTTCAAGACAAGGAATTTCCTCTTCATTTCAGTTCGTTGCTCACGATGGAAATGTTTTTCGAAGAATATTTCCTTAAAAGTACTCTATTCCATATCATCTATCTTGTATTCCTCCATGGTTTTTTTAATCAGGGACCACCATTGATTAGCATCTCCCTTGAGACAATATACTGATAGTACTGCCTTTTCATTTTCATTTCATCTTAATGCCATGAATATCTTTTCAAGGTACTTGATCCATTGCTCAACAAACACTCGATTAGTAGTCCCACTAAAAGATGAGGGCCTCTACTGCATGAAATGATCCAACACAGGTGTTGAATGGTTATTCGTTACAACTTGAGCATGTTGTCCCAATATGGTTATGATCTGATCTGCTCCGACGTTGACTATGTTGACTTGCTCAGTAGGGAGATCCCTACCTTGGACACGAGTATTGATTCCCCTTCTTCCATTAGAATCCATTTCAAAATAATTGGATACACTTGATTAGTTTATGAATCTCAAATATAAAATCACTCAACATAGATTGAAATTCTATGCATAGATAATCTTATAAACATGGTTCCTTTGAGGATAAATTTACATTAAACTCCTTCATGTTGGATTATAATGAAAATATGAATTATCCCTAGAATATCCCCAAGGAGTGTCATAACTAAGAGTGTAGCAAGGCTCGTTGTCGTGTACCAGGATACCCTGGGTCAAGACTGAAACTCCTTGTTGGATCTTTCACTCCTAGGTACCTCTGTTATAGATCCACCTCTACCCGCTCATATCTAGATAGGGATGTATTTTCTAGAAAGATTCACATAATCTATTCCTTACCAAAATACCAGGATAATCTTGTACGTTTATCCTCAAATAATACCATAGAGATTTGTTCCCTACTATAAATTTCCTACTCTAGTTTCCAAGCTTTCTACTAAACTTCCTTTGATACCAACTGTAACACCCTGACCCCTCTAGGCTGGAGCTGGTGCATTACATGTGATATTGGCATGTTTAGATGGAATGAAAATCCCAAAGGAATGATCAGTTTAATGGTCTGGAAGAAATTATATACATATATGTTACTCAAATTACATTATAAAAGTTTCAAAAATACAATACATAATAAAACTAAAAACTGCATCCTCAAGAACTCAATAAACGATATCCTCTTTGTCACCTGTTGAAAGTAAAAAATGAAATGGGTGAGCTCAAATGCTCAGTAAGGGTTGCAATTAGTGGTAGAATGAGTACGATAATAAGTGAATCATAATCAATCTTATATAATCAATATGTTCTAGTGAATAAATGAAAAACTAATGCCATTAAAAAACTGAGAATGAAACGGAATCCATATATTTTGTCATAGCGAAAACCTCGGGGATAATAATAATAACTGGTAATGAAGAAAGAGAATGCTTATTAATTGGATGTCATGTATCTGGAACATGAAACCATAATACCATAAAAACGGTTTAGTTCTATGGGTAGAAACCCTTTTGATTTTTGGAAACAAACTCGAAGGGTTTGTCGCCAAATTGATTTGTCTCATGAGACATACCGATGCATCGAGGGGTTGTAGTAGGCCCCACCCACCACTTCATGTCCAAATAATTCTTTATACATTGATTCAATAAAAGATCAATATGACTTTTCAATATCTTTCTAGAGTAGAGTATATGGATTCATCAATATTTCCTTAACTAAAATAATTTTCCAAATAAACACCGTATGTAAAATGGTATACGGTTTAGACAACAAAAATATCCATGATATGAGATTTTGGATATTTAATATAAATATAATTTCAAATGAAAATTGATCTCAAGTTGGAATTAGGTACACCACATAAGGATTTTTAGGTGCACTATACAATGTTAGTCACAACCAAATAAAAGTTGAGAAAAAGTCTCTTATCACAATGTAATCAGTCGAATCATATGACCAGAACATAATGAACATCAAATGAATCATTTAATAACATGAATATAAATAGAATCATGTTATTTTTATATCAAATAGAATTACAATTATACCACATTAATGAAATAAGTAGAGAACAATGAAAATCTCACAAAAATTAATGTGAGATGAGAAACCCATTACATATGAAAAAGGAATTTCGAATATCTAATATAAAAAGAAGTTTCAACTTAAAGAAGAGAATGAAGGATTCCCTTACCAAGAATGTACAATTAGATTGAGAACAAATCATTGAAATATTTAAGTGTGACAAATAAAAATCCACAAATTATAAGTGTATATACAGTATAAAACAATCATAGGCCATTCACACATATTTTTGGAACAATGTAACTAATGAAATAAATGTTTAACTCAAAGAATGAAAATTGAGTTAATTAATCCCTTAACTTGTAGAATAACTCCTAGATCATGAAGGATGGGACCTTGGGGGATTAAGGACCCCTTGGGAGGACTCCTAGAGAGGTAAAACCACCAGAGCTTCGTGGATGATGGATTTGGAATGAAAGAAAATGAACGGATGTGTGGGTATTTATAGAAAAGGAGAGGTAATGTTTTAATAATTTCAAAGGGACACCTCATTAGTGGTTTTTGACAAACCATGGGCTTGACCATGTTATTTTCCCAAGTTTTTATCCACTTAGTACACCTTATGTCATAAGTTACTGTTCACAACTCGACCATACTTTTATATTTAATTATTACATCATTATGATTTCATTAAACTGCCAATAACTCAAAACTGTATTTTTACTATTCATGAAAAATTCATGTATTTTTGAAAAATCCCAAAAAATTTACCCTAACCATTTATTGACATGTAGAATTCAAAAATGAACTCCATTTTTTGAATATAATTTTTGAAGTATTATTAATATAATTTTTTAATAAATTCATAGTTAATTCGGAAAATAACAGTCTTAAAGGTGCAATTAGTTTTATTTCTCATTGAAAAACTAATTAAGATCTCATTATCTTATTTCCTTATGAAAATAAAATAATATTATTATTTACTATTCACAAAGGTCATATTACTATTAATATTACTATTCATAAGGGTATGTTACTATTCAGAAAAAATCATGTTTATTCTAACAGTCTCTAAATGACTTACTCATCACAACTCTAGATGACCATTTTTCAAAATTCAAAACATAGAAGTGGAAAATTTATATTTAATTTCTAGGTTTTGAATATCTCCTAAATAACCTAGAGTAGTTTCAATGGAACTTAGTGATGAATATAATTTATTTAATAGAATCATATCGTAAAATGTTTGGGGTGTTATATTATTCCCTCCTTTGGAAATTTCGTCCTTGAAATTTTATGTATAAAACCCACCAAGAAGATGTGGGTGGTTCTTCTTCATGAAATCCTATGGTTCCCATGTTATTCCTCCATATTTTGTTTTCTCTAAAGAACCTTTACAAGACGAGTTGTTCTATTTCTCAATACCTTCTCCCTTGTGTCAAGAATCCTAATAGGATTTTCAGAGTATGACCAATCAGGTTCCAGTTCTATTTCTTCATATGTGAGTACATGCGTTGGGTCTGGAATGTACTTATTTTACAATGATTCGTGGAACACATCATGGAATCTGGAGAGATTTGGTAGCATCATTAAATGGTAAGATATAGCTCCGATTCTTCCAAAAATTTCAAATGTTCTGATGTACCTGGGGCTCAGTTTCCCTTTATTACCAAACCTTAAGATGCCCTTCTATGGAGATACTTTCAGAAATACATGATCTCCCACGAGAAATTCCAAGTCCTTTCTCTAGTTGTCATCATAACTCTTCTTCCTACTTTGGGCTACTTTAATATGGGCTTGTATTTTCATCACCTTTGTCGTGGTCTCTTTAATAAGTTCTGGGCCTATAAGTTTACTGCCACCAACTTCATACCAACAAGTTGGAGTTCGACATCTCTTTCCATATAATGCTTCATATGGAGCCATTTGAATACAAGAATGGAAACAGTTATTGTATAAAAATTCCACCAATGGAAAGTATTGATCCCACATACCTTAGAAGTCAAGATAACATGACCTCGACATATATTCTTGAGTTTGAATAGCCCTTTCAGATTGTCCATCGGTTTGGGGGTGATATGCGATACTCATATGAAGCTCAGTATTCAAAGCCTTCTGGAGACTTTTCCAGAATTTTGACATAAACCGAGGACCATGATCAGAGACAATTGATAGAGGTGCACCATGAAGTCTCAAAACTTCATTAATGTAAAGTCTTTCCCGGCGCTCATGTGGTAAATCCTCTCCTATTGGAAGGAAATGTGTTGTTTTAGTGAGACGATCAACAATTACCCATATTGCATCATTCCTTCTAGGTGTCCTTGGTAGTCCAGTGAAAAAATCCATCATAATGTTATCCCACTTCCACAAAGGAATAGTTAGAGGATGGATCACTCCTTTTGGATGTTGTCTCTCCACCTTCACATGTTGACAAACAAGACACCTTGACATGTAGTGAGAAATTTCTCACTTCATATTATCCCACCAAAAATATTCCTTCAGATCTCTATAAATCTTGGTGCTACCTAGGTGTGTAGAGAAATTTGAGCTATGAGCATCGTCTAATAGTTCCCATTTTAGCTCAGGTACTGATGAAACACATAACCTCTTCCAAAACTTCAGAACACATTCTTCATACACGAAGTTAGCCAATCTCCCATCCTTAACTACATTAATTTTCTTGTGCAGATTATATTCATTAGATTGAGAAATTTTTATCTTCTCTAGTAAATATGGTATATAAATCATTTGAAAGAGGTGTGATGCTTCCCCTTCCTTAACAATTACCATATCCATCTTTAGTAGACCCATGAACATAGGATATATTTCAATCCTCATTTGAGTCAAAAGTCCATGATCTTTCCTGCTTAATGCATATGCCACCTTATTCTCTTTTCTTGGGTGGTACTATATTGAACAATCGTAATATTTTAGTAACTCGAGTTGTCTTCACTGCCTCATGTTGAGTTCTTTTTGTGTGAAAGTATATTTCAAACTCTTGTGGTCCCTATAAATCTCACATCTCTCTCCATAGAGATAATGCCTCCATATTTTCAGAGCAAAGATTACAACTGCTAACTAAAGATCATGAGTTGGATAATTTTTCTCACTAGTCTTCAACTATCTTGACGCATAAGAAATAAGTTTATCATTTTTCATAAAGACACAACCCAGTCCATTCTTTGATGCATCACTGTATATTTCAAATCCATCACTTCTAGATGGAAGAGTCAAATTTGGATCATTGACCAATCTTATTTTCAATTCATCAAAGCATTATACACATTCTTTTTTCCACACAAACTTAACTCCTTTACATGTGAGCTTGGTTATCAGATTAGCCAGTGAGGAAAAATTCTGAACGAAACGTCGATAATAACCTACTAATCCAATAAAACCGCGTACCTCAGTTATGTTTTTGGCGTGGTCCAATCTTGGATTGCCTTTGTGTTCACATGATCAACTAGGATTCCATACTTAGAGACAATATGACCTAGAAAATAAACTTATTAAAGCTAGAATTCTCACTTTCTAAACTTCCCATATAATTTATTTCTTCTAAGAGTTCTCAGAATGACTCACAAGTGATTCTCATGGTCTTCATAGATTTTTGAGTATATGAGGATATCATCAATGAATACTAGAACAAAGTTATCAAGATATTCCTAAAAAACTCTATTCATTAAATCCATGAAAACATATGGTTCATTCGTTAGTCCAAAAGGCATCACTGTAAACTCGTAATGCCTATACTTGGTTCTAAATGTTGTCTGTGAAATATCTTCTATCCTCACTCTCAGTTGATGATATACGGATCGAAGGTAAAAAAAATTAAAAGTATTGAGCTCCATGATCTTGGTCAAATAAATCATAAATCCAGGGTAGAGGATACTTATTCTTTATTGTAATAGCATTGATTTCTCTGTAATGAATGCCTAGCCTCATGGATCCATATTTCTTCTTTACAAACAAGACCAAGGATCCCCATGGGGAAACACTAGTTCGAATAAATTCATTGTCACTCAACTCTTCTAGTTGTTTCTTCAGCTCCACTAACTCCACAGCGGCCATTCTATATGGGGTCTTTGATATAGGTCTTGCACCAGGAATTAAGTCAATGGAAAACTCAATTTCTTGCTCTAGAGGATGTCCATGTAAATACTCTGGAAACAAATCAAGGTATTCTTTCACTATATTCATATATTCAATTTGAATATTTCTTTCCTCACCCATAGATGTTGGATTCTCTTCCTCTCCAAGAATTGCATTCAATAGAGCTACTGGGGGTGTGTCTAGATAAGAATCTGATGGCGAAGTCTCCGGTGTAAAGATAAGAAATTCTACACCATTTTCAAAAATTGTAACTTCCTTTTTCTTGCAATAAATCCTGACATCATAATTTGATATCCAATCTATACCGATAATTATATCAAATTCAGTCATGGGTATGCTGATGAGGTTAGCAACTTAATCCCGTTTTGGTGTTTGGAGGGGGACTAGTCGACATGCCTTTGTGGCAGTGATACATACCATAGGATTTTTGACTGACAACTACTTTATTAAATCAAATTGGACATATCTAATTTTCTTCGAAAAATGAGAGGATATAAATGAATGCGATGATCTAGAATCAAATAAAGTTCTGGCTAATTTTTGAGGAAACAATTAAAGTACCTACCACCACGTCACTCGAAACTTCAACCTCTGCAGTTGTAATCGTATAGGATCTCCCTTGCTCTATTGGATTTTTTGAGGCATGTTTCCTTGGCACTTTGGACACTAATTTTCATAGTGTACCATATCTCTACAATTGTAGCATTGAATATCATTGAATTGTTTCTTCACCTTGCACTCACCAGATCGATGACCCTATTCTCCGCAGTTATAGCATACTCACATGCCTTTTAAGCATTTCCCGAGATGATTCTTTCCACATTTCTCTCATAATGGTAAAATATTCGTTCCCTTTCTCTTCTTTGGTGCTTCTCCTTTTCCTTTGTTATCAGAGTACCTCATCTTATCTTGTTTTCCTTTGAAAAAATTTGATCTAGCAAATTCCTTCTCTGTTTTGTTGGCACTTGATACAATTTCACATATGATGAAAATGATTGAGAATCCAGTGCCCTTTGAATAATTTTCTTAAGAAATTCAAATAAATGATCACTCTTGTCCACCGAGTCATGAATATAATCCATGGAATACCCGGCTAGACTTGTGAAGGTATCCTCATACTCTGCAACACTGTCTTCTTCCCTTTGTTTCAAGAAAAGGAATGTCCTCTTCATTTCATTTTGTTTCTCACGAGGGAAATATTTTTCAAATAATATTTCCTTAAAAGTCCTCCATTACATATCATCTATCTCTTCTTCCTTCGTGGTATTTTGAATCAGGGACCACCATTGATCAACGTTTCCCTTGAGGAAATATATTATGAGTACTACCTTTTCATTTTCATTGCATCTTAATGCCATGAATATCTTTTCAAGGGACTTGGTCCATTGCTCAGCAACCACTGGATTAGTAGTCCCACTAAAATATGGGGGCTTCTGCCACATGAAATTATCTAACACAGGTGTTGAATGGTTATTCCTTACAACTTGAGTAAGGTGTCTCAGTATGGTCATGATATGATCTTCTCCAATATTGATTGTGTTTACTTGCTCAGTAGGGATATCCCTACCTTGACCACGAGTATTGATTCCCCTTCTTCCATTAGATTCCATTTATAAATAACGGTATACACTATATTGGTTTATGAATCTCAAATATAAAAGCACTCAACATAGATTGAAATTATATGCATAGCTAATCTTATAATCATGGTTCCTCTGAGAACAAATTTTCATTAAACTCTTTCATAATATCTTGTAAAGAAAATATGAATTAATCCAAACATATCCCTCGGGAGTGTCATAACCAAGGGTGTAGCAAGGCCCATTTTCATATACCAGGATACCTCGGGTCAAGCCCAAAACTCCTTGTCGGAGCTTTCACTCCTAGGTACCTCTATGCCAGAGCCACCTCTACCTACTTGTTTCCAGATAGGGATGTATTTTCTAGAAGTATTTACATAATCTATTTCTTACAAAAATACCAGGAAGTTATTTC
The DNA here is from genome assembly GCA_963277665.1 of Viscum album. Classification (NCBI taxonomy): domain Eukaryota; kingdom Viridiplantae; phylum Streptophyta; class Magnoliopsida; order Santalales; family Viscaceae; genus Viscum; species Viscum album. The sequence goes on from OY728139.1 coordinate 1,314,881,137, forward strand.
GTTTTAATACTAAAATACTACCTTAGGTCTTTATTCCGTACTATAAATTTCCTACTCTAGTTTCCAAGTTTTCTACTAAACTTCCTTTGATACCAACTGTAACACCCTGAGCCCTCTAGTCTGGAGCCAATGCATTACTTGTGATATTGGCATGGATAGAAGGAATGAAAATCCCAATGTAACGATCAGTTTAGTAGTCTTGATGAAACTAGATACATCGATGTTACTCAAATTACATTGTAAAAGTTTACAAAATACAATACATAACGAAACTAAAAACTGCATCCTCAAGAACTCAATAAACGATCTCCTATTTGTCACCTGTTGAAAGTAAACAATGAAAGGGGTGAGCTCAAATGCTCAGTAAGGGTTACAATTAGCGTAATCATGAGTACAATAATAAGTGAATAATAATCAAACTGACATAATAAATATAGCATAGTGAATAAATGAAAAACTAATTCCATTAACAAACTGAGAATGAAACTGCATCCATAGATTTTGTCATAGTAAAAACTTCATGGATAAAAATAATAACAGGTAATGAATAAAGAGAATTTTTATTAATTGGATGTCATGTATCTAGAACATGAAACCATAATACCGTAAAAACAGATTAGTTATATGGGTAGAAACCCGTTTGATTTTTGGAAACAAACTCGATGGGTTTGTCGCCAAATTGATTTGTCTCATGAGACCTACCGATGTATCGAGGGGATGTAGCAGGCCCCATCCGCCATTGCATGTCCAAAGCATTCTTTATACATTGATTCAAAACAAGAACAACATTCCTTTTCCATATCCATATAGAGTAGAGTATATGGATACATCAATTTTTCCTTAACTAAAATAACTTTCCAAATAAACACCGTATGTAAAATGGTATATGGTTTAGACAACAAACATATCCATGATATGAGATTATGGATATTTAATATAAATATAATTTCAAATGAAAGTTGATCTCAAGATGGTAGTAGGTAAACCAAATAAGGATTATTAGGTGCACCATATAAAGTTAGTCACAACCAAATAGAAGTTGAGACAAAGTCTCTTATCACAATGTAATTACTCGAATCATATGACCATAACGTAATGAACATCAAATGAATCATTGAATAACATGAATATAAATAGAATCATGTTATTTTTATATCCAATGGAAGTAAACTTATACCAAATATATGAAATAAGTTCCTAACAATGGAAATATCACAGAAATGAAAGTGAGATGAGAAACCCCTTATATATGAGAAAGGAATTTGAAATAGCTAACATAAAAGAAGTGTCGACTAAAAGAAGATAATAAAGGATTCCCTTATGAAGAAAGTACCAATAGATTGAGGAAAAATCAATGAAATATTTAAGTGTGACAAATAAAAATCCAAAAAATATAAGTGGATATACAGTATAAAACAATCATAGGTCATTCACACATATTCTTGGAACAATGTAACCAATGAAATAAATGTTTAACTCAAAGAATGAAAATTGAGTTAATCAATCCCTTACCTTTTAGAATAACTCCTAGATCATGAAGGATGGGACCTTGGGTGCTTAAGGAAACCTTGGGAGGACTCCTAGAGAGGTAAAACCACCAGAGCTTCGAGGATGAGAGATTTGGAATGAATGAAAACGAATGGATGAGTGGTTATTTATAGAAGAAGAGAGGTAATTTTTTTAACAATTTCAAAGGGACACCACATTAGTGGTTTTTTCCAAACCATGGGATTTCCCATGGTATTTTCCCATGGTTTAGGCCACTTGGGACACCTCATGTCATAAGTTACTGTACACAAGTCTACCATACTTTTATATTTAATAATTACATTATTATGATGTCATTAAACTACCGAAAACTCCAAACTGTATTTTTACTATTCATGAGAAATTCATGTATTTTAGAAAAATCCCAAAAATTTACCCTAACCATTTTTCGACGTGTAGAATTCAAAAATGAACTCTGTTTTTTGAAAATAGTTTTCTAAGTATTATAAATTTAATTTTTAAATAAATTCATAGTTAATTTGGAAAATAACAGTCTTAAAGAGGCAATTAGTTTTATTTCTCATTGACAAACTAATTAAGATATCATTATCTTATTTCCTTAAGAAAATAAAATAATATTATTATTTACTATTCAAAAGGGTCATATTACTATTCATAATACTATTCATAATACTATGCATAAGGGTATGTTACTATTCACCAAAAATCAATTGTGTTCTAACAGACTCCAAATGACTTTTTGATCACAACTCTAGATGACCATTTTTCGAAATTCAAAACATAGAGTTGGAAAATTTATATTTAATGGCAAGGTTTTGACTATCTCCTAAATAACCTAGTGTTGTTTTAAAGGAACACAGAGATGAATAGAATTTATTTAATAGAAGCATACCATAAAATGTTTGGGGTGTCATATTATTCCCTTATTCGGAAATTTCATCCTCGATATTTTATGTATAAAGCCCACCAAAAAGATGTGGGTGGTTCTTCTTCATGAAATAATCTGGTTCCCATGTTGCTTCCTCTATATTATGGTTTCTCCAAAGAACCTTTACTAGATCAATTTTTTGATTTCTCAATACCTACTCCCTTGTGTAAATAATCCTGTTAGGCTTTTCACAGTATGACAAATCAAGTTCTAGTTCTATTTCTTCATATGTGAGTACATGCATTGGGTCTGGCATGTACTTCTTTAACAATGATACGTGGAACACATCATGAACTCTGGAGAGATTTGGAGGCATTGCTAAATGGAAATCTACAACTCCAATTCCTCCGAAAATTTCAAATGGTCCGATGTACCAGGGGCTCAGTTTCCCTTTGTAACCAAACATTAAGATGCCCTTCCATGGAGATACTTTCAGAAATACATGATCTCCCACTTGAAATTCCAAGTCCTTTCTCCGGTTTTCAGCCTAACTCTTCTGCCAACTTTGATCTTCTTTCATATGGGCTTGTATTTTCTTCACCGTTGTTGTGGTCTCTTCAATAAGTTCTAGGCCTATAAGTTTCCTCTCACTAACATCATCCCAACAAGTTGGAGTTCGACATATCTTTATATATAATTCTTCATATAGAGCCATTTGAATACCAGAATGGAAACTATTATTTTATGAATATTCTACCAAAGGAAAGTATTGATCCCACATACCTTGGAAGTCAAGAGAACATGACCTCAATATAACTTCTAGAGTTTGAATAGTCCTTTCAGATTGTCCACCGGTTTGGGGATGATATGAGGTACTCATATGAAGCTCAGTATTCAAAGCCTTCTGGAGAATTTTCTATAATTTTGATGTAAATCGGGGATCTTGATCAGAGAAAATTGATATAAGTGCACCATGAAGTCTCACAACTTCATTAATGTAAAGTCTTGTCAGGAACTCAAGTGGTAAATCCTCTGTTATTGGAAGGAAATGTGCTATTTTAGTGAGACGATCAACAATTACCCATATTGCATCATTCCTTCTAGGTGTCCTCGTTAGTCCGGTGACAAAATAAATCGTAATTTTATCCCACTTACACATAGGAATAGGTAGAGGTTGCATCACTCATTTGGGATTTTGTCTCTCCGCCTTCAGTTGTTGAAAAACAAGACACCTTGACACGTAGTCAGCAATTTCTCGCTTCATATTATCTCACCAAAAATATTCCTTCAAATCTCTATACATCTTGGTGCTACCTGGGTATATAGAGAAATTTGAGCTATGAGAATCGTTTAATAGTTCCCTTTTTAGCTCAGGTAGTGATGGAATGCATAACATCTTCCAAAACATCAGAACACATTCTTCATACATGAAGTCAGTCAGTCTCCCATCCTTAACTGCATTAATTTTCTTGTGGATATTTTCATCATCATATTGAGAAATTTTTATCTTCTCTAGTAAAGATGGTTTAGCAATCATTTGAAATAGGAGTGATGTTTCCCCTTCCTTAAAAATTCCCATATCAATCTTCAGTAGATCCCTGAACATTGGATATCTTTCCATCCTCATTTGAGTCCGAAGGCCATGATATTTCCTTCCTAATGCATCTGCCACCCTATTTGCCTTTCCTGGGTAGTAGTGTATTGATCAATTGTAATCTTTGAGTAACTTGAGCCATATTATTTGCCTCAGGTTGAGTTCTTTTTCTATGAAAATACATTTCAAACTCATGTGGTCTGTATAAATTTCAGATCTCTCTCCATAGAGATAATGCCTCTGTATTTTCAGAGCAACGATTATTGCTGCTAACCCAAGATCACGAGTTGGATAATTTTTCTCATGATTCTTCAAATGTCTTGATGCATAAGCAATAACTTAATCATTTTGCATAAGGACGTAACCCAGTCCATTATTTGATGCATCGTTGTATATTAAAAATCCATCAATTCTAGATGGAATAGTCAAAATTGGAGCATTGACTAATCTTCTTTTCAATTCATCGAATAATTATGTACATTCTTTTTTCCACAAAAAATTAAATCCTATACGTGTGAGCTTAGTTAGCAGATTAGACAGTCCAGAAAAATTCTGAAGGAAACGTTGATAATAACCTACTAAGCCAATAAAACTACGTACCTCAGTTGTGTTTGTTGGCCTGTTCCAATCTTGGATTACCTTTGTCTTTTCAGGATCAACTAGGATTCCATCCATAGAGACAATATGGCCCAGAAAAGAAACTAATTAATGCTAAAATTCGCACTTTCTAAACTTCCCATATAATTTATTTCTTCTAAGAGTTCTCAGAATAACTCGCAAGCGATTCTCTTGGTATTCATAGCTTTTTTAGTATACGGGGATATCATTGATGAATACCACAAAAATTTTTTCATGATATTCCATGAAAACTCTATTCATTAAATCCATGAAAATAGACGGTGCCTTCGTCAGTCCAAAAGGCATCACTGTAAACTCATAATGCCCATGCCTGGTTCAAAATGTTGTCTTCGAAATCTCTTCCTTCCTCACACTCCATTGATGATATATGGATCGAAGGTCAATCTTTGAAAAGTATTGATCTCCAAGAAGTTGGTCAAGTAAATCATCAGTCTGGGGTATAGGATACTTATTCTTTTTAGTAATAGCATTGATTTCTCTGTAATCAATTCATAGCCTCATCAATCCATCTTTCTTCTTTACAAACAAGACCGGGGCACCCCATGGAAAAACACTAGGTCGAATAAATCATTTGTCACTCAACTATTCTAGTTGCTTCTTTATCTCCACTAACTCCACAGTGGCAAATATATATGGGGTCTTTTATATAGGTCTTTCACTAGGAATTAAGTCAATGGAAAACATGATTTTCTGCTCTGGAGGATGTCTAGGGAAATACTATATAAACACATCAATGTATTTTTTTCACTATATGCACATCTTCAATTTGAATATTTCTTTCCTCACCCATAGATATTGGGTTCTCTTCATCTCTAATAATTGTATTCAATAGAGCTACTGGGGGTGAGTCTAGATAAGAATCAGAAGGCGAAGTCTCCACTCTAAAGTTAAGAGATTCTACACCATTTTCAAAAATTGTAACTTCCTTTTTCTTGAAATTAATCCACGCATCATAATTTGATAGCCAATCCATACTAATAATTATATCAAATTCATTCATGGGTTTGATGATAAGGTTTGCAACTAAAGCACATTTTGGGGTTTGTAGGGGGACTAGTCAACATTCCTTTGTTGAAATGATACATCCCATGGGAGTTTTGACTGACAACGCCTTCATTAAATCAAATTCGACATATCTAATTTTCTTAGAAAACTGAGAGGATATAAATGAATGCTATGATCCATAATCTAATAAAGTGTTGGCTAAGTTTGAGGAAACAATTAAAGTACCTGCCACCATGTCACTAGGAACTTAAACATCTGCGGTTGTAATCGCATAGGCTCTCCCATGATCTCTTGGCATTTTCTGAGGCATGTTTCCATGGCACTTAGGACACTCATTATCATAGTGTGCCATATATTGACAATTGTATCATTAAATATCATTTAGTGGTTTCTTCCCCTTGCACTCACCAGATCGATGACCCTTTTCTCCACAGTTATAGCAGACTCCCATGCCTTTCAAGCATTTCCTGAGATGACTCTTTCCACAGTTCTCGCATAATGGGAAAATATTCGTTCCCTTGCTCTTCTTTGGTGCTTCTCTTTTTTCCTTTGTTATCAACGTACCACTTCTTATCTTGGTTTCCTTTGAAAAAATTTGATCTAGCAAATTCCTTCTCTATTTTGATGGCATTTGATCCAATTTCATCATATGATGAAAATGATTGAAGAAGCCAATGCCCTTTGAAGACTTGGCTTAAGACCTTCAATGAAATGATCAATATTTTCTACCTAGTCATGTACGTAATCCATGGAATACTTGGATAGCCATGTGAAGGTAGCCTCATACTCTGCAACACTGTCTTCTTCCCTTTGTTTCATGCCAAATAATTACCTCTTCATTTCAGTTCGTTTCTCACGAGGGAAATATTTTTCGAAGAATATTTCCTTAAAAGTCCTCAATTCCATATCATCTATCTATTCTTCCTCCGTGGTATTTTGAATCAGGGACCACCATTGATCAGTCTCTCCCTTGAGACAATATACTGCCAGTACTACCTTTTCATTTTCATTGCATCTTAATGCCATGAATATATTTTCAAGGGACTTGATCCATTGATCATCAACCACTAGATTAGTAGGCCCGCTGAAATATGGGGGCTTCTAACGCATGAAACGATCCAACACAGGTGTTGAATGGTTATTCGTTACAACTTGAGTATGTTGTCCCAATATGGTCATGATCTGATCTGATCCAACATTGGATGTGTTGACTTACTCAGTAGGGATATCCCTACTGTGCGTATGAGTATTGATTCCCCTTATTCCATTATACGCCATTTCTAAATAATGGGATACACTATATTACTTTATGAATCTCAAATAGAAAAGCACTCAACATTGATTGAAATTCTATGCATAGCTAATCTTATAATCATGGTTCCTCTAAGTAAAAATTTACATTAGACTCATTCATAATGGCTTGTAAATAAAATATGAATTATCCTAAGCATAACCCCTGGGAGTGTCTTGACCATGAGTGTATCAAGGCCCATTTTCGTGTACCAGAATACCTCGGGTCAAGCCCGAAACTCTTTATCGGAGCTTTCACTCCTAGGTACCTATATGCCAGAGCCACCTCTACCTGCTCGTATCCAGACATGGATATATTTGCTAGAAGGATCCAAATAATCTATTCCATACCAAAATACACAGATGTTCTTGTAAGTTTATCCACAAATACTACCTTAGGGCTCTGTTCCCTACTATAAATTTCCTACTCTAGTTTCCAAGTTTTCTACTAAACATCCTTTGATACCAACTCTAACACCCCGACCCCTCTAGGCTAGAGTCGGTGCATTACTTGTGATATTGGCATGGATAGAAGGAATGAAAACCCTGATGGAATGATCAATTTATTAGTCTTGAAGAAACTATATACATAGATGTTACTCAAATTACATTGGAAAGGTATACAAAATACAGTACATAATGAAACTAAAAACTGCATCCTCAAGAACTCAATAAATGATATCCCCTTTGTCACATATTAAAAGTAAACAATGAAAGGGGTGACCTCAAACGCTCATTAAGGGTTAAAATTAGTGGAATCATGAGTACAATAATAAGTTAATCATAATAAATCTGACATAATATATATGGCATAGTGAATTAATGAAAAAATAATGCCATTAATAAACTGAGAATGAAATGGCATCCATAGATTTTGTTATAGTGGAAACCTCATGGATAATAATAATAACTAGTACTGAATAAATATAATGCTTATTGATTGTACGTCTTGTATCTGGTACATGAAACCATAATACCGTAAAAATGGTTTAGTTCTATGGGTCGAAACCCATCTGTTTTTTGGAAAAAACTCGAAGGGTTTGTCACCAAACTGGTTTGTCTCATGAGACCTACCGCTGCATCGAGGGGCAGTAGAAGGCCCCACTCACCACTGCATGACCAAATAATTATTTATACATTGATTCAATACAAGAGAAATATGCCTTTTCAATATCCGTATAGAGTAGAGTATACAGATTCATGAATATTTCCTTAACTAAAATAACATTCCAAATAAACACCATATGTAAAATGGTATACGGTTTAGACAACAAACATATCCATGATATGAGATTATGGATATTTAATATAAATATAATTTCAACTAAAAGTTGATCTCAATTTGGTAGTTGGTAAACCACATAAGGATTATTAGGTGCACCGTACAAACTTAGTCACAACCAAATAGATGTTGAGACAAATTCTCTTATAACAATGTAATCACTCAAATCATATGACCAGAACTTAATGAACATCAAATGAATCATTGAATAACATGAATATAAATAGAATCATGTCGTATTTATATCAAATGGAAGTACACTTATACCACATATATGAAATAAGTGTAAAACAATGAAAATATCACAAAAATGAAAGTGAGATGACAAACCCCTTACATATGAGAAAGGAATTTCAAATAGCTAACATAAAATAAGTTTCGACTTAAAGATGAGAATGAAGGATTCCCTTACCAAGAACGTACCATTAGATTGAGGAAAAATCAATGAAATATTTATGTGTGATAAATAAAAATCCACAAAATATAAGTGGTTATACATTATAAAACAATCATAGGTCATTCACGCATATTATTGGAACAATGTAACCAATGAAATAGATGTTTAACTCAATGAGTGAAAATTGTGTTAATCAGTCCCTTACCTTGTATAATAACTCCTAGATCTTGAAAGATGGGACCTATGGGGATTAAAGACACCTTGGGTGGACTCCTAGAGAGGTGAAACCCCCAGATCTTCGAGGATGATGGATTTGGAATGAAAGAAAACGAATGGATGAGTGGGTATTTATAGAAAAAGAGAGGTAATTTTTTAATAATTTCAAAGGGACACCTCATTAGTGGTTTTTACCAACCCATGTGATTGACCATGGTATTTTCCTATTGTTTTATCCACTTGGGACACCTCATGTCATAAGTTACTATACACATGTCAACCATAATTTTATATTTAATTAGTACATCATTATGATGTCATTAAACTACCGAAAACTCAAAACTGTATTTTTACAATTCATGAAAAATTCATGTATTTTAGAAAAATCCCAAAAATTTACCCTAACCATTTTTCAACATGTAGAATTCAAAAATGAACTTCATTTTTCGAAAATAATTTTCTAAGTATTATTAATATATTTTTTAAATAAAGACCTAGTTAATTCGGAAAATAATAGTCTCAAAGGTGCAATTTGTTTTATTTCTCATTGAAAAACGAATTAAGATCTCATTATCTTATTACCTTAAGAAAATAAAATAATATTATTATTTACTATTCATAAGGGTCTTATTACTATTCATATTACTATTCCTAAGGGTATGTTACTACTCACCAAAAATAAATTTTGTTGTAACAGACTCCAAATTACTTACTGATCCCAACTCTAGATAACTGTTTTTCGAAATTCAAAACATAGAAGTGGAAAATTTATATTTGATGGCTAGGTTTTGACTATCTCTTAAATAACATACTATTGTTTCAAAGGAACACATCGATGAATAGAATTTATTTAATATCAGAATACCATAAAATGTTTGGGGTGATATAGATTCTATAAGTAATTTGGGTATTTTGGTGAGGATGAATCATTAGATAATATGTTGGTGATAATCTTTTGGATTATTTTGGGTGTTTTTCACTCACAACGAACATGTTTTGATTTAATATTTAATATTATGTATACATAATGATTAAATAACATTAAATAGGATGTAATAAATATATTATAATTTTTTTACCATAAAAATGGTTTTATGACCAGCCTTGAAGGCCTTAATGGAAAATGAAAATTTTTCATCCTTGAAGGCGATAAATTAACACCCCACGAATGACATTTTTATTTTTTGAATAAAAGGGAGAGGGGAGTTGTTTAATGATGTATTATTCCATTAGAATAATAACATTATAGTATACGTGAGTTAATGGAGTTATAATACCATTTGGATAAGAGGAGGTTAGGATATAATAATAAAATAACTTTGAAAAGAAATTAAAAGAAAAGGAAAGAGGAGTTTACCTCTTGAATTTCTCCTCCTTAAAAACCTGCTTTGGGGCAAGGTTTCAATCTCTTGATGAGACCATGATCTCTTGGACATGGTGGAGAGGTTTGGTAAGAGTGTTGGTCTAAATTTGGATGAGTATCAAATCTTGGAAGGAGTGAAGAGAAGAGGTGGTATTAATAGTGTAGGAGATTGGTTTTTTCTCATTATTTAATTCATTGGTTATTTATTTTTATCAAGACACGAAATAGTATTGATTATTGAGACTAAATATAGTAATTAGGTCATGTGAGTTAGGTCCAATAGTGCTTACACAATACATTAATCATTAAATAGTGTATTTAACTTATAATGTATATATACTTTAAATTACCGTATTTTACTATTCACCAAAAATTCAAGTATTTCAGAAAAGTCCAAAAAATTCACACTTACGATTTTTTTATGTATAGAAATAAAAAAGTAACATAATTTAATGAAATTAATTTTCCAAATATGATAAATTTAATTTTTAATTAAAATCACCATTTACTTGGAAAATACAAATTTTAAAATTATAACAGATTTTATAACCCTTGGAAAATTAATTAAGGTGTCATAAAATTTTCTTAAAATCAAAGCCGAAAAAAATAATTTATGAATTAATTTTAGTAAAATACATTTTATTTGAAATTTTTAAATTAATCCTAAAATTGTATTTAAATATTTATGAATTAAAAAAATATCGAGACCTAATTTATAATTTCAAAACTATTTATTTACTTATATTTTGATATAATTATACAATATTTTCATTTATAAGATACAAAAATATTATTTAAACTTTTATGCTGAGATTACTATTCTATTGGCCATTTTACTATTCATAAAGGTCATATTACCATTCTAATGGTTATGTTACTATTTCATTAGTAACAGTTCCTTAACATCGAGAAATACCTATTATTTTATTCATTATTCATTTATAATGTTTTTATTGTGCTCTTAATATGGTTTTTATGTGATTATAATATCTGAAACATATATAAGAAGTTAATTACCATTGATAAAATTTTGTGTCACTACATCATATGGTAGAGCCTCGTCTTCCTTGGCCCCCTTGTCTGAAAAGATCTATGTTGAAACCTCCACCAAGACCTCTAGACTTGAACAACCATAGTGAGGGGAACACAAGTGTTACCTCCACTTGGGTTTGTATTTCTATGGTCAGAGGTTTCCCATAATTGTCCTAATAGTGGGATAGGATCCTCAAGGTTTTTTTGGGTTTGTATATTTATGGTCATGAGACCCTTATCCCCGTGACAATGTTAGGGAGTTCTCAATCTGGAGGATTAGGGTTTGGACCATGTCCTTCCCTTATCATCATTGAGACATGGAGCCTCCAGTTCCCAACAGGGAGGGTGAGGATTACACTTTCTTTTCCATTCATAATGGGATGAGATCCTCATTCTGTTGAAGAAACAATTATTGGTAATTCCTCTTGGAGTAATAACCTATCTGTTCTTGTAGGATTTTTTTTCTTTCTCTTCTATAACACAGTGTCAATAGGGTGATTTTTTTTAGGGTAAAGTGAAGAGAGGGAAGTAATGTAACCCTGGATTTCTTCACTGTTGTCCTCCACCCCTCCCATCAACAGAGAGGGAAATGTGTGTGGTTTGTTAGATATTCTACTTCCTCTTTTTTCTCACACCAATCATGACTCAAATGGGATTATAAGTTAATTATGATCATGAAATTCATATGATCCATACCTTTCACTAAACTAAGAGAACTCTGATTCCTACTAGCCAGGATACATAGGAAACCTAACTAAATCTCGAGCTCAATGCGAATCCTTATTAGGAGTAATCTCTGAGTAAAGACCCTAAATTACCATGATATGAAAATTCCCTTATGTACCTTTTTAAAAATGAATCCTCTTTAGGAATAATCCCCAAATTCATCTGCAAAAAGGGATATACTCCCCTATGAGACATACCAAACTATATGGGCTTTGATTCTTATCTAAATGGGATAAATAGGAAGCCTCATTGAGGTTCATAACTAACACACCTAAATCAATAATTTTATTTATGAGACACATTCACAACATGGTATATTTCAATTTGGAAATTAGTATCTGTTCCATGTTCCTTGGGAAGCTTTAACATATGTCCCACACTAAACTTTTACTAGGATCCTTCTACCTTGACGTCCTTTCAACATGATATTAATCTATATGGTTGGGTCTTTATCACTTGACCATAAAAGGTATTATGTGCCTCGTTAAGTGTCACAAAACTATGTGGGTTATGATTCATTTCACAAGGATATGTAGGAATCCCAATTATGAGTTTGATCCAAACATAAAAAAAAATCTTGTCCCCCTGGATGAAGAAAAATTCCAGAGTGACCTTCATCTCCCAGGATGACCATTAACATCATATTTCCATACTTTTTGGCTAAAAAAATAGTATCATTATAATAAAAACCAAAGAATCTCTAAGTAATACATAAGAGGATACAATTTATGGAGAACCTCAGATATATATATCTCCATTGATGAAAAACCATAGATACATATATGATCCTAAATTCTATACATGTTAATAATTGATTGGTAATTTCATGGGAAACCCACATCATGCTTGGGATTAAATAATGGATTTTGGAATATTTCCTAAATCTATAAGATATTCACATGGTTGGAAATAATTCCCCCCAAAAGGGTGTGATGAGCCCAACCTCACATCCTGTCAACCAATGCAAGTTCTTAAGAATTGTTGGCCAAATGTACCAATGAGCACTTGCCTTTGGAAAGTAGGTCCCCTTGGATATAAAATCATTTAGTGTTTCTGGTTCAACAAAAAAACCTGTTGGAGACCATTTGGAAATTGTAATTCATAATATGAAGTCCCATTTTCATCAGAAAAAAATGGTGAACCCGCCATGAATCCTTAACCAAGATGATAAGGTGACACACCTGTTAGACCCCTTTCCCTTGATAAGAGAAAGAATGAATAGACAATCCATCAGTCATGTATTGATCCATAAATATTATTCTTTTACAGGGTTGTATTTTTCATGTCTGTCATATATTTAGGCACTTTTTAGAACACCCCTAAATCTAATGGTGTCGTTACATCTACCATTGATGAATGAACCAACATCTGTTTAGGCTAGGTGTTTATCAAAATGGAGGACCCCATCAACTACCCAACGCCTTCAATGCTAGGTCTCAATTGTGATGCTTAAGGAGTACCATTATCATGATACAATTCCAACATTAGAGGCAGCCCAATAGGCCCTCTAGCTCAACAACCACAACCAATCACATGTTCAATGATGACCAATGGTCCTAAAGTAGACAACACCAACCACCATCATCATCTATTCTGTGATCTTATCCCTGGAATGTAACAACAATTCCTTCCCATTTCCCTAGGAGGCATGTTAAGAGGACACATACGACCTCATCCAAGATACACATGGGTCCTTATCAAGGTATACCTCAAGAAATCACTACCACCAACTCCACACAATAGTTACACATCAACATGTTGAGCGTGTTGTCCTCGGATGTCTGAAGGTAGACCTTCAAAACTAGACATGAAAGATGACCATCGGGGATGAAAACCCTCCAATAGGGAGAAGGGTGAAACCTATACCTCCTTTGAATAAGCACACCAACTAAATTTGTTGGAAAATCTTGAGCAATCATGTACACCCATTTTAATTCATTTATCAATCCAGAAGACTCACTTGGTGGAATTCAATGAATCCCAACAACCAAATATGGCGGAAGCCTATAAGCAGAAACATACACCTGCATACACTAACCAATACTTCTAAAAAACTCACCTAGAAACACTCAAGGATGTATTTCAACCATATTTGGTGGCATGAAGCGAGCAAGTAAACACCCCTACTAGTATTCATCAATCCTACTAGGAACCTCATCTGGCAGCACCTGGAGAAGTCAGTCTGAAAGTCCCGATGACAAGCATAGGGAAAACTCAACTCTCTACCGCCACACACAAGTACTGTTAGTATCCACTAGTAGTAAAGGGAGTATCAGAACAGGAACATAAACCTAATATAGATAAGTAATGGACATATATCATCATTCTAGTCACACAAGGCACAAATCATATCATGGAAATGATAAAATTGAAGATACAAACTCTTGCTAATATCTTACAGACTTTCTAGGATATCATAACGATAGTGAAAATAGTGCTTGATGGATGGATACAAAACACTATCCCCACAAATGGAATGGATCATAAATATAACACCTAGAGAAAAATCACACATCTTCTTCAGTCTAAGAGGGTTATTGTGAAAACTCCCTATACTATACAGAAAACCAGGCCAGGAACATACACCCACTCTAATTGGAGGTAATTGGACTATCCTAGTGGACACTCCAAGGTAGGAACAAACACCTACACATAACATCCTCTTCTCCCAGTAGGTTTCCCTAACCTCTTTTAAGAAGGAATCCAAGGAGAAGTCTCATCTACACGGTTAGTGAATCAATATCTGATTTGTGTTCTGAATCCGCTTAATGCTAGAGTTCTTGAAGCCATCAAACATTTATCTATAGAATCTTAATATCCTACCCTCTAATTACTAGATTATGTTAGTAGTATTTGTAATTACGAAGGTCCATTTTTGGAAAATAAATATGGAAACTTTCTTAATGAAAACAATTCAGTCAGTCTCGATATCCTATTTCTTGATGAGAGCCACAACAATTATCAGTGTGGCCAGAAGACTAATAAGAAAGAGGGTTTTTTCCTTACCATAACCCACCATGGGTTTTCTCTCTGTGATGGAATTTTTTGTGAAATTTCTCTTGCAAAGTAGTGTTTCTCATTGTCAAGAGAATTCTCCAACTATCAATGTGGTGATGAGAAATCCCTCCAATCATGAGGCACTTGTGAAAATATGGCCAGTCATGTCTGATGCCCTTTCACTGGCAGGTGAAATTATTTCTCAACCAGAAGACATCCCAAGAAGATGGTCATTCTTTGAACCACTGTTGGGCCACTTACCTTCTATAGCAATAGAGAAAATACCTACCGATATTTTTTATTCTGATAAAATGGTAGGAATCATACAATTTTTGTCCGATCAGGTAGAGGAGCCTCTATAAAAGGAAAAATAAGAGCTTCTAAATATGAAGAAACATATGGATAAAGTGACATACCAATTATATTCTGTCCTTTGGTCACCCCTCAATACTACATTCAAGAGGTGTTGTTGAAATATTGTGTATACCACATCCACCACAATATATGGAATACTATTCATCACCTAAAAGAAAAGGTATTTACCTATGATGAGTATCCAACTCACATCAAGGTAATAGAGTGGTTTCAGGACCACATTGAATTGGAATCTCTCCTAGATTCCCAACATCCAAAGATCAAGAAAAAGGAAGGAGCCCTTCAATGTGCATTCCTCGATGCATTCATTAGTCTGTGATAGCCAATCATGGATACCCCATCTAGTGTTCATATTAGAAGATGGCGTGCATATGAAGAATTTAATTGCATTGGACTACCTAACTAAAAAATCCATCCAAAGGTGGTATCTTGCAATGTCATAGCCCTAGGTCGGCTCCAATAGACCGAAACTATTCAAGACTGAGGATATACTCAACAAGAAGAGTCCCCAACTGACTCTCACTGATGTCGAGTTAGAAGAGAATAGACTATTGAGATACTTTGTGTCAAGAAAATTATAACATCATGTAGGCAGCCCACTTAAGGAATTTCATTTGTGAGCTAGTGAAAATGTCTAATATAACACAATGGTCTTTTGAAATGGTCCATTCAAGTGCCTGTCGAATTATGTACCCAGCTCATGTCTGAATTTTTTTTTGTAAAATTAAAAGAGCATGTGCAGTAATATTAGTGACAATAGTTCAGAAGCAACCCAGCCCATAGGGCTATGGTATTTTTAACCCAACCCTTGGGGATATAAAACTTGACCTGAATGGTAGGGAAGTTAGAATAGTAATAGTACTCAACCCTTAGGGAAGGGGGGCACATTCACCTAACAATCACCTCCTCACTAGGAATCTATTTTCTCCCAATTGGAAAAAATACCAAAAAATGAATCTTCTTAGTTCATGCCTTCTTGTGATATGATATCCTCATTGGGGAAAAATACGAATGAACTATATATAGATTCCCTTTGGGCGAATATCCACCAAAAAACACACAGGGAATCAAAAAATAAGAGGACAAGATATCATTGAGGGTGTATTAGAAGAAGATATTTCGAAGATACCAATAGAATGTCAATGGTTCATTATGCATCGATGAGTGTCATAAATGTTTTCACTAAAAATCCTCTAGAAAATGAGTCAAATTTGGAAGAGTTAGGAGGGGACATTTCGGTTAAAAATCCTTTCCACAATAAAAAAATGAAGAAATTTTTCATACCAAAAAATGGAAGGCGTATCCTAAATATGTTCACTCCCTCAGAAAAATCCACCTTTACCTCCTTAAAAGGCACCTAATAGGGGAAAAGGTAAGGTTAATAATCTGTCTCACCTTCCCCCTAGAGAGGGTCAATCCCTTTCACCAGAGGGAATATTTTCCCAGCAGGAGGAAGAGATGAATGAATTAAGGAGACTCAATATAGAAATACTCTGAGGCAGTATCAATTCTAGGTATATTATGAAAATAGATCCTCAACTGGTGCTTCTATTGGGAACACCTCAACAAAGAGGGTTTTATACAGTAAATTAAGTAAACCTGGAACATCCGATCAATGTGGGAAACCAACCACCAATATTTTTGGATTACATAGTTGTATATCTTTAATTCCCTTTATTGCATGTGAAACCGGAGTAGGTTTAGATACATCTTTACATGCCATCCCCTATGGGTTACCCATAGAAAATGCTAGTATCACCACCACCAATGGTCCTACAAATCACCACACCTATTCAAGATTTGGTCTCCAAAATCATTTAGGCTAAATATACCAAACCTACTCGGGTTCCATCTCAACTAGATATTGCTCAGATTCTTATGAACACCATTGAGTCGTTAATGACCCAATTGGAATCCATGTAAGGATGGAATGCACTGATACATCTAAAAAATAAGGATTACCATGAATTGGTGGATCCTACCCCTCCCTCACCATCCTTTGGGAATCCTACATTTCCAGTCATTAATGGATTGGGAGACACAAATTAGAACATTAATCATTTTGATTCTCATTGAGACCATATGAATGGTATCTCTGAACAATAGGATGTGGTGAAACTCCGGTACTTCGTACAGTCATTACAGGGGCCAACCATTGTGAGGTACAAAATCTTTTAGTATCGGTCAATTACTAGGTGGGAAGATTTCCATCATAATTTCCTCTTCTAGTTTAGCTCAATGCTTCAGAAGAAAACTCTCTTTGATATCAAAAACTCTATGAAAAGGTAAAATAAAAGAGTCTTAGATTTATTTTGTTGGTGGAAAGGATTAAAAAACTCCTTAAATCTACCACTCCATCAATAATATCTGTTTCCCCTCTATGTGGTGATTCTTCATAATGACTATCACATGCTGCTAATCCCTATGAAGTACATAGGAGGGTTTTGAGACCTTGCCTAAATTTATCAACAAGTGAAAAAAATAAATTCTAGAGACTAAAGCAATGTCTCAAATAGTTTCATCAACTTGTGGAAGGAGAATAGGAAAGGAATAGGCCACTATAGTTACACTAAACCAGGCCCCTAAACCAACTCTTTTTTCAAATATTGCACCATACCATATAGTTCCACCTCTCAAGGGGAAGAATAAATGCCCACCTCATCAATACAATTAGAGAGACCAGTTGTGAAAACGATTTTAGTTGTTTAAAAACATGGTTTATTTTTTTTAAATGTCCAAGTCCCTATCTACTTCATCCCAGCATTGGAAAAAAACTTAGTTTAGTTTCCAAATCCCAAGAATCCCAACATGGAAGGTGATAAAGATCTCCCTAATTATTTCCCCTTCAATCAGATGCTAGAGAAGCACATACAAGATTGTTTTATTTTCAAGACCTCATGAATAAGATGGTTGACTCTGGGCATGTAAAGTTGAAGAATTCACCTAATCATGTGGCGTATGTTTCTATCATTATCCCAGAAGAGGAAGAATTGAATGGAAAGAAGTTAAGAGAAATAGTGCATTGAATTTCAGTGACTATATAGTCAAAAAAAATGGTCAACTATACTCACACTATTCTATGAACACAATTGATGTAGCCAACTGTGCCTCCAACCACTTCCAATATGGCATAACCAACTTTATCGATAGCTCATTCCTCTGAAGTAAAATCCCCCAAAAAGAGAAATGACCATCAGTGTAAGAAGAAAATGAAATAAGATGAACACACACTAAAACTATTGTTGTTCTTAAATATAGTGGACTTCATGCCTATAGTCCCGAAAACACAGGCACTACCCCTATAGAAAGAATCAACACGGTAGACAGAATAATCAAGTAATGAGGAACTGTTCTTCAGTTCCATTAATGTTATAAATTTAATGGATCCATTCAAAGATGATGATTCTATTTATGAATCAAAATTATCTCTACCTAGTTGGGGAACTGGGGAAGAGTTCATTGAGGTTGAGGTTATAGGGGAAGACGTGGTCATGAAGGAAGTCACTACTTTAACCATACCCCTTCCTGAATCGTCTTCATAGCCAAAACGCGTGAGAATGATCTTAAGAAAGATCAGTAGGAACAAAGGAGTTATTCGTCCACAAGTGACATGGTATTCCCTGACATGACTATCCTAGAAGACTAGTTAGAGGATACTCCAATGCCTCCTCGATAAGTAGGCATATCCAACTGACCTAATCCACCAAGAGAGAAAGCACATTCATCTCCGATTCCAAATTATGGTGTATCCACATCAGGAACACCATCTCCCAATGATCATGTGAAATAACACCCTCATGTGGGAAAACACATTCCTTTGGATAAAAAATATGATGTTTTGAAGAAGTTATCCCATGTACCAGCTAATTTATCAATTCTGGATACCTTAAGCCTATCAAAAGACCTTTGAGAATCACTCATCAAGGCCTTATAAATCCATCAGAAGTTTAAAGTTGAGATTCCTACCGCCTAGGTATAATGTTAAGAGAATGATCTCATAAAAGTAGATGAGGTTATCTCTTTTATAAACCAAGATGAATACGATTCCATACAAAGACACATCAGTCCCTTGTATATATCTAGAAAAATCAATGAACTTGTTGTCCGAAAAGACTTTATTGATAATGGATCATGGGTTGAACTCATTCCAGTGCAAAAACATGGCCAAATGGATCTTAATAAATCTCACTTGTCTCCCTACAATCTGATGTTACCAGGATATGACAAGAACAAGAAAGAACCCCTTAGTGAGATCATGCTTAGAACTCAGTACAAAGATCTCATGTCAGACTCAGAACTTATGGCTGTCCTATAGGATATGAATTTTAATGTTCTACTAGAAATAACATGTATAAATTAACATGAAACCATTACTTGATCCTACCACCAATGCCTCATGTATTGTTTCAATGTCAAAATTTTGAGATTTCATGGTGACAAGGCCCTGTTCAAATCATTAGTGATATTGCATAAAGATGAATTATTATATCACAAGAGAGGGAAACAATCCAAGACTAATGATGTATCCTAGATTAATGCCACAAATGGATTGGAGATGATCTTAGATAACCATTTCAAGAAGCTTAGTGTATATTTCATGTCTCTTATTAACCAATTCTAAGGGGTGGTCCTCAATACAAGTAATCATTAAGTAACATCCATGATGTCAAACACAATAGTTGATCACGATGGCACCAGAGAAGTTATCAACTCTCTAAGTGATAGAGAAATATTTAATGAAAATGTATCCATTCTATCCCTCAAGATTCCAAAAAACATAATTTTGTCTTCTAGTATAGAAGAAGTTGTTTTGATGATAAGATAAAATGAAGAGACTCATTATCTGTCTCTTGTTTCCCCATTAGGAATCCAAGATGGTTT
Source organism: Viscum album (assembly GCA_963277665.1). NCBI lineage: Eukaryota > Viridiplantae > Streptophyta > Magnoliopsida > Santalales > Viscaceae > Viscum > Viscum album. Next base: position 1,314,901,311 of record OY728139.1, read on the forward strand.
CATTCCTACTAGTGATCCAGAAATTATTAACACATTCTATGTATATACAAATGAAAGTTCCCATATTCCCTCTGAGGATCTTGATCCCCCACCCACAACATTGGAATAGTAAAAGGAGGTAAATAATGGAGAATATGTTGAAGAGGAAGATCTTAGGTACACACCTCCAGTACTTGATGATGGTGTCTGCACCATAGTGGATGAACTCAGATTGATAAATATGGGAACAATGAATGAACAATGACCCACTTTGATTATTGAGACCATAGATCTTGAAAAACATGAGGTATATACTTTCTTTGTAAAGAAACATTAATACATGTTAGCCTAGAATTAAAAATAGATCCTATTTGTCCACCCTGAAGTGTTCAATAATTATTTGGGTTTTCCAGAAGATAATTGGGGATACAAAGAGGCGGTTAATAGGACACAATCGACTCATGCCTCCAAGATTAAGAATTAACTATACAAGATCATTAATGATGACTTTATCCGAGAGGTACAATATAAAAAATGGTTATATAACATTTTCTCTATGAAGAAGAATATTGGGGAAATCATATTTTTCAGCAATCTAAGAGATCTTAACCGACATTGTCCCAAATATGACTTATCGATTCCAATTTCATAACTTCTAATTGATGCAATGACTGGTTATCAAGCCCTCTACATTACGGATGGATATTATAGGTATAATAAAATTTGGAAGGCCCTATAAGATGAAGAATAGAAAGCCTTTAGATCCCCCTAGTGAGTGTTCTAAAATTAGGTAATGCAGTTTGTCTTAAAGAATATTGGATCAACTTACAAATATGTCATGAATCACATATTTAAACCATTTCTATGAATATTTTTCAAGTTCTATATTTATGATCTTGTGGTGAAGTCTTAGAAATATTCTGGTAACCTAGAAAATCAATAAACCATCATCTAAAAACTATGAAAAAAGAAACTAATGATAAACCCCTTGAAATGTGCTTTTGGTGTAACCTCAGGGAATTTTATCAGATTCATTGTATGCCATCATGTCATCAAAGTAGATCATTATAAGACTAAATATATCCTTGGCATAACTACTGGAAAGATGATCTTTCCCAACACTTCTATACCAACGGTTTGTAAAAACCGTTGGTATAGCTACCATTTCCCAACGGTTCACCAAAACCGTTGGGAAAGCCATAGATTTCCCCACCTTTACCAACGGTATGGAAAACCTTTGGGAAAGGGTCACTCTTTCCCAACGGTTCACCAAAACCATTGGGAAATGGTGTGTTTTGAGCCTCTTTCCCAACGGTTCACCCAGAGTGACCTTTCCCAACAGTTCACCAAAACCGTTGGGAAAGAGTGACCTTTCCCAACGGTTCACCAAAACCGTTGGGAAAGGGTGTGTTTTGAGCCTCTTTCCCAACAGTTCACCAAAACCATTGGGAAAGAGTGACCTTTCCCAACGGTTCACCAAAACCGTTGGAAAAAACCATCCAAAATTCCAACCTTCAGCCTAAATAAATTCAACCCACCCAAACCTATCCCAACGGTTTTGAAAACCGTTGGTAAAGGGCTATCCCAACGGTTTTGAAAACCGTTGGGATAGGTTCTTTAATTTTTTTCTAGGCCTACTAACCGAGAACATTATATAAATCAAAATTTTAAATAATTATGATAATACATATATATATTTATGAAATTATGTTTACAAAAGTGATGTTAGCTTAGTGGTTAAGTTGTTCAATTATAAACGAGGGGTCCTGGGATCAAATCCCAGCGGATGTTTTATTTTTGGAATTTATATACCAACTGTTCCATTACCGTTGGTATAGATTTCATATTACCTATACCAACGGTTTCCAAAACCGTTGGTATTGGTCTATACCAACAGTTTTTGGAAAACCGTTGGTATAGACCTATCCCAACGGCTTACTTGGCTACGGTTCTCCAAACCGTTGGTATAGGCTATACCAACAGTTTGGGGGCCTATACCAACGGTTCCAAACTGTTGGTAAAGGTTAGTTTTCCATTAGTGCATGTCACCTCCTCAAAACCTAAATGTTTTTAGAGGAATTCAAGAACACATGGCCTATATCCTGTGATTTATAAAGAACCTTGCAGGAAATTGTTTTCCCTTCACCAAATTGATAAAGAAAGGGGTCACATATCAGTGGAACAATGACTTCCAATAAGTATTTGACATTCTCAAGAAGTGTATCATGAGTCCACCAGTATTGATTCCACCTATTGGGGGAAGTCTAATCATTTTGTATGTTACAACCCTGGAGTGATCACTAGGTGCCTTTATTGTGAATAAGAATGAATTTGGAAATGAAAACCACTATTATTATGTTTGTGGAACCATGATTGATGTTGATACTCATTATTCATATATTGATAAGAGTTTCATAAAATTAATATTTTCCATTTAAAAGATGAGACACTACCTACATCACCATGAGATCTATTTGATTTCTCTCAATATCCCACTCAAATTCATCCTTAGACAACCTATGTTGACAATAAATTTAACATGGTGGTCAGTCATTATTTAGTACTTTTATATACTATTTTTGCCTCAGAAGGAAGTGAAAGGATAGACCTTGGTATATTTCCCCCCTAAACAATCATCTTTAGAAGAGGCGTGATTTTATATTGATTTTCTTGATGAAGAGATATTCTTTATTCAGGATAACTACCAAATGTGGGAAATCTATTTTTATGGTGCACCCAGAACCCAATAGGAAAGGGAATGGAAGACCCTATACTCAATAATGTTGGGTTAGGTGTTGTTCTTATCTCTCTTGAGAAGGAAGTTTTGTCGTATTCCTTCTATTATCAGAAGTTGGTACCAAAAATGATGTGGAATATCAAGCTCCCATTGCTGGAGTGGAATTGAAAGTCCAAATATCAGTGAACCTCCTAGAGGTAAAAGGTGAATCAAAGTTGGTAATAAAGAAAATAAATGGGGATTACACCATTAGAAAAGAGGATCTAATTCCCCTGTTTGAATATGTCATAGGGTTAATGGTAGAATTCCCCTAAGAGCCAACATTGGCTCACATCCCACGATCACAGAATTCCTAGGCTGATGCATTGGAAAATACAACCATGACTTTTCCAGATCCAAATCAGGACGAAACAATCATCACCAACATGAATCATAGAATGGTATCCCCTTTATTTTTATTCAAAATAGAGGAGAAAAATGAATTCATCCCTATCCCTATTCCATGTGGACCTAACTCCATGTGGATGATTTCAATTATGAATTACCTTCCGGATGAAGTACTCCCATAGGATAGGGCTGGAAGAGACAATATTTGACAAGGAACCTCCATGTTCACTCCATATGATGGCCCGAATCACAAAAAAGTTCTCTAAAAATAATGAATTGATGGAATAATTCTTATATGTATTGATGGTGAAGTGGACATGTCTATCATTGAAGAAATACAAACAAGATCATGTGGTTCCCACCAATCAGGGTACAAGCTTTCTGATAAAAACTGAAGGCTTGGATACTTCTTGAGTATAATGAAACATGACTATATAGAGTTCACTAATAAGTGTAATATGTTCCAAGTTCATGAAAAATTCATCCACCAATCCCTAGAGTTTCTACGTATGTTAAAATACGCATGTAAATTTTCTACATGGGGGAATGGATGTTTTGGGACCATACCCTGTAGTTATGACAATTCAGTTCAATTATAACCTTATTGCTACTGATTTCTAATCCAAATGGGATGATGAAATACCCTTAAAATAATTCATGTCCAAAATCATTATTAGATTTATCAAAACTAACATCATTACCAAATTTTATGTCCCAAAAACCAATATTGACAGACAATGGAACCAATTTCTACTCTTTAGTGGTGGAAAATCTATATTAGGAATATAATATCAAATCCAACCACTCATCCTGCTATCATGTAGTGAATAACGGACAGATGGGGTCATTAAAAAGACCCTATCAAACAAAATCAAAAAGATGGTGGATAAATTTAAGAAGGCTTGGCCTAAAAAACTCATGCATTCCCTATGGTCTTATCGAACAAAAACCTGTACTTCTACGTGAGAAACACCATACTCATGGGTAAATGGGACATAAGCAGTCCTCCACATTGAAATTTAGTTTCCATCAGTCCATATTGTCATATGTGAATAGATATCATTATATGAAAAGTCTTATAAATGGTTAGATTAATTAGAGTGACTAGATTAAAATAGACTGCACACCTTGTATAATTTAGAGCACTATTAGAACCGGATAGCACGAGCCTTTAACAAGAAGGAAAACCTTCATTACTTCCTACATGGAGTGTTGGTTGTGGTCCTTAGGCATTGATGATACCACGAAAGAAACCTCTAATTCTTAATAAAAAGTTAGCAGGACCTAATTCTATACACAAGGTCCACTCTAAAGGAGCTTATTCTGTTATCTCAACAGATGGAGACCTCATTATGATTCAAAACAATGTATGGTTTCATAATAAATACCATGTGTAATCACATATATTTCGTCTTAGCTACAATATTTTAACCTACATAACACCATATACATCCATGCTGCATGATGTTAAACTACATAGCATCATCATCCTTATCACATAATGATAAATTGTATGACATGAGGTCTTAATCCCATGACATAAAATTGAAAAACACCATATTCCTCCACCACATGACAATAAACTATATAGTTAACATCAACCTCATTTTATGTTAATAACCCCTCAAAATTCCATGAGTTGACACTCCTTGTGGTCCCTCCAAAGAAGGGAAACTCCCATGCATAAGCCCCACTCATGTCGTTTCCATTCTTTAGTGGCACATGAGCCCCTTTTGATGGTGTAAGTCCCAACATTATAATTTCCATACTAGAAAACATTAAACATCATGGTATTTATAGAACTATATGTGGCTTGATTCTCATTCCAATGAGATATATAGTGATACCTATATCTTCAATCTTGGGCCAAAAAAAGTCTAAAAATAAACCAAATTTACCCTTCATTATATATGGACCAAATCTATACAAGGAACCATCTTCCATAACATAGGGTTTTATTCTAACACTATATGGTGTCTTCGGCCCAACCATTATTTTTTAAAATATTAATGCCCCTTTCCCCACATCAAAACCCAGTTTTTGTGGGGAAAATATTTTTAAGAACTTTGTTTGGCATGATTCTCATTCTGATAAGATATGTAGTGACACCCATATCTCCAATCTGGGGTCCAAACATGATAAAAACCCCCTTAACTCCTTATGTGTATGGATCAATCAAAGAAAAAGAACTTTATTTTCAAGAACTACATGTGTATTTAATCATTTCCTAACAAGATACATAGTGATTCATAGGCCCTATTCCCTGGTTCAACCACAATATCTCATTTCTTTCACATTGGTTCATCTTCATCCATAATACATGACATTAAATTGTATGGGAGTTCATGAACTACATATGAATTGATTATCATCCCAATGTGATATGTGGTGATTCTAAGATTATATCTCCCTAACCAACCGTGACATAATTGAAATTCCCCTATCCTTCACTTGTGTTACCTTTGTGCTATATAAGAAACCCTTACCACTCCTTGTTTCACAATTCGATCACAACTCACATGGGATCGAGAGTTTGGTAAAGGAGTTATCTGCATAAATAAGGTGTCTCAATTCCCATTGGAGATATGAGTGGTCCAAGATAAAATACCTTAAAAGGAACACCATATTTCCTCATCTCATGACAATAAGATGCATGATATTCTTGAGAACTATCCTTTTATTAATTCTTCCCTAAAAAAGATACGCAGGGATGCTATAGTTCTACACCTTTGGCCAGCCGCTATATTCCTTTTCACATTAGAATCACATATGTCCTTAATACATGATGATAAAATACACGGTTCTTCAATAACTATATACAAATTGATTCTTATCCCATTGAGATATGTAGTGACATCCATAACTTCAATCCTAAACCCTACCACAATATGATACAATTAGTTTTTCTATTCTCCCTTGTTTGAGTCAGATCTACATCAGATGATTTAATAGAAGTTACCATCCTATTTATGGTCCCATATTAAAAAACCCCCATTATCCCCCACTTATGAATTCCATCAAGGTGGGGGGCCATTATATAAAAACTATGCATGGCTTGACTCTTTCTCTAAAAATACACATAGTGATTCTTGGGACCTATGCCAAAGTTATGCTGTAGTATTATATTTCTTATCACGTCAACACACCATTTTCCTTATCTCAGGACATTCAATTGCATGGATATTTTCCTTGCAATAAGAATTTAAACTATATGGTACCCATTAAACTATGTATGGCTCGATTATCATCCCATTGGGATACATAGTAATGATTAGGCCTTAGATTCTAGTCCCATCCATGGTATAAATAAAAAATTCCTCTTATCCTTTGATCCATATAAGAAATTTTATTTTGGTTCCTCTCATTGGGGATCCCTCCAAGGAAGCAATAAATGTATCCCTTCTATATATGAGTCAGATATATAAAAGGAACTCCAAAATCAAGGCCAATATTAGTCTAAATTCTTCCTTTATGCATTGTAAAATTCCCCTTTCACATTTCATACTTATAATCATGAATAATTTCAGATCTTCATAAAATTTCCTCAAATTTTGATTACAAAATGACTGATACCTGAGAGCTCCTATTCCAGAATCTATAGTACACATCTCCATTGGCCTTGCATAAGTTTCCCACATAACGGGGTCTATGATCCAAAGGATTCAATTGTCTGACTATGCAGTATGAACCCAATTTATACTTGCATAAAATATCCCACATAACGATGTTATCAATCAATGATAACTTATCACTTAGGATAAGCCTCTTCTATTCCAATGAGATTCGACAATAATATTCTGGAACCCACGATTCAATTTTAGTGGTCATCACTTGAATATTTTTTTTGTGTCCTCTCTCCTAATATGAAAAACTCAAAGACCTTGGTTTATAGTTTTCACCCTCATTTACAAAGTATACAAGATCATCCATGGTCCAATAAGGCCACAGATCACCTGTTGTTTCCATGGAATTATGGTCCTAGTCATATTACCTAAACTACATGGACCACATTTCTTGTACTTGGGTGAGACCTTAATAGAGATCCTATTCCCTCAATTCTTTGAATTTTTTAATTGAAATACCCCTTCCCTATTTAGGTACTTTCCACCCACAAACCAAACTCTATGATTTGAGTGATCTGAATCTCCGTAAACATTCATCGGATTTTAGCAATAGAATGTTGGAATTATAGGGAACTCCTTATCCTAACTATTCAGTATGCATCCCTATTGTCCCTTCCTTATTCACCCACATAATGAGTCTATAAGCCAAAGGATGCTGCAATTTGACTATATTTTATGCACCCTAGTTGGACTTGCATAGAATAACCATCGTAACCAGGTTTTCAACTAGTGGTAACTTCATTCTTCAGTGATACCTCCTCTAACACAATAATCCATTTTCCATATACCAGTCTCCAAATCCAAGAATACCCAAATCATAGTTTCCAACATTCTTTTCTCACACCTGAATAGGGCAACACATTTCTTGAAAAATCAGAAAGAACAAGAGAATCATAAACCTTTCAGTCAAAGATAAAGACCTTAAATTGTAGCCCCATAATGTACTTTCAGTATGAATATAAACTACATATCATAATGATCTTGAAATATGAATTTAAACTACATTGAATAATGTCCTTTTTGTACGACTTTAAACTACAAAACATAATGTCTTTGTTGTAAAACTTTAAACAATACAGAACAATTTACGTTTAATATGACTTTAGACTACATAATATAATGTAATTTTAGTACGAATTTAAACTACACAACATAATTTAAGTGCAGTATGACTTTAAACAACAAAAAATAATGTCTTAGGCACATGACATTAGGCTAGACGATGAATTCACTCTTTGTCAGAAAGGGGACTTCTCTCTTTAAATTGACCATTTTAAAAATTATACCCTCCACCACACACTAAATTTATGTAGGAGTGGTTTCCAATTCATTTTCTTTGCCAATACAGACATTACCTTCATTCTCAGGCATTATCCCTTGAAAAAACCTCCCTTTTGGTCTTGTGAAATCTAAATCTTAATCTTTGACCATCAACAATATAATGTCGAAATCCCAAGGAAACCCTTTACCTGACCATACAGTTTGCGAACCTATTGACCATGCATAAGTTTCCCACATAACTGGTCTGTCAGCCTAAAGATGTTACTACATGACTATGCAGTATACGCCCTATATGGCCTTGCATAAAACAACCCTCTTAACAGGTTCATCAACTAATGGTAACATTTCCCCTAAGAGAGACCTCCAATATTCCTGAATACCATCCTTTAGACTCAAAAACCACAAAATTGTGTCTCAAGATTCCCCTTGGGGGTATCTAAAGAATGTCAAAACTCTCTTAACCATCAAGACCTATTTGGGTCATCATTTCAAAATTTATGGTCAAAGCTTCTCAATATAAAAAACTAATATCATTAGTCTAGTTTTCATGAATTTAAACTTCCCATAAAAAGAGGATCACTCCTTAAATTGAGAACCCACAATGGGAACTCTGGAAAAAAGTCATGTCTCAGCTCACTATACCCACACTCCTTGTGGTTTAGGAAAAATTGATAAATGAAAAGAAAAGGGCACAAAACTTGTTAGGATAAAAACCCAAATAGGGCTGTCTAAGAAAAATCTAAATCTCACCTAGAAAGTCTCCTCCATATCCATTTTAGGGAAAAATTAAGGTGATGAAATTAAAAGACACAATGTTTATTGGGTTGTTCATATGAACCCATAAATAGTCAGATTATTCTCGCTAGGCCCCACGGCTTAGGAAAAATTTATAACATCCTTACAAACATGAAGTATCTCAAAAACCTACAAAATGATGATGTAATGCTTCAAAGTTTCATAGAGTTATCTTAGAAAAATATTCTCTTCATTCTGGACGAATCTAATTCTAAGGGGGGGAGGATGTCAAGTTTGACAATAATTGTGTCTCCATTCCAAATGAATATACAAGATGGATTTCCATGTTCCAAGAGTCTACTACACAATGAGGGATAAGTGGGAAGAACCCCCCTTCAGAAGTAATTTGTTGATATCTATGATCGATGAAAGAAGGTGTTGATTCATTAAAATGAAATTTACACATTTCATTTGAGTAAATTTAGTATACTCAACACATTATAAAGAATATATCTCTTAAAGAGCATAAATTTTACTAGTTATGGAACCCAAACTGACTTACATATCAAAATATATAGATCTAAGAAGATAGAAAAATTTAATAAATAGATTCCTAGGACCTACGCCAAGGACCTGCACCAAGGACCTGTGCTGAGGACATATGCCATGGATCTGCACCATGACCTATGTCCATAACCTATGAAAATAATATGTATCGAATCCTAGTGCGGATACTCTTCACATCCCATCGCTTCAGTCCTTTACAATCTTTTACAAATTCTTTTACCTTTGGAATCGACCCTTGTCTTCTGTTTGGATCCAATCCAAATGGTGGAGGGGGTGGATTTTGTTGAAACTCTATTTATCAAGGAGGGTGAAAAGATTATAAAGAGAACATTGGGTTTCATACAAGTTCATATGACCCACAAATAGAACTATGGACCAATCCAAATGGACTGATTCACACTACCCCTGCACACCAAGAGGCTAGTATAGACCATACCCACACAACCTAGAAGGTGCAACCATCCCTGCTCCCATTACCTATGCCATGAACCTATATAAATAGAATGTTTTTCCACCCCTATGTGCGATACATATTCCCATCACCTATTCCATGGAACTCAATGGATAAACTCATATTCCCAGGGTCTCAAAATTTCCTATAAATAGGGCCCCATGTATCCTCAATTGAAAAATTGAAAAATTGGAAGAACCCCCAAATCTCTCATTTCACAACACCTTCGCTTAGGTCCCCTAAATTTTCTATGTAAACTCTTCAAAAAAAATAGAAAAGATAATTAAATGGGATAATAAAGATAAAATTCCCTCCCTTTTCTAAATACATAGGACACTTACTTGGGACCATTATCCCCTAAGGAGAAACAACATTCATGAGGTCTCTCTCCCTCAATGGGGACCAGCACGAGACCCTTTTAGGAGCACTAGAGGAGACACATAGTGCCTTGGAAAAATCATCACCCAAGTTTTGTTTCCCCAATAGGATATTTACCAAGTCATATCTAGCTCGTGTAGGCCTTTCCCCCCAAAATGAAGCACTTTCAATTCCTCCCAAGCCCTGTGCGGCACACATGTGGGAAATACATACACAAAACACCTATACCTAGGGCCTGCACGAGCCACCCTTATGGCCCTATTATGAGCCACCTATGGTAGTTAATCTTCTTCCTTAGAACCCTTTCCTGAAAATGACCAAGAGGAAACCTCCACCAAGACCTCCAAACTCGCACTACCATAGTGAGCGGCACACCGGCTTTCCCTCCACTTGGTTTTGTATTTCAATGGTCATAGGTTTCCCGCACTTGTCCTACCATATGATTCGGATCCTTGGTGTGTCTTTGGGTTTGTATATTTAGGGTCATGAGGACCCTTAACCCAAGGATAGTGTTAAGGAGTTCCCGGTATTGAGGATTAGTGTTTGGACCATGTCCATCCCTTATCATCTATGAGACCCAAAACCTCTAGTTAACAGCATGGAGGGTGAGGATTACACTTTATTTTTCATTCAACATGGAATTTAATAATCATTCCATTTTAGAACCAATTTTAGGGAATCCATCATGGAGTAAGACCCTATCATTTCCAATAGTAGGTTGTAGTCTTTCTCCTCTATACCACTGTGTCCTTTACGTTTATTCCATTTTTAGGGTGAGGTGAAGAGATGGAAGTGTCATAAACCCAGATTCTTCGACTGTCTTACTCCTCCTTTTCCACCAACGGAGATGGAAAAGTGTGTAGTTTATTATATCTTATACTCACTTTTGTTTCTCACACAGAGTAAGGAACATGTTGTCTTATAATTTAATGGTGATCATGACATCTGCATGATCCATTCCAGGAACTGAACAACAAAAACAATGATTATTACTTTCCAGGATATATAGGAAACCTACCTAAGGCTCGATCATAATGGGAGTAATTATTAAGATTAATTCATGTGTTAAGAACCAAAATATCCATGACATTAACATTACATTTTGGTCCTTTTTACAAGGGAATCATCTTTAGGAATAATCCCCATATTCATCTGCACACAGGGATATTAACCCTTATGAGACATACTGAACTACATTAGATTTGATTCTTATTCAAACGGGATACATAGGAAGACTCCTTGAGTTTCAAACTCAATACACCTAAATCAACCATTTTCTTTCTGGGACACATTATTGATAGGGTCTAATTCAACTTGGAAATTCATATCCCTTTAAGGTTTCTTGAGCAGCTTCAACATAGGTCCCACACCAAACATTGACTAGGAACCTTACACATAGATGTCCTTCCAACATGATGTTAAACATTACAGTTGGGTCCTTATCACATGATCATAAAAGGTATGATGTAACCCGTTAAGCAGCACCGAACTACATGGGTTCTGATTCCTTTCACAAGGATACATAGAACGCATGGTTATGTATTTGATACTAACATCAAAACAACTCCCATCTCCCTAGATGATGATGAATTCTAAAGTGAACTCCATCTCCTTGGATGACCATAAACTCTACAGTTCCCCACTATGTCGATAGAAAACCCATATCATTAGAATAATGACCAAAGCATCTATATGTTTTATATAAGAGGATATCATTGATGGAGAACCTCAGGTATATACATATATCTCCATTAATGACAAGCCATAGATACATATATATGATTCTAAATTCTATACATGCTAATAATTGATTTTTAATATCAAGGGAAACCCACTTCATGCATGGGATTAAATAAAGGATTCATGAATATGTCTTAAATCAATAAGAGAGTCTCGGAGTAAGAAATAATTCCCCACAAAAGGTGTGATGAGCCTAACCTCCCATCCTCTGAACCAATGTTTGCTCTTAGGCATCGTTGGCTAAACTTACCAATAAGAACCTGCCTTTGGAATGTAGGTCCCCTTGGATATAGAACTATGGGGTGTATATAGTTCCATGGAACAACCCATTGGAAGTCATTTAGAAATATTAATTCATAATCTGAAGTCCTATTTACATTGGAAACAATAGTACAAATATATCATGTGTATTATGAGACCATAATGACCCAAAAAATGATGTAATAAATACTATATAGTGTATCCATAACCAAATATATTTGTGGCCTTTAGAATAATGTTATTTAAGTTTATTTTATTAATTTTATAAAGGCTATGTTAATCCTACAAAACCTATAAAATATTTGAAGGTATTAAAATCATTTCTTTAAGGACATGACACACTTCAAAATCACTAAGAATAATATTTTAAAATGTTCATCCCTTTTCTTAAGAAAATAATGAAAACCACCCCCATTTGGAAGAAACTGTGGGTAAAAACCATATGAAGGTTTTTTTGATTTCATTATTATATAGAATATAAAACCTAATTTTCTGAAATAGTAAAGAATTCCCCACTCATTTCTGATATAAAACCACCCAAGCTCACATTTGTCTTCACTAAAAAACTTTTTTACTGTTCTTAATCTTACCCACCCTTTCTAGAGTCCTCATAAGGTTCTCCCATGCTCTCACGAATCTCATCCAAATCTATTGGAATCACACTCTCAAGGTAAGGGATCCTCTTATTCTCATATTTATTAAAACTTCCTCGTTATATTATGAATTTACTCTCCAATTCCTAATGTTTGGATATGTTCTTACATATCCACCTTACTTCCCTTATGATGTTTAAATGATGAAATACCCCTTTCAATATCATTAATCACTTCCAATAATGTTTTTGTTCCCTCGTAATGCTATCAAATGTTCACATCCATTTTCAATGCAAAATAATAGTGTAGTGAATACCCATACCCATTTTCTATCAAGGTATTTCTCCGTTATACACTTATAATTATTTTATTGGGGGCCTAAATTTATTTATTACAAACTAATTGATCATGGAATAAAATGTGATGATAAATGATTCCATGTTGTATGATCTATGTGGCCCACTTTTTCATGTGAATGAAATGAAAGCGAGGGGTGCACCCATAATTATAGAGTTATCTAATGCATTGGGCAATAATTTAGTCTCAAAAGACATCATGAAAGGATTTATGGTGTGCACCTAATCCATAATGAGAATTTTTACACCATGATTTCTTGTAAATTATCCTTGACCTAAGATTATGATGCCATGTTTAAATTTATTGCCACATTTTCCCATGTTACATTTACATTATCCTAATATATCATGCCTCATTATTTATGTTTATGATTCTAAATTTTTTTAGTTCTCATTGATATTTCTATTATTTAACATGTAATACATTCTTCATGTTATTCCATGTGTATGCCCTTTATTTTTCTTATAGATCACCCCTTTCTTATGTCTGTCCCCAGGTTATCTCTTACAGTTTTATGTAAGATGGAATAATATGAACATATTAAAAATGTTTTAAAAAATTATGAATTATTCCACATTTTAAGTTATTATGTAACATACCTAATTCACAAAGACATTATAATTTTATATCTTTAAGGTTTTATTATGTGTAATCTTATGTAATAAATCATGAATTATTGCGTAAAATTGAGAAGGGTTTTCATAGTTGGTATCAAAGGAATGTTTAGTTATTTTTGGGATTAGGATTAGAAAAATATACCAAAACCCTTATTGAATATACTAAACATAATATTACATCCCTAAATGTTTGTAAAGCATATAATCAATGGTTTCTAAGAAAATACATCAACGTTTGGACACTATAAGTGGATATAGCTTTGGCATAAATGTTCTTAGGGTTAAAACCAAAAAACACCACATTAGGATAGAATTGATCAAGAAATGGTGCTTGGAAATGGGCCTTTTTTCCCCTAGTTTTACACTCTTAGTAGATATGCATTGGTAAATTCACAAGCTCAATAAAAAAAATTATTAAGGGAATAAAACTGCACATAAGTGTCTATGTTAGAAAATAGATCATGGATAAAAAAGATTTAAGCCTATAAATTCACAAGATAAGAAATATATGCCATTTTTAAATTATCCATTTAATGTAAGTGGATTCCAATTTACACATTTAATAGTTTAAAAATGCTAATCCCGAATTTTCATTTATTCCTGAAAATGGTCTGAAATAAGAGGAATTGAGTAAACAACCAAGGTGAATTTCAATGTTATGATTTCCCAAATGAGACGCCCAACCCGATGGGAGAAGGAATCATGAAATTTGGGAAAATAATCTCAAAGGAAATAGGGTATGAATAGAAACTCGGATCAGGAGGAGCACCCAAAGCCCCCTAAGAAAGAAAAATCTGCAATTGGGACCTTTATGTGCCAAAGGCCTCTAAATTTCAAAAAATCATATCATTCCTTAATTGTGGAATAATGTATCAAATACATTTAAAAGATATTCTCCATACATTAACATTTCATGAAAGATAAAGATATACTAGATGTTTATCCTATGGAGGGATAATATAATCAGTGGTGGTCATTGATCAAGAATACAAATCCTGAGGAAGATATTAAAGCGATGGGATGGAAGGAATTATGAAAAATATTTTTAGAAAAAATATTTTACATGAACTATATGATTTAAAATGGAAATGGATTTCCTTTCTATTAAGAAAAATATGATTAATCCATTTGGGAGTATGAGGAAACTTCACAAGATTTTCATGATACACCTTCTGCTTTGTTGTTACCCAAAAATGAAAAGTTGTCTGCTTCTTTGGTGGGATAAAACCAAGACTATGAAAATACCTAACGATCCAAGACATTGATAGCTACAAGTAAATTTTATGATGTTCCCTCAAATTCAAAATGGATATTGATGAATCTCAAGGGTTTAAAGGCGATAAGAAATAGAAACTAGAGTTTATTTCAAGAAATGTGATGAAAAAAACTCTAACAGTGTTAGTAAATTACAACACCCTACATTACAAATATTGAAAAGAATCACTCTAGAAATTTCTTAAGGGGGATATATAAATGATTTAGTTGTGGGAAAGAAGAAAACCTAACTAAAAATTTCCAATGATACAAAAAGAGTAATGCAATATAGAAAAGGAATGATTTAATCAAAACTCCTCACATTTTTCATTATTTCAACTACAAGGTATACATGTAATTTTCAAAACAATTCCCTAATCTAAGGGTTTTCAGAGATAACCAACAACATCTAAGGAATAAAGAGAGATATTATTCCATCACAACCAAAATGGAGTATCTAAAAAAGAAAGGGATGATAAGTACACTAGTTATTCAATCAAGAATAGTGAACATACTTTTTGATTCGGGTTATATGAATTCCTTCATGAAAAAAAGTCTAGAATAACTATTCAAACTACAACAAAAGTCATGGAAGTAAATATGTTGGTGAAAATGAAAAATGTAAAAATTATTACACCAAAATCATATAACTCCTCCCCTGTCAAAATTTTTAATTTGATCTTCCCAAAAAAACAGAGTTATAATTTTTATAGCGTTATTTGATGCAATTATGTGTATAGATTATATTTCCTTATATATATCCAACATAAAGTTTCATGAGAAGGAATTCACCCTCCATATCACGAATCATACCCCAATTCTATATAAGTGAAAGGAGGAGGATGAATCTTATTTATCACCAATATCACAAGCATGAATATTATTTCTCTATGAGCAAGAGTATCTATCTCAAATGACTGAGTCTAAGAAAAATAAAATCCTATAAGAAATTACCATTTTTAGGGAATACACTAATGTTTTTCTTAAATAATTTCCTAGACATCCGCCTTGTATAGAGGTTGAATTTTCAATTCAGATTATACCTAGGTCATTACCAGTATGGAAGAATTTGTATAGAATGGATATTGTGGAACATGAGGAGTTCAAGAGAAAACTATAGGAGAATATAGATAAATGGTTCATACAAACATGTGGTTCACCTTAGGTTTCTCATGTCCTATTTGTGAAGAAAATGTATGGGTGAATTTTCCATTTCAATAATTATAGTGATCTAAAAAAGATCACAATAAAGAAAACGTATCCTCTCCCACATATTGATGACTTGTTTGATTAACTATATGGATCCCAATAATTATCTAAGGTGGATATTCAGTTGGGGTATTACCATGTAAGGGTGAATAATGAGGATATCCCAAGACCACTTCCCATACAAGGTACGACCACTATATATTCATTATAATTCCATTCAGACTCACTAATGGTCCAAAAATGTTCATGGAATGAATTAATAGAGTCTTTAGAGATTACCTTGACAAATTTTTGGTAGTATTTATATATGATATTCTAATATAATCCAAAAAAATTGGAGCATGAAGAGCATTTAAGCACCATGCTAAAGACCTTACAAAAGGGGAATCTTTATGCAAAGTGCTACAAATGTGAGTTCTTCTTGAAGGAAGTCTCATTCTTGGATCATATTATCACAATAAATGATATATGTGTTGTCCATTCAAAGATAGAAGCAATTTAATGATGATTGGGGCTAATATATATGGTAGTGATATATAGTTTTAATGTACTAGATTGATATTATCTTCTATTTTTGAGGAATTTCTTGCGATTATCAAAACCTCTAAACAAGATAACATGGAAGGGATTAAATGTTTTATTGAAAATTGAATGTGAAGAGAGATTAGAAAAGTTAAAAAAGTGTCTTATCACTTCACTTTTACTTACACCACCCACATGTGGATAAATATTCACGTTATACAGTTATGCTTTGAATAATGGATTAGGATATGTGTTGATTTATATTTAAAAAGTAATAGTCTATGCCTAAATTCAATTTAATGTTCAGTGATAGAAAAACCCAACACATGATCTACTGTTGGATGTCGTGATATTCACATTGAAAATCTGGTGGCATTATCTCCTTGGTTAGAAGTGTGAAATATATATTGATTGAAATATCCTCATGTATATATTCACACTAAAAAGTTGAATATGCAACAATGAAGATAGTTAGAGATAATTAAAGAATATAACTGCTCAATCCAATACAATCTTAAGAAAGAAGAAAAGTGGTAGATTCTTTAATTCATAATGATCTGTCAATTTTATCATTGATGATAATTGATAAGGACCAGATATACTTAGAAATTAAAAAGATAGATGTGGGAATCATAAAGTAAAGAGAATCATAAATCCTTTCACAAATTATTGCTCAATCATCCCTTCTAGATAGGATAAAGGATGATCAAAGAGATGATGTGAGAATTTAAAAGAAAGAAGAAGCTATAAGAAAATAGAAATCTCCATAGATCTATCTTAATTAATAAGGAATTATGATATTTGGGTCATGAATATGTGTACCATCAAATCCTAAGTTAATGAAGGAGTTATTGGATGATGCACATAGTTCAAATTTCTCCATCCATCTAGGGAGAACAAAGAGGTATCGAGATCTCTAGAAGCAATATTGGAATGACAATATGAAGAAGTGGATAATATAATATACATCAAGTTGATTTGTATGTCAATATGTGTATGTGGAAAGGAAATAAATCCAAGGGGATGATTTAATCATTACCCATACCTAAATGGAAATGGGAGAACCTAACCATGGAATTTTTCACTGGTCTTTTAAAGACATCAAGACTAAATAATGCTATATGGGGTAATGGGGATCATCTTATAAACAGTTCTCACATCATTTAAATTTTAGGGAACTTATCACTCGATCAACATGCAAGAATATACATTAGAGAAGTGGTGAGGCTGCACGGAACACCACTATTGATTGTATTTGATTGAGACTGAAAATTTACCTCTATATTTTGGGGGAGTCTCCAACATTATATAAACACTGAGTTGAACATAATAAATTTTTATCAGCCTCAAACTATTGTCCAATTTGAGTATACTATCCTGAAACTCATGGAAATGTTAAGAGCATGCTCAATTTAATTAAACGGGGGATGAGATCAAAATATTCCTCTAATCGATTTCTCATACAATAATAGTTTCCAATCAAGCATTCAAATAGATCATTATAAATCCCTATAAATCCCTCTATATGAATAGTTGAATAACACCTACATGGTAGGATGATGTTGGGGAACACACACTACTAGGTCCTGAAATGGTCGAGGAATTGTTAGAAAGGTCCAGACCACTCGACAACAAATCGAGGGTTCTTAGAGTCCAAAAATATCAATGATGATAATCATCAATTTTACCTAGATATTGAGGTTAGAAATAAGGTATTCCTATACATATATCTATGGAATAAATGCAAGACATTTGGGATGAAGGGAAAGGTTAGTCCAACATACCTTGGTCATTTTAAGATCTTTGATCTCATCAGAGTGGTGGCCTATTGACTAACACTCCCACATGACCTATCTAAAGTACATGATGTGTTCCTCATATCACTATTTAAGTAAAACATACCAAACCCCTCACATGTACCCAATAAAGAGGTGGTACCATTTTAGAATGATCTTTCCTATGATAGAAGCTTGTTAAGATCTAATATTATAGAGAAACATATCTACCAATAAGACAATGCACCAGGTTAAAGTACTATGGAGAAAACAAATGTTTTTTGAAGTATCATGGGAACCATAGGAGCTGATAAAACATAGTTACCCTTAGCTATTTTAGCCCGTTAAATGAAAAATTTTAGGTTGAATTTTTTAAAGGAGGGAAGATTGTAACGACCCAAACTTTATTAAATAAAATTCACTTTTTAGTTGAATTAAAATCCCTATTATATATTATGGTTATAGAAAACACATTCATAAATTTTTTTATTATATCCTATAAAATATAAAACACTATTAATAATCATAACCATTGATAATATATCCATCTAACAGTGATCATATGATTAGTATAAATATGGGGTTCTAAAAAATCCAATTGACACAAACAATGGAAGTGATGACCTCAACCAGTAGGATCATACCCTATGAATCCCATTTATCAGAGGTTATGAGGGAGATATAATCATTGGAATTTTCCCATGACTAATCTAAATATGATATCAAATAAATAATCATAGTAGAAAGAATTTATGGGAGATTTTCAAGCTCATCAAGATCAGAACCCAGACCAAATACACTAAACCACCCCATGAACGTCTCACCATCACACACCTTATCCTAAGGGAGTTCACTACTGTAATAATGGTATATGTATCACAACACTAATAATATTAATATTTATATTGAATAATATAAATGAATATATTTTCATAAATTTTTTGTTACTTTATAAATGATTTTTATTTTGATAAAATAAAAGGCAAATTGGATTTTTTTGGTAATATTAAAATTCAATTAGGGAATTTATGAATTAATGGATTTTTGAAATAAATAATATTTTAATAAAATATTTTTATTATATAATTTTTATTAATAATAAATGATCATATAATTTTTATGAAGTCAAATGTAATTTTTATAATGGTTTGAAAATTTTTATTACAAAAAACCCATAATTTGTCAATAAATATCAATTTTTATTTTAAATGTGAAATTTCAAATATTTTAAAATTATTTTGATAAAATAAATAGTATTTTTGAAATAATAACATTGAAATTATATAATGGTAAATTTTTTATAATTTTATGAGATAGATGAATTTTCAGGTAAAATTTAAATAGGGTATAAATATACTGTGTGTATTATGAAAACAGAATGTCCCCAAAATGATGTTACAAATAATATACAGGATATACATGATCAAATATATGTTTTAAATTTAATATAATATATTTTTATGTTTATTTTATTAATTTTATAAATCCTTAAAAATCCTCCAAAACCCATTATATATTTTTATGTTTTAAAATCATTTCTTTAAGTACATGAGTAACTTCCACATCACCAAGGGTAATATTTTAATAATTATGACCCTTAAAATAATAATATAGTAAAAATAAACCCTATTTGTTATGAAATATGGGAGAAAGACATGGGAAGGATTGTGGTTTTTATTACTTGGTTATATAGAGTACAAAACGTAAGTATGAGAAATAATAATGAATTCCCCACTAATTTCCTATATAAACTCACCCAAGTTCCAATTTATCTTTACTAAAAAACCATGGAGAAAAAAATTACTCTACCAGAACCTCTGAAAAGTCTTCCCAATGTTCCCCCATGATCTTAAGAAGCACCTCCCAAGGTTTTGGAATCACCCTCTCATGGTAAGGGATCCTCTCCATCAACACTTTATTTAAAAATATTCATTTTATTATGCCTTTATTCTCAAATTCCTAATATTGTGATATTTTCTTCCATATACCCATTAATTAAATTATTATGTATAAATTATTATACTGCACTTTCAATCTCATCAAGACCTCCCATGAATGTTTCTGTACCCCCATTATGCTGCTGAAATTTCACCATGATTTTCCTTAAGGAACAATTGTGTAGTGAATACCCAAGCCCATTTCTTATAAATGGTATTCAAATTTATGAAATTATACTTATATTATTTGGGACAAAAATTTATTTATTCCAAACTCTTGGATCTTGTAATAAAATTTTATGATAAATGATTCCACATTGAATAGTCTATGTGGTAGACTTATACATGTTATGAAATGAAGGTGACAGGTGCACCCATAATTATATGGTGCTCCAATGCATTGAATAATATTTTAGTCTCATGAAATGTAATGCAAGGAATTAGGTGGTGAACCAAATCCATCACAAGACATTTTCCACGATGATTACTTGGTGGTTATCCTTAACCTATGTTTATAATTCCATGTTTAATGTTGTTGCCACATTTTCCCATGTTGTCATTATATTATCATGCTATATCATGACTCATTGTTCATGTTTATGATTCTAAACCCTTTTATGTCTCATTAATATGCTATTTTCTGAAATGTAATACATTATTCATGTTATTCCATGTTTATTATCTTACTGGGATTTATATCTCACCGCTTTTCTATATCTGTCCCCAGATTATCCCATGCAGTTTTAAGTATAATGGAATAATATAAGAATGTTAAGGATGTTTTCAATAATGGTGATGTATTCCCTATTTTATGTTGTTATTTAATGTAGATAATTCCCAAATACACTATAATTATAAATATTATGCGTTCTATTATGTGTAATAATATATAATAAATCATGAATTAATGTATAATAAAGAGTAGGGTAGTCATATGTCGGGTCGCCAGCACGAGGGTCACAAGGCATGTGGGGGCCCCATAAAACTTGCGATACTTTTCTATCCCAAAACCATAGCCACCGAAAATAGATCCCTATACATAATGTGTTCTTAAGACTATACTGCATGTAGTCATGATTTTTTTTTTGAATTAATAGATTTTCTCTAACATCATAGGTCCAGCCTCTCAACCTTAGATCCTACCTCTAGGCCTCCTATAATTGGTAGAAGAGGCCTCTGTTCATTGTTTCTCACCATCAA
Organism: Viscum album; assembly: GCA_963277665.1. NCBI lineage: Eukaryota > Viridiplantae > Streptophyta > Magnoliopsida > Santalales > Viscaceae > Viscum > Viscum album. The sequence goes on from OY728139.1 coordinate 1,314,922,914, forward strand.
ATAGCCATAAATCTGTATCCATAAATCTATGGGGGTCTGTCACACATCCCACTTGTCTACTTCATCCATTGATCAGTTTTAGATTGAAATATATTGTATTCATCACCCATATCTCAAAACACATATCAATGTGTCCTCTGATCATCGATTCATTTGTTTCATGCAATTCTAATGTGAATACGAGGGTCTGATTGGACTCATTCCTACCCAAAAACATCAATCCATTGAATCGTATCCTAGTGGAGATGAATGAAACTAATCTGGAGTGGAAAATCATAAAAAATGTAATCTGTCATTGGAGAAGTATTCTTGTCCAAATAACACAATAAAGGATAACTAGGGTAATAAATAATTGAATAAACAAATTAAATCTATACTTGGGTGCATGAAAAGGCTACAGTTGGTGTAGATCAAAGGATGATGATGATATTGCTCAATAAATTTAATAAATAGGGGGAAGAATCCATAAATTTAGGAGTGATACATGGTTTGGATTGTTCATTATAGAAGAAATCACTTTCCAATTAATGAGAGGAGTTGTTGAATACACTGTGCATTGATATGTCCAGATCGAAAGGTTCATCATCGTTTGAAAGCGATTTTCCAATAAGAGAAGGAAGATGTTACTATTCATTGATCCAAGGGTTATGTGACTATCCTTGGTGATCCTTCCATAATGATGTATTAATTGGAAAATATGTATTAGGATAATTAATTAATTAATAAAATTAATTATTTAATTATGTTACTAAATATTCCGCCAACAACTGCTTTTATACAGACACCCCGTACTAACCTATTTAATGTCAAACCTAGGGTAAACATCACATTATTGACTCAACCATGGTCTAATATGTTTTGTTGTATATTTTATTTAAGAGTTATCCTATTTTATTTAAGAAAATACATTTGCCTAATATAAAATATATTTAATTTTTTTATAAAATTAATTCTAGGCACACTAGGCCTTGGAATAAAATGTCGTCTCAGCATCTAGCTCTAAAAATATATTTAGAAATATTACAAAGTCCTATAATGAAAAAATAGGGTCTCTACACCCATCCAATAAGGTTTTAAAATATATCAAACTTACACATTTCATAAAAACACCACATCACCACACCCTTCTAGTATCAACTACTATCATTTCTATAACGAAAACAATCCAACATTTCTATAAAAATAGTCACCACACCACATATAATTTCCTTTTTAATTATGTATAGTAACCATTCTTGATTTACACTTTTCCATCCTTAAAACATTCATTGATTCATTGATTACCCATATTTAATGGAAAAAATTACACAACTATCACCTACATTCAATCCATCCCTTTAATCATTCATTTCAGCAATTAGTATTTCATTAATAACTCATGATTCATTTAACTCTAGCCCATAGAACTCATTAGTTCCATCATTAATAACTAAGGGTTCTATGGAAACAATCATCCATAATAAACCTCATATTAACAATTAATAATTATATGAACATAATATAACACATAATACACATCCCCCTATAGTCATCACATTCCACTTCCATTCCGGCATCACCAACCATGCCATGAAGAACCACACCAACATCCATTCCTCCCCATTCCACAAACCCATTGACTAGAATAGTCCATCCCCAAAACCAACCATGAAAAATCCCAAATATTCACACATGACCACTACAAATATAGAATAATAATAGTAGGGAAACACAACAAAACTAATTTAATAATACAACAATCATCCAAATTTATGTTACATTTCATATATATTTCATTTAGGGATAGCATAAACATTATCCAATTTTCTTCCAAATTCATAGAATAATTTAACTACCAATTCTAATTGATTATCATTTTATAAAGAGGTTATTCCCAAAATTAAATCACAATTAAAGCTAATTTGACTCTATAATAAAAATGATTCTTAGGAACAAACATTAGAAAGAAAAAATTACATGAGAAGAATGCTTGAAACATGTAAATATAAATGATATACCTATTCCCATAAATTTGTTTTATATTTAAATTCAAAATCATTGTTATGTCAATCCTTAACATTTATCCAAAGTTATAAAAATATTATTAATCCCACATTATATTCCAAATAAGGAGAGTTCATAAATCACCTACCATAATAGAATATTTAATGACCAATGTATACTTCAAATAAGAACAAAATGATTTCAAGGATTGAATCATGAAAAGGAACCCCCAAAACCAATAAAAATATCCATAAGTCACAAACATTAAAATAAACTAAAATGACCACTTCCACCACTAAAAACTTCTTTGTATGAATAGATAATTTAAATTAATGAAGAAAATGGATATAATTAACCTTTTATCTCCAATAATCAATCTATAGGTTTAAATCTAAGTAAAAGGGGATGAACGGTCTCCCTAAAACACACTAAAGTCACCTAAGGGTTGAGGGAAACAAGGTATGAACAATAAAATTCTAAGGGAATTATGAATTTATATAGGGTCATCAAGACCATAACACCACATTATAGGTGTAAGGGCCTCACCAAAATGGGTTTAAATTAAAAAAATCTTAGAAATAACGCCATTTTCAATCCTTATATTTGATAAAACTATGTAATAACCATGATGAAAGTATTATCAACACACTGTAAAATTGTAATCCTTGAATTTATAATATATTCCTCAAACAAGACCATGACACAACATAATCACCATGACATTAAAGAACCCAAAATGTTATAATTACAAAATTATCTTTTCTAGGATCTAAAACACAACTAGGATGGTCGTGATAGAATCTTTGGCATTTCCTTTACCTCAATCATCTCTTTGAAGAAAATGACATAACAAAAGAAGGACAACACAATGACCCTTAAAGTGACATAGACTCCATTATCAATATATATAACATCCATGACATGGATGAACCATCCATGTCATATACAATCCTCCCAATGAAAATCTCATGGAACAACACCTTCCACTACACCAAAAAACCACCCCAATCAAATTCATAGTTCGAGCCCCACCTTTCCATCATTAAAACTCCTACATGAATTTATAACTCCCAAAACTCTCAAAGTAACATTCCAAAAAGGTCCAAAACATTATCTAATGGGTGAAATAATTTCATAACATTTATATTATTGTATTATTTATGTTGGTGATAGAATTATCTGACCCGCCATACTGAAATAAATTCAATATAGTATACAAAATATTTTAATGAAGTTGTTTTAATTGTGAATTAATTAACAAATAAAATATATTTTAAATGGTTTGATTTAATTTATGTGGGTTATAATTGAATATATGAATGCTTAAAGTGGAATTCATTGTTCAGAAATATTGTTAGTGAGATAATATTCATCTCAAATCATTTTCTTCCCCTCTTCCAGTGATAATAATTCCTCTCAGTGGTTCGATTCCATCTGATGGTACCTTCACCATTCAAGGTAGTGAGGTGGGATAGTATAAAGAGTAAAAAACATGAGGTATTGTATTATTATAGAGATTATTATATATATAATATTAAAATATATTTTATAATTAACATATATTTCATATAAATATTTTCCCCACAATAGTAAACTATCATTTATGAATCCTCCAAAACCTATAATATATTTTATGGTTTTAAAATACATTCATTAAGTAAATGAATCACTTACACATCAAAAAGGGTAGTATTTTAATATGTATGGATCTTGGACTAATATAATAGTAAAAACTAATCCCTATTGGTAGAAACCATGGGAAAAACAAAGGTAAGGGTTGTGGTTTTGTTTACTCTATTATATAGAGTCCAAAACCTAAGTTTGAGAAATAATAAATAATTCCCCACTAGATTCCTATATAAACCCGCCCAAGTATCCATTTATATTTTCTAAAAAACCTTGAAGAAAATACTTACTCTACCCTCACCTCTCTATAGTCTTCCCAATGTGACCAATCTTTCACGAAGCTCCTCCTAAGCTTTTGGAATCACACACTCAATGTATGGTAACCTCCACTTCACCTCTTTATTATATCATCTTCATTTTTATGTCTTTATTATACAATTCCTAATGTTGTGATATTTTCTTCCATATCCCCAGTAATTACCTTATTATGTATAAATAATGAGATAAAACTTTGACTCTCATCAATACCTCCGATGAATGTTTATCTCCCCCCATTATGCTACCGAAATTTCACCATGATTTTCCTGGATGAACAATTGTGTAGTGAATACACATACCTATTTCATATCAAGGGTTTTCACATTTATGCACTTATACTTATTTTATTGGGGAATTAAATTTATGTATTCCAAACTCCATGATCTTGGAATAAAATTTTTATGATAAATGATTCCACGTAGTATGGTCTATGTGACACACTTATACATGTGAATGAAATGAATGTGATGGGTCTACCCATAATTATATGGCACTACAATGAGTTGGGTAATGTTTAGTCTCATGAAATTTCATTAAAGGTATTATTTATTGAATTTAATCCATCATAATACATTTTATACTATGATTCATAGGTGGTTATCCTTTTTCTATGTTTATGATTCCATGTTTAAAGTTGATTGCATATTTTCCCATGTTGTCTTTATGTTATCGTGTTGTACCATGACTCATTGTTCATGTTTATGATTCCCACCCATTTTAGGTATCATTGATATGCCTATTGACTGACATGTAATAATTCCATTATGTATTCCATGTTTATTCTCTTATTGATATTTATATCTCACCCCTTTCTTATGTAAGTCCCTAGGTTATCCCAAGTAGTTTTATATATGATGGAATAATATAAGAATGTTAAGGAATTTTTCAATAATGGTGATGCATTCTTTATTTAACTTTTATGTAATGTACGTAATTCCAAAATATACTAGACTTATCGATATTTTGGGTTTTATGATGTGTAATATTATGTCATAAATCATTAAGACATTGGGTCTCTACCTCAATGGTCACACGACATGTGAGGCTCCCATACGGCATGTAAAAACTTTCTCTCCCAAAACCCTGGCCACAAAAAAACATAGTCCAACACATTGGGTGTTCTTAGGACTATATGAAATGTAGTTGGGTTATTGGTAGAATTAATATATTTTCTACAGAATCCTAGATCCAGCCTCACCACATCATATCTCACCTCCATGCCTCCTGTAATTGGTGGAAGAGGCCTATGTTCTTCGTTTCCAGCTATCTGATGGCCGTAAAAATGTATCCATCATCCTATGGGGATTTTTCACACATCCTGTACACCTCCTTTATTTTTCAATAAGTTTTAGATCCTAATATATGGTATTCATCACCCATACCCCACAAAAAATCTCAATATGTCCTCTGATCATTGATTGGTTTGTTTCATTCTATTCTTCTACAAATAAGTGGGTCCGATCAGGCTCAGTCCTACCCGAAAACATCGATCCATGGACTCATAGACGAATGGAGATAAACATGAAAAATCAAAGGTGGAAAATCATAAAAAAGGTGAGATATCATTGGAAAAGTGTTCTTGGACAAAGAAAACTATTGAGGATGTTTAGAGTGAGAAATAATTTAATAAACAAATAAAATCTATAGTTGGGAACATGTAAAGGAAACAACTGGCATAGATCAATGGAAGATGGTAATATAGCTCAATCAATCTAATAAATAGGGTGAAGAATCCATAATTTTAGGAGTCTTACCAGGTTTTTTATTAATCATTTTATAAGAACTTGATTTCAAATTAATGAGAGAATCCTTTGCGTACACATTGTGTTGATCTGTCTGGATCCAGAGGTTCATCATAATCATCATCTGATTTTCCAATGAGACGAGGAAGAATTCACTATAAATTGATCCATGGGTTATGCTAATAACCTTGGTGATCCTTCCATAGAGATTTATTAATAGGTAAAAATGAATCAGGTTAATTAATTTATTAATTAAATTAATTATTAATTAACCCGCAGAATTTACCTCCAATGACTTCTTTTATCCAAATACCCCATACCTACCAATTTTAGGTCATACATTGGGTAAACATCACATTTTGAACTCAACTGTAAAGACCCAGAAATTTCAAGGAAATTTTTTTCTTAACTTATTTGGAATTTTACAAGTCTGTAGCTTCTAACAACACTTGATTCCGAGGCCTGGTGTGTCTGGAATCAATTTCTAAAGTTCTGTTCGGGTATGTTCCATAAACGCACGAGCGGGTTTTTCTATCTTTTGAACCAGTGATCAGAATTGATATCTGAAGACACCGATGGAATCGCAGCGCCGATATTCGTTTAAGGGGACCTTTACCGAAGTTGCGTTCTATGTGGGTTGAAAGTTAAAATTTGGGAATTTAGATTAAAAGAAATAAAATTGGTAGTACACAATTCTATTATATCTATGGTAGTTATATCCCACAAAGGGGAGTTAAGGGTGGAACCCACAACCACCTACGTTCACATGTGTGGATATTTGTGAGGTGGGGCACACACGAGCCCCAACCTTTCATCTTCCCTAAACTCCCTTAAACCTCTTTATTTAATTCTTTGAAAACTTCCCCTATTAAATGAGGGCTCTTCCTCTCCCTTTCTCTCTCTATTTATTATTTTTCCAACACACCTTAATAAAGGAATTCAACATCTTAATTAATAAATTAAGTGATTTGAATTTTGAATTTCAAGTGTTAATAAAATTATAGCCATAGCTATTATTTTATTTTGGAACACGTTGTGTTTGGAGGATATTTGAGATAGCCCTTGTGTAAAAGAAGATGATAGTTCTTATTTCGTTGAAGAACACCATCCCTCCAAAAAGAACAATGCCTCCTTGATGAAGAATGTCTCTGACGAAGAATTACTTTCTCCCTCAATGAGGAACGCTCTAAGATTCGAAGAATGTGAAGTCGCTAACATCGTTTCCTCCTCGGACACACCCCGACGTCCGCAGAATTGACGTCCGATCCCCTGGACGCCGTTCTACGACTCCCTCTACCGCGATGCTTGTCTTCCGTGACTCGACGAAGTGTGACGTCATTAATTGATGTAGGGGTTGTTTTTGTATAATACTAATTCTGTGAATTATACCCTCCAAGTTGGGAGAATAATTGTTGCATGTTTATTTGAACCACTAACACGGTGGGTATGGGCTGACAAACAAGTCCAGACCCACTTCCAACTTGTTCGTGTTGCGTGGAATGTTTGGAGATGGCAAAACAGGACCGTAATGGCGATTTTGAGCTTTTTCAATGAAGTTCAGGTCCCGAGATTACCGCCAACGCAGACGGAAGCGAAAACAGACAACCAGAATGACTCCGGTGGCCCGTGGAATCTAGTGGTGGCACGGGTCGCCAGCGCGGCGGTGCAGGAGACCGGAGGATGCGGCGGCGCCCCAGACTACCGCTGGAGGAAGTCCACCGTGGCGGCCGTGTGGGATCCAGGGCGGCGGGGCCGTGCCAGCTGGCGGCGCCAGTTTCAATCAACGGGGGGCTGCCCCCCCCCCCCCCACTCCGCGCAAACCGATCGGCCAGGCTGGCCGAGCCGCAACCAGCCGCGGGCCGGGCCGCACCAGCCGCAGGCCGAGCTTCACTAGCTGGGCCGGACCCGGACTTGAGTCGTATAGCATCCCGTCTTCTTATAACATAAACTTTCATTACATTGCACAAAACTGAGGATCTTTAAGGTCTAGTGTCTTGGAAACCAGGAACATAATACATGAAAACAACATAAAACATTCTTCTTAAACACTTGAAAGGCTTCTCCTTAAGTTCATCCTAGGTTCATTACTGCATCTCATAACCTGGGGACATACATCAAAAGAAAGGGTGAGCAGAAGGCCCAGTAAGGGAAACAAGAGGAACATTTTACATGTAAACTTGAGATACTTCAATAAGGACATGAAAAGAACTTTAAGGCATGAGAAAGAAATCATGAGGCATTTCATAATAAAAATAAAATTTTCCATAACTTGAAGATGTGGCTACATCATTTAATATAGACAATCATGAACATATCACCAAGGTCCATCCCCAAGGTGTCATTTGAAAATTACCAAGGTTATTCACCAAGGTATCGTGAAAATTGTAATCTCTAGTGGTTACATCATTACCCAATGCATTGGAGCGCTATCAGGGCACACCCTTAAATTTGCCTTTATTATCATGTGGTCCACATATATCATCATCAAAAATTTCATAAATAACCCACATAGCATAAAATAAATGGGTTTCATTTCATAATCATAACGTTTTAGAAACTGCTTTAAAGACATGATCTTTACGTCACTTTAAACCCACGAAAAGGGAAAGTGGGTCTCATGTATGTAAATCCCAGAATTTAAAATAGAACATTTTGATATATATGTGAATACACTTGTAGAAATAAGAGCTTTTTGTATTCACTTTATAACATAAAATAATTTTTGAGAAAAGAGAGAGGCATTTTGAGACGAAAATTCTGCAGCATAACGGCTATGTTACAAGGTTTTAGAAAACATTGAAAAGAGAGGGGACATGGGTCACCCACTCATAAATGATCCATAAAACAGTAGGGGGAGAGAATAAGATGGGTATATATACATGGTAATGAAATTTTAAGGACATACCATTTGAAATGAAAAACATGGAAGGAAGACAAAAATTAGATTTCTCTTATGAAAATTCGGCAGTCTAACGGCGTCACTTAAACTTAAATAAAAATGAATTGACAAGATAAAATAGGGTCTCTCATCATATGATCATAAGAGATCAGTATGATAGATATAGAGGTCATACCCCAACATAATAAAAAGGAACTTGAAATACTTGACATGAAAATCGAACTTGAAAAATGAGAAGGGTGAAAGAATCCCTTAAAAATTCGGCAGCCTAACGGCGTCACTTAAACATTCATAAAATGAAATTATGAGAGTAATAGGGGATCTATCATCATATAAACATGAAAAGGGCAGTAAGAGGAATATAAAAGAACATCCTCTCACATAAGAACATGGAGCATAAAAGGAATGACATAAAAAGGATTACATGACAAGAAAGAGAGAGGTCGGATCCCTTACCTTAAAACGTGACTCTTGAAACTCAAAGGTTTGGACCTTGAGGGCTTGGGGGCACCTTGGTAGGACTCTTTGGGGGTAAGAAGACCAGAACATCGTTGGGGGAGAGTTGGGAGTTAAAACTAAAGGAGGAAAGGGTGGGTATTTATAGGGAAAGTGAGGGGACAAGGCAAAAATGGCCAAGGGACACCTCACTAGTGGTTTTGGCAAAACCATGGGCTTGCCCATGGTATTTTCCCATGGTATTGGCCACTTGGGACACCTCATACCTTATCTTACTATTCATAATTCGACCATATTGAATATATACTTAATACATCATTTAATAATGTCATTAAACACCCATAACTTAAAACTATATTTTCACTATTCATCAAAAATCCAACATTCTCAGAATAATCCCAAAATTTCACCTTAACCAAATATCAATGCTCTGATTTCAAAAATGAAATCCATTTTATAAAAATAATTTTCGAAATATTTTTAATTTAATTTTTAAATAAAAACACTATTCATCGAAAATTCATTTTTTCAGAAAAATCCCCAAAAATTACCTTAACATAATATCGATGCTCTGAGTTAAAAAATAAAGTCCTTTTTATAAAAATAATTTTCTAATTATTTTTAATTAAATTTTTAATTAAAAAACACTATTCATAATTTACTATTCATCAAAAATAAAGTTGATCTTATTAGACTCTAAATTCCTTACTGAACACTTTTGTAGAAGACCATTTTTTGAAAATCATTACACATCATTAGTTATTTAGGGTTTACATAAATATTTTAAAATATCCTTTTTTCAAAATTCATTAATAAAATAAATTCTAAAATTATCTGGACATTTGAAATTTCACAAACATCACTAAAGGAAGAAATCTCAATTTATTCACCCGAAAGGATTACACAAGGAAGCTAGGGTCTCGTCACATAGCCCCTTATAACACCGGCATAAGACCTAAGTGTAAGGTGTGCTATGGTGAGATAATCTGAGGGAGGCTCAGATAACATTTCCCTAGTAGTAATCTCTACTAACTTGAACTTCTTCTGTAGGCGTTTCCGTTCAAGCTTGACACGCTGGAGTTCGGCTTGGGCTTGGTCCAAAGCGAAGCCCACAGATGTTACCTCCTTCCCAAGCTCTGATAAGTGGGCTTCATAAGGTTAAAGTCTACTGGATGAAGCCATTGCCTCCTCTTTCTGCATTAACCATTAACATCTTATTAAATCATTAAGGGTAAGTTAATATACTACTCAAAAAGATTGGGTCGTTACATTCTTCCCCCCTTAAGAAATTTCGTCCCCGAAATTTATACTTGAGGCCTAGTTGAAAAGGTGAGGGTACTTTTGCTTCATCGTTTCCTCAGGCTCCCAAGTCGCCTCTTCATACTTATGATTCTTCCACAACACTTTCACAAGGTGGGTAGTCTTGTTTCGTAGAACCTTGTCTCTACGGTCCAACATCTCCACTGGATGCTCCTCGTAAGAGAGGTCATGTTCCAGTTGTAGCACCTATGGGTTCAGTACATGCGAAGGGTCGGGTATGTACTTCCTCAAGAGAGATACATGGATGACATCATTAACTTGAGCTAGGTTCGGTGGAAGTGCTAGACGATAGGCCACTGCTCCTATGCGATCAAGGATTTCATAGGGGCCAATGTACCTAGGGCTGAGCTTCCCTTTCTTCCCAAACCGCATGACTCTCTTCCATGGAGAGATTCGAAGGAAGACTTTGTCACCAACACCAAACTCCAAGTCCCTTCGACGATTGTCAGCATAGCTCTTCTGCCGACTCTGAGCTGCCTTTAAGTGTTGTTGGATGGCATGAACCTGTTCTGTCATCTCTTGCACGAGATTAGGCCCAAGAAGCTTCCTCTCACCAGTTTCATCCCAACAAGTAGGAGTTCTACACCGCTTTCCATACAGAGCTTCATAGGGTGCCATCTGAATACTCGCATGGAAGCTGTTGTTATAGGAGAACTCCATTAATGGGAGGTGTTGATCCCATCCACCCTTAAATTCCATTGAGCATAATCTCAACATGTCTTCGAGTGTCTGAATAGTCCTTTCAGATTGGCCATCAGTTTGAGGATGATAGGCCGTACTAAAATTCAATTCAGTATTCAGAGCATGTTGAAGACTTCTCCAGAATTTTGATGTGAATCTTGGGTCATGATCAGATACGATGGATAGTGGTACCCCATGCATCCTTACCACTTCCTTCATGTATATCTTGGCAAGATGATCCAGAGAGAAATCTTCCCGAATAGAGATAAAATGGGCTGCTTGGTGAGATGGTCCACAATAACCCATATCGCATTGTTTCCATTGGATGTTTTCAGGAGACCAGTTACAAAGTCCATAGTGATATTATCCCACTTCCATACTGGTATGGGTAGCGGTTGTAATACCCCCTTAGGAAGTTGTCGTTCTGCCTTTACTTGCTGACACACCAGGCACCTTGTAGTGTAATCAGCAATCTCCCTCTTCATGTTATCCCACCAATAATGTTCACGAAGGTCTCTATACATCTTAGTGCTTCCCGGATGTATAGAGAAAGTAGAGCTATGAGCTTCATACATCAGTTCTTTCTTTATCTCCGGAATAGATGGGACACATAGTCTTGTACTAAATTTCAATACTCCTTCTTGATCAATATTGAAATCAGGTAACTTCCCATCCTTTACAGCCTCAAACTTCTCCTGCAGCAAAGGATCTTATTTTTGAGCCTTCTTGATCTTCTCTAGTAATGAAGGTTGAGAAATCATTTGGGATATAGTTGATGATGTCCTTTTCTTTATAATTCCCATGTCCAGTTTTACTAGATCTTTAATCAAGGGATCTCCTAAGATCCTCATTGTTGCCAGAACAACAGGATCTTTCCTGCTTAATGCCTCTGCGACTTTGTTTTCTCTTCCAGGGTGATAGTGTATTGAACAATAGTAGTCTTTAATAAGCTCCAAACATCTCCTTTGTCTCATGTTCAATTCTTTCTATGTGAAAATATATTTTAGACTTTGGTGGTCAGTGTATATATCACATTTCTCCCCATAAAGATAGTGCCTCCATATCTTTAGAGAAAAAACAACTGCCGCCAGCTCTAGATCATGCGTAGGATAATTCTGCTCATGAATCTTCAACTGTCGAGATGCATAAGCAATTACCTTGTCATTTTGCATGATGACGCACCCAAGCCCTTTCAGAGATGCATCGCTAAAAATAACGAATCCTTCTCCGATAGAGGGTAGTGTTAACACAGGTGCAGTAACCAATCTCTTCTTCAGATCTTGGAAACTTTCCTCGCATTCCTTTGTCCAGATGAACTTAACCCCTTTTCGAGTCAACTTGGTTAGTGGATTAGAAAGTCGTGAAAAGTTTTTCACAAACCTCCTATAATATCCCGCTAAACCAAGGAAACTACGAATCTCAGTTACTGTTGTGGGTTGAGGCCACTCCTCCACAACCATTGTCTTTGCAGGGTCAACCGAGATTCCTTCATTGGTTACGATGTTCCCCAAGAAAGCCACTTGTTGTAACCAAAACTCACACTTGCTGAACTTCCCAAAGAGCCTCTCCTTCCGTAGAGTTTTCAAAATAACCCTCAGATGATCTTCATGCTCCTCACGACTTTTTAAATATATCAAAATATCATCAATAAAAACTACCACAAAGTTATCAAGGTAGTCCTTAAAGACTCTATTCATCAAATCCATGAAAAGAGCAGGAGCATTAGTCAAACCGAAAGGCATAACAGTAAACTCATAATGCCCATATCTTGATCGGAAGGCAGTCTTTGTAATATCTTCCTTCTTCACCCTCAGTTGATGATAACCAGATCGAAGGTCAATCTTAGAGAAGAATTGAGCCCCGCGAAGTTGGTCAAATAAATCATCAATTCTTGGAAGAGGATATCTGTTGTTCACTGTGATCCCATTCAGATCTCTATAATCAATGCATAGCCGCATTGATCCATCCTTCTTCTTCAAAAAGAGAACTGGTGCTCCCCAAGGAGACACACTCGGTCAGACAAACCCCTTCTCCAACAAGTCTTGGAGTTGTTTCTTTAACTATTCTAGCTCCACATTTTCCATTCTATACGGAGTCTTTGATATCGGTTGGGACCCAGGTACGAGTTCAATGGAGAACTCTACCTCTCTTTCTGGGGGAGGTCCAGGTAACTCCTCAAGAAATACATCCATGTACTCCTGAAAAATTGGAACATATTCAATTTTTATACTCCCTTTCCCTTCTTCATCATCACCGATTAACTCCATAAAGAAAAATATTGGAGGTGCTTCTAGATAGGGATCAGTTCGGGATATCTCTCCTTGGAAGATAACTATAGGTCATTCATTCAAGACTACTGAGATTTCCTTACTTCTGCATTTGATCTTAGCATTATACTTTGAGAGCCAGTCCATCCCTAGTATAATGTCGAATTCCATCATGGGAATGACTACTAGATTTTCGATAATATTGTTCTCACCAAAGTAAACACTAGAGTCTCTAAATACTTTTGATGCAAGGATAATCCCACTTGGAGTATTGACTGATAACTCTACCTCTAGAAGTTCGGGGATTGATTCTATATTCCTTGCAAACTTGGAGGAAATAAAGGACTGCGTAGAACCAGAATCAAATAAAGTACTTGCTAGTTTTGAGAGGACAACAAGAGTACCTGCTACCACATCGTTCGGAACTTCAACTTCAGTTGTTGTGATTGTGAAAGCACGACCTTGATCCCTTGGCCTCTGCTGAGGTTGATGGTGATTCCCCTCCACCGCCCTCAGATTTGGACATTGATTAGCAAAGTGCCCAAGCTATCCACACTTGAAGCATGTGACTTCGGGTAGGGCCAGAACCATCTTTCCTCTGTCGTTAGTGTTGGGAAGTTGAGGCTTCACATCACTACGACAATTCCGAGAAATATGGCCTTCTTTTCCACACCTATATCACTTACCACTTCTGATCAAGCAGTTCCCCAAATGCTTCTTTCCACATTTATTGCATGTGGCATGTTGCATATGCTTTCCACCTCTTTCCTGATCAAAACTTCTTCCCAGGATCGGTTCTAGAGTTCTCTTCCTCTCATTAGATTTGTGAGACCACTGTGTCTCCCCAAACTCTAGTTCAACTTTCATGGCACTTCGAACTATTTCTTCATAGCTATCGTAGTCCCTGTTGGCTAGATTCTTCCGCAGATGAGGTCGTAGTCCGCCAAAGAATCTATCAACCTTCCCATTAGGGTCCATGACGAAGCTTGAGGTATAACGGGAAAGCCTTGTGACGTTCATCTCGTAGGTTCCAACTGATTCATTCTTATTTTGCTTCAGCTCGAGAAATTCTTTCTCCATTCTCGTTCTCATCGAACGAGGGAAATACTTATTAAATAATATTCCCCGGAACTCTTCCCACTCCATAGCTTCCATCTATCCTCATGGCTTCGTGTTTTTGATCAGTGACCACCACTGATCAGCTTCTTCCTCTAGGCGGTAAACAGCAAGGGTGACTTTTTCTTGTTCTGAATAATGAAGTACAGAAAAGATCTTTTCAATGGAGCTTATCCATTGTTCCGCAACCAATGGGTCAGTAGATCCACTGAATGTTGGTGGTCGTTGACGCATGAAGGACTCAACAGAAAGTTGTTCCCTTCGTGGTGAGGTCAGCCTCTCAGCTTGATTCAAGTTATTACTCATAACTTGAGTCAGTTGGTTCATCATTCGCATGAATGTTTCCATTCCGGCTTCCATCGGAGGGCCGTCAGCACATGGTGCATTGCGGTCACCATCGGCACGGTTCCTCCTACTGCCCGCCATTTTCTAAAAGAATAAAACCTTAGTGAGAAACTTATTTCATTTATGGATCTTTTAACTAAGACTTCATGCTTATATAATTACACTTTTCTATAATTCCTTCATAATGATTCATAAAAAGCTTGTGATTAACCAAACATATCCCCCGGGAGTGTCGTAACCAAGAGTGCAGCAAGGCCCGTTATCGTGCACTAGTTCCCGTTCGAGTCTAGCTCAAAGCGGTATTTTCGGGTTTTACCCCTATGTACATTTGTGCCAGAGCCGCCTCTACCTGCTCGTATCCAGACAGGGATGTATTTGTTTGATAAACCACTTACTCAATACTTACCAAAATACCAGGAAGTTTTCCTATATTTAAACTTTTCTATAGGGTTCTTCCTAAAGTTTTTTATATCCTAATTTCCACAAATAATTAAACCATCCTTTGATACCAACTATAGCATCCCGTCTTCTTCTAACATAAACTTTCATTACATTACACAAAAATGGGGATCTTTAAGGTCTAGTGTCTTGGAAACCAGGAAAATAATACATGAAAACAACATAAAACATTCTTCATAAACACTTGAAAGGATTCTCCTTAAGTTCATCCTAGGTTCATTACTGCATATCATAACCTGGGGACATACATCAAAATAAAGGGTGAGCAGAAGGCCCAGTAAGGGAAGCAAGAGGAACATTTTACATGTGAACTTGAGATACTTCAATAAGGACATGAAAAGAACTTTAAGGCATGAGAAAGAAATCATGAGGCATTTCATAATAAAAATAACATTTTCCATAACTTGAAGATGTGGCTACATCATTTAATATAGACAATCATGAACATATCACTAAGGTCCAACCCCAAGGTGTCATTTGAAAATTACCAAGGTTATTCACCAAGGTATCGTGAAAATTGTAATCTCTAGTGGTTACATCATTACCCAATGCATTGGAGCGCTATCAGGGCGCACCCTTAAATTTGCCTTTATTATCATGTGAGCCACATATATCATCATCAAAAATTTCATAAATAACCCACATAGCATAAAATAAATGGGTTTCATTTCATAATCATAACGTTTTAGAAACTGCTTTAAAGACATGATCTTTACGTCACTTTAAACCCACGAAAAGGGAAAGTGGGTCTCATGTATGTAAATCCCAGAATTTAAAATAGAACATTTTGATATATATGTGAATACACTTGTAGAAATAAGAGCTTTGTGTATTCACTTTATAACATAAAATAATTTTTGAGAAAAGAGAAAGGCATTTTGAGACGAAAATTCTGCAGCATAACGGCTATGTTACAAGGTTTTAGAAAACATTGAAAAGAGAGGGGACATGGGTCACCCACTCATAAATGATCCATAAAACAGTAGGGGGAGAGAATAAGATGGGTATATATACATGGTAATGAAATTTTAAGGACATACCATTTGAAATGAAAAACATGGAAGGAAGACAAAAATTAGATTTCTCTTATGAAAATTCGGCAGCCTAACGGCGTCACTTAAACTTAAATAAAAATGAATTGACAAGATAAAATAGGGTCTCTCATCATATGATCATAAGAGATCAGTATGATAGATATAGAGGTCATACCCCAACATAATAAAAAGGAACTTGAAATACTTGACATGAAAATCGAACTTGAAAAATGAGAAGGGTGAAAGAATCCCTTAAAAATTCGGTAGCCTAACGGCGTCACCTAAACTTTCATAAAATGAAATTATGAGAGTAATATGGGATCTCTAATAATATAAACATGAAAAGGGCAGTAAGATTAATATAAAATAACATCCTCTCACATAAGAACATGGAGAATAAAAGGAATGACATAAAAAGGATTACATGAAAAGAAAGAGAGAGGTCGGATCCCTTACCTTAAAACGTGACTCTTGAAACTCAAAGGTTTGGACCTTGAGGGCTTGGGGGAACCTTGGGAGGACTCCTTGGGAGGTAAGGAGACAAGAACTTCGTTGGGGGAGAGTTGGGAGTGAAAACTAAAGGAGGAAAGGGTGGGTATTTATAGGGAAAGTGAGGGGACAAGGCAAAAATGGCCAAGGGACACCTCACTAGTGGTTTTGGCAAAACCATGGGCTTGCCCATGGTATTTTCCCATGGTATTGGCCACTTGGGACACCTCATACCTTATCTTACTATTCATAATTCGACCATATTGAATATATACTTAATACATCATTTAATGATGTCATTAAACACCCATAATTTAAAAACTATATTTTCACTATTCATCAAAAATCCAACTTTCTCAGAATAATCCCAAAATTTCATCTTAACCAAATATCAATGCTCTGATTTCAAAAATGAAATCCATTTTATAAAAATAATTTTCTAAATAATTTTAATTTAATTTTTAAATAAAAACACTATTCATCGAAAATTCATTAATTTCAGAAAAATCCCCAAAAATTACCTTAACATAATATCGATGCTCTGAGTTCAAAAATTAAGTCCTTTTTATAAAAATAATTTTCTAATTATTTTTAATTAAATTTTTAATTAAAAAAAACTATTCATAATTTACTATTCATCCAAAATAAAGTTGATCTTATTAGACTCCAAATTCCTTACTGAACACTTTTGTAGAAGACCATTTTTTTGAAAATCATTACACATCATTAGTTATTTAGGGTTTACATAAATATTTTAAAATATCCTTTTTTCAAAATTAATTATTAAAATACATTCTAAAATTATCTGGACATTTGAAATTTCACAAACATCACTAAAGAAAGAAATCACAATTTATTGACCTGAAAGGATTACACAAGGAAGCTAGGGTCTCGTCACATAGCCCCTTATAACACCGGCATAAGACCTAAGTGTAAGGTGTGCTATGGTGAGATAATCTGAGGGAGGCTCAGATAAAATTTCCCTAGTAGTAATCTCTACTAACTTGAACTTCTCCCGTAGGCATTTCCGTTCAATCTTGACACGCTGGAGTTCGGCTTGGGCTTGGTCCAAAGCGAAGCCCACAGATGCTACCTCCTTCCCAAGCTCTGATAAGTGGGCTTCATAAGGTTCAAGTCTACTGGATGAAGCCATCGCCTCCTCTTTCTGCATTAACCATTAACATCTTATTAAATCATTAAGGGTAAGTTAATATACTACTCAAAAAGATTGGGTCGTTACAAGTCGGGTCCGCCCGGTTCGGGCCGACCCAGGGCGGGTTAGGCCGAGTCGGACTGGGCCCAAACCCCCCTTTTTCAGACCATATTATTTTAAACAGCCATAACATGAGCTACTGACCCTAGATCGATGCACCATTAGTTGCATAGGAATCCTTGGATCGATAGGGTCGTTTTGGTATATTACACTTATGGTTTCAGCAAAGTTTTGGTATTTCCAGGATGGTTCGAACCCAAAACAAATCGGGCCCTCGGAGTGAAAACACTTATAACTTAAGGACCAGACGTCCGATTGAAGTACCGTCAATTACGTTGGTTTCCTTTTGTTGAGAAGTATTTTTTGGCATACTCCAATCGAGGTTCGGACACATTTGGATTATGGTCGGTTTGGTTTTATCTTAGAAACCAACCAAACCCCTGGAACGGAAAAGCCAATAACTCTAAGACCGGACGTCCGTTTGACGAACCGTCGATGGAGTTTTTAATCTCATTAAGAAACAGTCCCTTTGTTTTTTACCCATGGGAGTTTGGGGTACAGTTGAGATACAGACGGGTTGGTTCATACACGAAACCAATCAGGTCCCTGGGGAAAAAAGGCTAATAACTCATAGACCAGGCATCCGATTGGCGCACCGTATTTTGCATTGAGATCCCTATGACGTGACAGATCTTTGAAATACTTCTTCATGGGACTTCGTGACACTTGGAGTGTCAACTAGTGGCTCATGAAGCGGACCCTCCCGGAGATGAGCGTACGGAGTACAGAGACCTAGTAGCTGGCTGAGACTTGATGACTACTGATCGATCGACTCGGAGTGATTCATAAGGCTCAGTGGGGTGCGCTTGGTTGTAGTAGCATACCCATGGTGAAGGAGCGCTTGGTTGTAGCGGAAGAACCATGGTACACGACAAAAGGAGTACCCTTGTAGGCTATGAGGTGGTGCGCTTGGTTGTAGCGGCAGACCCATGGTGGGAAGCGATTGGTTGTAGCAGCAGGCCCACAGTACTCAACAGGTGGAGTACTTCACCAGTCCATGGTTAGTGGGAAGCACTTGGTTATAGTGGAAGACCCATTGTACTCGACAGAGGAAGAGTTCTTTAGTCGTCGTGGTTTCAACATCATGAATAAAATCTTGGTTTGAGATGAGTCAATGACCTTTGTGTTTTCCTCATGATTGAGATGGGTTACTTGATAACTTAGTTATATGTATGGGAATATACTTAAGTAAAGGTTATCTGTTGAGATCTTTCTTTGTGGTTTATCCTTGTTGGATTTTAGTGAGACCTTGAGGGTCTCGAGGTCACTACTGAGTATCGTTATACTCACCCCTGCACGGGCTACGCCCACACCTTGTTTTGTTGGATGAAGACGACGGACAATGCTGACCCAGGTAGAGTGTACAAGGACTGGACGGTTCCCGGAGGTGGACACTCGGCGTGACGGAACATGGATCAGACTGATAGATGCGAAGTACTGAGGAGGACATTTGTACCAACCCTTCAGGTAGGAACCCGGAGGACGATCTAGGAGTTGCTCCACCATTCAACTGTTTGTCTTTTCAATTGTACTTTTCTTTCAGTTGAAGCTGTACCTTGATATTGGGCTTGTATTTCTGGCCCCTTTGTACTTTCAGCACTTTTGATATACCACTTTACTTAGTTTTTTCTTCCGATTGTTCTCTGGTTGTGTGAGTATACATTTTATAAAGGCAATTCCTTCCCTGTTATAAGGATTTACGCCTTTGGTGCTAGTCACCAACCCCTGGCCTATGGAAGGCAGGCTTGGAGTAGTTACCGCACGGGCCCCAGGGGACAGGTCCTGACATCAACCGTGATATCAGTTTTCTGATTCAAGATTACATTTAACATTTATCTTATTTTTTAAGAAACTACATGTTTCTAATATAAAATATATTTTTTTATAAAATTAATTCTAGGCACCCTGGGCCGTGGAATCACTCATCGTCTCAACACCTGGATCTGAAAATATATTTAGAAATATTTAAATGTCTTACAAGGGAAAAATAAGGTATGTACAGCCAACCTAATTTGTTTTCAAAAAACTCAAACTAACACATCTAATAAAAACACCACAATACCACACCCTTCTAATATCACCTACTTTCATTTCTATAATGAAAATTGTCCAACTATTCTTAAAAACAGTCACCACACCACATATAAATTCCTATTTAATTACATCATGTAACCATTCCTGATTTACCATTTTCTATCCTAGAAAAATTCGTTATTTCATTTATTACCCCTATTTAATGACAACCATTCCACAACTATCACTTAAATTCATTCCAACCCTTTAATCGTTCATTTTGGAACTTAGTAATTGCTTAATAACTCATGATTCATTTAATTCTAGCCCATATAACTCATTAGTTCCATCATAACTAACTAAGGGTTATATGGGAAAAATTATCATTAATAAACCCCCATTAATCAATTAATAACCATATAAATAGAATGTAACACATAATTCATATCCCACCACAGTCTACACAAACCACTTCTATTCCTACATAAGAAAACATGCCACGAAGAACCACACCAACATCCATTACTCCTCATGCCACCACCCCATTGACCGACATAGTCTATCCCCATAACTAACCATGAAAACTCCCAACTATTCCCACATGACCAATACTAATCCAGCATAACAGTAGTGGTGAATCATAACAAAACTAATAGAATAATTCTATCATCCAACTTTATGTAACATTTATTATATATTTCATTTAGGGATTGCATAAACATCATCCCATTCTCATCCCAATCCACATAAATATTTAATTGCTAGTTTTAATTGATTATCTTTTTATAAATAGGTGATTCAAAAAATAAAATTACAATAAATGCATATTTGAATCTTCAATAACAATAATTCATAGCAGAAAACATAAGAAAGAAAAAATCACATGAGAAAAATCATCGAAACATGTAAAGATAAATGATAAACCTCTTCCCATGAATTTCTTTTCTATTTAAATTAATTTTCCTCATTAATTAAATCCTTAAGATTTATTTAAAGCAATAAAACTATTATTTGTCCCACATTAAACTGAAAATAAGGAGCGTTCCTGAGTCACCTACCTTAATAGAAGCTTTAATGACTAATGTACATAGAAAAAAAAATTTATTATGGGGATTGAATCATGAAATGGATCCCCCAAAAATAATAAAACATAGCATCCATCAATCTAAAATGTTAAAATAACATAAACTAACCACTTCTGTATGGTCTTAGTTTTGGGTTCCATCCAAAGGTGCCCCGTACCCAGTTCGTCACATGGACTCAAGTGAATTTCCCTAAATACCATAGGTTTCCTACTAGTAGTGAGGGCCCTGGGTGTGATAGTGGGGAAACTATTCCCTCATTGGTAGAGTAACACATCCGAAACAACAGTGATAGTTGCAGAAGTAGTAATACCAAACAAAAGAAGTAAATAGCAGAATACGGATAGTATAAACAACTTCAACATATATTAAAATAAATGATGCATGTCACGTGTATCTAGGAAAGCAGCGAAATAAGTCACAATTTTGTAAATATAATAATGAAAACAAAGTGTAGAAAAAAGTAAACTCCAAAAAAGTCTCTAGCATCAGCTTGGTTTTATGCTCTCTAGCTCCAACATCAATCAAGTACCTGATGAAGAAGGGTTCTTTCCCTTATCAATAGCTGAAACTATATAATCAGTTTGGGTCCAAAATCATGACCCAAAATAGGGTGTGAGATGAATCCCTATATGTAACCACCAAAATATCTATGTCTAATCTTCATTGAATATATATAATAGGAAATATTTTGAAATGAAGTAAAAAACTAGTAATTAATCAAAAGTAAACAATACAATATTTTTAAATTAAATTAATTTAAATTTATAAATTATTCAAAAAATGATATAATGTAACCTTGAGATATAGCCTAAGCTCTGCATCCCAGTGTATATTAGTAACAACAGATGTATTAGGAGACTATCTAAACAAACAAGTAAGACTGAGTCGAAGGTTGTGATTTGGCTTGACAGACTCATCCTAATCCTTGAAATATTCACAAGTAACCATATGAGAAAGTTCTCACAGCCTAAACCCTCTAGTTTAACATATAATTATTTCAAAAATTAATAATGAACCTCTAGGAAAGCTCACACAGTCTAACCACTTTTTCCCCACATAGCACTAATCAATTAGAAATGACCACCTGGGTATCTCTCATTGTTAATACCCCTTGGTCTGCATGACAACCATAATTATAATGACCCCATGGAATCTCTCATAGTCAATTACCTATGGTCTAACATTAATTTAATAATGACCCTCTGGGTAGCTCTCATAGTCTAACCCCTCTGGTCAATGACCCCACATCAGTTCTCACATTCAATAACTATGTTCAATCATAACAAAAATTCATAATTAAATGACCCTACCTCAAGAAGCTCTCATAGTCAATTCTCCTTGGTCAAATTACACATTTTGAATCACATGCATCTCAAATAAAAGGTAACTCCTTCCTAACAATACGCAACATGGAAACAAATCAATCCAAACATGCTTTCTAGACCCAATGACCATAATCAAACAAATATAGGAAACACATTCATAATCTATGTATTAAACCTTACACCTATTAAATAACCCTTTCTCAATCAAACAAACCACATCAAGTATTAAACAGGGTGAAAATATCCATAACACTCAATACCCTAAATGTCAGTACTCATAAATTTTAGAATATATAATCTAACTAAAACCAAATAAAGACACAGAACTCTGACCTCGATGTAGTACAATGAACATTCTTGAATTTTGGACCTTGAATCGACCAATGATGATGTATATATATAAAATGGGTAAAAAATATCAACCCTCAATAACTCATGAGAGAGGAGAAATCAGGAAGAGATGCTCTAGGGAAAGAGAGAACTCACCGGTGAGAATCCAATGCACCAAGAAACGTCTAAATCAGAGCTCATACGAAGGAATGGTATGGGTTAAAAGTCCATGTCCATCTTGTAGCTCTCTTGTAAGAAACACATGAAGAAGTGGATGGTTTTGGATATGTGACGTGACCCCAATACAATTAATCAAACAAACATAAAAGTACATAGCGTGTTAATTTAATGTATACATCATGTACTAGCCTCAACCATCCCCACATTATGTGGTATTCTAAGTCACCCACTCGGCCGTTACATAGCCATCACACTGTTGTGAATGGAAATTAAGTACACGAAGTGTACTCATGAGTACTCAGTGTGTACTTAGAAAATTTCCAAATTCATAGTTTTTCATCAAAAACACCTTAAATCCTGATCCATACCTGAAATGAAGATCATTTATCTTACAAACATTCTGCCTTAAAGTAATTCATCCCTGAATTTTTCTTCCCAGAGTGGTGAAGAAGAAAAATTTAACAACTATAGCCATTGTGACTTTATGTCGGCCTCCCTCTCCTAAATCTCATCCTGTACTCACCCATACTATCATATCACCCACACTAGAGGAAAAAAATAGCCACAAAGAACCTTCATGCTATGATCCACAATAATAATAGGGTGATACTCAAAGGATGCATCCACCTCCAACCCATCCTACTTAGGTTAAAAAACATGAGATGAGTCTGAAAAGTAATGTCGTAGCTTAGAAATGTGGAAGGCGTCATGCATAGCTCGATACCTCTGAGGTAACTACAACTGATAGGAAACAACGCCAACTCTCTCCAAAACCTCAAATGGCCCAACATATCTCGTTGAAAGTTTACCCTCTCTCCTAATCCTCTTGTTTCCCAACCTCAGTGTTTCGAGTAAGAAAACCTAATATCTAACCACGAACTCCGAAGGTCATCTCCATCGATATACATAAGACTTATGGAATGGCTGAGTAGTATAAATCCTCTTCCTAATCAACTCCACCTGCTCAGTGGTCTCCTGTACAAGACGAGGTCCCAACATAGCTGCCTCTCCTACCTCCAGCCAATGCAGGGGTGATCGAGATGGATTATTATACAAACCTCATAAGGTTCCATATAAATCATTGACTAAGAAATATTATTGTTGGAAAAATCAAATAGGGGTTTATGTCTCCCTTAAGAGCCCCCGAATCCAAGATGCATGCTCAAAGCATGTCCTCCAAAACTGGAATCATGTGCTTGGACTGGCCATCTGTTTGGGGATGGTAAGTTGTACATAGAAGTACCTATGTACCCAAATCCCTATGTAGTCCCTTCCAGACATGAGAAGTAAACTGGGAATCCTTGTATGAAACAATAGAGTGAAGAACCCCATGCAAACATATAGTCTCTCAAATTTACAACCTTCCCATCACATCTACAATGAAGGTTTCCTTAATTGGCATGAATCATGCAACTTTCGTGAGTCTATCTACAAAAACCCAAAACTCATCATTCCCTTGAGGTGACCTCAGTAAACCTGTCACAAAATCCATCGTGGCATCATTCCACTTCCACTTCATAATGGGTAACTACTGTAACAGACATTCTGGTCGTTGATGCTCCTTCTTCACCTACTAATAGGGGGAACATATCATAAAAAACTAGTAACATCTATCTTCATACCTGGACACCAATACTGACGGTGTAGATCTCGATACATCTGGGTGACACCAGAATAAGCTGCCCAATGTGAGGAATGAAAATCATGATGAAGCTCATTGTGTATGTCTACCAACACCCATACGTTCCCATGAAAACACAAGATCTCTTCCTCAAATATGGTCTATCAAGGAATAGGTTCATCTCCGGACACACACTCCCATAGGACTAGGCCTTCATAATATGATAGATTCCTCATTCACACTTGATCCAATATAGTATAAGACACAGCTAAAGAGGAAAGTAAAGGAAACCCCAGTCTATCGTTCACCTCCAGATGCATATTTGAGAATATATCCATAAGCTTCCACTCACTACTGGCCTCCAGAATTTCCTGCATCTGAGTCCTCCTGCACAATGCATCAGTCATTGTGTTGCCTTTCCCAGACTTGTAGGCAAGCTCAATGTCAAAAGACTGAAGGTACTCAAACCACCTTCCCTGTCTCAAATTCATATCATGCCAAATAAAGATGTACTTTGAGACTTTTGTGGTAAGTAAATACCACAAAATGATCTCCCAAAAGATGATTTCTATAACATCACAAAGCATGCCCAATTGTAACTAACTCGAGATCGTGCATCAGGTAATTCCTCTAATTTCTCCTTAACTGCCAAGTCCCGTATGTAATGAATCCTACCCCTGCATAAGAAATGATCCAAGCCTGATACCTAATTCATCAAAGTAAACTATGTAACTCTTTACCAGATCTAAAAAAATCAGTATCAGTGCTGAAGTAAATCTCCCTTTCTACTACTAAAAGGATGAAATCACAGGAATTTGACCACAAGTACTTCACACCTTTCTTAGTCAGGCCCGTCAGTGGCGCTGCTATGTGTGCAAAGTCATATATAAATCACATCTAGTAACCCGCCAACCCCATCAAACTCCATACCTCAAATATGTTCTTAGCTTTCTCCTAGGAATCTACTACTCTCACTTTCCATAGGTTTACTGAAACTCTTATCTCTAAGATAACATGACCCAATAAGTGAATCTGGTTCATACAAAAGTGGAATTTTTAGATCTTGGCGTATAACTGATTCCCTCTCAGTGTACTCAATACAATCTCAAGATGGGTGTAATGGTCATGTCGAGTGTGAGAATACACCAAGATATATTCCACAAAAAATACCACAAAAGAATCCATGTAAGGATGGAACACTTGGTTCATTAATGATATGAAAATTGTTGGTGCATTAGTGAAACCGAATGACATAACCACATACTCGTATATTCCATACAAACTCCAAAAGGCTGTAAGATGTATATCTGATGGTCTAACGTGCAATTGATGGTAACCGTATCTCAAGTATGTCTTTGAGAACACCTGGGATCCTCAAAGTTGATCAAAGATATCATCAATCCTCTACAAGGGATATCAGTTATTGAATGTAAACAGGTTCAACATCCGATAATCCGCAAAAATTCTGAGGGTACCATCTGCCTTTTTCATAAAAGGACAGAAGAAATCTAAGGAGAAGTACTGGGTCGGATGAAACCATTTTCCTAAAACTCCCCTTAGTACTTCTTGAGATTCTGTAACTCTAATGGAAGCATCCTATAAGGAGGAATGAAATGTAGTGGCACTCATGGAACAAGCTCAATAGATAAATCTGCCTCACACTCCAGAGGTAAACATGAATAGTCGTCTAGAAAGACATCTCTGAAACAATACAACATTAGAGGAAATTCCATCTGTGAAGTCCCCTTTTCATCCAGATATAAAATAGGAATTTGGGATGTAATTCCTCCGAACCCAAGATGATCCTGTCCAGCTCTTCTCGCCTAGAAATCTCATCCACCCTTATATAAAAAATAACCACCCTCTAGTGACGTGATACACACCCTATGATAAAAGCAGTCAACAAAGGCCTGAAATGAGACCATCCTATCCATTACGAGAATTAAATTGAAGCATGTCATCTCTAATATATATAGATCCCATATGAAGTGACACTGACCAACCTTAAGAGGGAACGACTTGAACTGACATACACTATCCATCTTAATCCTCAATGGATTGTCTAGCATCATAACATCCTCAAAAGTAAAGATATTGATCCCCAGGCTCTCCACTAAGAAAACATATATGAAACTATGGGAAGCCCCTGTATCAAAAAGAGAATAAGCTAAAACTAAGGCAACTAGAATCATATCTCTAACCGTATAGGGTTTGCGATCCTACTCCTGCTAGGTCTTCTCCACTGAAAAAGTCTAACTGGCACCATGAACCTACGACCCTGTCTGACTACCCTAAGTAGATCCACCTTGCTATCACTGAGAAGATGTAGCCTGACTACAATTTCCACGACCACCTCCTCAGCCAAAACAGTCTAGAGAACTCTAGTTCCTTGATTGTTGAGAAACATTGCATGAAAGCACCCTACGACTCTTCCTTATATCAGTCGAAGGAGTACCAGTCTTGGATGACGAACTGCCATGGATCACATCTCCCAATTCCCTAATATTTTGCTTATTAATCAGCGCCTAGTTCACTATAGCCATCAACGATGTCATCTTGAAGACATTCACCTATGATCAGATGTCATACCTAAGACCATCCTCAAATCTCCTAGCCAAATATAACTCGTCACCTCCCAAAATAGGTGTAAACCGCTGAAGCTCTATAAAACAGGATAGTAATCATCACTGAAAGAGCTCTCTACTCCAAATGTGTGAACTCTCGGGCTCGATCGGCCCTCAACGTCTCAGAATATAAATAATCATAGAAGATCCTATGAAACTCTTCCCAAACAATATTCTAATGACATCCCACCTATGAGATAACAACCCACCATCTGTTGGGGAAATCATGTATCATGTATGTAGAAAGCTCCACCCTCCTCTCATGAGGCGTCTCCAGATGCTCAATGATAGAAAGCATGATCTCCAACGATGACTCTATAGCTTGTGGTCCTCCATATTTATAAAATGTGGGAGGAATCTAGTTCTAGAACACTCGTGTCTGCTCTACCATAGACAGTTTAGGATGCAGTGCTCCCTGGAAGGTCTATAACATCCTCAAAAAGCATTCACGGAACTGTTCATTATCACCTGCATTCAGTATAACAGTTGGTACCAAGATAGGAACGATGGGAGGATCTACTTGTAGTCCCTTATCTACCATTTCAATGTCTGGTCATCACCCTGCACATGGAGTAAAATTGGAGGAATTATTGGTGGCATGAATCTTGATGGCCAAAATCACACCTCAGTACAATATTATCAAGTACAACAACATAGAAGTTAAATAAAACGAATAGGAGAAGAAACAATCAAGTTTTACAAAATATAATTACGCAACGTGTATAACCCCTACACAACATGCTCCCTTAAGCTTTTAACGTGGCGTGTAACTTTTCCAAACATAGTTGGGTAATTCCCATTCACACAGTGTGTTCCTCCGGAGACACAATGTGTACTTTAATTTTCCCTCCTTCCCAAGTTCCTCTACATGGATCAAAATACACCTTTCTCCCTTGGGTAA
Organism: Viscum album; assembly: GCA_963277665.1. Classification (NCBI taxonomy): domain Eukaryota; kingdom Viridiplantae; phylum Streptophyta; class Magnoliopsida; order Santalales; family Viscaceae; genus Viscum; species Viscum album. Next base: position 1,314,951,001 of record OY728139.1, read on the forward strand.
CACTACATGACGTGTTCACCCCAGAAACGGCGTGTACTACTTAATTTCAAAACACCAATGTTTTTAGTCACACGGTCAGAGACACAGTCAACTCTACAAGGTGTTCAAGAATAGAACACAACATGTACAACCTAAGTTTCATCTTCCCATGTTGTTAGTCACACGGTCGGACACATGGTCTTTATGGCATGATGTGTACTCTTAGTACTCTGTGTGTTCTACCAAATTTTCACAATCCCATGTCTCTGATCAAACATTCATTCACATGATTAAAGACTACACAACGTGTACATATAGTACATGACATGTACTTAAGAAATGTTGTTTCTTCCAGAACAGAGGAAAACATGTTGTGTGTTCGTAATATCACACATCGTGTTGTCTGGGTTTCTAGATAGAAGGCCTTAGAAACTTCTCTACAACCCTTAAAAACTCAAAACGTTTCCAAAGGCATGACAAATTCTGACCCGTGGGAGCCCATACTCCTCGGAAATCAAAGTTTGTCATCCTTGTTTACATCATAACTTGAAAAAAGTCAATTAAAGTTCAAACATGATCCACCAAATTCTAATCCAAGAGGGCACATAACACCTCAAGGACCAAATTTTGGCATCCATACAAATGAAAATTTACATATTCCAATACCCTATCAAATAGTAGGTATTCTATCACGGAATCTATTAAAACTGCATGCATATCTTGCAAACTATCTATCACTAGAGCATGCAATCAGTAATGCATCCTAAATTGCATGACAAGAATGCATCACATGTGATCTCTATCAAGTTCCTATATGATGGATGATATGGAACACCCTCATCTCATCAAGTTGCAACAAAAATTGAACCTCAATAATATAAATGATAATAGCACAATACCAGTGAATCACCAAACGGTGAAATCAAATCAGCTGTAACAATTGTAATACTATAAAAATTGTAATATCCTTGGGAATTGGGTTTTCCCTGTACATGGGTTAGCTACTCCCGGGAATAACTTTTTACTAACTACCTATTCTATCCTATCACTATCTATAGGCTCAAAAAATTAAGATACAAAAGAATAAAAACTCTTATGATACCAGTTTGTAACATCTTAGTTCTGGGTCCCGCCCAAGGTGCCCCGTACTCGGTTGGTCACATGGTGTCAAGAGCATTTCCCCGAATGCCAGAGGCTACCCACTAGAAGTGAGGGCCTTAGGTGTGATATTGGGGAAACAATGACCTCATTGGAAGAGTAACATAATGGAAACAACAATAACAGTAGAGAAAGATGTAACACCACACAACAGAAGTAAACAATAGAAGACTGATAGTATAAAAAACTACAACATATAAATAAATAAATGATGCATGTCACATGTATCTAGGAAATATTCCAAACAATTCACAATACTGGAAATAAAATATTAAGACCAAAGTACGGAAAATAGTAAACTCCAACAGCATCACAAGCCTCATCTTGGTCTCATGCTCTCTGGCTCCAACAACAATCAAGTATCTGGTGAAGAAGGGAGTATGCCCTTATCTATACTTGCAACCATATAATCAGTTTGGGTTCAAAAGCATGACCCAAATAGGGTGTGATATGAATCCTAGTAGGCAACCAGCAAAATATTTGTGCCTAACTATCATTTAATATATATAGAAGAAAATATACAGAAATGAAGCTATAAAGTAGGAAGTACTCAAAAGTAAACAATCCTACATTTTTCAATTACATTCATTTAAATTTATAAATTATTCAAATAATTGAATAATGTAACCTCCGGATCTATCTTAATCTTTGTATCCCCATATATATTAGTAAAAACAGACATCTCGGATGTCCATCTAAATAAACAAGTAAGCCCGAGTCCAAGCTTGTGCTTTGTCTTGGAAGACTCATCAAAATCATTAGAATATTCACAAGAAAACCTATGGAAAAGTTCTCAAAGCCTAACCCCTTTGATTCAACATATAATTAATTCAATAAGTAATAATGAACCTTTGGTAAAGCTCATACAGTCTAACCCCTTTGGCCCCACATAGCACTAATCAATTAAAAGTGACGACCTGGGCAGCTCTCATGGTCAATACCCCTTGGTCTTCATATCAACAATAATTATAATGACCCCATATAACTTCTCACAGTCAATTCCCTATGGTCTAACATTTATTTAATAATGACCCTATAGGTATCTCTCACAGTCTAACCCCTTTGGGAAATGACCCTACGATAGCTCTCATAGTCAACACCTCTATTCAATCATAAAAAAAATTCATAATTAAATGAACCTACCTAAAGATGATCTCACAGTCAATTCCCCTTGGTCAACATTCACATTGTAAAACACATGTATCTCATATAAATAGTAACTTCCTCCTAACAACATAAGGAATGGAATAAATGAAATCCTAACTTGTTTTTTAGACCCAACCTCCAAAATAAAACAAATATGGGAAACACATCCACAATCAAGGTATTAAACCTTACACATAATCAATAACCCTTTGTAAATCAAAAAAACCATATTAGGTATTAAACATTGTTAAATATCCATAACATACAATACCCTAAACGTGGGTACACAAACCCATTTGCATATATAATCCAAATACAACCAAATAAAGGAACAAACCACCTACCTCGATGTAGTAAGATGAACACACTTGAACTTTGTCCCTTGAATTTTCCTTGAATGATGAAGATCTATGAAATGGGTAAACATAATCATCCCTAGATAACTCAAGGGAGAGGATAAATCTGGAAGAGATACTCCAGGGAAAGAGAGAACTCACTAATTGGAATCCAAGGCATCCCACAACATATCAATCGGAGCTTAGACAGAGGAACAACAAGGGTTCGATGTTCTCATCCATCTCATCGCTCTTCCGTATGAAACACGGGGAGAAGAAGATGGTTATAGAGATGAGACTAACCTCAAGTCGAATCATCAAAAAAAAAATTACACATTTTGTTCATTTAATGTACACGCCATGTACTAGCCCCAACTGGCCACTGCTTTAGGTGCTCTTCGAAGTCACCCACATAGCCATGTACTCGACTATTACACGACCGGCACACAGGTATGCATGGAAACCAGGGACACAATGTGTACTCATGAGTACACGGTGTGTACTTTGAAAATTTCCAAATTCATCCTTTTCCCTAAAAAACAACCTAAATCAAGATCCATGCATGAAATAAAGATCCATGTTCTTATAACATCCACCACTATAATCTTCTTTGGATGAATAGTGAAGACAAATCTATGAAGAAAATGGAGATAACTAACCTTGGATCTCTAATAATAAATCTATAGGTTTAAAGATAAGTAAAATGGGATGAAAGGTCTTCCTAAAACACACCAAAGTCACATAAGGGTTGTGGGAAAAAAGTTAAGAATAATAAAATTATATTGAAATAATGAATTTATATAGGGTCCGAAAAATAGTAAGACAACCTTCTAGGGATAAGGGACGCACCACAATGATTTTTGGTAAAACAATCTAGGTAATAACACCATAGAAAATCCTTATATTGGACAAAACTATAGAATAACCATGATGAAAGTATTATCACTACACTACAAAATTGTAATCCTTGAATTTATAATAAATTCAAAAAAACAAGAGCAAGACCCACCATGATCACAATGACAGAAAAAAACCTAGAAAGGTATAATTAAAAAATTATCTAGTCTAGGATCTATAACACAACTCGGATGGCCATGATAGAATCCTTGGAATTTCTATTACCTCTATCATATCCTAGAAAAAAACACTGACACAACAAAAGGAGAATTGTACAAGGACCCTTAATGTGATAGAGACTCCATTATCAAGCTCTATAATCTCCATGACATGGATGAACCATCCATTTCATATACAATACTCCCAATTAAACTCTCATAGAACGACAACTTCCACTATATCGAAAAACCACCCAACTAAATATATTGTTGGAGCCCCACCATTCCATCCTTAAACCTCCTCCTTGTATTTCCAACATCCAAAACTCACAAAGTAACATTAAAAGAAGTTCCAATACATTATATAATTGATGAAATGATTTCATAACTTTTATATTATTATATTATTTATAGTGGTGATAGAATTATATAACCTCATTTGTCAAATTAATTCAATATAGTATACAGAATATTTTAATGAAGATGGTTCAATTTCAATTTAATTAAGAAATAAAATTTATTTTAAAAGGGATGACTTAATGAATGTGGGTTATGATTGGATATATGAATGAGAAAACTGTAATTCAATGTACAAAAATATTTGGAGTGAGACAATATTCATAACAAATCATTTTCTATCCCCCTCTTCCACCATCAATAATCCCACTCCGTGGTTCAATTACATATAATGGTAGCTTCACCATTCAAGGTAGTGAGGTGTGATGATATAAAGGGGAACAAACATGAGTTATTGTATTATTATAGAAATTATTCCATATATAATATTAATATATATTTGATAAGTAACATATGTTTCATCTAAACATTTTCTCCATTATTGGAAACTATCCTTGGTGAATTACTTAGTTCAAGATGTTTTATGCGTAATTAATGAAAATATTTTTAGATATTTATGAATTGTGCTTATAGATAATTATCAATGGTGTTTCAAGGTAATTGAAAATCATTTATTTTTTATTCAAAATATTTTGGTTTATTTTATTTTGACCAACCTCTGAGGTTGGCTACAGAGTTGAGTGGAAATTCGTTTGGATGGTTGGTAACTATAATGGTAAAATTTTTGACCCATGATTTTTTTATACTCTGTATATTCTTGATATTTCATAAATTATATATATTTATCTATAATTTTTTTTTCTAGGCTGTTTTTCTTGAGATTGGTATTGATAATAAGATTTTAGGTTTGAATATATTTGAGGTTTGGATTGTGTTTGAATGGTAGGGTTAATTATTGAGGTTATAATGTGGTTCCCTATTAGATAATGAGAAAAAAAAACTTTTTGGGGTACTCAATGACTATCTACTATAATTTATTTATCACTAATTATATTTATTTAGTATGTTATTTTTCATTTTAAATCATATATTTTCATGAAATAATCCTAAAGAGTATGTGTCGTGCACACCCCTCTCTAGTTTATTGAGTTTGTGTTAATGGTTTGTTTTCTTACATTCTAATTCTATTTTTCAGGTTAATGGTGTATTTTACCAAAAGATAAATTAATTTATACATTAGATTAATTGTATATATTCACTTATGTGAATAGTAAATGTATTTATTAACATATAATAATTAATTCTACACTATTATATTATTGTGATAATGTCCTTCAGATATTTGTTATATAAAAATGACATATCAGTTCCCCATTATAATGAGATCCGTTAAGTTCTATGATATATTCCATAAATATATATCATATGTTTGGGATAACAATATTGTAAGGTTAAATAATATATTGTCCATTACGTGCTAGTACTCATAAGAGAATGTGACTACATTTTTTTTTGAAAAAAACCGATATCATTAATGTCGAATATCAGCAGACGTACAAATGCCAAGCCACGAAGGAAAGTTGTCCAGCTAGAGCAGGTTTTCCTCGTAGGGGCCTGACGTTGTCCACTGGTGGGATGCATTGTTTCCTTATCTTTTGGAAAAGTAGAAGGTGCAGAATGAAAAGCATTGGCATAGCGAGAGAATTATCCTGATAATGAGGCCAAACGACTGGAGTCCGTCATTGTTGTGGTAAATGGAATTGATCACGGTGAGGCAGTCAGATTCAATGAAAATATCAACCCCCCCACATTCCAAAGCTAGCATCAAAGCTGCCAGGATGGCATTAGCCTCTCCAATAGCCGGTTCCCAAAAGGCCTGATGTGATTCATACTTTGATGTGATGATTTTCCCCAGATGATTTCGGGCCAGGAGACTGAGGGAGACAAGTCCATCCTTTGGGAGAGACGTGTCCACGTTGATCTTAAGAACACCTTCCATTGGGGGGTTCCACTGAGGGGGACAGGAGGGGGAGCATCAGGCATTTGTTTTCCATTGTGGTGATTCCATCCCTCAATCCATGAGGTGGCCCGTTCAATCCATAATTCAGGTGGTTTATGCCTATGGTGGAAGACAACATCATTACGCCGTACCCAGATAATCCAGTCCAGGGTGAAGAATGACCCTACCTTATCCGCTGAGAGAGAGAAGCACCATCGCACCAGGAGAGTGGGGAGGTCAGAAGCCTTATCCAGCGATGCATCCGGGGTTAGGCCCCACTTATTCCAGATTTCCTTAGCTTTAGAGCAGTGAATGATGGCATGCAAGGAGGTCTCTGGGATGTTCGGAAAAAACGGGAAGTAAGCGGAATTGTACATATGTCGGTACACGAGAAGGCTCATTGTTGGGAGGGTGCCCGTGCAGACCTACAACCAAAAGTGTCATATTTTTGGGGGGACGTTGAGCTTCCAAAGAGGTTTCTATGGTCCCTCATTCCGGTTGGTTGGGTGGTTTCCAAGAGCAAGCATGTATCTGGATCTCTCATGTAGTTAGGACATGGTAATCTCCAAGATGGGAGATTATAAGAAAATACATACCTGCATATATTTTTATGTTTATTTGTAGTTATAATTCCTATCCGCAAACATGTTTAATGATCATTTTACATTATGATTATTATTAATACATATACCGAGTCATGTACTCGATATATTTCCCAAAACTATGAAAATCTAATCTCATAGTGAAGTAAGAATGATTGGGTGCATCATAAATGATATTTTATTAGTGAATAGGTCAAGAAAGTATTTTTACCTTATATTATTTAAAATAAGTTGATATCTCAAGTCCTTTGATTGAAATGTAAGTATTTGATAAAATTTCATGGTCAAGGTGTCCAATGAGTACATTTTAAATAGTCAAAGAAATAGAAATTAATCACATTGGTTGATGGCATGAAGTATGAAGCCTTCTTGATTAGAGATACTGGGAAAAAGTATTATATTACAAAATGAGCATTCGTATATTGTTAATTTCATTGTGAAATATCTTCTTTCTCTATCAATGATTTAACCTATTGCAAGACAGTAATATTGGAATTTAGGAAAGATCACATAAAATAATTAAGAAAGAGGACAAGAGGGTCACACACAAAGTGTGTCCCTGATCTCAATTAAATTCTATTTGAATTTAACATTGGAATATATTAATATTCTCAAGACCAAATAATATTAGTTATTTTGTATTTATTGATCACAAATATTCAGTTAGAATTTATACACATAAGTTGAATATTAAATAAGTATTTCTTCTCAATACCATGAATATAATATTTACTTATTGAATGAGTAATATTTATTTAAATATTTATTTAATGTTCATTAAATTTCAAGGATTATTGATGGGTAAAGATATAGTTCTGGTATAAAATATTTATTTTTAAGACCATGAATAAATAATATTTATCATTTGATAAGGCAACACATCCCATGTGAGTGTTTTATGAGTTAAACATCATTAAATATATATTAATTTTTTTATTTAATATAATGATATCTCATGATGTATAAAACGACACACATCATGTTATAAAATCATTATTATTATTAACATAGGATATTTTATGGGTTTAATTATATATTAATGGAATTTGTTTTATTTATATAATTCCTCCTTCTCCCTCTCAAGCCTGAGAGATTTAGAGAAAGTCCTTTGATGCTGAAGGGATTTCCATTGTGATCATCAATGAATGACCCAAGATGAGATATTTTTACATCAAAAGCCATGATAGGATCATAACTAGTGGGGATATACTTTAGGTCCTCTTCTCACAATGATGATTAAACAAGAATAAGGTTCATGAGGAAAAACATATCATCAAATAAAGACCTCAATCTTGATGTATTATTCTTCATGATTAAATTAATTATAAATTAAAAATAAAAAGAAACTCTCTATTTTTTATGTGACTATAGTCTCTTTTCATCTTGTAAATCCATTAGGCATGATGATTCATCGTCATTATTTAACATATTATTCATTATGATCAAAAAAACATCATTGAGAATGAGCCCGACCAACACTTATATTGCACCTAGAACCTATAAGTTCTATCAGAGTAGTCACATTCAAATTTATAATTATTTTTTCTAATTTATCATTTTTTTAATTTTCATTTTAGATATCATTGATAATCCATTAATTAGATATATTATTTTCCCTACCATATGACCATGAATAGGCTAAGAAAAAGTGAAGAAAAAATACATATTCCATTTGGAGGTGCTGAGTTACTGGCTGTTCGACATGATTACACAACGTGTGACCTAATTACATGTCATGTAGTCAAGGTCAATGACATTTTTATGTGTTTTCACCAGTCATGTCACATCATATGGGATAGTTGTACATGGGATCAATAATTAAATTAATGGAACCATGTATTGACTGCTACAATAATACATGGCTTGTATGATCACACAACATATAAAAGTTATACATTATGTGTAATCCCATAACAATATGGTGGAAATGTGGTTAATATATGAATCATGTAATTAATACACATCCCATGTGAATAAATAAAGACATTCTAACCAAGGACATCTAATAGTACATGTCATCTAAATGGTTTATATGTCGTGTAACAATTTAAATTCCCCATGAATCATACAATGTCTCCTTAGGTAAGAAAAATAGATCAATTAGAAAGGATTACACACTATATAGCTGAGGAATACATCATATAATCTGGGAAAATCATGATAAAGACACGGTTTGACTCAGTCGGTTGAGTTATTACAAATAGGGAGAAAATAATTAATTTGATGTTAAACCAAACTACACAACGTGATGATAGTGTATATGTCACATGATTCAGTTTTCCACATGATGAATACTTTTTATATTCCATATAGAATAATGATTTTTATTAATTATTTCCATTTTTTAATTATATATATGTCATGTATATAAGTTTTACATGCTGTGAACTTTACTGATGAAGTGATTAGTACATTCCCCAAATATTAATGGCATGTAATGTAGTCGAACTCGTCTTGAAAATCATGTGATTTCTTCTAAAGAACTAAATATCATGTAATTAACTAAAACTCTATGTATGTTGACATGTCATATAAGTACACAATAGATGAAGAAAATATTCATAGTAACTATTATATTTCATGTTGTGTAATGTTATACATCATATTATAAATACAATAAGAGAACACACTATGGTTCTTCTATTACAAACCATGTAAATTGACAATTAAAAAAAATTACATGAAATTACAGTGGATTAGAGTCTTACATATCTATAGAATACTTAGGTTAAATTAAGGTAAATAATTAGTTAATTAATAAGACTATTAATTCTTCATTCAATATAACTTTATATTAAATAAGAGAGAGATTATAAATAATTTCTATTATATATGAATGTGATATTGTTGCATGTATATTATTGATCATGAGATTAGAATGAAAAATATATGTGATGGTTTCATTTAATTTATTATTATTTCATGGTTTTAATAATTTTTTATTATATTAATAATGATGGTATGCATGTCATCACTCCCTCATTTAATATGTAGGAACCACATGCCCATGCTTTATTCATGTAACCCCCATAACCAATCAATCACCACCCTCACTTTTATGTGAGTTAAAATTATAAAGAAAAATAAGAATCTATGAGGAGAGTTGAGTTGTTTTATGAAAGAGATGAGGAAAAAACAACTAAGAAGATACCCTTATTTATGGAGGGATGATGTAATTTGATCAAAGATTAGATCATGGAGTTTACCCCAAATATCATTGATTGATTTATCATCCTTTTGATAAATAAATCATTAGAAAGCTCATGATCAAGTCATTTATTTATTTCATTTTATTGGTTATTTTGTTTATTTTTTTGGATGTTCAAATGTGGTCGTATCATGTAAATAAGGAAATAGAACATTTAATAATTAAAAAATTTAATGGATTATGCATGAATATTTAACAATAAAAAGTAAATTTATTATGTAAAAACAAAAAAATATTAATAAGACACATGATGGATAAAATAATGGAATTAAAACACACATCCACACATCTATATAAACAAAAACCCTCAAGAAAATATTAATTTAGAAACACCTTCCATGAAAGGAATAATGATACAACCATAAAGCTAATAGTTAACCTCACCTCATCAAGATAGATACTTTTATTAATGATTTATTATAATGGTTTTGGGTCAACTTAACTAGGTATAAATCAAGAGAAATATCCCTCTCTAGAATTTATGTTACTTAGAGTTATGTATTAATGAAATCCAAGTAACAAATTTATGATTGAGGAGTACACTGAGTATATCAAAGGGCAGTGTGATGGTGTTTTTTTAAATCCTTCTACCAAAATACAATAAAATACCTTGATAGTCTAATGTCTGGACTATGAGAAGGGAAATATGGATCATTACCAATAAAATGTACACATGATATGACATTATGAGTCCAATGTCAAGGGTTTCTGGGACTAGATAAATTATATTATGGCTAATAATATTATAAAATTTATTACATCTAAAATATTTTTGTAATCATTATAAAGTAGCTATAAAATATTATTTAAATATTATATAAATGAAATGGAAAGCACATGAGCCTTAGCCTGGTTGGTAAGGACTCTGTAAGTGCATCCAGGATACCCGTGATAAAATCCAGGTGGATGCATCATTTCTGGGGTACTGTAGCAGTACTATAGCAGCACTGTAGTGGGAACTATGCAGTACTGTAGCATGTACTGTAGCGGCACTGTAGCAGGCATTGTTTGGCACTGTAGTAGCCGGGAATATGCCCCCGTTTGGGCCTTCTGGCCACCGATTTGGTCCCTAGGTCCGTTAAGGCCTTCAAGCCACCCAGGCCTTCGGTCAATAAGGCCTTTGGGCCACGTCAAGGCCTTCATGACACTTTCAAGTACAGATGCAAAGCAGAGAACCTACAAGGAACAAGCTCTACAAAGGAGGATGAGCAAGGAGCTTTCACCACAGCAGAAGCTAAACGGATTGCAAGAATGAGAGGGTATGAAACCTGCCATTGGGACAGGCCTGTGCATGCACGGGAATGCCTATCCAAACAACCATGCAAAGGTGGAGAGCTATTTTCATGATGACGATGCTGTAGAGGACCAGTTCTAAGTAGTTAGTCTGGGTTGTATGTAATGTTTGAAGCCTATGGGCAATGAATTACTCTAAGGCCTACGAGCCATGTAATAATTATGCCTAGAGGCCTTATAAGGTTTCCACCTCACTCCTTTAAAGGTGGATTATAAAAAATCAATAAAAAATAAAGGCATTCAGGCAATTGGAGGAAATAAATAGAAAGAATACAATGCGGAAACTACAATAATTCCTCAAAAAATTAAATTTCCTCACAAGAACAAATTCTGGAGAGTGCTATAATCATTTATACGTTTCACTGTTTTCAAAACATTTGTATTATGTGTTGGAATCCATTATTCTTAATCATCATCAACAACTTGTGGGTCAGGATTAACATGATATCTACTAGAGATTCTTGGAGGATACTTCAAATATCCATTACATCATATTATCAATGATGCATAAGGAGTTTATAATAAAATATAAGGACATAAATTATTATATCATAATATCTCATTTACCATCAATTAATAATGATAAATATAGGAAAGGATAAATAGATTGTATCTTCACTATATTAGATTAAAATTGATGAATATAACCTTGTTACTATTCATGGATTGAAAATAAAATAATCAATTAGTGAAACTAAGATTCCATTTTGATGATAAATTATCCATTAATAAGATATTATAATAATTACCATAAAAGTTATACTTATTTTTTTATTCTATATAAATAAAATGGATTAATAACTCATGAATATTTTAAATATACTTCACTAAGAAAATAAGGATTAGTAAAAATGTGGTTCATCACCCCATATAGTGAAAATAATGAAAGACGAGGTTTAAAAGATCATTAATGATTTCAATAAAATGATGTCTTTACAACATCCATCAAATAGACAAAGGATTCGAAGGGAGCACAATGAGAAGGATGTTATTTTACTATTAGGTAGATATAATGCTTATTGGAAGAGGAATTAAAATAGATTGAAGGATAAGCAATCTAATAAATTTAATTTAGGTTTTTGTTACCATTATATTTCTATACACTTCTTATATATTCAAATACAATATTTTTACTATATACAGGTATTTAAGTGAAATAAAAAATAAAGTATAAAATCATGTGGAGTGATTTTTGTAAAAGCATAAAACTGAATAATTGTGTTTCCATGAAGAAGGAATAGAAAAATATATATTTTTGATTTTATGGTGGAATGATTCAAATTAAACTATTGTTTTTAATTGAGAATTACTGAAACTTTTATCGAAATTCTTATTTTATACACACTGAGACTATATTTTACTTTTAGAATCAACTTTGTTATTTTATTTTATACTTATATAATAGTTAAACGATTATAGAATCATTGATTTTCAACAAAATATAATGATGTATAAAAATTATATTAGTTGGTGTGCTTATATCTAAAATATTTTTTGGACTCTCTTGGTCTTGGAAACTATATATACTATCATACTAAGTTACCATGTTTTGGAAAAAGAAACTTTCGAAATAAATGTGTGAAACAAATCTTATAGGGGGTTTTCAACAACACCACATGATCTATTTAAAGTATAATGTATATGTAAACACACATATTTATTGATATTAATTTATGAAATTTTAGCAATTCTTTGTGAAAAAATGAATACAGTTGATAAAAGGATATAGTATCCTCAAAGAGGGATTATTGTAGTGTATCTTAAACAAGAATTCATCAATCCTTTATGTGTGGAGTGAATGTATTCCATAACTCAAACAACCTCATAAATAAATGGTTTGATGGTAGTAAATGGGTATTTATGAGAATTCTTATATATAATTTAAATGTTCTATGATTTCTTCCAAAATACAATTTTACAAATATGAGCATAACTAACTATATTCAAACATATTCTCTAAAATATATAATATATGTTATTGTATGATAGAAATATATTTATGTTTTAAATTTTTGAGTTATGATGTGGGATTTTTGTTAATTCCAAAAAATAGACATAAAAAAACAAAGTGTATCTAGTTTAATTATCCTAGTGTTAATCAGGATATTTACTTCCCTAAGGTAAAAACATATTATTCATGAAAAACTATATTTCTAAAAATGGGAGAATCATATCTATGAATATAGTGGGAGTAATCTAGAATTAAGTGAAGTTAATGATATGATGCATGGGATTAGGAATATAAACAAAAACTCCCAGAAGATTAGTGGAAGGATTTGTTCTATAAACACATACTATATAGGAAGACTAAAAGAAAATAATTGGTTTGGTATTCACCAAGACAGGTGATATATATATTATTTTCAAGAATAAAAAATCATACATGAAATTAGTAAAATATTACTGAAATGTTTTAAATAATTAAATGAGGGTATCCATATATAAAAATTTGAAAATATTTATTTTTATGGTATATAGACTTGATAATATCGATGGGTATTCAAGAGAAACTAGATATAATGGAACAAGTTGGTACTGATAAAACATGATTTAATATTAATTGTCTTTTCAACGGAATCCAAACACATTAAATGATGAAAAATTTTATCAGATAATTATTATAAATATAATTTATTTCAATTTTTCCAAGATACATTATGTGATAATTTATTGGTAATTAAAAATCAAGAGCAATATGCTTGTGCAAACCTAGTATAAGATGTATGTGTGATGCAAACTAAAGGGTTGGTGACACCAATGAATTCCAATAAGGTATAAAAATTACTCATACCATATTATATATAGTAGTAAGTATAGTTATATATAGAATATTCTTTTGGAATTAAGGAATTATATGTGTTTACAAGAGGTTAGTGGGAGCTCTAAATATTTACAAGATAAATATGTTGATAATATATGGAATAAAATTGATCAGTCTTATAAATTTTCTAAGACTAAAGAATAAATTTTTATAAAGTATGACATGATTTATAAACCGAATTTATTGGGAAAAAGATCTTTAGATATAGATATATGGGGTTTATAAATCTAGTAATAGTATATATTTGAAAAAGTATTTAATAATAAAAGATAGATCATTTCAAGACCGAATTGATGTCATATCACATGGAATGTAATATATCCATGTATGAATGAGATTATTATAAATAGATTCATATATACCTAACCATATTTTTGAACATAGTTTATGATTCCATGAAATGTATTGTGTTGGTGAATAGTTCTATCATAGGAACTGTCAAATTATTTGTGTGTTTTTTGTGATTAGGTGTAGTAGAGTGGATGACCAAGGTCATATCTCAAATATGTAATACATATAAAATTATTAAAGATATCAGGAAAATAAAAATAAAATAAACACACTACATAAAAGTATGTGGTGGTGGTGGTTTGTTTAATATTTATAGAACCTGAAAATGTTTGTTGGAAGAAGATTAATTGTCTTTTAATTTTGATATTTGATTGTTAAAACACATTGAGAAGAAGTTTTTTAGAAGATATTTTTAAAATGAATAAAAAATCTAACTACCTGTATTAAATTATTTATTAATCGTTATCAATAAAATTATAATACAGTTAACTGTAATCCCTTAATTTTTTTAACTGAAAAACGCTAAGAAAATCTATATTAACCAGAAATATGAAATGAATGAAACGATATGCTAGCTTCAAAATATGAAATCTTAGCACTAATCTTTGATTTTCATTCCAAGTCCAACTTTTATTCAGTGGTGAATTATGGATAATATCCATATTTTAAGTGAATATTAATTTATTTTATGTATTATATGTTAATCCTATAAATTGATAGCATATTTATTTGTTTTACTGATTAATATTGCACTCTCACAATTCACACATTACACGACCTCACACACTTTATATTAATTGTTCAATTTCTAAATTGATTCATTTTAAGATAACAAATAAATTAATAGATAATATTTTTTGAGTTAATATATATCTTTTATTAAATAAAAATAATTTAAGAAGGTTATAATTATATCGATTACTAAGAAACACTATTGTTCAATAGGTGGAGTAGTCATCGTAAAAATGACATACGTATGCAATGGTCTATAAAGGGTATAATTTTTTTTATAATCATAATTTCCATACCAAATAAAAAAATTTATAAGAATAAAAAAATAAAAATGTTAAATAAAAGATAAAAAAGATAATTTATTGAAAGAACAATAACATTACAACAAATAAGAGGAAAAGAATAACATTTTGGAAGAGATAATAACATAAATATTCCATCATCCAATGGTGTATATAAATGGAAATAAACCACTTATCCCTTAATAATTATCCTATAATTCATATAAAACCCCATCTAAAGTAAAATAATACACATATATAGAGGACAGAGGATGTTAGGGTTACAAGAGTTTAAAAGTGTGAATGAAAAAATTCAACTAAATATTTTAGTCAAAATTTAAAAAAATTGATCTCCAAAACCTATGAACCAGTTGACCTTCTAGAAGTATTATTTTTGTGTAATTATTTCCTCTATTTATTTTCAAAATTTAATCGTAATATAAAACCAGTATGTAGAATTTATTGAACAAATGGTGATTTTTTGTCCAACTTGATTAGTACAGTGCATCTTTGACTTCATAGAACATTTACACCAATAGAATGAAAGATATATATCAAATGGTATAAAAAAAAGTTGTATCATTGAGTGAATAATTTTTTTATGAAATTTTATGTTAATTTATTACACAGAATAATATTTCTATCAAAAATACTATTATTCACTTTAAAGGGTTAAAACTAGAATTTTCATCAAATTTTTAAATGAATGATCTAATCCAAAATATTTCGTAAATAAAATTACATAACATGATTTTAAGAAGTTATGTTAATTATTATTATAAAAATATTCAATAAATTTTTCTATCAACTACCCCACACTTACCCTTTACCACTCCTAGGAAAAGCCACATGTCATGTATTCTAGATAATTATGACAAGATATGCATGTTGATATTTTCTAATTCATAGTGTAAAGATAGGAAAAGTAATAATATCATCAAGAAGTCAATATTAATAAATTTAAATGTCCTTATCTCATAAATTTTATCAATGAAGACTTTAATTAGATTAATGACTATAATCATTATGAAATACGTTATGGGTCTACCTGGACATTAATTCCCCATTTCTCTGTGTGCTAACCATTTTAAGTTAATATCTCCATCCATTATTTGGTTTATTCAAGTAATTTAAAAATTTTATTCTTACATGGTTTAATTCCACCTAACATGTTATATATTTCTATAAAATCAATTTTCAATACCCACTCAGTTAAATTTTTGTAAACGTCAAACCTTAATCTCCCAACCTAGATATCCCCACATGTTGTACATTTCATCATTCCCCTATTTATTAATGTAATTATATTGTTTTGTTATGTTTATTTTTTATTTATTTAGGGCTTACACTATTAAAATATCAAGTATGCATGTATAGTTCAATTCAGTATAGTAATGAAGTTGATCATAAGAGAAATGAAAGTATAGATAAACCATTGATGTAAGATGAAAAATTTACCAAACTTGACTATACATTAAATTGAGTTGAAAAATTTTCACAATTCAAGGTGGTGGGTAAATTTACCTAAGAAATATTGGATCCAATTTACCAAGAAAAAAGTATCAAATATAATTGTATCAAAATAAAAAAAAATTATAATGACACAACAAATCATATCATCAATGACATTCCATTCTATAAAAATCATCCTTTAATGATGAAATATTTCTTATTATTATCATGATACCAATTAATTATGAAAAATTAATCATGCCTTTTACATATGTTCTCCATGAAAATGAACATGATTTTTTTGTTGTTTTTTTCTTTTATTTTGAAACAAATAACACAAAACACACACATAAAACAGAAAAATAAAAATCCTAAAGATACTACCACAAAATTCTATCCCCTATCCCACACATATTATATTACATTTTCTTTCACGTGAAACAGTGAGATAAAATATGCACATGAAATATATAATTTTTTATAAGAAAATGAATGTAAAAGTGAAAGGGTGTTTTATGGTTTCATGTTCTCAAGTGATGATGGGATTATGCAGTGTGATGAAATCAACAACATGTGCGGGAAGTCCCTCAATATATTACTTCAACAAATTCCCACTGATTGTAAAGATCGTTAATATATAATATTTTTTGATCTCCACTAGACCATAAGAAAAAAAATTAAACCCAATATAAATACATAACCTTACATAATGAAGCTTACTAGACATCTACTTTGTTCAGGAACTGTAAAGAAGAACGTTATCTCCCTCATAAAACTCCCAATTCTAGATCATATTTTCTTGTGTTACTTTATATATCTCATAATATATCCATCATTTATCATATTATGATAATAGGATATCATTATTCTCTTGAAATTGTTTCTTACTTTTATCACATTCTTGGGATAAATCTATGTTGTGTTACTTTGTCACCCAAAATTCTCAATTCTAAACCTCTAAAGGGAGATATAAAGCCTTCCCAAAGACAATATGATAAGGGGATATACTAATGGGATTATTTTATGTTGGTATGAAATCCCAAAGTGAATCATCTATGTGTTTGATCCAATAATTTATATTAGGTTTCTTGATTTTCTACAAATATGTTTCGACACACAGTTTGAAAATTTAGCCTAGCCATTAGTTTGGGGTGATATAGAGTAGATGTTTTATCTATCACCCGATAATTTGGATAGAGGGAATCCAGATTATTTTTTTCAAAAGTGTTAACTTTGGTCGCTTGTTATAGCCTTTGGTATTGTTAACCTTCAAAAATTCCATTCCATGAAAAAATCCTCTACAACCTGAGAATCATCAATCTGAGTGGACATGGTCACCACCCATTTTATAACATAATAATCCCCTAATAGAATGTAAAAAACAAAACGAATTGGAAATGTAACCATAAAATCAATCCATCATACACCAAAGTCTCATAAAATAACATGGGTTATCATGGCATCTCATGTTTCATAGAAATATTTCTGATGTGTTGTAAATGGGAGTATGAATTAAAAGACACATGAGAAACATGGAGAAAACTAAGACAATTAAATCCAGAGTCTATGAATTTCTTAGACATCCTTTGTGGTATACATTATCCACCAAATAAAAGTTTATGATAGAAATGCAGAACAAATTCAAACTTAAGAACATGAATATAGCTCTAAATAACATAGTCACTACACACACACACACCGGAGGTAAGTATAATCCGAAACATAATATCTAGAATAACCTTTCAATTTTGGGAAATGGTATTTCATTATATTTAAAGCAATTTTAGATGCAACATAATAAATAACTAAATCATAATACCCATGATATGTACCTAAGAGTACATAAGGATGTTCATTGGGAAATGTGTCCTAAAGTGGTACCTGGTCTAATGTTTCATACTATATTTTGAGAGTGATCCTACTAATGTGGTCTTTCACAAAGTTCTATGAAACATTATTGTCCTATATCATAATATAAATCTTTTTAAGAAAGATCATCCCATATATTAGTCTAGTATTATCATCTAGCTTCTTCAAGAGGTGCCTCAAAGCTACATGGTCTGAAAAACAACTAATTTAGCACCAAATAAATAAGAATAGAATTTATCTAAAGAAAAAATTATAATAAGAAACTAATTTTTTGTGATTGTGTATTTTTCTTATGATGAATAAAATTTCCTTTAATAATAGGTTATCACATGAGAATTTCTCTCCACCCTCTATGGTAAGACTACATTGAGTATGATGTTCAATGAATCACATAAAAGCTTGAACTGAATCTCCCACTATAGGGGATGGATTATTGGTTGTGTGATTATAATTTTCTAAAAATAATCAACAAAATACCTATAGAAATCATCAGAAACAAAATTTTAATAATTTTAAATCAATCTTGATAATGGAAGAGTAATCTTACTAAAATCTAAGATGAAGTATTGATCGAAACCTGCTTGGCCTAATGAAGATCTAATTTCAGGAACACATATAGAATATGGAAATGTTGAAATAATATCAATCATAGATATATCATCTTCTATTACATGTTTTGAGACTACATAACCTAGTAAAATTCCATTTAATACCGTCAAATGATATTTCTCAAAATTTAAATCTAGATTTTTATCAATGAAATGATGCAATACATTACCCAAACTTAAGAGACACTCACCAAATAAGGAATCATACATTCTAAATCATCCAATAATAACACTATGAAAGTCTTAAGTAAATTATAAATGATACTCACCATTCATTTTTGGAAGGTATAAGGGGAGTTAAAAAGTCCAATTGGAATCCTTTGGTAAGAAAATATTCTGAATGGGTATGTGAATGTCATGTTCTAGTGGTTATCTTTTATAATGGGAACATAAAAATATCTATATAAATCATCTAAGAAACAATAGTGTTTCCTACTTGTATGTCTCTCAAACATATGGTCAATCAATATAATGGGGAAATATTCATTTCAAGTGGATTGATTTATTTTCCTATAATCTATGCACTTACACCCACAATTTTGTAATCTCTTGTAATGTAACTCGTCATTTTCATTTTTTACAATAGTAAAACTAGTTTTCTTTGGTACAACCTAGATAGGACTAACCCACCGAGATTAAAATATGAGATGGATAATACCTTATTTATGTAAAATTTCCACCTATTTTTTTCACAACTCATATCAGTGTGGGGTTATATCTCTTTTTTAGATTATTAACTAGGTTATCACTATCCACCAAAAGAGTCTTATGCATACAAATGGAAGGGATAATACCTAGTATATCTGCTAAGTTCCACCCAATTTCCCTAATATATCCTCTTTATTGATTTAGAAGTCACGTTTCTTGTTTTGTAATGATATTTTTATAAATTATTGCAAGAATATATTCACATGTCATTAGGTGTGAATATTTTAAGTTTAGTGGAAATAGTTTGACTTCAGGTTTGATTGGATTTTGTATTGATAGAAATTATTTGGGAACTAATATATATGAACAATTAATGTTAGGGTAATCATATACATCATCAAAATTAGTTAATAATTCATAAACTACATCTTCAAAATCAACATCCATTCCATCATTAGAAAGTATATTCTCAAAATCTAAAAAAGAATCCACCAAAGAATCAGAAAAGAGGGTATTTTTATCATGATAAATTGGTTGTAATGTATTTTTAAATATAAAACTTTATCCAATCCTCAATATATATCTAATTATGGAATAATACCATTTTATAGAATAATAGAAATCAAAATTTGGAGCATCATTACTAGATGGGTCAAAATGGTTGATGAAGAAAGAAGAACGACCCTTAATGGGGGAAATTCATGGAGTCTAAAATATTAAACCATGAAACCTAATCCCCAACATTCATGAAAATTGAATCCCCATGGAAATTAATTATTGTCTTATTAGTTTTGAGGAAGGGTATCCCACGAATTATGCGAATATGGGAGTTTACCTAATCATCCACTCTATTTAAATGATAGAAATCTACTGTAAATATCAAATTTCTCACTCAAACAAGGACATCCATAAGGGATCACATCAGGTATGATTTACCTTTACATAAAGCATCATAGAAGTGTTACTATACTATGGTGCATGGTATGGTGAATGTTATAGGGTCCTTACACTTTGTATTCATCTATAAGGTAGTTATTATCAGTTTAAAGTAATTTTGACCATGGTTGATCCCCTCATTTCCCTTTAGAACACTTCTATTTGTATACAATTCTTTAGAAAACATAGAAAACCTTGGAATTTTATTGATTTCTTAAATTAGAGGGATTCTGATCTCAACACACTTTGTAAAGACCCGGATTTTCCATGTATTTTTTTAATTATATGGAATTATTACGAGTCTGTGAAAATAGATGATGGGTGATTCCGAGGCCCGGTGTGCCCAGAATAAATTTCTAAACATTATTAGGTGAGTTCAGTAAACATGAAAGTTGGAAATCCTAACTTTGAACCAGTGCTCTGAATTGAAATCGGAGGGCACCGTTGAACTCGTAACACCAGGATTCGCTTAAGAGGGCTTTAATCTTGACCCCACTTGGTTGAGAGAGTATGTTGGTTTTTGTGGTTTTCATGGAGGTTTAATAAAACAAATATAATTTATTTTTTAAAACCCTACACCTTTCTTCTAGGTTTTGGTGGTGGGGACCACAGGGGGTGGTCGAGAATTTAATGCCGGATATTAAATGCCCAGTTTCACAAAAATGTGTAACCACCCTACATGCAATTAATGAGGTTCATTAATTGCACCAATTAATGAACTCTATCTTAATTTGGTGTTATAATATAACTCCCCTATCCTATATCTTTTTATTTTTTGGTTTCTGTTGGGAAGAGGGTGTTGTTTTGGAGAGGAGGATTTTGGAGGAGCCCCTTGATAAAGAACAAACCCATCAAGCAAGAACTGAATGAAGTCATTTGAGCAGCATCACTGGAGGATTTATCCTGGATTGACGAACACCAACCCATATTAAAATGTGGGATGCTCTCTAATAATACTCAATGTAGGGGTTTTCCTTGTTTAAATTTCTAGAGTTTTTGAATCTTTTATCTTCTACCTTTGTTAAGATGATTACACAGAGGGTACAGGCCAAACGAACAATGAACAGTCCCTCCACCACTTGTTTTATATTTTCATTCTACGCTGGAGAATTTCCGTTTTGGACAGAACCCAATTGTGAGGGTCAAGTAGTGAAGGAGACATCCTCGGGAGTCTGTAGGTATTATTAGATGAAAAAACGGACCACCAGAGCTCACCCGGTGGCACGCGGAAGACCACTGGCAAGACATCAGTGTGGCAGTACCGGATCCTATAGGCGATGGAGGCGGCTAGCACTAGCCGACCGCGGAGGAGGCAGTGTAAGCGGCACGCCGTCGCTCACCGCAGGAGGAGGTCATGGCTTTTCAGCCATGGTAGTTGATCAGGGCGGCGAGCACCAGCCGGTCGCGGAGGCGGAGCGGTATGATGTCGCGCGCCATGGCTCGAAGCTGCAGTAGAGGTAGGGATCCACACATTGCGGGTCCCGTGGACGACCTGGAGGTGCCACATGGAACCACCCCTTAAATTATTCAACGTCTTAGCCGTTGGGTAGAAAGGGGATATTGTTTTCCCCCGATTCTAGCTAGGGTGGGTCCTATGCCCCCTGCGGGCTGGGTCGCACTCCATTTGGGTCGGGCCGTTCCCACTACGGGTCGGGTTGTGCCCCCTATGGGTCAGGCCCTACCCCCCCCCCCCCCCCCAGCGGTCAGGATGATGGCCCAACCCAACCAGGTTTGGTTGGGACAAACCTAGGCCAGGTCGGGTTGACCCAAACCGGGTCGGGCTGGGTCGGACTAGACCCGGACCCATCTAGGCCCAGTTATGCTTAAAATGCCATAACATAAAATATAGACGTCCATTTGATAAAACATATATGGATCTAGGGTACTTGGAGTGATATGGTCCTTTTGGTATACTCCCATTGAATCTTGCATAATTTTTTAGTACAGTCGGGTTGGATCGAACTCGAATCCAACCGGGCCCTCGGTACTAAAACACTTATAACTCACAGACCGGGTGTCCAATTGACGTGCCATCTATCGCGTTGGAACCCTTATGACATGGTTGTCTTTTTTTTACTCTTTTGTGGAGATTATTGTTGTCCGAGGTAGAACCAATATCTCATAGAGAAGATTCTACGAAACTCGAGTGCACCAGGTGCGAGGAATCCTATGGCTGGTTGTCTTTAAAGTAGCGACCCTATGTAGATCAGCATCATAGCGACCCTAAGGAGATCATCATCATAGCTGGATGATGAGGACCAGTTTTATATAATCCCTTTGAGGATTAGCATCTAGTGACCCTGTGTGGATCAGTACCTAGTGACCCTATGTGGATCAGCATCTAGAGACCTTGTGTGGATCAGAATTTAGCTACCCTTTGTGGATCAGCATTCTAGCGACCCTGTGTGAATCAGTAGTACCGGGACCTGACGAGGTCTCTCCTTACAATGCCCCGTCATGGAACCATGACTTAAATCCAAGATTGGACCAATAGTAGAACAACTTCTTGTGGATCAATTGTGGAACCTCTAATGGAATAAAATGATATAGCTTTAAAATAGTCATCTATATTCCTGAACTTTGAGTTTTATACCTAGTGTGAGTTGATTGTTGATTTGTGCTTTGTGATTGAGGACTTTATTTGTGATTTTTCCTTTATGGAACTATGAGAGACCTTCAGGGGTCTCAGGGTCCCTACTGAGAATTGTTATAATCTCCCTGTACGGGCTTCGCCTGGACCATGTTGTGTCTTGTGCAGATGACATACAACCTTGACCGAGGTTTGGGATCCAAGGCTGAACGGTGCTCAGAGGTTGACCTTTAGATGAGATGAGCCGTAGTGATGACTAACCGTGAGATGTGTCTACCCTTTAGGTAGGAACCTTGGCGAATGATTCCAAGAGATTTTTTTTGTTGATATTGTAATTTTTAGTTGGGCTTTTATTCCAAACCATTTACTTATAGTACTCTTTTATTTAAGTACAAATCTTTTTACTAATGTAGTTTTATAATGTGGTTTGTCCTCGTAGTTTTCTTAGACCGCGTGTTTACATATTTAAAGGCAATGCATTCCTATTTTTCAGGAATATGCCTTTCGGTGCAAGTTGCCAACCCCTAGCCTATGGAAGGTGGGCTTGGGGTTGTGAGGGAACGAGCCCCAGGGGATGGGTCATGACACACTTGAATGTAAAAAAACCAATTTCATGCATCACTTCTTCTTCCATATTCTTTTTTTTCACAACACTATTTATAATTATAAGGGTTTTAAGAGAAACATCATCATTCTTTAGCTTACATTTTTCATTCAACTTTGACTGCTCATCAGTTGGTCATGAATAGGGCTTCATCATAGTTGTATCAAATCTTTGTGGAATGATAGGTAAAGATGTATATTATTTTGTCTTCCAACATCTCATTGTGATGGAACTAACTTTCCCCTTGGGATTTGTAGTAGGTTTGGAAGGATAATTTACAGAGTTCTAACATAGGATTTCATATAGGGTGGTGGCAATTTGAATCATTTGCATCTTTAACTCACTCAAATTTGAACCATGACTCTTTAGCTCATTACCTTGGTTACAAATATTTTTTTTCAAAATTTTATTAATATTTAATTCTAAAATTGGTTGATAATTACCTTTTTGTTGCCACCTTGTTGATTCATGGGTATCAAATATCTTTTGGGGTTATTTAAAACCTTATTATTAAGGCATAAACTTTTATAATGTTTTTTAAAAGGGAGAGTTTATTATTGTCTAGATAAACACATCATTTCTAAGTTGTTTTTCTCCCTTGGTTATATGTTGGTGGGAAGGAATGATGCTTCTTTTGGGTATTTGGTTTTTGTGTCTACTTATATGATCTCCCAAGGAATAAAACTGTATAATCCACTGCCTCTTGTAATGTGGAAAATAGTTTGTGGGGTGTTATTTTTAGTGAAAATGATACAAGGAATCATTGGAGTGGGTTGTGATGTATTTTCAGCCAATGTAATCTGTCTCACTATAATGGTCAATTATTCCAACTTAGTATAAATTAAATTATTTTCAATAGAATAAGTACTTATCTGTTGTACTCCTCTAACATGTGTGCTACCTTGATCACTAATTTTTTTGGATTTTTGTGCCATTTTTTAATCGAAACACATATAGATTCTGGTTTTTTCATTACCAATTCCCCATTGTTAATGAAATCTATATGCTCCAATCAATAGGTTTGTGGCCTTCATAGAATTATTAGATGAAAAGTTTATTAATTATTTGGTGATGTAGACATCTTGAACACAACTTCTGGAATCACTCCCAGTACTCATTAAATGACTCCCCTTATGATTGTTTGATCCCTAAGACCACCTTTTGAATAGACATGGTATTTGATACTGAAAATAATCCCTACAGTAAAATAAATTTCAAATCCATCCAACATGTTATAACTTGAGGTTGAAAATAATACATCCAATCTTCTAAATTTCTTTCAAGGGAGAACTTGAATTTTCTTAGACTGACCTGGTAGTTGGATATATTCATTGGTTTTAGGGTTGATGAAACTAAATTAATATATTTTATATGTTTTTTGATATCATTACTAGAGAGGTCATGAAATTTTTGAAGAAGGTTTATCAATCTATAATTTAATTAAATGTCAGATTCTAGGTTTGGGTAGGCAATACAAGTTAGTTTATAATTAATATCCTATGAAACAAATTATAAAATGGTCATGTAAATTTCATTGTAATTATTTCCATCCACTGGTTCTAGTTTTATGTTTGATCTAGAAGTGATTCTAATTTTACTATTCTTATAATGGAGGAATTCCCCAATTAAGTGAATGGTCAGACTTTCCATAGAATGAGGCCGTATGATTCGATACCTTAGGCTTTATTCAATATCATGGTCAATATCAAATAGATCATTGGGATTATTACATGTTATAAATAAAATAAAAATGATATTAATAATAATGGATCATAATAAAAAGAGATAATATGTTTGAATTGATAGCTGAAAAAAAGAAAAAGTAAAATTGAGGATGAGGAAAGAAGGCTAAAAATAGAAGAAGGGAATGAAATAAAAGTAAATAATAACTCTACTTTGTTAAATAAAATAATTTACACCTAGGAAATTATGATAATATTAAATATGAAATCATGGGAACTTTAAAATGATGTTCCATTTATTATGGACTAAGGTGCTATAAAGTATCTAATCAGGGTCATCTCTTAAAGTGGTATTACAAAAAGAAATTTCTTAAAGGTATTATGAAAATAAAAATAAAATAAACACACTAATTAAAAGGGTGCGGGATTATATAATACTTATAAAACATTAAGAATTATCTTGGAATAATATTATATATTTTTTCTTTATGAAATTTGGATGATAATAGATAATGAGGATATATTCTTAGAAGATATTTTTAGAAGGAATAATTGATATAATTATAACTATGCACATGTTTATTAACCATTATGATTAAAATTAAAATATACTTATTTATGACCCCATAATTTTCTAACCCCCAAACCCTTTGAGAATTTACCTCAACCATAAAGATGAAATGAATTAAACCCAAGGCCATCTTTATAACATGCAATCATAGCACTATACATTGATTATCATTACAAGAATAGATTATGGTCAATAGTGAATTATGGACCGTATCCATAATATAATTTAAGGTAAATTTAGTTTCAAAATTAAATTTTAAAAATAAAAATTGATCATATATTTCTTTGTTTTATAGATTAATATTGCACCCTCACCATTCACACATTACCCGACCACATGTTCTTTGTGTTAATTGTTAAATTGATTCATTTATTTATTTTAAGTTAAAAATAAATCCATATATCATATTAATTGAATTACAGTATCTCATTGATTAATGAAAATTAATAAGGTTAGAATTAATATAATTACGAAGAAAAACTACTCTTCCATGGGAGGATTAGTCATCATAGAAAAGACTTGCATATGAAATGGTCTTCAAGAGGTATAACCCAATAATATTTCAATTAATTATTTCTAGAAAAAATAGGATAAGTATAGGAGAATAAAAATTAAAAAAAGGTTAAATTTAAGTGAAAGAGAGAATTTATTGCACGAACAACAACATTACAACAAAAAAGTGAAAAATATGATTATTTTAGAAAAGATACAAGTTTGAGAGATTCTTTCCCCCAATGGTGTATTAAAATAGAAAATAACCAATTATATTTTGTTAAAAATCCTCTAATTCATGGGAAACACCACCAAAGGAGAAAAATACACATTTATTATGGGGAGGGGAGGCTCGGGTTTCAAGTGGTTACAAGTGTTATTTGTAAAATTAGGCCAAATATTTTAATCCAACTTTCACTAACTTGTTATACACTAAAACGTGTTAATGTTTTTTACTAACAGTACTACATAAACGGTTTGAGGAAACCATTGCTATAGTCTAAAAGAAGAAACATTTGCTAATGGGTTGTTCAAACCATTGGAAATGTGTATATATCCCTAAGATTTCTCAACGGTTTGCTAAAACTGTTGGGAAAAAACTATTTTATCTAAGGTATACCAACAGTTTTGATAAACTGTGGGTAAAGAGAATGTTTCCCAATGGTTTTTAGAAACCGTTGGGAATGTTTTCCCCCAAATACGTAGCACCACCAACTCCTAGTCGGCCCGATTCCAGACGTAATCCAGACCTCCTCCTGACGTCTTCTCGGCTGCGAAACACCTTCTTGATGAATATCCTTCTTCAATCAAAAAATTTTTTATTTCTACACTTAAAATTAGTAAGTGTTGCCTTAGTTTTAGTGTACTTCCTCTTTTTATTTTATCTCTGATGTTTTGATTTCAGCTAAATTAGAGTTATTGATGTTGGAGTACCGAACCCTTTGTCTGTTTTATGTTTTTTTCTTCTACACTTCATACATTGTAAATGAACTATTTAGTGGGTTTTGATTAGTGTAGGGTAAAGGGTTTGTTTTATGTTTTTTGTTTAGTGGGGTAAAGGTTTTGTTTTATGTTTTTTGTTTAGTCAGGTTTTATGTATTATGTTTAGTGGGGTTTTATGTTTTATGTTTAGTGAAGTGGCTAATTCATGATAGTTTAGATTTCTTAAGGAATAAAATGATTTTAAATAAAAATAACCTATGGGGGTCTACATGAGGGGTAGGGG